>JASSKH010000026.1:7901377-9101377 GCA_031763025.1 Macrocystis pyrifera
CCCCCCCCCCACCGCCACTGTTTTTGCGCCCTGTCGTTCAACATGTGACCATCATAACCCCTTATGTGTGTATATAGCTGCGAAGCGCCAAGGCCCTGTTCGCCCTTATCTCGGAGTTCAGCTCTGTTCATGCCACCGCGCTGGGGCTGCCGCTATTATTTTTCAAAGCGACTCACGAGAGTTTCGAGGAGCTGGGGTTGGACCAGGTAGGTGGGTAGGTATGTCGGTAGGTTGTCGGTAGGTAGATAGGTAGGAAGGTACTGTAGGTTTATCGGGGAGCTCGGTAGGTAGGTCGGTCGATACGGTAGGTGGTACGTAGGTCGGCTGCGCGGATGGTGTATTTCCAACCTGGCGCTGCTACAGAGGGACAGCCTGAGGGTAGCTATGTCTTCGCCGCGGGTGTGCATTTATGTTTTAGAGAGAGCGAGGAAACGGAAGAGATAGGGCACCGGCGACATATTCGTCGTGGTGTGTCGTTGCTAGGCGACATCATTCGCCGTGGGCCCGCGAGCTCCCAATATTTTTTGTTTCGGCTGGTGTTGTTTTTCGCGCTTGTCTTTTTTGTGTGCGCTCAATAGAGATTATTTTGTGTGTTGTGATGTTTTCTCTGTGCGTGTCTGTGTGTTGCGTGTACTGGTGTGTCATGTGTGTGTCTGTGTGTGCCTCGCGTGGCTTGCCTTCGGATAGGCTCACGCGTCTGCTTTCGTACGGCGCTCACACTTTACGGCGCGCATCTGCTACTGCAGCGTCAGAACGGTTGTGCCGGGGAGACCGGGGTCATGGACGGGGGCCGGGGCTACCGGGGTTCCCGGGGAAACCTAGCCCAAAAGTCAACAAGCCTTCCTGCGGTATCAAACCTCCCGTCCGCCAACGTACTTTTTGTTCGGTGGAGGGGCGGAGGGTGCGTGGGCGGGCTGAGCGTTCGCTTGATGCCGAATAGAACCGCAGCGCTCGCGCATGCAGCGGGTAGGGGTTTTCGTGTGGCGCAAGGGTTGAGCGTGCCCGGCGGTGTAGTTGTCGGATGCATGCTTCTTTGCCCCCGTTCTTCTTTCAGTAGGGGGCGGGGTTGGGAAAGGCACTTCGTGTGACTCAACGACGCGGATTCGCGTCTCGCGGTGTTAGGAGACCGTCGGTGCGAGCGGCGTCTTGGCTTGTAATGTGGTTTTTTTGGTGTCCCCTGGGGATGTCTGCCTGGTCGGTGAAAAGCCGACGTGCTCCGTCCCGGCATTGTAGGGATGCGAGAGTCTATGCTCATACGGCTACGGCCATGCATGATAATGAGTGCACCCCCCCCATCCCCCCATCTCACACACACCTCTTCGTTGTAGCCCTCCCTCCCACCCCCTCCTCCTCCTCGTTGTAACCCTCCCTCTCTCCCTCCTACCGCCCCGTCCTAGTCCTCCGCCGCCTCCTCATCGCTCTCCCTTTGTATTGCCCCCCTACCGCCCCTTCTATGATACATACCATGTTGCTTACCCCGGATTTTTTTTTACTCCCCCCCTGCCCGCCACAGACGCTTGCGCTGTCAATGGACATGCTTGGAGGGGTGGTCAAGGCCGTGGCCGACCCAGAAGCGCTGTCCGATGTGTCCGTACTGGAGCTGGTCACCACCGTCGTCAACGTTTGCGCAGAGGTGTGATGTTCCACTCAGGAGAGACAGGCGGAGAATGGGGGGGGGGGCGCGGTAGGCTCATCGGGGCGTTTCGTGGAGGCGTTATCTGCTGCCGATGTGTATGCGGGGCGAGGGGGGGGGGGGGATGCTGTATGCATACAGCACGCCAAGACGGATCGGTCTGCGATATTGTGCGTTCCCTCCCGGCCCTTGCACAACCAAGTGGTCGCCAGCTCCCCCTTGCGCGGCTTCGTCTTGCCCGACACTGCCGCTGCTACTGCTGCTGCTACTGCTGCTGCTGCTATTAACCCCCTCCCACCCCCCTTTTTTCGGCGCCTCTCTCTCTCTCTTTCTTTTCGCGTGTTTCTCTGTGTTGCTCGCGGAGGTCCTGTCTTGGGAGTTCAGTACCCGTGAGCCGTGGCACATTCCGTCGACGCATCAGCTCATCCGCCCCGGGCCTCGCTGGAGGCAGTACCTCGTCCGCCCCGACTTTTTAGGAGCTGTGTTCGACGTCTACCACCGCGTAAGAGACCCTTGCGAGCTGCTGCTCACTGTGTTCATGTTGTTCATTGTACTTTAGGGAGTTTATACCACTGATGTTCTTGGTGTTGGTCGTGTTGATGTTCGTGGTGTTGGTGGTGTTTCGGTCAGAAAGCGAGAGGTAGAAATCAGGCACTGTCTTGTTGTTTTCGCGCCGTGGCGGGACGTGTTTTTTTTTTCTGTTGTCGACACCACTGTCCATGTTTCCTATGATATTGTACCACCCTGTTAAGATCAAGCATGCGGGACACTTTGTATCCCTGGACAGGTCTGTCTTTTAAGTCGGTAATCGTTGGTAATCACGTGTGTTGCTTGCTTAGCTATACAAGAAGAGCAGCTTTATTCCTTTCGTGCACGCGGAGACTGAGACCAAGCTCATGCGTCTCTGGAAAACCCCTGGTTTTCCACCTAAGATACGCCTTCCAAGCACTACAAATACGTTCCCAGTGCCTGAACCCAGGCAGGCAATTACCGGGCTTTCAACCTCATACAAAGCAGTATTATAACACTAGCCCACTCTGATGAGCCGTACGTGCAGAATTATGGGAATTTCGTGGAAACCCCGATTCCACGAACTAGAACATGAGTCGAAGATGCGGCTCCTCAAAACCCACTCCCACACCTCTGAATGGCAAGGCAACGAAGCCGGCATAGTACGTAAAAAAAATGAAGGGAAGACCTAGCCTTAAGGGGCTGGAAGAAATCGTCAATGAAAGCCACCGCCATGCCGCCCGCACGGGGGGGGAGGCGTGGAAGATGCATGGAAAAGCAAAAAGTGGGTACGGAAACGAAAAGAAAAGTAACACGGGAGACGGCAAGAACCACCTAGACCCAGCCCACAACTCTGAAAACGCTTCCTGGGCCGCGAATGAGCTGCCGATTACCCAGACCAGTCCCGACACTGAGTGGGGGGGGTAGGCACGACAAAATACGCAAAAACACATCCCCAACCCAGTCCCAAAAAAAAAAAAGAAAAACCAACCAGAAACACATCGAGCAGAAAAAAAAAACCCCTCCTCCCAAAGTCCAGGAAAAACGACAAAAAAGATAAATATCGAGTGCAGCCAAGAAGCGAAAATCAGCTATCCACGGCGGCGCCTCGAGATACATCTACGTTACGCTGGACTCCCAGTGCAAACGCGCTAGCCAAGTGAATTTGCAGACACCAAGAACCTCGTACAGCTCTCGTCGAAGTCGTGTAGCGCGCCGGAGAAAGAGGAAGCTTGATTGGTCCCGGGTCGTCCAAAAATCGAACCAAATATACTCCACCCGTTGGTGTGGTTGCGCTGATTTTCCCGAGCCACCACAGACCGTCGTCGCCCTTGTACCAAAAGTGGGCCCCGTTTGGGGAGTACAGTGTCGCTGTATCGGCGGAGCCAATCGAACAACCCCATGAAAAGCAAGTACATCAATGAGGCTTTCTCGAAAGGGATCCACCCTGCGGGCGTCCCCTCTTTTCTGTTTCAGATTACCATCATATTGCACCACCCCTTAAAAATCCATTACACGAGATATGTACGCCCTCCCCCCCAACCGCCCGTGTCCAACGCTTACGCCTCGAACTCGCTCCCCTCGTGTTACCGCGATTCGATAAAAACGTGTCAAAACAACTCCAACCGGAACAGGTACGCCTCCGCAAGACAAGGGGCTCCGGGGGAAACCTCCCCCATTCGCTCCGCCAGCTTCTCCTCCAACTCTCGTCGGTCCAGGGGGACGTTTTTGATAACGATGAAGAGAAGAAGGCCTACGCGTCTTTCTTGGTGAAGGGAGCCACGGCGGTGCTGTCTTCTCCACTCGTCGCCCCTGGTGAGTGGGTGGGTGGGGGAGGGGTAGGGGGGAGGGAGGGTGGACGAGAGGGAGGGTGGGTGGGTGGGTGCGTGGGGTAGACGGCTTATGGGGCATTGCTGTGAATGCGATGCTGAGGTGGAGCAGGGGGGATTGGGAGGGTGAATTGGGCGGGGGGGGGGGGGGGGGGGGGGGGGGGGGGGAGAGTAGCACGAAGACAGTGTGTGTGGACGGATATGGAGACATCGTTGTGTGCCTAATACGCGTTACCGGGCGGCGGGCGCGAGGGGGAAAGTGAATTGGGGAGACGGGGGGCGAAGGTTGGTGCTGTTTCGCGTCGGGTGACGCCGACAAGAAGCGCTTTTCGTTTCCCAAGAAGAGCGCGCGCGCGGGGACGTTCTGGTTTCGCCCTGGCCTGTCTGGCAGGAGGCGTTTTTGCCACTGCCACTGTTTGTTGATTTTGCCGTTGCTGTTTCTATTGTTGCTGTCTGCTGTCGCTGCTGGTAATGATGTTTTTGTTCCTGGTGGTTGTTGTTACCGTTGCTGCCTTTTCTTAAATAGGGCACCTGGTGTGTGGCGGGTGACGTGTGGGCCGTGTTTTGTACAGAAACACCACTGGAGCATTTTTTCATTCTTACCGTGTTCTTGTATGCACGCCGTCCTTGTTATAGGCGTTGGTCGTTTCTCGCGTTTATGTGTCTGTCGTGTGCGTCGGCTGGCGGTCGAGCTTCTGCTGCCGTGCACTCTGCTCTCGTTAATTTTTTTTCTTCTTCTTCTTCTTCTTCCTCGTTTTGTTTTAGTTTCGTTTTTTGTTGTGATTTGTTTTCTCGTTTTTCTAAGGGAGGCGGGGGGGGGGGCGTATCGCGTGCCATTTATGTTACGCGATCGTTGCGCGATGATCTCTCTTGACAAGCGTCAAAAGTCGAGCATTGAGTGTAGTGTTTGTTTCAGCGGCGGCAGTCGAACTGTTGTTGTGTACAACAGTTTCCAACGCGGGGTTTTAACATTTATCCCTGGTTTTTATTTTGTGCGTATCTGTGCCGCTACAAAGTTACGTTTCGCGAGCATGTCATCCCCGGCACTCCCCTCCCCCTCCCCCCCTCTGACCGCATCAGGCGTTGGTCATGTGGGGTCACATCGCGGGGTAGCAGAAGCCGAGGCCGAAGAAGCACAAGCGGATGAGTACATCGGCATCGCGAGGTATGGTTGTGGCCGCGTGATTAGGAGAGGGTACCCCGAAGCCCCTCCTTGCTGTGACGCAAGGCCTTTGCCAACTCCTTCGCTATTCCCCGTTTTAAACCCCTTTGTTTTGAAACTGTACCCACGTTTCGGGGACAAAACCACTTGGGTTTTGTGTCGGATGGCTTTTTTGCTCTCTTTAGTTGTTGAAAATGTTACCGGTGTGAGGAGCATGGGTACGTCTAAGCCCCCGCTGTCTGACGCCGAGTTAAGGTTCCGTGTTACTTTCCACCCCGCTGCTGCTCCCCCCCCCCCCCCCCCCCCCCCCCCCCCCCCCCCCCCCCCGCTGCTCTTCTCCTGCCGCCGAGCGAAGGCGGAAGGCGGTACCACGGTGTCGCTCCGGTGTGTTGAGTCGTACCGTATCAACAATAGATGTCACCGAGGGAGCGTAGACTCGCAAGTCGTGGAACACCCTTCACGCCCTCCCACCCCCCCCCCCTACCCCACCGGGTGCAGGCTTTTTCCCTTACATGCCCCGAATGTCTCATGCGCTGGAGTGGCAGGACGCACAGTCGGAAATATAATGTTCGGTACAGCAGGACGAAAAACGTGCGTTCCTTGCGCAGATGTTTTTTTTAACAGCAGTGCACGCGCGCCGCTACTTGGTCAAGAAACGTTAGGCGCCATGTGATATTTGCCCGGGGCCACAGGACTACCCCCTCCACCCCCCCCCCCCCCCCCCCCCGGGTGGTAATACATCAATTCATTGACGCTGTCATCCGTATACAAGAAAATCCGCCTCAAAAGCGGTTCTTAGTAGGATGCAGCTCACCCTTAATGCGACTCGCTCAACATCTCACGGCGCTTCGCGCTTGGTGCAAGCAATGTCTGCCTGGTCGGTGAAAGCCCGACGTGCTCCGTCCCGACTTTGTAGGGATGCGAGGGTCTACGATCATACGACTACGGCCATGCATGATATCGAGTACACCCCCCCACCCCCCCCCCCCCCTACCCTACCCCCCGTTTCTCTATTGCCTCCGGGCTGTTTTCCTAGCCACCTGTAGATTCGTCTCTTGTGCCTTTTCGTGACCACGAGCTAGACCACAGTAGTACAGTATGGCCATAGACTAAAGTGATATCAACAGCTACCACGACAACAATGTTCACCTGCGTGCGTTGTCCTCCCCCCCCCCCCCCCCCGATTATATTTCCGATTCTATAACGCCTCCGGGTTTACTCTTTGCGCCCGTCCTCAGCATGGCGGTGCGCCTTCTCGCGAATTTCAAGCTCTGCACGCTCGCCCGCCTGGAGTCGTTCGGGGGGTTCGCTCACCAGCTGGGAGCTCTCGCGTCTCGCATGCTCTCGGAGTCGGCGGCTCTAACGGGAGTAGACGTGAGATTATGTTTCCAGCAATGGTTTATGTGTAGCTCCATGTTTATATTTCCAGGAGAAGCAGCTGTTGTGCTTGTGGCATTCATAAAATAGCGGTAGCTAAGCTTGGTAAATAGATGCTGGAAAAAGGGGAAAGAATATGGTGTCGTTAGTTGGTATGTGGTCGTTAGTCGTTAGTCGTGAATAGCTGGTCGTTGGTCGTTAACCATCACTCACGCATACCACGGCGTGGCGGTGGAAATAATTCATTTCGCTGAGTTGGTTTGGTCGGCTTTCGTCTTTGGTTGCTTCGATGATGGGTTGATAGATGTGTACCGGTAATGTCTTTTTTTTACGCCTGTGCGTGTGACGTATGGTGACGATTGGTAGGGGCGTTTAGGGTGGCGTCAGAACCTGCGTGAGTATGTACGCGTTTGTGGTTTTCGTGTTGTTTTGCGTAGGCATCCCGCGCATTCGCTGAGCATGGGAAACGTCGTGGTTCCCGCACCGGAGCTGTGGAGGCAGCAAGATAAACGGACAGATGGCAGGGCAGGTAGACACCCAAAGAAGCAAGGAGAGGAGAGGCAAGGCGAGAAACAATTAAGATTGAGGAGGACGAAAAAGCAGAGAGGGAAGAGAGAAGAGAGAGAGAGAAAGGGGGGGGGGGTGTACTCGATATCATGCATGGCCATAGCCGTATGACCATAACCCTCACATCCCTACAATGCCGGGACGGAGCACGTCGGGTCTTCGCCGACCAGGAAGCCTTGGGGGGAGCGGGAGGGTGTACTCATTATCATCGGGGGGGAGATCAACACACACAGCAGTAGGGAGCGATTGGCAGACACAGAAAAAATGTCGGGAGCAGGAGAAATTAGAAGCAGAAAAGGGGGGCAGAGGCGGCGGATTGTTTTAAGGTTTTATCCGGCCCGCTTCACCTCTACCCCCGAAGACCTATTCGAAGAAGGACTAGAGGGAGGCAAAAACAGATACACACTTTTCTGCACCTCCGGCTCGTTTTTTAAGTACGCACTATCCGCCATGAGGGAAAGAAACTCTCCCATTCGGTACCGCTGTGTCCGCTGATTTTGATGTAATTTTTTCCTATTCCGTTTTTTTTCCCGGTGCTGACGGTAGTGTTTGCGTCGCTTCAGGAGCCACACCTTCATAGGACCCCCCCCCCCCCCCCCCCCCCCCCCGCCCCGAATAGCCCCCCACTACCCCCCCTATGTTACTATATTATATACCTGGTATACATATATGTTGGGTTGGCGTCGGTTGGCGACGACGCTGTAAAACACGCCTCTCACTGCGTGAGCTAGACAGCCAGGGTACCGTTTTTTTTTTTTTTTTTTTTTGTTTTTTAAGCGTTGTTACCACGGCTGGCGGTCGAGTTAGATCATTTTTTTGCGGGGACAACCTTTGCTCCGTACGAGGGGGATGATCGTATCACGTAGTGTGTATATGGTAAGGCACCCACGAGGCAGTTACACGGTATACCCATTGCTGTCTCCGGAAGTGGCCACACCAGAAATTAAATCAATTCATTGACGCTGTCATCCATATGCAAGAAAATCCGCCTCTAAAGCCGTTCTTAGTAGGATGCAGCTCACCCTTCATGCGCAACACCTCACGGCGCTTCGCGCTTGGTGCGAGCAATGTCTGCCTGGTCGGTGAAAACCCGACGTGCTCCGTCCCGGCATTGTAGGGATGCGAGGGTCTCTGGTCATACGACTACGGCCATGCATGAAAATGAGTACACCCCCGCCCCCCTATGGTCATACGATTATAGCAATGCATGATATTGAGTATGTTGTTGTAACATCGCGTCGTCGGTTAATTCGTATATAGTTTGGATATTGTATAGGTTGGGTTGGCGTCGCTTTGCGACGACACTGTACAACACGGCGCTCCCTACTTGAGCTAGACAACCAGGGCAACGTTTTCTCTTGATTTTGTTTTGGCGGTCGGTTGCAGCTGGTGGTCGAGTTTGACCACTTGTGCGGGGTGAAGAACCTTTACTCCGCACAAGGGGAATGATCGTATCACGTGGTGTTTATGGTAAGGGCACCCAAGAGGCAGTTACGTAGTACTCCCATTGCTGTCTCTGGAAGTAGCCACACCGGAAATTAAATTAACTCATTGAAGCTGACATCCATGTGCAAGTCTGCCTCACAAGCGGTTCTTAGAAGGATGCAACTCACCCTTCATGCGAATCGCCGGACACCTCACGGCGCTTCGCGCTCGGTGCAAGCAATGTCTGCCTGGTCGGTGAAAACCCGACATGCTCCGTCCCGGCATTGTAGGAATGCGCGGGTCTGCGGTCATACGTCTACGGCCATGCACGACATCGAGTACACCCCCCCGCCTGCCCCCCGCTCCCGCCCCCGGCTCCACCCCCACGTTCCACGTTCCGGTAACCTTTTTCCCGCGCGCGTTGTGTTCACCAGGATGACGCAAAGGCGTGGCGTGAGGAGACTTTCGCGCTCCTGCTGGAAGCCTGGGTAGAGATTGCTGAGGACTCGGAGGTGACGAGTAAGCAGGACCCTTCCTTGAGGAAGGCGGTGGAGGATGCAACTTTCCCGCTGTACGAGCAGTACTTCGAGCATGAGATGACCATCAGGTGGGACCATGAGGGAAGGGGAGGCGGCTCCTTCTCCCCTGCTCATCTTGCCCTTGCTTCCACCAGCATAGTCGACGCAGGCATACTCGCCGCCCGCTTCTTCTCCAAAGCTCCACTCGCGTTCATCGTCCTCGCTCATAGCCGCACAACAGCTACTGCAGCTGCGGTGCAGGACTCTATTTGACCTTGCGGCCACAGGGGAGTGATGGGCAGAGGGACGTGCAGGCTGACAGAAAAACGGTGGAGATAGACGGACAGGTAGACAGGCAGATGGACAGACAGGCATGTTGTCAGAAGGTAGAAGATGGACAGATACACAATTAGACGGACGACTAGGAAGATAAGACACGTGGGCAGACATGTATCGCACACAAGTAGACAGTAGACAGGCATACATACAGACAAGAAGGAGAGAGAGAGGTGGGCAGACAGACGATATTAGACACACATTAGACATAGACAGGTGGACAGACATGTAGACAGGTACCAGGCAGACAAATGTGATAAGACGGTCAAAACAGACAATTACACACACAGAAAGGCAGGCACGCAGGCAGGCAGACGATTAGACCGACAGATAGTTTCAACGGATAGACAGACAGGCACACAGATGTACACAGGTGTATTGGTAAAACAAACAGGTAAGCAGACAGACAGGCAGACCTGCAGACAGGTAGACGGACGGACAGACGGTTCTCCTTGTGCAGACCAAAGCACCGATTTGAGCACAGACCCGGACTGAGAGTTGGAATTGCTGGGGTACGACGTTATACTTTTGTGGCTTTCTTTGTGATAATTGTGATGTCGAGGATGATGATCACGATGAGGTGGATGACGATATTTTGATGATCGTGACGATGCTGCTGGTGGTGGTGATGATGATGCTGATATATGACATTGACCATGATGATAACGTTGCTCTACTGTTGGAATGCTATTTTGTTATCTTTCTCTACACTCACGTAGTAAGGTCGCCGCGGCCCTGACCGCATAGGAAGCGGTTGGTTGCTGCAGTCGAAAACGCGGACAAGATCTCGAGCGACCAACCGACCGACCGAATGAGAGCTTCCAGTGGAACCAACTGACCAATCAAACCGCGTTTCCGGTGGAAGCGACCGATCGCTCATATCGAGTTTCCGGTCGGGCCGCCAGGCCAAGCTAGTCGAGCATCAGGTCGAGCCGACCTACTAGTGTGATTGAGCCCCCAGTAGAATCCGTCGCCCCCAACGCTCCCACTCCCGCCTGCCACCTGAAGTGCTCCATCCCGGCATTGGAGGGATGCGAGAGTATATAACCATACCACTACGGCCATGCATGACTATAAGTAGAGCCCCTCCCACCCGACCAACCACCCATGTGGCGGCATCGTGTGCTATCTGCACAGCCGTAAAGAGGCCGAGGCTAGCGTGGGGCAAGAGGAGGATGATGAGGAAGAAGAGATCGGGGCGGCCGACAAGGACGAGCAGATGTGTTCCGCCGCGTGCCTGGGGCGTCTGAGCCCGGCCCGCGCCCTTACCGCCGTCGGGGCGCAGGTAACGAGATGGGATGGGAAGGGAAGGGGTGGGATGGGTGGGATGGGATGGGATAGGATGGGGTGGAATGGGATGGGATGGGATGGGATGTGGGATAGGATGGGATGTGGGATAGGATGGGATGGAATGGCATGGTAGCCTTCAGCCTTGCGCTGGTATTGGTATATTGTGGTTTCAGTTGGTTTGGTTTCTTAGGGTTTTGCATCTTTTCGCTTGTTTCGTGTGTTTTTTTTGGGGGGTTTCGGAGTATCTGCTTGGTTTGATTTGGGTCGATTCGGCTAAGGTTTGTTGTCGGTTGAGCAAGGTCGGTTCGGCTCCGCTGGTGATGGCTTCGCCTCGTTTGGTATGCACTCTCGCGCGCCGCTTGATGCGACACGGCGTGTGTGGATGGCACGCGCGTGCTTGCGCGCGCCTTGCAGTTTCTGATGGCGGGCTTGGCAGAGGGAAGGATAGGCGGCCTTAGATGGCGAGAACGGCGCGGTAGTAGGTCTTACGAAACAAAAAATCCTCCAAACGCTGCTGCGCTGATGTCAGTCGACGAGCCCCTTTTATCTGGTCTGGCCATTATCACGCTGCAGTGTTTTTGCCAGAAGGAAGGAAGGAAGGACAGGCGCCTCTGAATGGCGAGACCGCCGCTTGAGTAGACCTTGAAGTCTTGATCGTTTTTTTCTTCTTCCGAACGCTGGTACGCTGTTTCCGCTCGAGGAGCCTTCGCTCCAACCCTGAATGTGTCGGGTCTACCATCTATCGACGGACCCTTATCCCGCCACAGTGTCAAGCATGCCGCGCGTCGAGACCCCGACCCAATCGCTTCCCCCCTTCGCATACTGCGCGTTCTTTTTTTGTGTTGTCGTTCCGTTCGCGCAGGTTCGGGGCGTTTCCGAGGTCTTAAACCGTCTCCTCGAAACGGGTTTCGTGAACGGACAGCAGGCGTTACTGCCTGAGGGGGGGGGGTTGTCGCCCGCCGCCACCGGGGTGATGGAGCAGGCTAGAACCGCGGTTGTTCTCTCCGCCCACCTCATCGCCGACAATGTATGTACATGATCTATACGAGAACGGGGGTTGATAAGCCATTGTTCGAACACTGCAAGAATCCTTCCACTGTAACTCCTGCCTGGTAGCAAGTACCTGGTGCGTACGAGGTATATAGTTTAACCACGAAAACATGGGTAGGAGTCGTGAAGGGGTACCGCAAAAAATATCTTTCCAAAATGACGCGTGCTGCGACGGAAGGGGGTTAGCACCCGAATTTACTGCGGCTCCCCGCTGGAGAATCTAGTTACCTCTTCGCCCAAACGCTTACCTTGACAACTACGTGAAGGGGCAACCCGACCAATATTTTCCACTGACCTCTGCTAGAAACAGAAGGAATACCTGGTATATACCTGGTAGGTTGTTCGTGAAGAACTTGGTTGGAACCAATTTTGGTTCGGGTTTTCTTGTGGCCTGCTATGTAGTAATAATGACCCCCAACCTCATGGAACCTTCCCAAGAGTCATTGTAACCCAACACAGTAAAAAAAGTAGCAAAGAGTGGCCAAAATACGTACGTCACTTCCAACCTTTTTTTTCTTGGGCTAGACTGTAATTCTTAGGAGCGTTCCATGGATGGGTGTCATTCTTATATAGCATTTCCAAGTTCATTTTCCCCCTAGAAGTGTGCTTAAGCGTGCTTCGAAAGGGCTGGCACCTACTTCTTGTTCTGAGGCTTCTTGCTTGAGGAGCTCCCTAGGCTACCTTCCTTCATTTTGTTTTTCGGGATTTCGCCTGTGGGGGGAGGGAAAAAAAAAACGATACAAACAACTCGATTAACTATAGAGGCAAGGCTCAAAATCGCGAGATATATTTCCAAAACCCTGTACGTAGTGTAATGCCTTATTATACCAAACGCAAGGAGACGGCCGAGCAAGCAGGAAACCGATGAGACCGCAGGACACACAACGCCTCCAGAGCAGGGCACCGCGGACTCACCAGGCGGAGATCCGTGACACTCAAGAAACTCTCCCGACGAGGCTGCCACCTTCCTTAGTAGGACTGGATGCGGGATAGCCCACGGCGGGCACGCTGGCGCGTCCGAGCACCGCTTTAAGAGTACCCGAAGCGGCGCAATATAAAGCTCCTTCGCTGTACGTACGCAATGATTGTCAAACAATTTTACGCTCTTTCTTGCGTTTTTCGGAGACCGACGAACAATCCGTTGCACAGCGGCGAGAGCCACACGGCGCAGCGTACCACGAAGCTCCACGCACACGCCTCGTGAATACGTCTGCTCCAGTCGAGGAATCTCCCGGCCGCACCTCTGGCTTCTGTTTGACACGTCGGTGTGTTTGTCGGGGTGGGGACGCGGGGACCAACCCAGCGTTCGAGTTCTCGAAAGGAACCATGAAAAAATGTATTTTTCATTCATCACGAAACCCGCCGAAAGTTTGAGTTCCAAAAGTCTAAGGGGAGGCATCGCAACAAGCAAAGGGCAGAACACTCCATTAATTGTTCCAAGCTTTTTTTGCGAGCTCGCTCTCCAATGGGAACCTTGCGCGATGCGATACACGACGATTGCAAGCGGCAGACGTTGGGAAGACAGCTGGCGCAGATGCAAGATCTGCCAACGTATGGCACACAATTTGTGTTACCAGCTTAAGAATATCACCGGGAAGAAAATTCGACGGCAGGTATTTCTGCGACTCCCAGCAAGACCCGCTTGGGCCGCAGCAAAGCCTGCCGTCGCCGTCGTTCCCGATTGCATTCTTATCTTGAAAACATCAGGTGTGTACCATGCGTTGGCAGGTAGTGCATCGTTGCCAGCCATTTTTCAATATCTGCGACTTGCACCCGTCGTAAAGCGCGCAAGGCCTCCCGTTTGAGAACGATCTTACAAAGAAAGCTTGGGACAAGGAACGGGGCGCGTCAGCCTTGTGTGTCGCGATGCCTTCTCTGAGATTTAAAAAAAAAAAAAAAAACTTTTGGGCGGGTTTCGTGACGAATGAAATGACATTTTTTATGGTTCCTTCTGAGAGCTCGAACTCGAGGTTGGTCTCCATCCCAGCAAAACACACCGGCGTGCCAAAGAAAGGCCAGAGGTCCGGCCGGGAGATTTTTCTCGATTGTAGCTGAGGTTTTTACCTGGTGTACGCGTGGAGCGTCGTGGTGCGCTGCGCTGTGTGACTCTCGCCGCTGTGCAGCAACAGGTTACTCGTCGGTCTCCGAAAAACGTCGCGGGAAGAACCTAACATTAATTGTCAACCATTGCGTACAGCATAGGAGCTTCGTTTGCGCCGCTTCGGGTACTCTTGAAGCAGTGCCTGGACGCGCCGGCGTGCCCGCCGTGGGCTATCCCGCATACAGTCCCATTGAGGAAGGCGGCGGCCTCGTCGGGAGAGTGCTTGAGCGTCGCGGATCTCTCCTTGTGCGTCCGCGGTGCTCTGTTGTGGAGGCGTGTTGTCCCTCGGTGCATTGGTTTCCTGCTTGCTTGGCCGTCTCCTCGTGTCGTTTTTTTTGGATTACAACTTCAGGTGATTTTTCTCACGATCTGAGCCTTGCTCCTGCATTAATCAGGTTATTAAAAACCATTTTTTTTTTGCCCCCCCCCTTCCCCCAACAAGTGATACCCCGAAAATGGACATTAATGCAAAGGCAGCCTATATCTCACCCATAAACTAGACCGCTCTGGGCTTAAAAAAAGTAAGGACCACCGCTGGTATTCACACTAATGTCTAAGCAGTCCTTATTTTTAGAGACGGAGTGGTATACCGGTGTGAACAATCAATCCTATGGCCTCCTGTGGCCTTGGTAAAACGAAACGTATTGTGTAGCGCAAGTGGGATGCGCACCGGGTCTCGTTCGAGCGGCTATGAATAGTCGGAAAATTGTTCTGCCCCGAAAGTGCTATTACGGAGGACCATAGTTATCATGACCTACGGTACACACAAAAAACCTGTATGTTTCCTTATTTTTGCTTAACAAAATTTTGGTCCCGTTTACTATGGTCCTCCGCAATAGTGCCGCTGCGTAGCGTAAGCACGTGTTGTCTTCAACATTGGCGTGGTCCCGTTTAGGACTGCGCTCCAGTTGTGGAGACCAAACGCCTTGGAATTTTGGTCAAATTTAGGTACATTTTCAGGCGGTGCAATACTAAAAGGGGTTAACCGGGATTGCCATTTTTTTCCGCTGCAAGAAGTTTCCAGGTCTAATTTCAACTGGTGTAGTTTGTCCCCGGAACGTAGGGGGAGAGAAGTCCTGAAGGGGTTGAGGGCGAGTTGTCCCCGGGGGAAGGCAAGGGAAGGAGGGGGGTAGGTGGAGTAGTGGAGGATGCTATACGAAGGCGTTTTTGTCTTTGGCATGCTTTTTTGCATTGCGTGTTTTGGTGTCTTAGTTGTGTGCAAGGGTGCGGGGGTGTTTACATGTCATGCATGGCGGTAGCTGTATGACCACACCAGCGGGGTTGGGGGGGGGGGGGGGGGGGGGGGGGGGGGGGGGTACTCATGTCGTGCATGGCCGTAGTCGTACGATCGTAGACCCTTGCATCCCTACAAGGCCGGGAAGGAGCACGTCGTACTTTCACCGATCAGACAGACACTATTTGTGCCTAGCGCGAAGCGCCGTGAAGTGTTGAGCGAGTCGCATGGAGGGTGAGCTGCTCCCACTAAAGAACCGCTTGCGAGGGGAGGCTAGGGGCAAGTTTTCCACAAGAGATGGAGGGAAGGAGGTAAGGAGGGGATGTCGTGGTGGTTGTTCGGGTTGTTGGGTTGTTTTTTGTCCTTGTAGCCGCAGCAAGTCGGTTGTTTTGCCATGGCTGGCGACAGTAAACGAGAGAGACGGAGACCGTGATAGAAGCATGAATAGACAGAGAGTTTGAAAAAAAAAAAGACGACAAAGAGAGAGGGACAGAGATATGGAAAGAGAGGGGCAGAGCGATAAACAAGAGACATACATGTGTGAGAGTAAGTGTGTATGGGAGAGAGAGAATAGCTAGCTGCGCACGTGATAGTCCGGTCGTGAACGAGGTGGTGGCCGCCGCATCAGAGGCATAAATAGTATCGCGCTGTATTGTCAGCCCCCGCCACGAACATGGCGCCATGAACTACATCATCATGGTCACCCCCCCCCCCCCCCCCCCCCCCCCCCCCCCCCCCCCCCCCCCCCCCCCCCCCCCCCCCCCATGCCCTCTCCCCCTTCTGCCGCACGGCGGTTCGTGCCATCAATTTCTGCACTGCCGTCAACAATCTCGCGCACGCTTCCAACTTTTTCGTCCACACCGTCAACCCTCTCGGCACACCGTGAGATTACCCTAGTAGTGTGCTTGTACACGCCCCCTGTTCGAGCGTAGGTTCCCAGGTAGTCGACACAATGGTTGACGGACCCTGCGTACGAGACAACAAAGCGGACTATAACAACCCAGTCCCTAAACCCTAATGAGACTTCACGACTTGACCGACGGAACATCGGTATTTTGGGTCAAGCTAATCCTAGCCCTAATCGGACTCCACTACTTGACCAACGACACACCGGTATTTTGGTTCTCCGCATGCCGGTAAGCGGTAAGCCCTATTGCCATCCCATGCCTCTTTGTTTTGTGTTTCCCACGAAATACCTCGCACAATAGGTGGACGGCGACGGGACTGTCATGATTCCCGAGGTGCTGCACGCCGCCTTCCTGGGGGACAACCACGTGAGTCTCTCGGCCGTGTGCCGTGTCTCGTGCAAATAGCGTGTTAACCCCGTTGGTACCTCGGGATTGTGGCCAAACCAATGCTAACTTTGGTGTTATGTATCAATCGTATTCACCTACGAGCAGCGTGAGTGCCCAGCAGCACGGATGGGGTCGTGCTGAGCACGTGCCGTACGACCTCCTTGCATTCAACCATTGTAGCTCGGACACCTGTTTTTGTGCCATCTCCCAATCACGCAGCAGCCGTTGCCGTTGTCGTTATTTGGTATCGTCAATTTTCCTCTATCCGAAGTCCCCAGAGGGTTAAGCGCTCCCTCGTGTGACGGAAGCAAAGCCGGGATGGGTAGTCAATGCAGGCACGCATGACGGTAAGGACTTAACGCCAGGTAGTCTGCTAGAAAGTGAAGGTGAGCCATGTGTCCAAAGCACGCGCCATTTGCCACCCACGCGGAGAAACACGCCTATGGTCTCTACGTATTCCCTCCCAGCCGTTACATGTGTACACGTACATGGAGTGTAGTGGACATGCTTTTGACAGAAAAACTCGTTCTCTGCGTTTGCCAGCAGTTCACACCTGAAAGGGGAAAATGATCGAGGGGGAGTGTACTCATGTCGGGCGGGTAGGGGGGGGTGTACTCGATGTCATGCATGGTCGTAGTCGTATGAGCGTAGACCCTCGCATCCCTACAATGCCGGGACAGAGCGAGTCGGATTTTCACCGACCGGCAGACATTGCTTGCACCAAGCGCGAAGCGCCGTGAGGTGTCCGGCGAGTCGCATGAAGGGTGAGCTGCGTCCTACCAATAGCCGCTTGTGAGGGGGACTTGTATATGGATGACAGCTTCAATGAGTTAATTTAGTTTCCGGTGTGGCCACTTCCAGAGACAGCAATGGGAGTAATATGTAACTGCCTCGTGGGTGCCTTACCATAAACACTACTGGTACGTGATACGATCATTCCCCTTGTGCGGGGTGAAGGTTCTCCACCCCGCACAGGTGATCTAACTCGACCACCAGCTGTGAACGACAACCAAAAAATAAGAAGAAAAAAAAGTTACGCTGGTTGCCTAACTCAAGCAGTGAGCGGAATATTTTTACAGTGTCGTTGCCAACCGACGCCAACCCAACCTATAGACTAAACGGGGGGGCGAGGGGGCGTAGCCGTTTGGCATACGAGACTTTTCTTTTGCTGTGTAGCCGAAACCACCGCGATGTTGTACGTTCAAGGTGCTGGTATGACGGGGTCCCGGCTGTGCGCCTTGTGGTCATCGGAGATGCTGGTGAAACAAAAACAGGGTTGTTGCCTACTGTAAGAAGGCTCGAATCGGCGTATTTGGATAATTTGGCCGAGGCAAAGGCGTATTGGAACCAGAATACGGAACGGCGCGGGGTGACAAGGTAGACGTGCGGGCGGACCTTTTTTCTTTTTCCGGTTTGGGTTTTTGGGTTTTTCTGTTGTTGTTATTTTTACAAGGATTCGTGTTCGTCTTCTTGTTTTCGTTCGTTGTTTTCGTTTGATTTTCCGTGTTGGTTTATTTTTTTTGTTTTGTTTTGGTTTGGTTTGGTTTTAATTTTCCGTTTTTTTGTTTGTTTTTTTTTCCATCTGTTTTTGTGCGCGGGGCGAATACTCGGGGCACGAACAACGCGCAAAACATTTGTCGACGACCCGCCCGACTCCCGACCCTCCTCAACTACCCGACCTACGTATAAATAAATGCGATGTTCAGGCTTCCGATCTTCTGGTACAGCTCGTGCACGGCCTGCTAAGTCTAATGGAGTTGCACGCGACGCTGTTGGGGAGGTGCCACGGAAGTGGCAACGGTGGCGACGCGGGGGCAGGGGGAGGAGGAGGAGGGTCGTCGCCGAGCCCGCTGCTGAGCCCGTACCTTGGTGGCGCGCTGCTGTGGTGCCTTACCCGCGTGGCCACAGCTTACCTGCTGCCGGACTTGACCCTGTATGAGGTAGGATATGGACGGAGGGGGGGCGGGGGCGGAACGATGTTGCCTCGAGGCTGTTGCTGTAGCTATTCATTTCTGGTCGGTGCTGAAGTTTATGGTGCTGGCGCTGTTGATGCTATCGCTCTCGCTGCTAGAGCTGTTGCTGGTGGGGGTCCTACCTAAAACTGTTTTTTTTCAAAAACATTTTTAGGGCTCCCGTTTATTCTACTCGTACGGCAGTACCGGTATATCCTTGTTTTTTGTGTACTTCGGTGTAGACTAGTTCGGTTCAGACCGGGTGCTGGTCTGCTTATCTTTCGAATTGTCTTGGAATACGATCTGTTCTTTGCGCCCCTGACAAGTTCCGAAACACAAGGTATGGTTTATTTGGCGCTGCGTCTCTTTTTTGGGCATTGCCTCTATAGAGCAACCGCACACACCGACAGCAGTGTCAGTGCCCCCAGCGACCGTCAAAGCACTCCTGCCCGGAACGGGCCCACAGGCACGTTGTCAGCGACCCCCGCAGGAACGCGTGCTCGCTCCGCTCTCTCGCGCATCCGAGTTCGCCCCTCCCAAAGTACGCTCGCAAAGAGTAAGAAACGGACATATTGCCATTTTCCAACACGTACCACCGCTACTACCCCCCCCCCCTCCTCCGTCTCGAAAGGGATGCGTGGTCAATGGTCAAATGACTAAGGCAAGCAACAAATGAGTACGCCCCCCCCCCCCCCCCCACCCGCCCACACACACATCAAGCGACGAGCGGCACTGTGTTGCCCGCCCAATAAGCGCGCACGTGTTGTCCTTCCGCTGCAGTGCTGCGTAGCGTAGCATAGCGCGTAGCATAGCGCGTAGCATAACGTGGCGTAGCGTAACTTGACGTGGCGTACCGTGGCGTACCGTGGTGTACCGTGGCGTAGCGAAGCGTGGCGTAGCGCGGCATAGCGTAGCGTAGCATCGCGTAGCACCGCGTACCATCGCGTACCATCGCGTACCATCGCGGACCATCGCGTACCATCGCGGACCATCGCGTACCATCGCGGACCATCGTGGACCATCGTGGACCATCGAGTACCATCGCGTACCATCGGGGACCATCGCGGACCATCGCGGACCATCGCGTACCATCGCGGACCATCGCGTACCGTCGCGCACCATCGCGGACCATCGCGGACCATCGGGGACCATCGCGCAGCATCGCGCAGCATCGCGCAGCATCGCGCAGCATCGCGCAGCATCGCGCAGCATCGCGCAGCATCGCGCAGCATCGCGCAGCATCGCGCAGCATCGCGGAACATCGCGGAGCATGGCGTAGCGTAGCATAGCGTAGTGGCAGGGTGTACTTTCTCTCGCTTTCCGCCTCGCCGACCTTGCCCTGTCTCACCCCCTTGCCCTCTCGCCCCCCCGGCCGAATGCACGGCGGCGCCCGCCTAATAAGCTGCGCACGTGCTGTCCTTCTGCTGTAGTAGTGGATAGAATTGCACAGCGGAGGGGGTATTTCATTTATCTCGCTGCCTCCTCGCCGTCCCTGCCCTGCAGCATTCCCTCGTCCCCTCACGCCCCCGCCCGAAAGCTTTGACACCTGAACGCTATAATCCCCCACACACACACATCACCGCCGTTATTGCTTGCCCCGACGCAACACGACGCCAGGGAGGGCGATTCAACTACCGCCTAACGCAAGCCTTTGGCGCGTCTACGCCCCCGGTGGCCCTGGGACACCCTCCTCAAAGGGGCGGAGGTGGAGTTGGAGGATCAGGAGGCGACATTGGGGGTAGCGGCGGTGGGGGCGTAGATTCTTCGGGGGCGGGAGCCGCGCTGGCAGAGCGTCTGCTTCGAGCGAGCTGGATCTGTCTGTGTGCGTGGCCCTCACAGCCAGATGTGTGTTCGAACGCCTTGTGAGTTGGTATCTTCCACCCCCACCCCCACCCCACTTATGCCGTTCACCCCTTCCTTTCGTTCTCCCCCCTCGCTCTTCGGTGTACTTCGCCACTGCGCTGAACCTTTGAGTTGGGGAGCGCTGTTTATTTTTTCGCCCGAGTCGGTGAGAAGAAGGCCGAAGTTCGAGGCGTCTCGACGTTAGACGGAGTCGTGTGGCAAGAGGGAGGACGTACTAAGCCAACCCCCCTCCCCCCCCCCTTCCCCTGGTAGAATGTACCTTTGTAGGTCACACACCCCCACCGCGCCGCCCGTAAGATAGTATAGCCGTCGCTAGGAACTCGCGCAGCCGGATATTTATAGCTGTCGTCAACTTGCGTGCGTTGATGGACGGTCCCAACAAAGACATCTTACCAGAATGTGATACGTAGAGGTCGGCGGTCGTGACATCCCTTTAAAACCAAGTAAAATCCGGCTTCGGTCAGCTCGAAAGGGAGTTCCTCGTGGGGAGACCGTGTTAACGAAATCAGAAACTCGCATTCGCTCGTGGCAAAAAAAAAAAAACGCACAACCCCACCGGCAGAGACCTTATGGGGGCGCTTGTTAGCCGCACGAAGGCGCCCTTTACCGCCGCCCTGCCCCTGTGGTGGGAGATCGTGGCGGCCTGCTCGGGGGGTCGAGAACGGGATGCAGCGGCGGCGGCTGCTGGGCGCCGAGAAGAGGGGTTCCGCCGCATGTCGGCGGACTTGCAGGTAGGTGCAGTGGTAGCAGGTAGATCCGATGATAGCAGGTGCATATCATAGATGCAATGGTCGCGGGTACGTGCAATGGGCTCTGACAGACATCGGGGTGTACCACGCGAGGACGGAGACCAGACCTGCACAGGAGGTCGACTGTTAAAGGGCGGCTTGTGGGGTGGGCTGGGCTGGGGGGAGTGGGGTGTGTGTGGGGGTGTACTCGATATCATGCATGGCCGTAGTCGTATGACCATAGACCCTCGCGTCCCTACAATGCCGGGACGGAGCACGTCGGGTCTTCACCGACCAGGCAGACATTGCTTGCACCAAGCGCGAGGCGCCGTGAGGTCTTCGGCGAGTTGCATGAAGGGTGAGCTGCAGCTGCATCCTACCAAGAACCGCTTGTGAGGCGGACTTTCATACCGATAACAGCTTCAATGAGTTAATTTATTTTCCAGTGTGGCCACTTCCAGAGACAGCAATGGGGACACTATGTAACTGCCTCGTGGGTGCATTGCCATAAACACTGCGTGATACGACTATTCCCCCTGTGCCGAGCAACGGCTCCCCGCCCCGCACAAATGATCTATAACTCGATCGCCGGCTGTGACCGACCGCCAACCAAAAAAAAAAAAGTCGAAACCGATACCCTGGTTGTCTAGCTCACGAAGTACGCGGCATGTTTTACAGTGTCGTTGCCAACCGACGCCAACCCAACCCATATACCTGGTAGAATGTTTGAATGTTTGGGGGGGGGGGGGGGGGGGGGGGGGGGCGTTACCTACGATGAGGCGTGCTGGTGTAGGGGTTCCGCCCGCCTTCGTCAGTGTAGATGTTCCTCACATGTTGGTGAAAGTGAAGGGATTTGTTAAAAGCGAATGCGAGTTTCTGGTCTTGACGGCGCCGAAATAATACGGACGCCTTCCGAGTTGCTCAAGCGCCCGACTCACGGCGTCCGCCAAAGCACACCAAAAATTGACGACATTAGTTACATAATGTCCTGCCGCGCGAGGGAGTTCCTAGCGACTGGCGACACTTCCTATTACGGGGGACCATAGTAAATAGGACCCCAATATTGTTAGTAAAAATAGGTAAATATGTACCTGGTTGGTAGGTTTTTGGGTGTACCGTAGGTCCTATTAACCATGGACCCCCGTAATAGATTCATATTTTTTGTATCGCTCAGAGCCTCGAGACTTGCGCATGTACCGATGGCCACTGCGCCTGCCGAAACGGAGGCGGGAGGCGTGCGGTAGGGACGGGGAGAGACGGGGTTAGGGGGCGGGAGGGAGACTGGTTTCGTGTGTCGTGCCCGAAAGACCGAGGAAAGAAGCACAAAATGCGCGTCCTCTACCACCCCTCCCTTTTCCCGCCCTTCCTTGCTTGGAAGCGCGGTTTATTCCTGTCCTCGACGGACGTTGAGAGTCAAATGATTATCGTCCGTCTGAGGGCCAGAGAGGAGCTTCGATGAAATAGTGCGGAAGAGTCATCCACAAACGCAGGGGACATCCAGCGTTGGTCCTCACCCCCCCCCCCTTCCCCAAATGAATTCGACGCTGTCCTCCGATGTAAGGAAGTCTGCTTCACAAGCGGTTCTTACTAGTAGTGTGCAGCTTACCCTTCATGCGGCTCGCCCGGCGCTTCGCGCTTGGTGCAAGCAATGTCTGCCTGGTCGGTGAAAACCCGACGTGCTCCGTCCCGACAATATAGGGGACGCGAGGGTCTATGGTCGCACGACTGCGGTCATGCGTGACAATGAGTATACCCCTCCTCCTCCCCGCCCAGGCGCATTCATTCATCCCCCGCACCTACTGATTTTGTCGCTTTCTGGCGGCTTGCTCGGCGTTTTCGCGTGACCTGCAGGGGAAACTGGCGCAGCGACTGTGCGAGGGGGTCCTGCACAGGGCACAGGATTTGCCGTCGGCAAAGGACGGGTTCGAAAAGGTGTCGGGGCCCGTGTGGGAGAGACTTCGGGGGCTGTTGCATGCCGTGGGGGGTCTTGACGGGTGAGGCGGGAGGGAGGTTGGCGATGACGAGGGCATTGGCGCTGGTGTTAGTGTTGGAGTTGATCTGAGGTGTTGGTCTGAGGTGGTGGCGAACAGGCGGTGTTGTGCCCTGCTCGCTCGTGGAGTCTGTTTTCGGTTGCTTCTGTGTTTGCGTTTCTGACTATATATGCCGATAGTTCTTGTCGTTTTGCTTCGGTGGAGGTATCGATAGTCGCATTGATCTTGGTGCTTCTGCTGCGCCCTCTGTAGTTGTGGCAACAGTCGCACTGGTTGTCGCATTTAACAGTGGCAATAGTGCCAGGTACTCGTTCTCTATATTGTTGCATCCGTAGCCGTAGTTTTGGACACGTCGTTGTGCCGTTCGGTCGCTGGTCGGGGTGGGCGTGTCGGCTGGTCTAGAATTCGCGTCGTGAATTGGCTTGACTTGACGTGGTCTGATTACGGGTAACCCTGTTAGTACTGCGGTGTATATGTACTTAAATATCACCTTGACTCCAATTGTTTCATTCCCACAACGAGAGTGTAGTCCTAGAAGGGATAACTTGGCGCGGCTTAACGTAGCATTTTCTGGGGGGGTTTTTCTCTTGTCTACGTACCTCGGGGACGCTTTTTTTTTTTTTTTTTTGTTATGTTCCTGTTGTTTCTGGCTTCTCGGGATGTTGTCAGTTTGCTCGCCTCTTCGAATCTTGATTTTCATGCTATCCACGCTCGATTTGCCTCTGTCGATCGCGGTTGCTACGCATGGTCAGGATATGCGTTGGCTTTTTTCTCTACGCGTTTGGGTTACTTTCCTGCAACCCCCCGCGTGAGGACAGACCGCCTCGTTGGTTGCTAGATGACACCCCTCTCGGCTTTTCGACCACCACTCTGACCGAAAATATAACACTCGTTTGGAATCTGCGACCGACATCAAACGGTGTTTATATTTCCGATCAGAGTGGTACGGCCATACATGACATGAGTACAGCCCCCACCCCCCTCGGTCGTAAAAGAAGAGCCCGAGAATTGCCACGAAAAAGAACATTATCACGAGGTTATGAATGACAAATAATGGTGATATAATATATCACATTCGATAGCTACGTGCCAGGTATTAGGTACGAGTATATGGTACGAATGGTGTTGCTTCTTTGACCCCCCTGCCTCCCCTCCGTCACCTGTGAGACACTGCGGTTGTCGTTGTTTGTGGTCCAGTTGTCCTGCCCGTGTTTTGTGTTTTTTTTTTCTGTAGCTTCTTGACTTCCTTGTAACGTGGTGCTACTGGCGGTGCGGGTTGTACGCTCCTGTCGACATCGTCGTCATCATCATCATCATCATCGTCACCATCGTCGTCATTTATCATCATCACTGTCACCATCATGATCGTAATCGTTAGCACTATCAAAGTCACTCCCATGATCGTCATGACTATCATCACAAAACCACCTTGTGCCATCATCACCGCCACGAAGATAATACAGTTGTCGCTGGGAACTCGCGCAGCAATACATGTATGTATATATATATGTATATATGTAACTGTAGCCAATTAGTTTGCGGGATTTTGACGGCGAACGCTTCAGCCAACTCGAACATGGGTCTCGATTTTATTCGACGCCATCAAAATATCAAGCTCGCTTTCGCCCGCTTTAATCGCCACCGCCGTTATCCTTGCCTTCTTCGTCAGAACGCAACGACAGAGCCCCAGAGCGGTGTCAGAGAGCCTCCTGTGCATTCGCCTCTGCAGAGGCATTGCCGTCGGGTGCGGGACCGTCGGTAAGCAAGCAAAATAACGCCTCCCATACCATTGCGCGGGGACGCGTGCTTTCGATGGGGGATAGCATTGTTCGGACGAATAAATCCGGCTGATGGAGGGAGCCTTCGGCTGAGGAGCTGTATACTCAATAAGGCACTAAGGCATTAAGGCATCAAGGCATGCCTTGTCCCGTTTGCGTTTGCACAGTGCTTTTCGTTGGCAGCTATGCCGTATGATTTTTCGTCGGGTTAAAAGCCTACATACGTTCCCGAACGTCAATTTTTTGGGTGCTACGACCTACGGCAGGTATTGAGGTGTAGAGCTCCTATACTGTGATCAAATGAAGAGCCCCGGAAAAATAAGGTGCCACCCCTATGTGCAAGCGTCCGGGTACCACCACAACACCATGTTCGGGGGAGACTACTGCTTTCTGATTATAGCAGTACTGAGTGTGAAAAACTCAGCAGAACAGTTGGCCCGCCGCCCCCAAATTCTTGTTTCGCGAGTGAACACGGCTATTGATGCCATTGATAGAACCGTTAATACCCGTGCTCATGCTGTTGATGATGTTGAATACCGGCACCTGGCATTGTTGATATTCGTGGTAATCTTGATGCTATTATAAATAGTACTGTTGGTACTTTTTACAAGCAGCGGGGATGGTGCTTGCGATCGATCAGCTTTTGACGTAGTGACATCGTCCGAGTTATGGCAGATTTACACCTGGCAGATTGGTTTGGGATAGGCTATGATACATAAGACCTACGTTTTGATAGGTATTTTTTGTTTTTAGGCGGTGGGTGGGTAGATGACGTGCTGTAGGACGTCGCTTTTGCCGGGTGTGTGCCACCGGAGGGGGGCGGTGGGGAGGGAGGGATTTGCCGGTCAGCGGCTGCGTGAGCACCTGTCTATCGGTTTTTTGTCGGGGCAAACACGATCGCGAAATGTTTCAGGGCAAACAGGAGCACCGACGTCTGTCAGACAGCACACCACGACGCGATCGCTTGTTCCCCTTTGAAAATTTGTTTTGCCGCAGGGGGCGGTCTCAGTCGCTCTGGAGGTTGTTTTGTTGTTATGGAGTGTAAAAAAATTAGCTGATTGCCATTGTCTCGACCGTAGTGAGTAAAGGCACAAGTAGTGTTCAGGCCGGTATGCAGTTGTTGTTGTTGTTGTTGTTGTTGTTGTTGTTGTTGTTGTTGTTGTTGTTGTTGTTTTCTTCACATTAAACCGTTCTTTCTACCCGTCGACATCCAGCACAACCAGTGTCCGTGCCGATTCTTCAATCCTAGAGAGATACAAGTTCTGTGGTCACAAAGCTACGCCACAGAGATACTACGTTGCCACGTATGCAATGCAATGCCATGTCATCATACTACGTACGACAGGCACGACATACACACTCCATGACCTAGAGAAACGAAACGAAACAAAGAGAGAAAAAAACAAACAAACAAAGAAGACAATTCGAAAGAGAAGAAACAAGAGAATATATATATATACCTGGTATATATAACAACAACCATCGTGCCCCCCCCGCAGGGGATCTGGCAGACGCTTGAAAAGAACGAGCTGGAAAAAAAAAGGAAAAAGAAGAAAACACCACTAGTCGTCGTCAACAGAGTAAGACTAAGAACCAAGGGAAAATAATAGGCAAACCAAACAAAGCACAAAGCATCCTCCAGGTAGCGGCAGCAGTTTCTGGTACGAGTAGCACAGCCAGGGTCTCCCTGCTGACCCGCCTGGTACCTTGCTACCCTGTCTGCCACCTTCGTCCAGCGTAGTACATGACAGCTTGTCGCGTGCTGAGTCCTCTGCATCTGGGGCAGTATCACCGACCTTTCGTAAATATTATTAGTACCGCAGCAGGGGCACGGAAGCGAGTTCCATACAGCGGTGAGCGTGCACGGGGCTCGGCGTGGACAAGAGCGCAGAACGCCGCCGCACAGGGAAACCTGCCGAACCTCCCTCTACGCGGTCGCCTGTTCGGGGCTTGGGGTACCCTCCACACTATACTGACTATAGCCCCTGTAGTTTGTCTTGGAAGCGTTATCGTCGTCGTCATCACCGTCGTTTTTTACGATTACCCTCGCGGCCGCCCTTGGCCTTTTTGGCCTTTTCCCACTTGCGTCGCTTGTTTTTATTCGAACAGGCTTCACCCACCACGAGCTGGGGGACGCTTTCGTGGAGAAAACGTACGACGGGCATGACGCTGCTGCTGGCCATGCACGTGTCCGGGGCGCAGAGCGTGGTATACGAAGTGCTGCAGTTTTTGAGGTGGGTGTCGTGATGGATGAGGAGGATGACGAAAACACAAATGAAACACTTTTGGGATTCGTGTACTGTATGGCCATCAAAAATACCAGGGCTCTTCACGGTTCATTACCCAACCGGGTTGAGTCGGGTCAGGAAGTTTTTTTTAAATATCACAGGTCGGGTCGGACCATGGCACCCTTTACCTGACACGACACGACCTGACCCGCGAGGTTTGGCCCGACTGCGATTTTATCAACAGCGTCTGGAAGAGCGTTGCAACACTACAAGTGTCGTAATGCCGCACGCGTGTCGTGTATCTCCCTTGTGCTGACCATGCCGCAGTTTGGACGTGCCACCTACTATCCCAGCAACCCGGCTTTTTCGTATGGTCGATGCTGTACCATAGTCAAGTCCTTTTGTTTCCATGTTTCCCGCCTTTAAGTCAAGTCGACGAGGGGAAGAAAGGGCTGGAGTCTTCTCGCAACAAAAAATGCAAGGCACGAGTCGTAATAGGGAGGAAGGCAGAAGAGCCTGCGATGTGACCCCGAGTCTGAGATACGACTATTAATAGGAGGGAGAGAGAAAGGAGGAGCGAAGATAGTGAATGGGATGAAAAACCGACTGAAGAAAATGTTTACGATGAAGTTATCAAGTCCAAACAAATGGGAAAATGGACCAATGTATGGGCAATGAGGCAGAGAGCGGTTTTCGTTGAGGTTCTAATAGAAGAAAAAGAGCTGGTCTTTTGTGTTTCTATTTAGGGTATTGAGGAACTTTTGTTGTACAATTGACTGTTGGTGTACAGCACAGGTTCCGCGAAATGCCCTCATTGCAGTTATGCCATTCGGGTCGTTTGTCGAGTCCCTCCTACTGAATAATCGCGCGGAATCGTTTAACTCGTCTGCTCACCGCTGTGATGTGATTCGCTTACACCCCTCCGCTTGCTCGCTCGCTCGCCGCGTCGTGATTGGTCGTGTCGTGCCGTTCCTCCCGAAAACCACAATAGGGACGTCGCCGAGCAGATGCTGCTCTACATGTCGACCAGCCAAGCGATAGCGCTGTATGAAGCATGCGGGAGGGCTCTCAAGATTTACGCCGACCAGCACGCAGGCAGTGTCAGGTGAAGGATTGATATAAGAAAGGGAAGGAGGGAGGGAGGGAGGGAAGGGGGGAGGGGGGCGGGGCGTACTCATTGTTGCTTGCCTTAGTCAATTGACCATTGACCATACATCCCTTTCGAGACGGATCACCGTTTCTGCTGGGAAGGGAGAAGGGAGGAAGGGAAGGAAGCAGGCGAGGAGGGAGGGGGGCAGAAAAACTAAAACTGTCCATTAATAAGCGAACCGGATTATTTTTGGCCGTGGCCGCTGAAATTGTCGACTTTTGCCGATTACAGCATGTATATATATACATATATTTCTCCGGTTGGGCTTCCGTACCATGCCAACTGTTGCTCGCTTTCTGCACGGTAAAGCTACCGTGAAGCCGGAACACCCGTTTACGTGGAGCGGACGGTGTGCGGAGCTTCGGTGCCCGAAAAATTCCGCGGGTGTTTAGTTGCAGAAAAACGTTGTCCAACATATAGCTGCGCCCTTTTTTGGTTTTCTTGTTTAAGCGAGTGATAATAGTTTGGACCAAGATGCATGGAAGGAGAAAAGAGTGGAGGAAGGAAATGAAGGAAGGAGAGAGAGAGAGTTAGAGAGAACGAGACAGAGGGCGGAGCGAACCTTTCCGCCTACTTTTATTCAGCGTGCTGGAGTACTTCCTGCACGCACGCGCGCACAACTTTTCACGGTGCTTCCGTTGTCAGTTGCCCTCCCCCTTCGAATCTTCGTAGATTGTACGGACGCAGAAGCAGCGCGAAAAACAAGGGATACAACAAAAAAAAAATGTGCTTGCCGCGCTCGGGGTACGTGCTCGTGCATCAAGAAAGAGATCCGTTTTCTCCTTGTTGGTACTCACTGACGACTTCTTCCTTTGTCCTTATCTCTCTCTGTGTGTTTTTCTCTCACGCAAAGTAGATGTACCTTTCTGTGTTTTTTCAAGCTGGTTGAGTGGTAAGTAACCATTGGCAACCATGAAGGTGAGGGTAGCGAAAACCGCGATGCACGTCGTTGTTCGGCGCTGCGAGCACCCGCCCGAAACTTCTTCTGCTGCTTCGTCAGCGCCGTGGAGAACTCTATGGACATCTGCGTCAACAAACAAGCAACCCGGAAGCACGCCGGGTTCACATAAATACCAGCAAATTAAAACGTACCTGGTAGGTCGTCCATAAATGCCGGATACACTATGATTGCTACACGCTTTAAATGCTGCATCAATGTTTTGAAGAAAAATCAGCCCGACGCCGAAAGTGTTCGCCGATGCATCCCCGCGAGCGCAGGCGAGTTGACCCCACCGCCGAGGAAGATTCGTACGACGACGTACTCTGCGTGCTGGAGCTGCTGGGGCACCTGGTCACCAAGGACATCGTCGACGAGAGCGACGAGAGCGACGCGAATGCCGGGGAAAAGGTGACAGCTGTAGTGGTAGTGGTGGCAGGGAGGGGTGGTAATAGTAGTGGTACTAGTAGTAGTAGTGGTAGTACTGTAGTACTGCAGTGAGAGTATCAGAAGCAGTGGCAGAAGCAGCAATTAGAGTAGTACTACGGTAGGAGCATGGTAACAACTGTAGTACTACTGAATGCTGTAGGCGGGAAATGGTAGAAGCAGCTGTTGTTCGAGTATGTACAGTACCACGCGTGGCCGTAGTTGTATCAGCGCTTGTAGTTATATCAATACTGTACTGCTGTATTGTTGTAGCAGCAGCAGTATCGATAGTAGTTGTTGCCGCTGTACAACTGTTGTATTTCGTTTCGTTTTCTGTTTGTTTTTTGGGGCCCTTGAGAAATTCGACCGTCTGTATTTTTACCCCTCCCTCCCTCTCCCTCCATATTTCCTCTGCCTCACCGTCTCGGACTCTGTCGCTTTCGCTATTTTGATTCATCCCTCTCATCCCTCTCCCTCCCCCCCCCCTCCCCCGCCAATCTTTCTTTCATTTTTCGTTGAACAGGGCCGAGAAGTGATGGTGACAGACGTCGTATTTTTTGGGCTGAAGAAGGTTATGCCCCTAATGACCGAGGGACTGCTCCAGTTTCCCACGCTTGCCTCCAAATATTTTTGTCTGGTGGGTGAACGAAGCCGTGCTTGTCAGCGGTTACGCAGAAATATGTCAGCACAACTACAAAGTCATTAAAAAAAAACTACTACAAGTATTTACAGCTCAAACATTACAGTGGGGAGCTCCTAGTGAAGCCATTGGCGTTTCGTAAAACTCGATCGATCCACAGGCCGTCGTAACAGAAGTGATGCAATATTACATTGAGATGAGTCTTCCTCTATATAGCAACAAGCCTTGCTGGCCTTCCGGTGCCCTCCTGCCTTGACCTTGCTTTGCGCTGCCCTTGCCTTACCTTGCCTACCCCTAAGGCACCGACGCTTTACTGTCGTGAACGTTTGTTGGTTAGATGAGAGTGATCGGTCTGTCATATGATTCGTTTACATCCATGCTTTTCGTGAGAACCTGCTGGGGAAACCGCGCACCATGTTTGGGATTGAAGCGCGAGAGCGGCGTTCCCGACGATCTCTACCCCCCCCCCCGCGCCCACACTAACCTTCCGATTTTTTTTTTTCCGTGCGACCCTTACGGGTCGAGAAGAGCGTGCATGCAACAACAACAATCTATCAACAACGGTAGTGGCCGTGACAAACCAATCACAAGTACCACAACACTCAACGACTTAGCTCAAAAAAAAAAAATGTCAGTGGCGATAACAACAATAATGCTCGCGACGCACGCGCGGCAGGTGGGCTTCATGGTGCAAACGTACTCGCACAAGCTAGCGGGTCTGGAGTTTGAGCTTTTTCACCAGGTGGTGAACTCGCTCGTGTTCGGCAGCCAACAGGTGGGCCGATATGCTAGGAGATGGTACTGCATGCGCCCGCTGCTTGCACCGCTTTTGACGTTACTGCTTGTTTCGAAGACGGGAGACTTGGAAAATTGTTGCCCGCTGGAACGAATTTACGCGCGTTTTTTTTCGTTATCGGCGTTGACTTAGGGAGAGGGCTTGGGGGGGGTCCCATGCACGTGGGTTTGCAAGCACTTGCCGTTGTGCCTGTGCGGCTCTCCTCGAGCAGCTTTCTAGGTTATTGCGGGCTGTATTCTAGGTGATGGGCTATAATTGTTACAAAAAAAACAACGTGAAACTTGCGTATTTATCCCGACCACACGGAACACAAAATCGTGTACGTAGTAGGTGAGTGTTTGATTTATGTTTTCGGCTCCCTTCCGCTGTTTTCGCTTTCCCCGGTGACCGTCCCACACCGGGATATTTTCACGACCGTTTTCATCCGCCCCGTCCCGTCCTCCTCTTGTGTTGCCTACCGATAGCGCCTGGCCCCGCCCCGCCCTTTATTGAAGCTGCCATTCATAGGCAAGTCCGCCTCACAAGCGGTTCTGAATAGGATGCTGCTCACCCTTCATGCGACTCGTCGAATACCCCACGGCGGTTCGTGCTTGGTGCAAGCAATGTCTGCCTGGTCGGTGAAAACCCGACGTGCTCCGTCCCGGCGTTGTAGGTATTCAAGGGTCTATGGTCATACGACTACGGCCATGCATGATATCGAGTACGTCTCTCCTATCGAGTATACCCCCTCCCCCCCCCCCCATATATTATATATGGGTTGGGTTGGCGTCGGTTGGCAACGACACTGTAAAACATGCCGCTCACTACGTGAGCTAGACATCCAGGGTACCGTTTTTTTTTTTTTTTGGCGATGGCCCACAGCTGGTCGTCTAGTTAGATCATTTGTGCGAAGTAAAGAACCTTTACTCTGCACAAGGGAATTGATCGTATCACGTAGTGTTCAAGGTACGACACCCATGAGGCAGTTACATAGTACTCCCATTGCTGTCTCTGGAAGTGGCCACACTGGAAATTAAACTAACTCATTGAAGCTGTCATCCATATGCAAGTCCGCCTCACAAGCGGTTCTTAGTAGGATGCAGCTCACCCTTCATGCGACTCGCCGGACACCTCGCGGCGCTTCGCGCTTGGTGCGAGCAATGTCTGCCTGGTCGGTGAAAACCCGACATGCTCCGTCCCGGCATTGTGGGGATGCGAGGGTCTATGGTCATACGACTACGGCCATGCATGAGATCGAGTACATCTCTCCTATCGAGTATACCCCCCTTCAGCGCTCTTTCCGCGTTGCACGCCTACCCCCCTTGAGAAACAGGAAGACGCGTGACAGTGTGGACGAGTTTCCACCGGACGCGCAAAGCCCGGGACCCCGACCGTTTTCCTTAGCACGCTGTTCGTCTGCGCGTGTGTTGTTATTGTCATCGAATTCGGACACCATTCAATCTACCCCCACTCTCTCTCTCTCTCCCCCCCCCCCCCCCCCCCCTCGCTCCCCCCACCCGATGTATATCCGAGTGTCGCACGGCGTACACACGGCAAGCCGTCGCACACCCTTGGGCTTTTTTCCCGCTCTGAACAATGATTGTTGTTTGCGTGTTTTTTGCATACCGTTTGCACACGGGACGGGCGGGCGCTTGCTCTCCTGAACCCCTGGGTTTCCAGGCGGACGCTGCCGCGGCACGCAATAGCCTACAGGCGATCACGGTGATGGTGACCCATCACGTCTCAGAGAAGGTCAAGGGGGGCGAGGGACTGTCGGTTCACCTGGCCGTCAAGCCTGACATATTTTTGGAAATTCTTCAAACTCTTCTGCAGGTTTGTTTGTGTGTGTTTTTGTTCTTTTTTTTTTCGTCTTTGTGTAGTCGTTTTGTGTTTTACTGGGGGGGTCGAAGGGGGTCGTCGATATTTCTTTGCTCGCGTTTGCTGTCTTGTGTGTCCTGTAATTGTTTGCTCGTCTTCTGTTGCTCTGTGTTCGTGTTTTTTCGCGGTTGTTTTCATTCGTTGATGTGATGTGAGTGATCGAAATTGCTCCCCGTCTGCTTTTGTCTACGTGTGCTTTTATTGGCGCTGTTTGGGTGGCGTGGAGACGAAAATAAAAGCCGCGCCTGTACTTTTATGTTTTTCGACAAAACACATATTTTTGCAACTTTCTCGCAGGGCTGTTTTTTTGCTTTTTTCCTCCTCCTCGCCCCTCGCCCCTCCACGGCGAAACGCCTGCCTCATTATTTATTCCGCTGTGAGACTCGACAAGAGTCGGGGTGCATGCTCGGACGTTTCACATTGCGAACGGTTTGATGGTACATGCTGCCGTTGTATATTCCTGGTCTGGCAGCAAAGTGTGGTTTGCACTTTCGGCTCTTGACCTTATCGTCAACAAGCGGCTCGCTAGTGTCACCCGATAGATAGGCCACAAGGATCGATGGGATAGAGCACACATCGGACATATCAGGTAGATCAGTTAGATCAGATCAGACCCTCGCTTCCATGATCAACATCTTTCAGGGCATCTATATTCTTGATATCTATGATCTAGCTCATTCACGTTGCCGGGAGGTTTTTGGAGCCGTATTATCCGCACGATCTGCAGTAGTACATGCTTTCCTGGGTTGGATCTGTACGGCACAGATCCCGCACAACGTATCATATCGGCAGGTTGGGATCTAAATGATCTATCTGTAGATTGTGATCTATCCGTCCCGGATGCGTGGAAACGTTAGGGCGATCAATGATAAAGGGTGAAACGCCCCCGGTGCGTGACGCTCACCCCCCCCCCCCCCCCCCCCCCGGCTCCGCCTCACACGCGGTTCTTAGTAGGATGCAGCTCACCCTTCATGCGACTCGCCGGACACCTCACGGCGCTTCGCGCTTGGTGCAAGCCAATGTCTGGTCGGTGAAAACCCGACATGCTCCGTCCCGGCATTGTAGGGTTGCGAGGGTCTATTGTCATACGACTACGGCCATTCATGATCTCGAGTACATATCTCCTATTCTCCTATCGAGGAGACCCCCTCCCCCTAGCCTCTCCTCCAGACGATCTGGTCCTAAAACGATTTCGGTTGTTTCGGGGGGGCATAATGATCATAACCCACGATGGGCCCGAAGACCACATGGGAGTACCCCCATATATTTTTAAACGATGTTTGGTTCTGATTTCTAAGTTCCCCCGGAATGGTTGACTGCGTTGGCCTCGCCGTCTCTGGTCTCTCGCCGCCGGGCGTTCATTCAAGGACTCGGGCTTTGGATTTGCCCAGTGCACGACAGCAGTCAAAAAGTCTTCTGTTTTTTTTTTCGCTACGTGAAGTCCGCGGCTTATTGTGATGTCAACGTTGTTTGCGTATGCTCTTTGGAAGCTATCAGACACTGATGGGAGGATGGTTGGGTGAGACAATGAGAGAACAGGAAGTTTCAACAAGTTAGCTCATCGCTTTTAGGACTGCAAACCACTCGATTTCTAAGTAGTCCCCAAACGGGATTGCAGTACTACGTACGTAAAGGGGTACCTAATGTTTATTGCTGAAGTGGTTGTAAATTCCACATGGATCACCGTATACGTGTTTCGCTTGGCGCAGCCCAACAATAAAAAGTACGGCGCGCGCGGGAAGCGCGCCGACTTTTGCGCTTATACTGGTAGGATTTAGAGTGGCGTTCCTCGCCGAGCACAAGTGCTTAGCTGTGAGTTCTTCGAAGAAACATTGAAGAAAAATCAAGCCTGGAATTTTTGGCCCCCTAATTGTTAACACCTGTCGCGTGCTGGAGTTCTCGCACTGTATGTACGTGGTGACCTGACCGACTCCACCACCGTTTTTTGCTTCTTTTCCTTCGGCCTGCGTGTCTGTCTACCTGTCCGTCTGTCTGTCCCTCTGCATCGTTGTCTGCGTGCTCTTTTGTGTGTTTTCTTTGTTTTCTTTTGTGTGCTCGTCTGCCTGTTTGTTGTCTGTTGTCTGTTGTTTGTTTGTTCGTTGTGTGTTTCTGTGCTGTGTGCTGCTCGTTGTCGGATGTTTGGCGTGCTGTTGTGTGTTGTGTGTTCGTTCGCTTGTGTTCGGCGTTGTGGCGATGGCGTCGTTCGAAAGCAGATGCTTGTGTTTCAGAAGTCGGTGTGGGATCGCCTGGAAGCTTGCGCGCTGGCGATGCTGCCACTCCTCGTCTGCGAACAGGTGAAGACTAGATGCTTATCGTTTCCCGCAAGATAATTTGAGTGCGCACAGCGACGGCGGTAGGGAAGGAAGGAAGGAAGGGGGCAGGGAGCGAGAGGACACTATCCGTTGTCGTACATACGAGCTTTTTTTTGTTGATTTCGTTTTTTTTTTCCCTGCGGTCCACCGGTATCGCGTTATTTCGCCGCCAGCGCGCCTTCACGGACAAGGTGTCCACGCGGACCGTTTTTTTCTTTGTGCGTTTATTGGTTTTCCATGTGTTGTGCACTCTCTCGTCAAGCACACTTTTTGTCGCGGGGGTAGCTTTGTCCGCTTCTCTATCGTGCAAGGGTGAAACGCGCTCTAGAGCAGGAAGAAGGCGGGGTAGCGGGCTCGTGGGTGCTCACGGACTCTCGGTTCTCTTCTTCTGCCCTCCGCGTCGAGGGTTCCTTCCGGAAGGCCGTGCGGTTGATTCGTACGAGGGACGCTCTTGAGGGAAAATGTTTCTTGTCGCAGCGAAGGAGGCGCATGCATCCAGGACGGCAGGGATGTGTGGACGCTGAAAACGCTCGAAACGGTGTCGAAACGGTACAAGGTCGCACCCCTCCCCCCTCCCCCTTCTTTGCATATCCGGAGATCAAGGCATATACAAGATCATGTTATTCTCCTTGCAAGCACTTTCGTGCGTTGTTGCCGTAGTCCTACACTAAAACAAAGCACAGCGCAGTTTGATTTGGTTGACTCCCTTGTTTTTCTTGATGCTGCTGGGGGGGGGGGGGGACGTCCACGCAGAGATTTCAAGCTGTTTTTTGCTCTGTACTGGTATGGTTTAGGTTAGGTTAGGGTCGGGTGAGACTCTAGTGGGAGACATATTTTGGATCGAAAGCATCGAACCTTGCTTTTCAAGGTGTGTTGTTTTTTGTCTCTCAAGTCTAACCTTGCCGGACGCAACCGAAACGTCTCGAATCGAGGGCGAACGGACGGGGCAGACGACGGTTGGTTGCGAGTGTCGTGCTTCGCTCTGGTATCCATCCTGCAGCCGTTCTGCCTGAAGCAGCACAAGGCGAAGGCGATGAAGTGTGGGCACACTTAAGTTGCCTCGCGCTTCCAATGCTCGCGTCGTTTAGCATGTGTTTGAAGGATTGTGTACCGATTCCTCTCCCCCGGCAGATATTTCTTTGAGCGAGCAGAGAGGAGGGAGGGGGGGCGGGGGGGGCGTACTCATTTGTTGCTTGCCTTAGTCATATGACACGCATCCCTTTCGAGACAGAGGAGAGGAAGGAGGGGGGGGGGGGGGGGGGGGGCACAAGTGTCTTCAGCGACGGGGCGGAGGCAACGAAGGGGTCTGTTTGGGTGTTTATTTATTTTCTGTTGGACAAGGGCCTTTTTGTTCATGTTTTACCCGTACCCCCCCCCCCCCCCCCCCCCCCCCCCCCTGCCCGCCATGTACCCGTGCCTCGTAATGCCCATAGGAGGGGTTCCAGAGGCTTGCCGGAGAGATTGTCGCGTCGCAGCCGGAGCCCACCAGACCACCGCTCGTGGAGGCGTTTGATATGTTGGGCCGACGGAAGTTGGGCATGCGGGAGTTCGTTGGGAAAGTCCCGTAGTCATATGACACGCATCCCTTTCGAGACAGAGGAGAGGAAGGAGGGGGGGGGGGGGGCACAAGTGTCTTCAGCGACGGGCACCAGCTTCGTACAAATATATAATTGCGGTATTTTTAAGAGGCAACGAAGGGGTCTGTTTGGGTGTTTATTTATTTTCTGTTGGACAAGGCCCTGCCTTTGCCTTTTTGTTCATGTTTTACCCGTACCCCCCCCCCCCCCCCCCCCCCCCCCCCCCCCCCCGCCATGTACCCGTGCCTCGTAATGCCCATAGGAGGGGTTCCAGAGGCTTGCCGGAGAGATTGTCGCGTCGCAGCCGGAGCCCACCAGACCACCGCTCGTGGAGGCGTTTGAAAAACTTTATGCGCACCACGGTACGTGCGGAGGCGGCCGAGCTTTGCTGCAGACGAAGTAGCGGGGGGGGGGGGGGGGGGGGTGCATCCTAACACAGCGAAAGGGGTGGGCTTTATATCTGGGTCTTCATGCTTGCCGGTCGAGTGCGCTTCTTCTTCATTGGGCTTCCGCTCCCACTCTCTTCCATCGCTGCAAGAATGAATCTCCTCTAGTTCCAAGCAGTTTGTCCCCAAACATGGGGGGTGCTGGGTAGAGGCGTTATATCCCTCCGTTTATGACCCATTTATAGGGCCAACCCCAAGTATCGTGTCCCGAGAGCGTGCTTTGCGGTAGTGACGGGTTTACGCTCGCTGTCCGCCCAGGGCAGGGCGCCCGTTGTTGGCGGAGGGCGGGCGTTACAGAGGGGGGGAGCGGAGGCGGCCTGGACAGGGTGGGCCGACGGAAGTTCCCCGAGGGCATGCGGGAGTTCGTGGGGAAAGTCCGAGCTTCACTGCAGACGAAGTAGGGGGGGGGCGGGGGGGGGGGGGGGGGGAGAGCATCCTAACACAGCTAAAGGGGTAGCTTTATGTCTGGGTCGCCATGCTTGCCGGCCGCGTGTGCTTCTTCTTCATGGACTCCCGCCCGCTTTCTAGTACTGCTGCAAGAATGACTCCAGTCTAGTGCCAAGTAGTTTATCCCCAAACATGGGAGGGTGCGTGGTAAAGGGGTTATAACCCTGCGACCACCGCGAACAATGATCGATTAGTAGGACTTGCTCAAATTATCGTGTCCCGATAGCGTGCGTTACGGCTGTGAGAGGGTTGTGCCCGCTGTCCGGCCAGGGCAAGGCGCCCGTTGTTGGAGGACAGGCGATACAGGGGGGCGGAGCCCCCGGGGTCCCGTCCATATATGAGACGAGGCGAAGCTTGCCACCGAGTGGTGAACGACGTTGTTGGCCAGAACTGTGGAGGCGCTGGTACGCGTCGTCCCTGCTTTTTGGGATGAAGAAAAAAACGAAACACCGTCGGGTACAGGAGCGATTGTTTTTTTGTGTTTCTTGGGTCTGTTTGCTGCCCCCTCGGGTGGCGGCGATCTGAAACCGAAAAGAGGTGGGGCGAAACCGCCCTTTTTCAAGCCTTGACCGTGTAACTGTGTGCCTCCCCGTGGCGCCGCGAAGTGTGGTCGGAGGCGGTATTGCGTAGTGATGATGGGTCGGGAGAGGTAGCGCTGCAAGGCGCCGATTTGGGAAATGGAAGGAGGGAGGGTGGGGAGTCTAACATAGAGTAGCCGCCAACCAGGAAGCGCGAGTAGTTGTGATGTTGCGGCTGCGCCCCGCGTACCACGGGAGTGAGCTTGTAGGGAACCCGTAGTGCTTTTTATTGTTCGCCGCCGTCGGTGGTACCTTAAACTGCGTATGCTCTTGCGGCCCGCGTTCAAGATCGCCTCATGGAGAGGCCGCTCGTGAGCGTCTGGCAAAACATAAAGAGTAGTTCGTTCGTACGACGACCTTGTTTGTTGACAACAAAATGGAGGGCTACTGCCGGAAGTTGTCTCGGTACTGTAGTTTTTTGTTTTGGGGTATGATCGACGGCAGACCAAACTAGCCGATCGAGATGAATGGGGCTTGATGGTTGTACAAGCGGTGGGACTGCTGCATCCGGATTTGATGTAAGGTCTCCTTTTTTCTCGGAACGGTGATGGTGCACATGGGTTCTCGACAACGAATAAAAAGGTAGCCAGCGGTGTGTGGCTGGCCGTCCGCGTCGTAGACTTGTTTTGGTTTTATTTGTCGAGCGGGACCCACGCAGCGCTTTTACGGTATGCATCGATGGGGATCGAGCTTGGATGTGGCGTGGGCAGGGTGGGAACGCGAGTGTGCTACTATAGCCTGGAATACACGTTTAAACAGCAGCGCTTGTAGTAGCACACCTGGGAGGTAATATTTGATGTGATGAGTTTTCAAACGTTGAAGGTTTCCACTGGCATCCTTCGCAACTTTTGTACCGTTTGTCCGCTCGAAGAGAGGGTTGTACTCGTTGGTCGTTTGGTTTGATACCGGCTGGGCCGCCTAGTCGCACGAGGACGCACAGCTTATTGTCGATCACGCTTCCGAAGGCTGCGCACGATGAGGTTTATGCTGCTTTCGGATCGACTACAGCAGGCGTCGCAGCAGTGATGGCGGACATACAGCGTGCATTCGCCCTAGTGGCTTCAATATTTATGTGAGGAGTGTTTTGCCCCATATCGCGGGGAAACCGCTTTCTCGGTGGCCGTTGGGTGATTTCACGTCGCGGCTAGCGCACACGAATCGATCCTACTCAATGGCAAAGCGCTCTGCTTCAGGTTGTACACTCTTTGCACAATGCCTATTTAAAGTCCTGAGTACACAGGCTGCCCCCTCCCCCCCCTCCTTGCACAATGTGGGCGTAAAAAAATCCTTGTGCAGACATTTAACAATGTAGCACGCTATTTGGCGTACCGTATTAAGAGGTTGCCAACACCTTATGGAGTTTGCTGTATTGTTCAATATTTCCGCAAGGATTCGTTCACGCCCGCATTGTGCAAGGGGGGGAGGAGGGTCCCGGCCACCTGTGAATGCACTGCTGATGTTTGGCTTCAATGTTGGAGTAGTTTTTTTTCCACCAGGTCGCGGGGAAACCACTTTCTCGGTGAGTCATTAGGTGTTTTCACGTCGAGGCTACGTGGTGCACACGGGTCGGTCCTGCGTAAGCAATGGCAGAGCGCTCTGCCCTAGGCCTGAAGCTTTTCGTGGATCGCTAGCTCAGGGCACAGGAGGCCAGAGAAGCCGGAAGTTGGGACGGGACGCTTGTGTGCGCGCCAGGTATTGATTTGCACTCCGCAAGATACGGGCGTCAATGGTTAGGGACCGTATAGAAAAAAAAGCGTAGTAGGTTCTGAGCTTCTGAATCGAGTGGGGTAGACCGGCACTCACTGCGCACGGACGGACACGTTGGGACTTTGTATTACACAAGACCGTACTCTAGGTAAACCTATAGAAGGAACTTAGCGGTACTTGCTACAATTCCACAAGTGGTACACTTGTGGTCTCTCAAACGGATTCAGAAAAAGTGTCTGTCTGTCTGTCTGTCTGTCCGCATGAGGGTCACTCTATGGTCACCTTCGGACAAAATTTCTTTCAAAACGGCTGCGCCCATGCCGCACGCATCAGGTCGAAGCCAACGCGGAGGCGATCGGCATGGTCCAAACCACACCTCATCGGGTGCCCTGTGTGTAATGTTATCATAATTGACTGCCAGCATCCCGAACGGGATGACGGCACGAGCAGCAGCAATCGCTCGCCCGAGGCCAGCGGAAAAACTGTTTGTCACCGCTACTTTCAAGTGGAAGAGGGTGAAATTCATGTTTGTACGGTGCTCCAAGCCATAAGCGGCACGGCAATAGCAAAGGCTTTCCTCCGTCCCTGCCTCCTTGCCGCTTCTCTCCGTCGGTCCCTCGCTCCCTCTCTCTCTCCTCTCTCCGTCTCTCCCTCTCGATCCCTCCCCCCCTCCGTCACTCCCTCCCTCTCTCTCCTCCCTCCCTACCTGCCCCCCCATCCTTGCTTCTTTGTACCTCCCTCCCCGGTACCAGGTACCTCGTACGCTGACGTCTGCAAACTTGAAAATACAAAACACGTTTTCGAAAAATCGTAATTTCTTTCATTATGAACACCGTTTTCGAAATTTCGTAAAATCCTTTCGGTCTTTATTCCGTAGATTTTTCGGTACGGTGGGGGTTCCACTTAAGTGCGGTACCATTGAGTGCGGGACTCCACGTATTAAGTGCGGTGAAAATCTGTAGACACAAGTTCATCCTACTACAGTGCGGCTGCCGCACTCAAGTGGAACAAGTGCGGCTGCCGCACGCAGGTGGAGCCGGTCACGCTTTAGCCTCCAGATCTCTTCGTGCCTCGTACAGAACAACAGCAGCAGTAAAGTACCAGCAGGCAGCAGATAGTAGTACCTATAGAAACGAGGTGACATATACCGCCTCCCTCGAACAAACTTGAACTATACTACTATGCAAACGTCTACAAACTAGAAAAAATATATATATATATATATATATATATATATTTTTTTAAAAACGTTAACTCGTGGCCACAATACAACGCAGTCCGTGGTCGCAGGACTGGCTCCAACAACTCTGGAGTGGAAGAATACCACGGGAAAACACACACATAAAACAAACAACAATGCAACATGATAACTGAACCACACCGGACACCTCAGACAAAACAAAAGCAGAGATACGCGCACGTATCAGGTACAGGCGGTACGTACGCTGTACGAGTCACCACAGAACCCGAGAAGACCGCACAACATCCACAAGAAAAAAGACAAGATGAAAACAATTCGACGTCGAAAATTCGAAATCGAAATCAAACCACAAAAGGGAACAGAGAGGAAAGCAAACAAGAATCAGGAAAGAAAACACACACTTGGGAGAAAATACGCAGATTCAAGCAGCTTTTCAGCGCGAGGGGGTGTTGAACAGAGGCCAAAAGGTGTGCGGTGTTCCAACTCCTCATACAAGCCCGACTAGCTCAGTAGGTGATAATACCTTCACACTAACCCGAACAACTCCAACAAAAGATTACGAGTACACACCCTCGTGGAATTAGCACGCCAGACCGCTTCTTGGCCGGGCGATATAACAATGTGACATGTTCCTTCCTCCAGCAGATCCACCAGAATTGTTTTACATCAGAATCGGTGGGCTTCGGAAGGGATGCCATGGCGAACCGACTAACCAGGCACGAAACACGTAATAACACACGAAGCACTGGTATATATCCCCGAGACGTTCTTGCCAGGTCGTCTCGACAAAAAAAAAACGCCGCCGTTTTCACATCGTTGCATGACAAAAGTACACGCAGCGGTAGGGCCGACAATTCTCGACACCTTTCATGTTTGTTTGCGTCCCTGAGAGGCCACGGTCGCGGCGGTGGTACTCGCTGCGATATTCCGGGGCGATAAGATGCACGACTGCGGAGGATACACAGTAATAAGACGCCTTGCCATCTCCGACGGGCGCTTTTCACGATGATCGGTGATCGATTACCATATATACCAGTACCTGGTAAGGCGCGAAATGCGGCTCGTTTCGAACGCATCCCCGTTTTTTTTGGTTATTCCCCTTTTCGAAACAGTTCCGAGATGATCAAGGAAGGGACTAACAACAACGAAAGCTGCGCCCCGACTCGACACACGAAGGGCAAACGGGCGGGTGCTCAACGTACCCACCGAAGATACGTCCGGTGAATAGATCTCTCAACACCGGAAAGGACGCAAAAAGGCGGAAGGACTGCCGTGCAGGGGTGAAAACTATACTGGCTCTGTACCGGTGCGCACCCTGCCCCGCGCTCCACCTTTCTTTACCGCTGCACCTGTTTGCAATGCCGTCGTCAAGTAATGTTTCAGGCTAGAAAAACAAGAGGCTTCCGGGCAGGAGAGTTAGTTGCGACGCTGCTTCGGACAATACCCGCGGCCGAGGCTGCCTGGACACGGCAGCAAAGACTCGAAAGCTCTCTGTTCGGACTTCAAACAGTTGGTGTACACCCGCGCCGTGTCATGAATAGTTGCGTGGGTAGAAGGCCATCGCCTCTGATGGCGACACATTTTAGAGACGACACAACAAAATCGGACGCACCGCATTGCATGCAGCCAAAAAATAAACGAGCCTCTCCATCCCGCCAAGAGCCGCCAATCTTCTCTTCAGCGAGGGGATAGGAGGGGATAGGAAACGTTGCTTTGCTCGAGTGGTTTGCTGGCCCGCTGCTTGTGGCTTTTATGTCCGAAATTGGTTCCTAGCCTTCCTGTCACTCTTGTTGTCTTTTTTGTACATAGGATGTCGCGCGTGAGAGGGCAATCGCAGCCAAACATCCAGAAAGGAACGATTGGATGTCCAGGACAGGACGAGGGCGCAGGCTCCCTCCGCATGTACGGTTTAATAAGTTCCGTTTTCCTTCGCACCCTCTCCCCGAACAACGCCCGCAACGATAAATAATACTTTCAAACCCATAAGAGTCTACCACACTGCCAGCGATAAACAGAAGGTGCGGGGCTCCTTGGGCGACTACTACCGCTAGATTGAGTCCTAAAAAACACCGTACCCTCCAGAAACGCGTCACAAAATAACCAATCGCCGCGGGCGAGACTCAAAACAACGCCAGGGAGGTGGACTACACTCACGCCTCCCGCACCCCCCTACACTCCCGACAACCGCGCGCTTTCTCGATGACCGGCGACCACACCTCGAGACAAAAGCGCCTCCACTTTCATCATACAACCTATTCCTGCTAGCCGACGAGGTCGATTTCGACCGGCTCTGATCGGTCCCCAGCCCCGACAGCCACGCCCAAGGGGTTTACCCCCGCCGCGGTCTGCGCTAGAGCCGCGATCTGCACGCCTGCAGCGGCTACTGCCACTGCCCCCTCCTGAACCTGCGCCGTCGCCCCCCCCCCCACCACTGGGACAGCAGCCACAGCTGGCGATGGTGCGACTGACCCGGGAGTCTGTGCTCCTGGTGTTGCCAACACACCCCCTAGCGCTGCGGCAGGCGCTGCGCCCGGGGGCACTGCTGCTGCCGCCGTGATAGCAGCAGCAGCAGCAGCAGCAGCACCGACGGTCGTGTCCTTCGCCGCCGCTGTGGCCCCCGCTTTCCGTGCTTTTTCGCTGGCGGTGTCGAGCTCGGCGCTGATGTGCGCGACCCAGGGCTTTCGTACGTTTTGGTTGTGCCGTTGGGCGGCGTGGTTGTTCGCCAGGCGGCTCTTGTCCTTTCTCGAGCGCTCGGCGCTCTTGCGTCGAATCTCCTGAAAAAGTGGCGGCGAAAAAATCGGGTTTCGCCGGTAAAATAGATAAGCTTCCAAACATCGGGCATACATGTCACGATCTGCGTTGATCATCTTGGGTCCTACATCTGCCGTGTCGAAGACATAATTTTGTATAGGGTCTGCGTCGTACAGGATTAAACTCAGGACATGTTTGCTAGATTTTTTCCGATCACACTGCCCTCACTCGGCAAAACGATCCACCGCAGATCATGCAAAAAACGCACGGCCATCCAGAAAACACACGTAGATCAGGGGTGTGTATACCTGCCATGAAATATCTACCAGGGTATATCATAAAAATGGGTTTATCTGATCTGTCCACGTAAAAAGCTTCAGGTTTTTGCTCGGTGGCAATGTCTGGTCCACGCGCAGGAACGGCCACGACCTTCCGCGGTGACAGGCTGTGCCATCCGACTATGGTAACAGAACATCAAGTTGAGACATCGGTGTACACACACCATGGAGCCCCAGCAACAAACGGAGCAATGCCTTTAAGGGGTGGTGCCTTAATATTTTCTGAGCTGCTCACATGAGGAGCTCAATATCTCACCCGAAGCCTGATTTCGAAGAAGTTTCTTCGCACAACCTCACCAACATTTATATGTCGCTACAGCAGTCCAAAACTAAAACGTAATCGTACAAGGACTATGCCAGCCGGTAGTTGCTCACCTTAGGACCTTAACCGATCAGAACATATTGAGCCAAAAAAATGCAACATCTACCTCGGAATGAGTCACGAACCCGTAGCAACAACAGATAGGGGCCGCAGCAGCCACAGATGTAGCCGTCGCAACACCAGGTGGAATTGCCGCAGCAACAGATTTCGGGGGCGGTAGTAGCAGAAGCCTCCTACCCCCCCCCCCCTGCCCCCGCGAGGGTCTACGGTCACACGACTACGGCCCTGCATGACACGAGCACACATCCCCGCCCCCCCCTGCCAAAAAAACACCAAAAACGAGTCAGGCGCACCCGCGGGAAAACGTACATGGTGCAGCTTCCCCGCCGGCTTGACCATCTCAGAGCCGCCCCCGCACAGCTCCGTGCACCGGGCAAGGCTGAGCATCATCAGGTACTGCCCCGCCGTGCGCGTTGCCTTCCGCTTCCGCCCGACCTTCTGCGCCTTATCCTATAGAGAGCGCCGCGCCGAGACCACATAGTACCGCACCGTGTTATAGAGACCGACGCATGAAAGCGGGTGGGGGTGGGCGTGGACAGGGGAAGGCGGGGCGCGGTCAGGTGTGTCATCCCGCCAAAGGCGCCAAGACCGGTTACCGTGAAATACACTCACGTTCTTAGAGGCGGCTGCTCCTCGCGATTAGCGTTTCGAACAATTGGCGAGGCGCAAAGGAGGTAATCAATAAATTCTCTCTCTCTCTCCTTCTATCTCCCGATTGATGACGACAAAGGGTAAAGAAGCCGCTGTACTTGACCACCCTAAAAAAAATCCGCGGGGACACTATTAACTACTGTGCGACCTTCGTACCTGAGCGCCCAGGCTCGTCTCCAGCCATTTGCAAATGGACTTAACGTGCTCTGCCGGGAGTTCAAGGCCCGACACCACGCTGCTCACGGCCACAATACGAAAAGTCGAAGAGCACAGCGAGCGCAGACGGATGGACGTACTGTTGGTTTGGGGTAACACAGAGCCAGCCTTGCCACAGAAGTAGATGTCACAGGACCACATGGTGCCGCAAGTCGGCGCAGGTCTTGCGGGATGCCACGCTTTGTCAGATCTCACGGGATGCCAAATTTTAGCGCAGATCTCGCGATGAGTTTTTCTCGAACATCCCAAGGGAGGGCGCCCAAGCAACTTCCACAAGTCGAGGACACACGTACATACAATTACCCACCAAAAGCGCGAGACATCAAGTCCTCAGCCGGGTGACGCCGCTACCCGTCCACCGTCGACAAGTCCAACCTAACCCAACCTGACCCAACCCAACCCCGTCCAACCCAACCCAACCCAACTCGAACGAGAGAACGCACGCCTCTAATTTTCCTTGAACTAAAAACACGAAACCGCCACACGCAGCGAGACAAACGGAGTCGTGAGAACTACACAGAGTCAACTCCAGAACGCGACGTCACAGCCGTGGAACGCCTCAAACCGTCTAAAAAAAACGCAATATATATATATATGCAAAACAGCTTCCAAACAACCGGAATAGCGCTACCGTACCCGTACCTCGTGAGCCAACCCCGTGCATCGGACAGCGACCACTCGCTCATCTGCGTACGCGGTCCCGCCCCCCCGACCTCCTGTCCCGCCACCGCCGCAGGCTTTAAACACGCGTCGGATGTTTTTTCGCGATATTTTTCGTTGTTGCACACACGTGCATGTCGTGTGTGTGCGCGTGCGACGGAGGTAAACGGAAAACACGACATCAACGGAAATGATAAAAAATAGGCTTGCGGGGGTTTGCAAGTCGCGATCGCTCGGCATTCTACAACACATCCAGCGAAACTCACTCCTCAGTCCTCTTCCGGGTGCGCTAAGCTACAAACCATCCGGGGAACCCACTCCCCAATCTTCCTTCGGGCGCGCTAAGCTACCGGTATTAAACATCAACTCCCTAGTTTTCCTTCGATTACGCTAAGAGACCCGCACGGTGACGGTGGCGCCTCGCCACCGTAAAGGCGTATACAGCCACCACCGCCGCCGCGGTGACAGCGGCTGCAGGAGGCCCGACACGCACGACGCAACAGAGGAGCAAGGAGAGTAGCTGGAGCGAGGTCGGAACCGAACACACCAACAGCACCAAGGGCTCAGGAAAAAACACCCAAAAAAAACGGTTCTACGCGCAGGTGCTTACGGTACGCGCAAGATAACTTTGCGACGCGAGGAAGCAATACGACCGAGACAAACATATATCTCCAAAGACAAAAACTAGAAGAAAACGAAGAAGGAGAAAAAGCAAAACGGGCGAAGCGAAAAAAACGAAGCAGAGGTCATCGCTCGGTCGGAAGCTATCCCTCTCCCTCTTGTACTGCAATAATCGTTACGTACTACAACCGAGTTAAATTGACACACGGCACATACCTGGTACATTTTTTTCCACGCATGCGCGAGTGTGGGGAGCTTTGTAACGTCACGTTTTTGCCATTCCGCCCCGACTAAAAAAAAATAAACAATAAAAACTCCCTCTCTCTCACGGATGGGTGAATCCGCGCCGCTAACCTTGTGAACTTCTCTCCGGTGGAAGTCGAGTGCCTTGGCAGCATTGAAGCCCGCCTTGCACTCTGGACAAACAAACGGATACAGCGGGTCCTACCAGGCGAAGGGAAGCCCGGGGTGCCGAGCGGAAACACAAACCGAAACAGCGGGGGGGGGGGAGAGGGGGGCGGGCGGGGGGGGTACTCATTTGTTGCTCGCCCCAGTCATCAGACCATTGACTACGCATCCCTTTCGAGACGGAGCACCGTTCCTACTCCTAGTAGAGACACCTCCTCCAATTGGGCGCTCAATACGTTGTTTCAATGTACTACGTACTGTAGAAAGTATTTGCTATTAATAGTCGTACCCCCTTTCTGTTTCGCCACCTGTGGCCACCATCTATCTCCTAGGTGGGGGGGGGGGGAGGGGGGCATCGCCCAGCACATGTCGATATCTGCCATAAAAAGGGCCCGTCCCTCCCTCTCACCCTCTTCCGACCGTCTAGCGTAACTCCCCCCCATCCCTTCCCTGCCGTGTCCGGCAATGGATACAGAGCTCGTTACGGGTTGCGGGTGTGCACGTGTTCACGCTTTCGCCGGTGCAAACCCCACAGACGATATGCCTCAAGCCTCCTTGGAAAACCCCTCCCATCGCCCATATATACCCCTCCCGCGCTTCCCCTTCTCACCGCTCTACCCGCGGACCCTGCCGCCATCTCCTCCTGTCGGAGGTCGAACATTCTAGTAAGCTCCTCGGTGCCCACCTCTCGGTAGGCCGCGATGATGCACGCGCAAATCACCGCGTGCTTCTGGTGGACGTGCTCCCTGGGAAACAACAGCGCAAGCGACGAAAACGGGGGGGGGATAACGTCACATGGCGGTGGTGACGAGAATACCGACGGTTACAGCTGTGTCGACGGTATCGGTGATGGCTACGGAAACGGCAACGGTAAAAACGTTGACGGTAATAGAAATGACTGCGGAAACGGTAAAAAAAAAAAAAAATGACGACGATATACGGCAACGACGATGGTGAACGGGAACGGCATACGGGAACAGCGCTGTCGACGGCTGCAGCTAGGTCGACGGTACACGACGACAAAATCGACGGCGAAGGTGAACTATCGACGGGAACGGCAATGGCGACGGCAACGGTAATGCCAACGGTTATGATTGAATCTACAGTAACGGCAACGGCTACGAATGGTAACGGCACTATCGGCCGTGGCGGTACTGTCAGCATGTGTCAACGGTTCCGGTGGCGGCTGCGGTAACGGTACTGTCCTCTTAAGACGCATCGCATTCTACGATGGAGGTAGTAGCATATTTCCGCTATTTTTTTTTTCTCAAACGACGGCGCTTCTTAACTCAAAATCGCCGCAATGCCAATCTTGTTTCGAAAAAAAAAACGTTTTTGCAGACTTGGGACATGGGACTATTCATCGGGACGCATCATTTTTTTTTTGCTGAGGTCAGCTTGCGGGTGAGGTATGTAGCTCCTTAAGGTCAAGTGAAGAGCCTCAGAAAATTTAGGTTGAACCTCTATCGTAGAAAAGCCTTCCAAGGTAACGGTAATAATGGCGAGACGCGTGCTACGATACAGGTACAGCATTATGGTTTTGGTCGAATTGTTTCCGACCGGCCGGGCTCCTCAGGTTTTACATTATTTTGGTCCATCGGGTCGCACCTTTACTGTAGCTTTTCTCACAGCCAGTTTGTGGGCTGAGGTACGGAGCTCATCGACTTAAGAGCCTCGTTGAGTCTAGGCGGTACCTCTTAACAGTAGCATGACTCGTCGGTATCGACGGAAACGGTGACCTTAACGGTACTGTGGACGGCTTCGGCGGAGGCTACGGAAACGCGGCAACGGCGACGGTAACAGTGCTGTCGGAGGCCACAACCTTGCCGACGGTAAGGACACTATCGACAGCAATGGCGGCGGCGAAAAAGCACGAAAGGACTATAGGCGCACGTTCGCGATGACCAAAAAAAAAACACCCGAACGTTGTTTTTGTTCGTGTCAAAGCGCTTTTTGCTTGTTTTCGTCTCGATGCTGTTGTATGCTGCTGTTGTTGCTGCTGTTGTCGGTGATGTTGATAGAGTTGTTGGTGTTGCTGTCGGCTGTTGTGGTCGTCGCTGTCCCTGGCGTTGCTTTAATTTAAGACGCTTTGTTCCTTCTGCTTTTATCGCTGAGCCCCCCCGTTGCTCACTTGACGTTACGCCACCCCGCGAAGAGCTCCTTGGCCCTGACCGTCACAGTCTCGTGCAAGTCGCAGTTTCCCGCGATGTGGTTGATCAGGTCGAAGGCCTCCCTCTTCATTCGGTCCTTGTACGCCGTTCGGGTCTTACGCTCGTCTTGCTGTAAACGTCTCGCGGCGAAATGTATCACGGGGGCCACCGGGTAGGGAGGGGGCAGAGCGGGAGGGAGGGAGGGGGGGGGGGGGGGGGGGGTCAACACTGCTCAACCCCTTTGGGATTCCGAGAGAGCTACCAAAGCAATGGTTGACAACTTGAGAGGTTATCAACCATTTACGAGCAGCGTGATTGCCCAGCAGTACGTACGGTTAGGATCATACTGCGCCCGTGCCGTACGGCTCCTTGAATTCAACCATGGTAACTCGCATCGGCCGTTGTTGTACCCGTCACGTTTTATCGACAATTTTCCTCTCTCAAGTCTCAAGAGTAAGCCACACCTACAGTACAACAGCATACGAGGGAGAGGCGGTGGCCATCGTCATCTGCAGCATAGAGCCATCGGGGTGCACCGTCTAAAACGTCTCCCACCCATGAAAAGCCCTAGAGGTAGGTAGCCTCCGAAGGCCTGATCGGGTCGTGCCGCCAAAAAAAAAAACATCGCCCCGCGACGAAGATTCAGGCAGAACGAACAACACGAGAGCCACAGGAGGCCGTGACCAACCATTGTTGTCTTCGAACTCCCCCCAACGCGCCCGGCAGCCCTCATATACAGCATCGGAAGCTGGTGCAAGCAAAAAGCGGAGGACCGGAATCGATCTCCAGCCGCAGTGAGGCATAATGCGCAACCCTAGTCTATCCTCTGCCCTAACGTCCACACAGTGCTCTTTCCCTCGAACGGTTCCCCTCTCCCCTCTTCCCGACCCTGATCTCCCCCCGAGAAAAAATGGGAAACGGGGGGGGGGGGGGGGGGGGGGGGGGTACTCGTGTCATGCGTGGCCGTAGTCGTACGACCATGGACCTCCGTATCCCCTACAACGCCGGGACGGAGCACATCGGCTTTTCACCGACCAAGCAGACATGGTTTGCACGAAAGCGCGAAGCGAAACGTGAGGTGTCGGGCGAGTCGCACTAAGATTGAGTTGCACCCTACAAAGAACCGCTTGTGAGCCGGACTCTCCAACGGATGACAGCAGCATCGGAATAATTAGCGGGGGGGGGGGGGGGGGGGGGGGGGGGGGGGGGGGGGGGGGGGGGGGGGGGGGGGGGGGGGGGGGGGGGGGGGGGGGGGGGGGGGGGGGGGGGGGGGGGGGGGGGGGGGGGGGGGGGGGGGGCAGGACCGTTTTGTAGCAGGAGCACAATGCCTCGCGTCAAGAAGACGCGGGACGTGCTTCCATGGCCTGGCTATTTAGCGGCGCCTCGAAGGGTCCACCGCTGGAAGCGCGCGCGCTGCAGCTCCATGAGGGCGCCACGGCGATTTTTTTATAAATAGAATTTAGTCCAATACTCGTAGGGGGGTGCGCTTCTAGGCCTTTGATTGCCCTCTTTGAAACTGCTTCTACCTTTTGGGGGGGGGGGGGTAAACTACCTTAAAATAGAGTGGAATATATTTTTCAGTACCGAAAGGGTTGACCTCTGCGCTATCAATAGCGGCAGGATGGTAAAATAGCAAAGAGCAACAAGGAAGGAAGGAAGGAAGGAAGGAAGGAAGGAAGGAAGGAAGGAAGGAAGGAAGGAAGACAGGGCACAAAACAAAAACAAATTCTAGCGTTTTTCGCGTAAAACGCGCGATCGAAGCATATCACACCACGCTTGGACACATGACTTTCGAGGATTTTTTTCGAGTTTCACAGCTGAGGTTTTGTTTTTACTTTTTTTTTTCTCAATATACCTGGTGTGCATGTTTTTGCACATGATCATACGGCGGTACTTTTCCTCTAGGGACTTACGTGTCCGCCTTCGGGTGTGAGTTTGGTCGCACCTTGCCCACTGTGCTCAGGCCCATCTCGACGTCCTCCGCCAGATTTCGCAGCCGGTTCGCGTCCTGTTTGGCACAGGGGAGACGACGCAGAAAAAAGAAGAAAGGAGCAACAAGAACAACGAAAAAGAAAGCAACGAAAGTCAGTAAAACACACAAGAACGGAAAAATACCAAACGAACATGAAATAAATCTGTACCTGGTAAATATTAACAGAAAGAAAACACGAAAAAAAAAACGGAAGAGTAACAAAGCACCCGGCAAGAGGAAAGGAACAAGAGAACAAGGAGCTACCACGAGAAAAGCAAGGGGTACTCGAGAGTGAGCACCTCTTTCCGTCCTGCTTACCTTCTACCAGGTTAAAACCCTTAAATCGGTATGTGTGGAGGCCATCCGTCGGTAGAGTCCATGACTATCAAAAAGTGAATTCGGTTGGTTGACAGCACAACTCAGATTTCTTTCTGTGCGCTGCTTAGAAATGCTATCCAAAAAATAAGAAGAAAGAGAAAAAACAACGAAAAGGACGTCCTACGGTATATTGTCACGTATACCTAGTAAGCGGTTTTGCTCGGGTTAGATCGACCATAAGACCAACGAAACGGATGGGCGTTTTTCCCAAACTTGGAGCGTGCGGTTCATAACGTCATCTTGAACGAGCGCCAAGACATACAAAAAAAAACGGATGGGCGTTTCCCCCAAGCTTGGGCTATGGTTCGTAACGCCTTGTTGAATAAGCGGAAGACATTCGCAAAACCTCGATGGAAGCTGATGGAAGCTGTATCTACCACTGCCGTGTTGCAAAAAAATAAGGAACGCTTGGATATCATATAAACATACAAACAGCAGTTTTACAATATTTCGAGCTTGAGGTCGAAGTCCAACGTTAACATTTCGAGCTTGAGGTCGTAGTCTAACGCAACATCGTCCGCCAAACCAAGGCCGCAAACCGCAACCGCTACCGCTGTCGCCGCCAACCGCGCCTTACCCTCCCTTCGCTGATCCAGGTGCGCATGTTGTGCGCGGTGGAGTAGAGCCGGTTCGGCGCGGGCCCGTGGTGGCTCCTGTCGGCCTCCCCCTCGAATTTTCGGTACATGCTCCCTTCGTGCACCTTGCGGAATCAAACCAAGACAACAAAAAGCAGAAACAAAAAAAAAAAAACAGCAGCGATTGTTGGAGGCACACTACATGCACATAGTACGCGACGTGCAGCAGCAGTACCTATCTGCCGCAGCAGCAGGCAATAGGGGCACACGCAGCAGCAGCAGCGGCGGCAGCAATTCTTCCCGCGAAACCTCGTCGGTGGCAGACATGGCCCGAGGCCACTTTCGGGGCAAGCTTAGCCAATCCAAAGCGTCCGGAGAGTTTTCGACGGACAGAATGTAGCGGTCGAATCTCACATCACACAGAATATGGCTCTTGTATAATATGTTATCCAAAAATGCATGAGTTCGTCATATTTGTGCAAATTTGATTAGGCTTTTTGATTAGTCGTCGGTAACGGGAGAATAGATGACCAAATTTCGTGATATTTTCCATTTTGCGTAGTCACTCTGATGAATAAATGAATAAATGAGTGAATAAATGAATAGACGAGTACCTGAATAAAAAAAAAACCGAACAACACAAAAACCAAACACATCCTAGCTACAGGCTGGTTCAAGGTAAACAAAAGAAAGGTATTCCCGGCCAAAACCCGCGCCGTTTTGTCGAATCAGATCGTGAATTTGTGCACACGCATTTTGATGAATCCTTACAACGGCCTGACCTGACGGGGTTTTTCGTGTTTGTTTCCCCGATTTTTTGTTTTATCGGGGTTTTTTTTTACAAATTTGGAGCACCTTCACCCAAATATTTTCGGCGAAAAAACAAACAAACGCAAGGCAGTCTTCGGGAAGGAGATAAAACAACACGTGCGCAAAGTTTCAGGGTCGTATCTCTGAAAAACGGCGTGGACATTTGGACTTTTGTGCGGAATAAGTGCAAAAATTAGTCATCGCCTCGTAATTGCTTAGTTTCAGTATATCATCGATTTTTGGCGACGTATTTTGCTCAAATATTGAACCTGCGCAGGTCAGAAATTCGTTTTTTTTTTTTGCGTGAAAAATTGTGCAGACATGCCTTGGAGTACCTGGAAGCGGGCTGTTCAGAAAAAGGAAGAAAATGGTTTCCTCCTACGGAAACGACTGCCTGGTACATACTGACCGTATTCAAGGCCCGTGCTTGGTGAGGACACATTTTGGCCACTAGCGCCAGCCCTTGGACCCCAACAATAAAAACGGCCATGTCATCCTCTTCAGCCGTTCATGGCGGTCAGCATGACACTAAATATGTGCCATTCGAGTAGATGCTGCCGGCATTCGCGGGGGAGATGACTTCCGTCTTTTGATTTGACCCACGCCAGCTCGTAATGAAAACACAGGTGTCGTACGTAAGGTCAGCTCAGTGAAAACAGAAGTCTCATGCAGGACGAAGAGAGCAAAAAGCAGACTTGACATTGGGATTTCAATACGAATGCAACCTGTGATCAAGAAGAACAGAAACACCAGTGACGGGTCGACCTATACTTGTTTTTAGAGAGAGCCGTACATCATATTTACTTCAGTTTGGCAGTCAGCGGGCCTAACCTTCCGCCCATAGGAGTAGACATACTTATTCATACATACATGCAACATGATGCGCCAGCCTACAGCAATAAGAGTACACTGCGGGGAAAAAAAGTACCAGCATAATATTATCGAACTATCAAAGAACAAGAACCAAAAATCCGGCCAAAAACGATTCCACCGCTCTGTTGCCTTCCGCCCCGCTGTCGCCACTACCGCTTCCTTTTCCAGGCCCAAAAAAAAAGTAAAAAACTGAAAAGCCACAAAAAAATAGCGGCAACAAATAGGCGACAACAACAAAAAAACAACAACAACAACAACAATGAGTGTGGTGGCGGGGGGTTATTTATTTTCTGAATTCGGGGAGGAGACGAAATAAGCAACAACAAAAAAGGCGATAAGACACGCAAGAAGCGAAAACACCTAATCGACAAATAAATAGGCGAAAACGAAAAAAAAATCCAACAAGCGAGCGAAACCACATGAGCGAGAACATCTACCGTAAGCGACAACACATAACGCGACAACATATAACACATGAATCGACAGTAATAAAACACGTAAAGCGGCAACAAGTATAGCAGCGGTGGAAGGAACGGGGGGCAGGGGGGGGGGGGGGGGGGGGTATTCATTATCATGCATGGCCGTAGTCATATGACCATAGACCCTGGGGGGGGGGGGAGGGATGTGTCACTCGCCTTGTGGTCTTGCACAACCGCCCCACAGCCGTCCCCGTCGGCCCCAAGGCAGATAGTGTCGCCCTGCTTAGCGTCGAGCATGAATTGCGTCTGTTGCTGCTCTCCCCCAGTAGCGTAGGCAGAAAGGTCAGAATGCAAACAGGCAGGGGGGAAAAGAGGCCCCAGGACAGAGAGGTAAGCTTTGATTTGTTTTGTTTTTTACAGCAGCCACTAGCGACAGGGTGAAGCGAGGGTGGGTGGGGGGTGGCGGGTGAGAGTGGGGTGGCGTGGGATAGAAGAGGTTGGGAAGGGGGGAGGGGTGTACATATTGCCAACCATGGCCGTAGCGGTATGACTATACACCCCCGCATCCCTACAATGCCGGGAGGGACGGAGCACGTCGGGTTTTCACCGACTAGGAAGACAATATTGGGGCGGGGGGGGGGGGGGGGGGGGGGCAAAGTAGGGGGGGGGGGGGTAGGGTAGGGTGGGGTCGGGAGGGAGATGAGGGTGGGGTAGGGGCGGTCTACTCATATCATGGGGGTGAGGGTGGGTAGAGAAAGGGGGCACCAGCTTCAAAATCGACGAGGAGAAAAAGAGGTTGAGGCACGTGGGTAAAGCGACACTGCCCATTGGCACACCAGATGCCAGAGGTCCGGGAACGCTCTATCCCAGAGGTCCGGGAACGCTCTGTAGCAGGCTTCGCTGACTTTGGGTGTACGGTGTTTGTCTCGTGCATGCAATACGCAGCCGGGCGCGTCAGACGCGCCGATCTTTGTCGACCTTCGGTAAAAAAGTGTCTCTCACAGCGGCACCTGAGGACCTACAGTAGATTATCTACTGTAAATCATTATCTCTTCGAGGCATGGAAGGATGTCACCGTTAGCGTCTGTCCGTCGACGTCAATCGCCGACCCCTAGGCAAACAAAACGCCGCACAAACACGCATACGGAAGCCGGCGCAGCCCTGCACGGGGGGGCGGGGGGCACAGACGCCGGGCGCGGCAGCGCCTTCACCACACCACGCGTCATTCCAGGCACTGGGATACGTACGCGAGAGCGTCCTACCCCAAAGCTTGCCCTTGAAGGGGTGATGCGTGTGGAGGTTATGTCTCTGTGAAGATTAAGAGACGTGAGAGATGGCGCCAAGTGACCGTGAAAAAAAAACGTTGTGCCGATGGAGAAAAAAAGAGGCGGAAAGAAAAGGCGCGTCAGCGTTTACTACTATTTACGGGGGACCACAGTAAGTAGGACCTGCGGTACACACAAAAACCTACACATTTCTCTTTTTTTACTAACATTATTTGGTCCTAATTTACTATGGTCCCGCGCAATAATACCGATAGTAACGGTAGTTGAACCACGCCGACGGCTGATGCTCTGCTTGCTTCATAACGTGCTGCGGATAGCGCAGGGCTGTTGGACTACTCAACCCGATACACCGGCGGTTGTGGGACTTTGGCTGGGACACGTTTCGCCTACGTCTTGCTTCCATGGCTTCACCCCTGCCGCTGGGGCAATCCCCATCAACGGCAGGGGTCAAGCCGTGGAAGGGAGACCTGCGCGAAAGGCGTCGAAGCCAAAGCTCAGCCAACGGCGGGACATCGGTTCCCAAACTTCAACAGCCCAGCCGTACCAGCGGGCCACTACGAAGGAAACAGAACATCAGCCGTCGGCGTGATTCAACAACCAAAACTATTGCTATTACGGGGGTCTATAGTTAACAGGACCTATGGCATACATAAAAACCTATATATTTAGGTGTTTTTACTAACAATATTTGGTCCTGTTTACTATGGTCCCCCGTAATAGCGCGTACCTATCAGTACAGTTCAACGAAGGATTTTCAGGTGTTCGACACCCAAAAAATACCGAAGACATAATCCCCCCGCCCCAAGCCCAGCATTAAACCAGTGCAATACCTGTTTGCAATGAGCTAAGGTGAGAACAAATCACAACAAAAACGACAAAGGCAAGCCGTTCCGATACGTTTTCTCCTCATTAGTCGTTTCCGCACGCGCTCGCGCCCCCCCCCCGGTCACCTCCCGGTGCAGCATGAGGTGCGTCATGCAGGCCTCTGCCACGCCGCGGTTGTACAGCCAAAAAAAAAACACCGAGAAGGGGCAATTAGGGTGTCCGACGATTGTGTTGACGAAGAGAACGCCGGGCCGAGAACAACATTAGAGGTTCTTCAGACAGCAATACTGGTTGCACATGTTTCCCGTCTTGCTATATACCGCAAAATGAAAAAAACAAAAACAAAAAAGAAGAGAGCTGGACAGTTGAAAAAATGGAGCTCTAAACTCCATCAAGTACGAGCTGGTTCCAGCGACCACAGGCGAAACATTTTGGCTTCGAAACTTTGCGCCATGGTCTTTTGGGAGTTGGGAAACGAAAATTGGCATGGTTGTTCTTCATGGCAATGTGAAAAAAAACTGAGCGCTGGACTATTCCTATACTGGTGAAGAGCAGCTACCTACAGCAGCGGAGGTCCCGTGCGCCCGTGGGACAATACGTGGGACAATCATGGAAGAAACGCCGGGCCTAGAGTGTAGAAACCCTTCGGGGTTTTTCTGCCTCGAAACACACAAACATACCTGGTGCCGACTTACACACGTATACACACATATACAATTCTTCGAGTCTAGAGAGGCTTTCTAGTTGTACTACAGTAGTAGATTTCGTCGATCTTATGCAACCGGCGAAGGGCGATGGGGGGGGGGGGGGCGGAAGGGGCGGGGGCGAGCGGTGGCGGCGGGGGGGGGGGGCGGGGGTTGTGCTCGATGTCATGCATGGCCGTAGTGGAGGGGTTGGGGGTGGGATTGATGGTGGTGGTGACGATGGGGGCGGAGGGTTACTTCCTTCGCCGACGACCCACCCGGTTGCCGCAGACGGGGCAGTGGAACTGTGGCGCCGTCTCCACAGCAGCAAGGAAGGTGTAGTCGCTGTTCTCCGTACCCTGCTCCCCTCCTTTCGACTCCAACGCCCGCACCTCTTCCACGATCTTGATAACCAAGCTGTCGATCTCTGATTGGTTGGTTGGTTGGTTGGTTGGTTGATAGGTTGGTTGGTTGGTGGGTGGGTGGGTTGGCTCGTTGGTGTGTTTGTTGGCTGTTGGCTGGTTGGTTGGGCGGGCGAGAGCGATTGCTTGTTGGACGGAGGATGACGGTTTCGATTTGCTTCACGAAATCTTGTGAGCGATTGATTGGTCAATTGCGCCGCTCTTCGTTGTTGATTTCGCTTCGTCTTGCTTCGTTCCGTTTGCCTTGCCTTGGCTTGGCTTGGCTTGGTTTGGTTTGGTTTGGTTTGGTGTGTTTGTTGTTGCTTTTTTAATGCCTCGGCGCATGGGCTAAGATGAAGCTTAAACTCGCCGCACCTTTAACTCGGTTGTGCAACACAACGACGTTGCTGCCATTGCAACGGCAGCGCGAGCTGCGTCGGCGTACGGCTGGCGTGGCAAAGGCAGCTGGATCGGTTTACTGTACAAGTACTGTACTGTACTATGGTTTGCTTTGATGCAACACGATGAGCAATACCTCGTACATACGAGGTACGCAGCTCCGCGCTCTATAAAAAATATTAACCAAGCTTTAATCCAGGTACCACTCTGTACCCAAATGTAAGGAACGTTTGTGCTGATCAATAGTATATACATGGTGCCTATATTTCGGGACAGAGTGGTATGCTTCAAGCCCTACCAATGGATGTGCGATGGTGTCGGTGTTCGCTCTCGTTGAAGGCTGTTATATATGAATAGTTTACGGAGTACCAGGTATGTCATGATAGCCTACTCGTGTGTGTGTGTGTTCTTCACATTAAACCGTTCTTCTACTCGTCGACATCCAGCAAGCCCAGTGTCCGTGCTGATTCTTCACCCTAGAAAGATACGAGCTCTGTGGTCACAGACTACGACACAGAGATAACACACCGTAATGCATTAATAGCCTACGCAATACCATGCCTTCGCACTAGGTGCGGCCGACACAACATACATACATACGCCAGCAACCAAAATACACCATAAAGAAAGAGAAGCAACGAAGAAACCAAACCGAAAAAGAACAAGAAAAAGAAAAAGAAAAGGAGAAGAATCCCAAATAACTCAAGAGTATCGCTTACCTGGTACCAAGTACAATTTTCTTTTTTCCTCGCCCGTTGGGCTGATTGCTGATTGCAAAAACCGCGGCTCTAGCATTCCCTCCCGATTATCTATCGATCTGACGCTCTATTTCCCCGCTCGACGGATTTTGTTTCCAAACGGGAGTATTACTACGGTCCCTACGTACGTCCGGTGGGCTGCAGCAGTCGAGTGCCTACGACCGAACGATGGTGGGCGGGCGCTACGAGTAAGAAAGTAGCCTCCGCGTGTCTAGGTTTTCGCACACCCCTGCTGTCTGCTGTACCTAGTGGGCGCTCTCGCCATACCATACCATACCATGCCATGCCATTACATCCCATACCATACAATACCATACCCATACCCATACCCACAAGATTCCATACCATACCCAAGCAAAGCTAAGGTTGGAGTGGAGGGAGGAGGGAGGGAGGGAGGTACCGACCGGGAGGCCGGGGATTTCTCACGTTCTCGCATTCTCTCCCCACGACATCAATAGTGAAACAGGTGAAATCGAAAAGGTGATTAGCATGGTCCAGGGTACAGAGGGTGCATTACATTCGTAGTGGATAAATGCTCTGCAGCTCTGCAGAGTGCAGAGCCGTGCAGCCTATGACGAGCACGACGAGATCCCACTGCTGCTGCTGCTGCTGCTGCTGCTGCTACTGCTACTGCTGCGCCTGGCGTGACGGTGTGACCGTCTCCAAACTTACTCCAAAGAGGCGGCGCAAACGGGCTGCCGTCTAAGTAGCGTCCAACCCATCGCAAACTCGTGCCGGCACCCGGTACTCTACAATTAAAAATAACAATGGCACACTGCTTCTAGTTTAGCTGACACCAGGCATATACGTAGCAGCACTGGGTAGATGCCGCTGTCAGAGGAGCGGCACGCATCGACACCTCATCTCTGGCCCATCCAGCAGGCAACAAGAACAAGAAGAGGCAAGAACCGGGCTGAACTTCGTCCTCCATCCCGACCAACTACTCACCGTACATCTCCTTCTCCGGCGAGAGCATCTCCTTCACCTCCTCCTCCTTCTTCTTGAGGATCGATCTCACGTCTACCGTTCGCTCCGCCTCCTTCTCGGCGGCCGACATAGCAGGAGCCATGGCAGCACCAGCACCAGCACCAGCTACATCGCCTGTCCTGCTCGGAGCGCCCCCTGTAGCAGCAGCTCCAGCTGAGGCCACTCCCGCCGAGCTATGCCCGGCGCCGGCGCCGCCGACAGCGCTCATTGGCGCGGCCCGCAGACCTCCCTCCCCGTGAAACTTGGGAGTCTGAGGCCTGTTGTCCTTCTAACCTACGGCTACTGCTATCGTCAGATGTATGTGGGTTGCGGCCTTCCCGAGACACCTGATAGTCAAGCTTGCAACGAGTAGTGGAACGGTTCCGTGTAAGGTGGGTGATATTATTATCGCACGTTTTGACCCGAACAACCACTGCGGAAGTTCACTTTCCGGTGCTACGCTGGTGAGGGGTACCCGCGCTCAGTAACAATGTCGAAGACGCGGAAGCAACAAGTCCTCCACTCAGACAGATGGGTGTGGCAGGAACTGTGCACTGTGGCCGAACCCGACACTCGAAACGGAAAAAGGGAACTCGAAAAGGCTCTTGTCCCAAGTATGTAGACAAAGTCTCCCTTTCTGTGCATCCTTCCATATTTTTATAACTCCTTCCGAACCTCCTTTTTCGCGCACTACCGATCCGGGTCAGTACCCGAAGGCAAGGTTCAGCGCAGCATAATTCTGTGGGTGAGTGGCGTGCCCATGCGCTTCGTGCGGCAGTCTTGAAGATTTTTCCGCCAGTCTCCCTCCGCGCTCTTTTCGCGTTTCCTGCATGACATCCCATGCCTCCCCATCTCTCTTAGAAGAAGCTTGTTGTGTCATCGACTACGAGTACGAGTGAATCGGTCGCAGGTACGTGTTTCTTCCGAATGCTCGTACTCTTGAGCACTTGGTTCGGCGGGCGGGCACTGCTTCCCTCACACAGGGCCGTTTGCGAGCGCAGCTGCCGAGAGCCATTGCTTGGGACGTGGGCGGAGCTATCTGGGTACCTTTCGTTGTAGTTCTTGTAAGCGCAAATGCTGCGGAGGAACCATATATGCGGATATGCGGCGCACGATACGAACGGAGAGGGAGAGGACTTGCAACCTGTAGCGCTGCTTCTGCTCCTGTGATGCCTTAGCTGCTGCTCAGAAGTGTATGCTCAACTCGTGCCGCCTCTGCTGTTTTGGTAAAGAAAACACACACACAACAGTAGAGTGGAGGTCACTTGCATGGCTGTCAATGGCAAAGAAAGACCCGTCTGCGTGTTCGTGCGCGTTGCAGTCGTGCCTCTGATCGGTGTTGCCGATGATAAAAGAGTAAAAGAGAACGATTGATGATGTCGTCCTTGTTCATGCTTCGTTTGTCTAGCGACAAGACCCGAAGACACGATATGTACAATCGACGGCAAGACTACCAGACAGCAGTAACTCGACCCTACGAGTATGTACAGATACAAAAACAGCCCCCGATGTTCGCTGCTGCGGTATACTGGTAATATTTGCTACGTCTTGTTTTTATCCCACACAGAGCTGAGCTGCTTTAAAATAGGGGGAGCAAACGAGCAAGGAGGAGCAGCAGGAGCAGACTCCGTCTCGTCAATTCTCGGACTCGATTGTTCTCTCGTCTGTGCACGAGTAAGGGGAGGGGAAGGGCACATACCTCTAAATAGTCTGAAGTTTCCAGTAGTATCGGCTTTAGGTCCCGCCCCGAGGGTTGCTTGCTCTATCTTCGAGGAGGGGGGGTGCCGTCGGCGGCGGCGGCGGGGGAGGGGCGGCTTGGGGTGGGTCGGAACTTGCGGGGGTTGGGTCGTCTCTCTTCAGCGGCGGTAACAGCAGTCGCAAACATGAGCGGGAGCCATCTGTCGAAGGAGTTCTTCGAGCTGGTGAAGGCCATCGGCGAGAGCAAGTCCAAGCAGGAGGAAGACCGCATCATCATGCACGAGGTAAGAAAACTACTATCAATAATACCAGTACGAGTACACCAGAGTATACAGGTACAGGTGTGCATAATGCCTGAATCGCCCCTGCACACCTGCACCTGCTCTGCGGCACACCACGAATTTAATACAAGTCGCACGACTGAAAAGCTTCCGCGTGTAGGCAGCATTCGCGAAGCAAAAAGGAAGGTTCGAAGCTAACAGGGCAGGTCCGTAACTTGTACGATGATAATGTCCATTATTGCTGATACACGTAAATAATTGTGAAGGGACAATGAAATAACTTTTCGCCACCTCCTTTCAACCCGCAAGGTGGGGAGATTCTGGCTCGCCGGGTGTTGAGCATTTACCAGTCCAGTATCACCTGCTTTTGGAGGCATGTGCGTAGGCTTATACCGGTATTTTTTACCCTGCCATCTTGTGAAATGGGGCCACCTGCGTAGCGTTGTGAAACCCAGCGGACCGCTGTTGATTGGAGCGGCGGGTTTGGTGGAGAGATCCCGTTGATGTACGTACGTAGGAGACGGGTATGTTTCATGTAGTACATACCCTGCTGGAGATCGGTCATGATGGGCCCGCCAAGGCCTCTTTTTTCCTTAGTATACTAGTTTTAGCGTCGGGAACGGTCGGGCGCCGTCAATCAAGGGGTAAAACCGAGGTCTCCCTAACATGCATATGCGCGTGCTCTTGTATGCCACTCGCCGCCGTCCTTGCGTCAACTTGTAGAGCGATCGGGCGCTTGTGTCGTATAAAGCCGATTCGGGCTCCTTTGGAAGTCACGACGATACCAAGAGGGCAACAACCAAAAACGGGTGTACCCGGTCGATTTTGAGTCAAAAACGGGTACAGCCTAGAACCGAGTTAACAACACACCCCACGACCCAGGTGATTGCCCAAAAAGCAAATCGTGCCCGTTTTTGAGGGAAAATGAGCAGGGTTCCAGGTGGGGCCATGTCTCTGCGAGATCAGGGTGCCAAGCGGGAGCTATTAATGGGTGACAAGCAGAGTTCTTGTGTCAAGCGTGTGGTTTACACTTGGACCAAGGGTGTAGCTGCTTAATATGTTGAAGTGAATCCACAGGTGACAGAGCTCGGAATAGAACGGAATGACATTAGGGCGGCACCCACAGGCCAAGTTCCTACAACCAAAAACGGTTGAAAGCCAAGCATAACGGCAGTCATTTACATGCGTTCCGCGCCCTCCAAACCGAACCTGGATACGTCGAAGTACACAGTTGGCCGGCATCGAGTGTTGTATCCGTGGGTACTTCTCCCTCAGAATCGGGTACGATGTGTTTTTAGTTGTTCGTCAATCATTCGCGAGATGGCTCGTGGGGTGTTCTGGACTTGCTTGTAGGGTGTACCCATTTTGGACGCAGAACGGACCGGTTGTACCCGTTTTTGGTTTTTGCCTTTTTTTCGTTGACTCCTTCTATTTGCTTCAAGTCGTATATACCAGGGTGTGTATATACTACTGCCGTTGTGCAGCTGTTTCTGTTGTGCGCTCGCACACCTGTGGCTGCAGCATTACGGCTAACCAACTGGTTCTCTCTGAAGGAGGCATGCTTCTACATCCGATTCCACCACAGCAGTAGTAAGGTGATGTTCTGCTGAGACCAACTGACGAGCAAGATGACGACAGGACAAACGCCTAACGCCGGTTTCGCGGCGGCCGAAAGATGAAGGAATTTACAGCTGTACGATCTGGCTCCAGCGACAGGCGAAACATGTTGGCTTCGAAACTTTGCCCCATGGTATTTGAGAGTTGGGATGCCCAATTTGGCATAGTTGTTATTCATCGCAATGTGAAAAAACTGAGGAATGGTCTTCTTTTTTTTCCCCTTTTTTAAGGCGCAGTTTTACATTTTTCACTTTTTATTTTTGCAACTTTGACCTTAACTGACCCAAGGAAAAAAAAGGCCAGTTTGGATATTGACATGAAAAACAAGCGTGGCAAATTTGGTTTTCCAACCCAAAAAAAACATGACACAAAAATCATTTTTGTGTCATGCAACTATTTTCATACGCACGACGTGTACGAGGAAATGAGCAATTTTGATAAATAATACCGATAGGCGCTAGACGAACCGAAAACAGGCCTAAGTAGGTCTAATTTGCCGATTGCAATGCATCTTTTTTTCTGAACCACATCGAATGCCAACCAAGACCATTTCTACGGTAAGCGTGCTGGTGGCGTATTGTCAGAGTCAAGCAATAAATGTCGTATGGACACCCAAAAGAGAAAAAAGAAAATCTGATCACGTCTACAATCCTGAATTTCTTCTTTTTTTACGGGAGTTCCCCACCCGCTGAAGTGATCTAAATCTTCAAACCGTTTTGCCCATATATCACGAACTTCAGCTCCGATTTGCCTAAACTCTTTACCAATGCGTCCCTCTTGCTTGTGCGGTCCTGTGAATCCGTTTATAGTGTCGAGTATAATAGTACAACGTATTCATTTTTTGAAGGCCCGAATACGCATCTTGCTGGAACCGGCTCGTGCTCGTGCTGCGTATTTTCTGTAACGATACAGCAGTACAGGACACCTACCAGGTGCACTATAACCTACCTGATGTCAGGCATCAGTATATGCTAAGAACGCGAGCACCAAGAAATTCGGGCTATAAGATGTGCCAAAAATAATAAATTCGGGGGCGGTTTGTAATGAAATTTGTGTATAGTACGTATTTTCCTTGATATGAAATTCGGCCTGAGCCAGCATTCCTGCTTGTTGCTATATACGTATAGGTGGGAGTTCTAAAGAGGAAAATGCCGGAGGCGACGGTGGCGCGCGAGAAGATGAAGGAGTTCCTGGTGCGCATGATCTACGTGGAGATGCTCGGCCACGACGCATCCTTCGGGTACATCAAGGTTGGTGCTGATGTAGCAGTCATGGCTCGTTTGTTGTGAATAAGATGAGTTTGTTTGTGGTGGTACTCGTGGTGGTGGTGGTGGCGGTGGTGGTGGTGATGATTCATGGTGGTAGTGGTAGTGGTGGTGGTGGTGGTGGTGGTTTTGATGGTAGTCGTGGTGGCGATGGTGGCGGTGGTGACTGTGGTGCTGATGCTGTTGCTCCCGTTGTTTCCGTTTTGCTGTTGTTGTTGGCGTTGCCTCTCGCTCTTTTTCGATTGGGCGAAGAGGGTTTGATTCCGCCGCGCTTAAGTGTAAACGGCTGAGCTCCCCCAGTATTTGTAGGAGAACCCCGGTGATCGGATTGCTTCCGAAGCCATGACTTGACTTCTCGATAGTTCCTTCATCCGGCGTAATTAGCGAGCGGGATAACCCAGGCCTCAGGGATGCATGTTTTCGTCTATTTTGCGGCCGGCAACACTGGCTTCAGATCCGTGCCAGTATACAGCTTGGTGTATAGGGACGCAAAGTTGGGGCTCGGGGTTCGGGGACACATCGCAACAACGGCCTTTGAGACTCTCGAGGAGAGTTAGCCGCCGACGCTGCGATGTAAGGAGGGTCACAGACGGCGGTTCGCGCTCGAGAGAGGCGTTCGGAAATTGCGAACTTGAAAAATCGAACCCCTTTGGAACTGCACCCACAAGTCAGCGACAAAGTATTTGGAATTTGAGTTGATTTTTTGAGTTTGCAGGAGTATAAGCTCTAAACGAGAACGCCTTTGGATAGCGATGAAAGCCTCGTGATGCCCTGCCACCTATTGGTTGGGAAACCCCGTGCTGCAAGCTGGCAAGGGCGAGTGACACGCGCGTGTTTACGTTTATGATCTTGTTTGTTCCTGTTCGTCTGAAGTCTAGCTGCCTGTCTGGCTGTCTACTTACCCACCTACCTGTCTACCTACCACCCTGTTTGCCTGCCTGCCTGTCTGTATTTATGTCTGACTGTCTCTCTCTGCGTCTCTGACTATACATATGTGTGTCGATTTCCGCCGTTTGCTCCACCAGGCGGTGGAGCTGACGGCAAGCCAAAACCTCGCACAGAAGAGGTCGGGGTACCTGACGGCGTCTCTGACCCTGTCGCCAACCCACGAGTTCCGCTTCATGCTGGTGAACCAGATGCAGAGAGACCTGAACAGCTCCAACATGCTGGAGGCTGCGGCGGCGCTGACGGCATTGTGCAAGCTCGGTGAGTCGGTCTCGCGGCGGCGGCACGCTGCGCGAGTGTCGTATGGGCGTCGTCTCCGTTCTTGATGCCGCTTTGTTTTCTTGACTTGCTTACCTACTCACTGACGCTGTTCTTTCTGTTTCTGTTTCGTTGTTTAGGTTGTACTGCTACCATAGTAGTACTGTTTTCGTCATTATGATTACATTCACTATGTTTGATTTGTCATATTTTCCGTCCGACCATGTGCAGACTGATGTTAGACGTCGGTTACTCACGAAGCGCTGCATGAAGATCCTCAGCCTACTACGTACGTCATACCAGTCTACCGCTGAGACTCATTAATTTTATCACACCGGTCTTCCGCCCCAACACATTTGATTTTTTGTTGTTGTTGTTTTTTCGTGTGCTTTTTTTTTTTTACTCGTCGGTCCGACGCGGCACGGTACGGCAGCTACGGTGGACATGATCCCGGCGGTGATGACGGACGTGGTTCGACTCCTGAAGCACGACAGGGAGCTCGTGCGGAAGAAGGCGGCGATGGTGCTGCACCGCATGAACCAGCTAGACCCGGATGTAAGGGTTGCCGATGGGAATGGAAGTACCCTTTTTTTTTTGGTGGTGGTGGTGGTGGTGGTGGTGGTGGTAGTAGTAGTGGTGTTGTCGTTGCTGTAGCGTGCACCGCCGGCACGTGTCACCTAATGTCAAACCCAACCGGCCCCATGTTGTGCTCCAACACGAAGAGATTGGCCACCTTTCCTCCTGAAGAATGTGAACATGTGAACCATGTCATCGATTTATCCCATCCCCCCCCCTATCGCTGTCCTAGGAGATAGATAGATGGTGGCCACAGGCGGCCAAACAGGAAGGGGATAAGATTAGCAAAAAGTTTCTATGTAATGTATGGAAACAACGTAATGAGCGCCCAATTGTTGGAGATGTCTCTATTAGGAGTAGGAACGGTGCTCCGTCTCGAAAGGGATGCGTGGTCAATGGTCAAATGATTAAGGCAAGCAACAAATGAGTACCCCCCCCCCCCCCCCCCCCCCCCCCCCCCCCCGCTCCGCTTTACGAGTACACCCCCCCCTCCCCCTTCCCCTCCCTGAAAAATGAGGACGAAAACACAACACCGACGCACACGCTCGCGCGATATGGAGGGTGGGGTTGCGCGACGAGCGGACGCGCGTGCTGCCCTCGTATGACTTTGACGGGTGATTTGTCTTGAGGCGAGCGAGCGATTAGCGTAAGCAGTTGGCGTTAGTGGCGCTATGACGGCAGTGTCAGCACGGCTCCCGCTTGGTCTGGTGTATGTTGTGTCGCGGCTGGGGCATCGGAAGGGTGTGTGGGGAAAATCGTCGCGACGCCTTCTTAGCGTGTTTTTAGGGCGGTTAACACCGTAAAAATTCCTGCCAATTTTGCCGTGTCGTGCAGCCCATTAGCCAACCCTTGAAGGTCATTTTACGGCGCTGCAAAAGTGATCCAATTGTAAGTGTGTGTGGTACGTTTCCGCAGGGTGAGTGGAGTAATGTTTGTAGTTAGTTGTAGCCCCGATGAACTCAAACCACAATAACAATGCGATGCGAACATGCCGGAACCCCTCCCCCCCCCCTCCTGACGTGGCCCAGCCTCACGCCCGGGCATGTAAACCAACCTACACCCGAACCCATACCCGTACCCCGTCAAATTGTCGTGCGCATTCGTTGACCACCCCCCCCTCTCCTCTTTCCCTGCCACCCTCGTGTGCTCCCCCCCCCCGGGCCTTACCATTGCGTGCGTGCCGATTTTCCAGTCGGTGTCTCACATGGGCGACCACCTTAGGCGCATGCTCTGCGACAAGGACCCTTCAGTGATGGGGTCGGCGCTGTGCCTCCTGCACGACCTTGCCAGGGTAGACGCGGCTAGCTACAAGGTGAGGGGGGGAGGGGGGGCAGAACGGGGAAGGAGAGGGAAAGGGGGGGGGGGAGGGAAGGGGAGGAGGTGGAGGGGGCAAGGACCCGGGAAAGGCGTGGGGTGGAGCAGGGGGGAGGGGGGGGGCGGTGAAGGCGGCGGCCATGGCGTCTTTGGTTGAAAGTCAAGGAGCCCTCACTCTCCCCCCAAAAAATCCACTAGGTTTTGACCGGGCTTGGCAGGGGTTTCCGACCGAAGTTGGCCGCATGGGCGGGTAGGTTTCCCACTCAGCTCAAGTATCGAAAAGGGGGTTCCCCGTTGGGTTTGGTCTAGAACGAGTTGTCAGGGGCAGGTTGTGCCTTGTGCGGGGTTGCCGTGCTGCTTTGTGGTGTAAAGTGGGTGGGGTGGGGTGGGGAGTGTAAGGGTCGTGGCCTGCGCTTGGGGTGGTTGGTGTGTAGTGGGTATGGAGTGGAGGGGGAGTGAGAGGGAGGGGCGCGGGGTGCCTTTTGAGGTGGTGGTGGCGGAGAGGTGAAAGGGGGGGACAGGGAGGTGGCCAGGCCCCTTAAGCTCCTTAGTCGTTGCACGGTACTGGTGTCGGTATGGTGGTGTTGGTGGTGATGTTGATGGGAGCGTTGCATTGGGTTTAATAGTGTTGGTGGTGGTGGTGGTGGTGGTGGTGGTGGTGTCGGTGCTGATGCTAGTGTTGGTAGTGTTAGTGTTGGCGTTTTTTGTTTTTGTGTTGGTGTCGCTGGTGCGGTTGCTGTTATTGTCTGCGGCCGTGGTTTGTTCTTGTCGCCGCCGATGCTGTTGTCGTCGTGACGGTTCTTCTCATGACGCAGTTTAGGCGTTTCGTAAACCTTTTTTTTTTTCGGGCTTCATACGGCGCCGAAAGGCCAGCCGCCGCCGCCGCTGTCGCCGCCAGCCCCAAAGTGACAGCTCGTCTGCTTCCCCCCCCCCCCCCGTTCAATATACTGCGCGTCGCCGTTCCGACCCCGACTGCACGCGTCTCGCTCCCCTCTTTCACCGGCATCGTCAGGACCTGGTACCTAGCTTCGTGTCGATCTTGAAGCAGATCACGGAGCACCGCCTGCCCCGTGACTTCGACTACCACCGCATGCCGGCGCCGTGGATACAGATGCGACTGCTGCGAATACTGGCCCTGCTGGGAAGAGCAGACAGGACCACGAGGTACGTATATGTGTACTGCTTAGGGAGGACCATAGTAAATAGGACCTACGGTACACACGAAAACCTATATATTTGCCGAATTTTACTAACAATATTTGGTCCTGTTTACTATGGTCCCCGGTAATATAGGACATTTTTTTTGTTCGTTAGAAATGACCGTATTAATGGGAGGAGCAACAACAACAACAACAACAACAACAACAACAGCAACAACAGCTGTACGTTTTTTAGTTCTCGTTTCGCGTCGTCAGAAGAATGATATTCTTGTCGTTCGTGCTCATTTTTTTCTCGCCTTTGTGCTTGTGCTTGTCCTTGTGTTTTGAATATGTGTTACTGTTGTTGCTCTTGTTGTGCGTATCTGAGCTTGTGTGGCTGTTGTTTTTTTTTTGTGTACGAAGTATGCGCCTACCCTTTTTTTATTTTTTGTTTCACTCTTGTTCCTGTTGTGCTGGTGCTCGTGCTTTTATCGCCTTTCTACTACGATCTGTGTCTGTTTTTCGCTGCTGTCTGTTCTTGTTTTTTTGTGCGTGTTGTTTAATGTTTTTTGTTCTCGATGTTATTAATAGTGTTCGCGTGCTCGCTGTTGCTGTTGTCGTTATTGTTCTTGTTTTTGACATCGTATATACGTCGTCCATGCTCTTGGCTCCTTTTCGTAAGGGTCCTTTTTTTTCATTCTTCCTCCTGTCGTAATTCCTCTTTTCACGGCTCCTCTTTTTCACACCGCCTCTTTTTTCATAACTCCCATCACACACTACTCCTGTTCCCGTTCCCCCCCCTCTCGCTGCCCCACAGCGAGGGCATGTACGAGGTCTTGATGGACGTCATGCGGCGCGCGGACACCGGCATCAACGTGGGCCACGCGGTTGTGTATGAGTGCGTCAAGACCATCACCAGCATCTACCCCAACGCCCCCCTCCTCGATGCGGCCGCCGCCAGCGTGTCGCGCTTCATCTGCTCTGGCAACCAGAACCTCAGGTAGGCTCTCGAGGAGTGGGGAGGGAGGAAGTTGGTGGTGGTGGGAGCGGGGTGGTGATAGAAGTGGTGTTGGTGTTGCTGTTGCTGTTGCTGTTGGCATCAATGGGAGCGTTGGTAGTGGTAGTGGTGGTGGTGGTGGGGGAGGTGTTGCAGTCGAGGAAAGGAAAGGGAAGGAATGGGCGCGGCCAAGAGGGACGTTTACAGTACACAGTGGATATACAAGCAGGGGTGTGTTGTGTTTTGGCGCCTTCGTGCTGGGTGGGAATATGCTGGTGTCCTGCGCAAGCAGTTTTGGGTCGTTTCGAGTGGGGTTCTTTTGGGGAGTGCCGCGTCGGCCTCCTCCACGAGTTCTCGTTCGCCGCAGTCGTTTTTCTGGTTCTATTTTGTTTTGGCGAAAAGGAGAGGCACGATCAACCGCCGAACGGAGAGTTTGGTTGGTGACGAGCGGCTGGAAAGAGCCTCCTGGTGTATGTGTACAGTTTTGACCTTTAACACCGGCGGCTGATGTTTCAAGTCAGTCGCCTTTAAAAAAAGGAAGAGTTTTTGGCAAGGGCAATACGCCCTCTGTTACCCCCTGGACAGAAATCGATCAGCTGCGACTGCGTACGTGTATGTGTGTGTGTGGGGGGGGTGTACTCGATAGGAGAAATGTGCTCGATCTCATGCATGGCCGTAGTCGTATGACCATAGACCCTCGCATCCCTACAATGCCGGGACGGAGCATGTCGGGTTTTCACCGACCAGGCAGACATTGCTTGCACCGAGCGCGAAGCGCCGTGAGGTGTGGGGGGTCTCTAAAACCGTTAGCACGTCGGATTTTGTTACCCGGGATAAGCACGACCCCGAGTCATGCATTGACCCGACCGAACCTCTGCGGATGATTGGTATGAACCCTGGAAAAAAACTAAAAATACGTGAGTTAGCTGACTTGAACCTTTTTCGCCTGCACCCACGTTTTTTGGGGGCACAACCTAGTTGGGATTGGACTATCTTGTTTTGCCGGCAATGAAAAAAGCAAACGTTGGCGGCCGCTGGTATTTTTTTAGCTTACATGTTGCTAGTTATTATCGTGACTACCACCACTCCCCGCCCCCCTTAGTACCTGTACGGGCATATGCATGACATGAGCACACACACACACACACCTCGCGCTTGGTGCAACCAATGCCTGCCTGGTCGGTGAAAACCTGACGTGATCCGCCCCGGCATTGTAGGGATGCGAGAGGGCCTATGGTCATTGCGGCCGGCCATGCATGACATGAGTACCCCCCCCCCCATCCCTTCATTTGCGATTTTTCGCCCGAAATGCCCCCGTACACTTGACAGGTACGTGGGAGTGACCGGCCTCGCGGCCATCGTCAGTGATCACCCGAAGTACGCCCAAGACCACCAGATGGTGGTGATAGACTGCCTCGAGGACCCGGACGAGACTCTGAAGCGCAAGACGCTGGACCTGCTGTACACGATGACCAACCCGGTGAACGTGGAGTTCATAGCGGAGAAGTTGCTGTCGTTCCTGGAGCAGGGGATGGACTCCTTCTGGAGACAGGTGATTACGATTGGCCATAAGCCAACTCCCCCAAGCCTGTCGAATCCTGTCTTGGCTGTCATACCACGTGGCATGGGTGACTCAAGGGGTTGCCATGTCTCTATAGCCAAAGTCAAGCTGAGCAAGGCCAATCGAACCTGTCTTGTCTTTGGTGTCATGCCGCGCGGTGTTTGTGGCTGACGGGGTTTCCGCGTCTCCTCCCGCTTTTTTTTCCCCCCCACGTTGTTCTAATCCCCTCTCCTCCCACCATGCTGGTACGTGCTTGCGTGCGTACGTGCGTGCTCGCTTGCGTGCGCGCTTTTGCCTTGTTCTTGTGTTGTTTTGTTCGTTCTTCGTTCGTGCCTTTTGTTTTCTCTCTTTTTTCTTTTTTTTTCGTACCGCAGGACCTCGTCAAGCGCATCACCCAGTGCGCCGAGCGTTTCGCCCCCAGCAACTCGTGGTATGTGGGCGTAATCACGCGAGTCTTCAGACTGGCCGGGGAGATGGTCAATCCCGAAGTGGCACACAATCTCATGCAGGTGCGTGTGCGTGCGTGCTTGAGTGCGTGCCGTTTGCTCCTTGGAGAGATTGTTTTCGTCTTTCGTAACGGCGGCGGGCGTGGGTTGGGGATCGTCGGCACCTCCTTTTGCTCTCATTGTCGCCAACGTTAACTGTCAAAGGGGTGGGGGGGCGTGATTGGTGTTCGGGACTGGGTGAGCTATGGTCTCGCCGTGCGAGTCTTACGATGTGTTGGCCTATTAACCCCATGTGCCGTTGCCCCCCCCCTCTTCCCCCCCGGCTCTTTTTTTGGTTGCCCGTCTCTGCTTTCCCCTTTTCCCGTGTCGCTGGCTGGGGTGACGCTTGTGCCTTCCAGCTCATCGCGGAGGGCAGCGGGGAGGACGAGGAGGCCGATACCGAGCTCCGACGGGATGCGGTGGACATGTACATGGATCTCCTCGACACGCCCGCCGTGCATGATCAGGTTAGACAGAACCTGCGCGTTTTGTGTGTCTGTGCTCGTGTGCGTGCGTGTGTGTACGCGCACTCTTTCTTTCCTCGCGGTACGTACCCCCCTGATTTGAGTGGGTGTTTTTGACTGCGCTCTTGGTGTTGCGGACTTTGCGTCGTTTGTGTTGTGTTTTGGTGTTGGTCGTGAATTTGTGTTGCCCTTAGATTTTGCTGCATAGTCTTTCTTGCAGTCTTGCCTGGCCTTGGTTTGTCTAGCCTAGTCTGGCCTTGGTTTGCCTTGCCTTTTCTTATGCCTTGCCTTATGGCTAGCCTAGCCCAGCGTTGGCTTGCCTTGCTTTGCCTTGCCTTGCCTAGGCCGGCCTGGCTTGGCCTTATTTGTCTTGCTTGACTTTTGGTTTCGCCTTTTGCTTTGGCCTTGCTTAGCCTTGATTGGCCATGCTTAGCTGGGTCTTATTCGCTTGCCTGATCTACTGACTTTCTCGTGGCTTACCTGGTCCTTGCGTTTATTTCTGTGCTCGCTTGCTTACTTGCTTGCTGTGGTGTTCGCTTTACCACAGCTGATGCAGGTGATGGCGTGGGTGCTCGGCGAGTACGGCTCCCTCGTGTCCCCTCCTCGAACCCTGCGGGGGGCTTCCACAAAGCTGTGCTCGGTGGCGTCGGGGCTGTCGTTCCGGGATTCCCGCACCTGCGGCTTCGTGGTGACGGCGCTGATGAAGCTGTCGGCGCAGTCGGGGTGAGCTCTACCGGTACACATCTGAAAAAAAAACGTCCCACACTAATCCCACGTAGTGTGTCCCAAAATAGCAGTCGCAGTTCTTAAGGGGGTATAATCCTTTTTCGTACTGCACTGTACAGAAAGGTACGTGTAACTCCAATTCCCGAGTCAATTTGTCGGTGGAACGGGAGGGCTGTATTTAAGAAGTTTATACGAAGTTCCTGGTATCTCTTTTGTGGGCTCGGGTGCTCCGACAAAACCCTAAAATTAGAAACGCGGTCTCACAGGCAGCCGCGTTTGAAGGGCGATTTGCCTTGCAGGTAGGTGCACGTATCATGGTGCGAGCGTGCTGTGCAAATCGGTCGAATTTTGATAGAGAGTATCGGATTGTGGGACGGTAGTACCGAGGCAGGTAGATCTCTGTTTTGTTCAGGCTTTGGCGTGAGGGCACACCTACGTGGACTGTGTGGCTTTTTGTCCTGTCGACGTGCGGGTATACATTCACCTCTGCTTTTACCTCTCTGTCTATGTATATATATATATATATACCTCCGTCCTTCTTCCACCCACCCCTCCCTTGTCGCCTTTGCCTGTTTTCAGGGAGGTATCGCCCCCGGTGGCGCATTTGCTGACGCTGTACTCCCAGTCCAAGCACTCCGACCTGCAGCAGAGGTGCCTGGAGTTTCTCCAGCTGGCGAGAGAGGGGCCGGTGGCCATGGCAGCGGTGCTACCCGTCGATGCCAGCTGCGAGGACGTCGAGGTGATACATCGTGACACTGCATCGTAATGCATCAACATAGCGCACATGACACATGACACATGACGTACCGCGCATGCCGCAGGCCAGCAAGGCACGAAGTTCATCGCCATACCTGAGGACGTCGAGGTGATGATGCATCACGCAAAATGCGTCAACACACTCCGGAATCTCACACGCCGCATATACAAGGCATACCACAACATCTTGTACCCGCGTTTCACGTATCACGCATGCCACAAATCACAAGGCACCTTTATATGTCGTTTTTTTATTGTCTTCCCCGGGAAGATGGGGGGGGGGAAAAAAATGCTTGAGCTCACCACACTTCCGCTATGCCAGTGCAAAGTACGTGCCAGTGTGTCAATTTTAACCCTTTTAGTGCTACAGTCCCGTTTTGGGGACAAAGTACTTGGAATTAGAGTGGGTTGTCCATCAGACGGCACTGTAGTCCTAAAAGGGTGAACCCTTTCGGGCCTCAGGCGAATATAGCACCCGCCACAACGAAGCAGCCCGGCCCGCTGGGGTATCGAGGGTGTGTGTGTCTGAAGTGCAAAGTACGAGGCTGTATACATTACACGACACCATGCGTGCGCGCAGCATGGTTGATACTCGTGCTGCTGCTGCTGCTGCCGCCGCTGCACGTTCCTCGTATCTCATGGACGCTTGATATGAACGCCGTTCTCGTGTGTGTATGTGTGTGTTTTTGCCGCTATGCGCGGGTCCCAAAACGGTAAGCTAGGCACGTATTAGACTATTGTCATATGCGTGACGAGGCTTGCCTGACCATGCAAGAAGGCGGCTCAGCGAGATTGAAAAGAAAACATTACTGTAAATCTTTGGAACAGCCCATGCCATGTTCTTTGCGGTGCGCTGGGGTCACCTTTTCGCTGATCCCCTCCCCCCCCCCCCCCCCCCCCCCCCCCCCCCCCCCCCCCCCCCCCCCCCCCCCCCCCCCCCCCCCCCCACCCCTGCCCCCCCCCCCCCCCCCCCCCCCCCCCCCCCCCCCCCCCCCCCCCCCCCCCCCCCCCCCCCCCCCCCCCCCCCCCCCCCCCCCCCCCACTCCTACCCACGTACTGCTCGTTCTAACGCCTGTCGACGCCTCCAACGGTTACGCATGTCTACCGACGGCTACTGGCTGCTACCAACGCCGACCAACGGCTACCAACGCCGACCAACGGCTACCAACGGCTACCTTGACGTCGCGTCCTCGATACCCTCCGCTATGACGGACGATGGCCCTGCTTGCCAGGCCGACGAAAACCTGAGCCACCTGGACGGGATCGTCTCGGCGGCCTTGGCGGCAGGGGCTGTAGGGTACTCGCCCCCTGCCGAGGCGGACGGCGACTCTGACGATGAGGAGGCGTCGGCAATGGGCGGGGCGGGGGGCTCGTCCTTCAATCTGACCCCCTACGCCCGGCCATCCCAGGTGCGCTGAGCGACGTTGCATTGCATTATTAGTAGGACTTTTTTGTTTTGTTTTTGTTTTTTTTCTTGAGTTTTGGCTGATGAAGAGGGGGTGAAATTGTCGCCTAACAACGACTTTGTTCGTTTGTTTGTTTGTTTGTTTGTTTGTGTTTGTTTTTGTTCGGTTGGTTGTTTATTTGTGTCGCTGATACGAGGGATGGAATTGTCGCCTTTTCTTGTTTTTGCTTGTTGGTGTTTTTTCCGCTCTGTTTTGGTTTGTTCGGTTGAGTTTTTTTTTTTGCCTGGTACGAGGGGGTGAGATGATACCCTTGCCCTGGAAACTCACTAGTATGCGTTGATGTTCGGGATCGGCGGCGAAGGGTTGGATAGTTGCCCCCCCCTCCCCCTCCCTGCTATCCCCCTATTTTTCCCGTCTGTTGCGCCGGCAGAGACTCGGCAGAGTGAGCACTACGCTTGGGTGTGTAGGTGACGATTATGGTTTGTCGCCGGCTGTACCACGGCTGTGATGTCGTGTCGTGTCAGTGTTGCTGTTGCTTTTGCGGTTGCTGTGGTTGTTGTTTTTTGCTGTCGGTGTCGTCAATGTCGTGGCCGTTGTCGTCATCAACCCTTTTGCGGTACGGCGCGCAGTGGAGGGCAGGTTCGGACCGGGCGTGGTAGGGCCGGGCGTGGTGAGGCTAGGCGTGACAGGGTGGGGCGGAGGTGCGCCGCCTTTCTATCTGTTAGTTTCGGAGCAGACGCCGCGAGGTGTTGCTATCACGGGGGTCCATAGTAAATAGGACCTACGGTACACACAAAAAAACCTATATGTTTCCCTATTTTTACTAACAATGTTGGTCCTATTTACTATGGTCCCCCGTAATAACAGTACAAGTAAGAGGTGATCAAGGGAGGCACGTTTGTCGGCACGTCGGCGTCCTTTAGGGTGAGGCTTCGACTTGTCTGGGTTTTTTTTTGTATAGTTTTAGTTTTTGTCCGTCGCACGGTTTAGCGTGTCTGTTTTTTTTTTTTTTCGTCTGGCTTGTCGGATGGCGACCATGTGGGACACCGCCACAGCAAGACGATCCCCACCTAAATCGCTCCTGACCCCAACATATCTCAGTCAACTCAACTTGAATCTGCGGTTGTGATGTCACGATGAGGCATTCACCGAGATGCAATGCGCCACCCCCGCTCCCCCCCCCCCCCCCCCCACCCCCCTCATCTCCCATCCAACCGTCCCTCCCCCCGCCCCCTTCATGCCACTCGACGGACACCTCACGGTGCTTGGTGCAAGCGATGTCTGCCTGGTCGGTGAAAGCCCGACGTGCTTCGTCCCGGCATTGTATGGATGGGAGGATCTATGGTCGATAGCGACTGCGGCCATTGCATGATATCGAGTACCCCCCCCCCCCCCCCCCCCCCCCTATCTTCCATCCCGCCCTCCCATCCCCCCTCCTCCACCCCTTCGTCCGCCCACTCACCCACCCGCCCCCCCCCTCCCCCCTGTCTCCTCCCGATTCGTTTGAACCATCGATTGCTGCACGAAAGCAGCCTTCCGCCATGTCGGCGGCGGCGGCGGCTCCTCAAGCGCCGCTCCCACCCCCGCAATCGTCGGGCGGCGCCGGAACTCCTCTTTCCACGGCTGACATTTTTGCAAGCGGTCCCAGGTGCGTACATCGCGGGCAAGCTCAATTTGCCGTCAATCCGGTGGGAGTAGGTCTGGCGTATTTAAGAGGCCTCGTACGATGCCTGTGTGGTCTCGATCGGTGTTCAAAGGGTTGTGTAAAAGGTGATTTATCCGCGCAGAGGAACCAGCCACGGATGTTTTTTTTCTGCCGGATACGTTGGTGCTTGGTTGTGGCCGCCTGAGGCGTTGCCTGCCGTACGTTGTGCTTGTCGTGTTGTAGTAGTCGTATTGTTGCTGCTGTTGTCGTAGCGTGCAGCTGCGGCATTTTGTTGACGTGTTGCATTCGTCCTGATACAGCAGCGATAGTCTTGTTTTGACACGGTTTTCAGACGAGTGCAGTAGTCGCGCTACACGACAGATGGCAGCATGTCAGTCGTGCGCAGTGTTGATGTTGCCATGGTCGCGTTCCGGTAGGAATCGGGTGACGGTAGTATTCGTGTTTGCGGAGCACGTGTTTGCGGAGCACGCGTTACGGTAGTAGTAGTAGTAGTAGTAGTAGTAGTAGTAGTAGTAGTAGTAAACTAGTAGTAGTAGTAGTAGTAGTAGTAGTGGTAGTAGTGGTAGTAGTAGTAGTAGTAGTAGTAGTGGTAGTAGTAGTAGTAGTAGTAGTAGTAGTAGTAGTAGTAGTAGTAGTAGTAGTAGTAGTAGTAGTAGTAGTAGTAGTAGTAGTAGTAGTAGTAGTAGTAGTAGTAGTAGTAGTAGTAGTAGTAGTAGTAGTAGTAGTAGTAGTAGTAGTAGTAGTAGTAGTAGTAGTAGTAGTAGTAGTAGTAGTAGTAGTAGTAGTAGTAGTAGTAGTAGTAGTAGTAGTAGTAGTAGTAGTAGTAGTAGTAGTAGTAGTAGTAGTAGTAGTAGTAGTAGTAGTAGTAGTAGTAGTAGTAGTAGTAGTAGTAGTAGTAGTAGTAGTAGTAGTAGTAGTAGTAGTAGTAGTAGTAGTAGTAGTAGTAGTAGTAGTAGTAGTAGTAGTAGTAGTAGTAGTAGTAGTAGTAGTAGTAGTAGTAGTAGTAGTAGTAGTAGTAGTAGTAGTAGTAGTAGTAGTAGTAGTAGTAGTAGTAGTAGTAGTAGTAGTAGTAGTAGTAGTAGTAGTAGTAGTAGTAGTAGTAGTAGTAGTAGTAGTAGTAGTAGTAGTAGTAGTAGTAGTAGTAGTAGTAGTAGTAGTAGTAGTAGTAGTAGTAGTAGTAGTAGTAGTAGTAGTAGTAGTAGTAGTAGTAGTAGTAGTAGTAGTAGTAGTAGTAGTAGTAGTAGTAGTAGTAGTAGTAGTAGTAGTAGTAGTAGTAGTAGTAGTAGTAGTAGTAGTAGTAGTAGTAGTAGTAGTAGTAGTAGTAGTAGTAGTAGTAGTAGTAGTAGTAGTAGTAGTAGTAGTAGTAGTAGTAGTAGTAGTAGTAGTAGTAGTAGTAGTAGTAGTAGTAGTAGTAGTAGTAGTAGTAGTAGTAGTAGTAGTAGTAGTAGTAGTAGTAGTAGTAGTAGTAGTAGTAGTAGTAGTAGTAGTAGTAGTAGTAGTAGTAGTAGTAGTAGTAGTAGTAGTAGTAGTAGTAGTAGTAGTAGTAGTAGTAGTAGTAGTAGTAGTAGTAGTAGAGTAGTAGTCGTCGGCGTGTTGCAGTAGCGGTCGTGTTGCTGCCGTCATGTCGTCGTCGCATCGTGTAGAGTAGAAGCCGAGTTACAGCAGTAGCCGGTGCTTGCCGTCGAAGAGGGTACGGTCGTCATATGTGGCTCGAGTAGGCTGGTTCTGACTCTGGTTGCCCGGATCTGACTCGGAGTGGAAAGGTAGAGAGATAAAATGGAGAGAGCAGACTGTTCAAGCGGCGACCAGCGCGTGCGCGTGCTCAATGGCGATCGCGCGTCCACGCCACTCGTGCTTTGACGTTGTCCAATGCCACGCGTGCTTGTACCCACTGGTTCGCGTCATTCCTTGGCGCGGCGAAGTCCAGTGCGGCGTGGCGGTGCGACGGGGCAAAAGAAGCTTTACGCGTCAATTTGTTGGTTTCCAGCCGGAGGTGAAGCGACCCGCTCCCACCCACCCCCCCTCGTGCACACGCTCGTGCCTCGTCTTGGAACGCGACTGTTACACACAAGCACTCTCGAGCCCAGGTTCTTTCATGCTTCTTTTGTTTCATATATCCTAGCAAGCCGTCGATAGCATTGCCCTCCCCTCCCGTTCGCTCCCCCGCTTCCGCCACACACAAAACCATTGACACCCCCCCCTCCCCCCCCCCCTCTCGCCTCGCCGCCGCGCTGCTGCTGAAATAAATAGATTGAGACCCGTGTCGAAGGTGTGGGGACGGCCCAAGCCGGGAGAGCCGCAGCACCAACCCGGGGCGGCGTTGGCGGTGGCGTTGGTGCCTCGGGAACTAGGGGATCCCTCGAGGCGTCCGCGTCCGCGACCGAGATGGGGGGCGTGGGTGCCGGAGGATATCCTTCGTCTGCAGGAAAAGTGGCTGCGGATCCGTCGTCGTCTGCGATGGGCGGGCACGACTCCAGGAGGGGAGGCTGGGGCGGGGGCGGCGGAGGCGGAGGCGCTCCTACGGTACAGGCACGAACGGCGATGTGACGGGCGTTGTTGTTGTTGTTGTTGTTGGCGCTGCTGCCGATGATGATGGCGAAATTTTGGTCGCGATGTTGGCTGTGTTGATGTCGATGTTCGTGTTGGGTCGGATGTTGATGCTGGTGGTGGTGTTAATCGTGTTGGTTTTGGCGGTGTTGACCTTGCTGTCGATGTTGGTGATGTTGATTGATGGCGATATTGGTGTTGGATTTTGATGTTTGAAGTCGGTTTTGGATTTTCTGCATTGAGGATGTTGTAAGTTTGTCGCAACGATAACAGCGATGGAGATCCGCCTCGCTTGCCCTCCCAGAGCGTTTCGGGGCTTCGCTGAAAGGGTTTTCGCGGCGCGCGTGGTTCCGCGGCTCCAGGTGGGCGGTAATATCGGATGGGGGGGGGGGGAGATTCGCTTGAGTGAATGAAGGGCTTTTTGTCTGTCGTGTCGACTCATTACCCGCGTCAATTGTTCTAGCAACCGTTCTTCTTCCCCCATTCCCTCCCGTGCCAAACCCCCAATCGTCCCCCGCGTGGTTCTCTCTGTTAACCCGCTCAATCCCTCCCGTCTCCCCCCCCCCCCCCCCCCCCTTCCCTTCCTTCCACACGCTTCTACCCTTGCGGCCAAACACACACTCGCGCGCGCGACAACAACGTGGCGTCTTTGATGGTGGTGGAACACGAAACCTGCTCGGTCTTGCGCTTGCGATTTTCGCCTCGGCAGGTCAAGGAAGACCCGATCGCGGCCGCACAGCGAGCCGAGAAGGAGAAGATGGCGGCGATGCTATTCGGTGGGACGGGGGGGCGAACGAAGTCGACGGCGTCGCCTGCAGAGACTTCTTCCCGCTCTAGGCTTTCTTCTGCTTCGTCGTCGTCCCGACCAGACGCCGCGCCGACATCCGCAACGAGGGCGGCGTCGGCAGCAGGGGCGGTGGCCGCTACCCCGTCGACTCCGCGAGGGACAGCAGCAGCGGCAGCGGGGGCTTCCTCTAGTCCGCCAGCGGCAGCAGAGCCGGTCGACCTGCTGGACTTCATGAGTATGGAGGCGCCGGCCGCCGCGAGCGATGACGTCTTGCTCGGAGGAGTGGGGGAACCCTCGACCACCGCTACTGCCGCTACCGCCGCCACGCGTGTCCGTTTGGCGTCAGCGTCTTCGGCGTCGATGTCATCGTCTCCCAACCAGCCCGGACTGGACCTTCTGGGAGTCGGCGGCGGTGAGTCTCCGCCCTCGTCACAGGCGTTCGCCGCCAACGGCTCCTCTTCCGCTGGAGCTGCTCAGACGCTGGGCGATTTGCTCGGAGGAGGAACCGGAGACATCGCCGTCGGTAGCAACGGCGCGGGTGGCGGCACACAGAGCGCGATCAACAACGGCGGCGGCAGCGGAAGCGTGGGCCTCGGCACCGCGGCAATGGGCAACGGGGAGCAAGCGTGGCCGGGCGCCGGTGGCCAGCGGACCAGCGCGGCCGGATCGCCTCTCTCTAGGTCGGCGGCGGTGGCGTTGGGCCATTCAGCGTCGGCGGAGCTCGACCTTTCGGGTCTATTCCTTGGGGATGCGGGTTCTCCTTCTGCTTCTTCTCCGAGTGGGCTAAGAGGCAGCGCAGGCAGTGGTGGGATCGGGGGCGGGTTCACCCTCGGTGGACGCTCCGTTAGACCTCTAAGCATTGCCACCGGGGAGTTCGGGAAGAGGTGGATGGCGTGCACCGGCGAGAGGAAGGCCGCCGGTTTGCGACTGTCGCCAGGGCTGGGGTCGCCCGCTGCCGTTGCGCAGAGGCTCGCCGCGCGTCTCGGCGTCCACACGGTCGAGGTCATTCCGCAAACGGCGGAGGGGATCTGCGCGGGACAGTTAGACGGGGGAGGCGTTTGCCTGGTGCACTGCAAGGTAGGTTGTCTATCGCAGGAAAACGTGTAATACAACGTTGCCAACATGTCCCTCTTCTGGCAAACAATAAATCAACCCTGCGCATTTTTGAGGGACGTAGAATTGGTGACCACGGTGGTGGTGGTGAGGGTGGTGAGGATGGCGTTATTGGTGTTGTTGGAGTTGGTATTGTTAGTGTGTGTAGGTTGTTGTGTTATCGTTGTTGTTGTTGTCGTTAGTATTGGTACCGTCTATGGGGTGCAATCGGATCCGAGGTCGAGGCTTGCGCGTACAGAGGAAAGGGGCTGGAAATGGGCACATCCAGGGAAATTCTTCTTGAAAGCAAGAAGAGGGCGGAAAGGAGGAGGTCTCGCTTATTTTCTCAAGGGTTTCTAGGAACTACAGTGGATGATCTCTTTCTCTGCCTTTTTGTTCGTTTTGAACTTTCTGCCGGCGTGGTTTTTAACCTTTTTTGTTCGGTTCACCGAAACCCACACATCGTTTGACTCTCAACAATTCTGCAGCCCATTTGGTAAGCGTTGCAGCATGGTATGACACTCCCCCCCCCCTCCCCTCAACCCACCCACCCACTGCGTATTTAACCCTTTTGTGTCCTTCGTCGTTGATGTTGCAGGTGTGGCAGGCGCGAGGGACTGTGGACATTACCGTCCGTGCGAGCGACTCCAAGCTTGCCGAGGCGGCCGCGGCTTTCGCAAAGACGTGCTTGGCCCAATAGCAGCAGCAGCAGCAGCAGCAGCAGCAGGTGCCTCACGAAGAGCAAACTCGGAGCAGGGCGCGCGACTAAATAAGCCTGGGTTGTGTGACGACAGTACACGCATCCACCTTTCTACCCACGCGCGCGAAACTTCGATCGGTCGATTGATCGGTGTAACGGCTCTCCGACTTTGGCGGTTGCGACCGCTGTCCATTCAGTCGCCCGCCCGTCCGTTCTCTACGACGTTTCCTTTATTTTGCGTGGGGTGTTACAGCAAGCAATGAAGTGTCCTTTTTTGTGCGTGTTTTTTTGCAGGGGACCTTGCATTTTAAGTGACGAAATGAGTTGTGGGCGGAGGGAAATGGAGGAGTGGTGATTGTGCGGTGCGCGATGTGCAGTGCACCATGTGCGGTGTGCCGTGTGCGATGTGCGATGGGTGCTGGACGTGAGAAGCTTGCCGTGCGCTTCCTGGCGTGGGCTTCCCGCTCGTACTGCAATCGGTTAGGCGCGCGCTTGCTATTAATAGTATGTCTTCCTTTGTTCTCGTGTGTGAATGAGGCGGTCAGCGATCGCTGAGCTTCACAGTAAGCTATGGTACCATCATGTGGGGCATCGGGCGTAAAAGTTCGTTGCCACCGTTGGTTGTGGGGTGGGGGGGCTAATAGTGAGGGAGTGATCACTCAAAGGCAGCGCGCCATGCTTGTTGGCCCGTGGTTTATTGTGGAGACGCGCCAGGTTGGACTTGAGGGACGGACGGATTGTACTGTGTATTGGTTCGGAGGGAAGCCACGATTTTTTTGGTCCTCCTGCTGTTGGAGGAGCGAGACTGGTTGACGTTGCGCTTTCTTTGTTTTTGTACTGGACCATGTAGTTGTTTTGTGTGGCTTGAAACCGAGCCATGGTTTGCTTTTAATAAACAACTGTTGTGCCCCCACTCGTTGCCCATGTCATCATTTACTATAGCAAGTATGTTCCGTGTCTGCTTGGCCACCGCCTGCCGCCTGTTCTGTTTCCAATCGTTGGCCACCGAAAGCGATGATGCTCAAAAACGGCAATATGTTTTTTTCCGGACGAAAATTCACGTTTGTTTGGGTTGGATGGCCGGAGGCAGCCTGCCCCCGACAAAACGTTCCGCGAAACATGAAGGCCAAGGTTCACAATCCATACAAACACTTCCAATGCCCACAACCACATTTCTACAGTGCACCAATTAGGCCTGTCGCTCCTTCTCGGTAACAAGGCGATCACGGAAAGATGCACGCAAGGTCTGCCATAGATTCAGAGGCCTGCACGTTGTAAATCTTGCAACACGGAACGCCGTGTTGGGCCTGGGGTGTTTCAGGTGACAACTCTCTGCAGAGCTGTTGTATGTGCTGCCTGCTCTGTGTGGTGGAGATTTCCATGACCCGCTTAGTGTGAGCTCTGTTTGAGGAATGCGAAGTTTTGCTGAGAATTGAATCGGCGTTGTTTATCAGTGGCTGGACACCGCACCACCTTAATTCACACGTAAAACGACAGAAGAGGCACAGTCTTGGACCATCACACAACAGTTTTAGGTCTTGGCGAAATAATCTTGTGACTACCCGTTTCTCGTGTTGCATGTGGAGTCTTTGCAAAATGCAATTGCTGGGGTCAATGAACGCTCACACGCGTCGGCTCCATCCAAAAACGCGATCAGTTATCGCAATGCCTACGAATATAGACTCTTGTGGTAGCCGTTGAGCCTCGTCCTTCCGTGGCTCTCGCGGCCAACGAAAGGGCCATCAACTCGACATGGCGCAATCGTACTACGTGCTGTAGGACCAGAACACCTTACATACTGGTTTTTGATGGTAGCCGTCCAGAGAGCCAGCCCTGTGTTGATAAACTGCCGGTAAGCGCGTTGGAAGTATGGGAAGTTGCTCCTACAAACCGTCCATAGCTGCTGCTGAAGGTGTCGACCTCGTTCGAACGACCGTCAAACGTACTAATATACAACAAAAAGGGTACACTGGGGAACAGCACGCCATTGAATTTTATGGGCGCTGAATTACAAGCAACTGCACTACTGTAGTACTGCTTAGCTGCTGCTGAAGGTTTGCGAACTCGTTCGTACAACCGTCTAAGCTCAACCGAAACAAAAAAAGTACGACAGCATGGCGCTCTGCATCACAATGAACTGCACTCTACTGTTCAGCTGCTGCCGGAAGTGGGCGAACTTAGTAATATACGACCGTCCAGCCTAGAAAAAAAAACGTGCACTGGGGAACAGCACGCGAACGCAATTCATTGGTACTGCATTACAATTGACTACACTACTCTGTACGTCGGCAACTGCGAATATGAGGCAGCCCTGACACTGGCCATGAAGAACAACGAGCCTTGTCAGGTGTCCGCCGACCACAAACCGAAGCCAAGGCCGCGGGTTCCGTCGACCTCTCGACCCTAGACGCCATATACACGGCGTGAACAAGTGTTCAAGCTCAAAATTCAAAAGGCATAATGGAAACATACAACAACATGTTACAGCAGTTTGGTATGTACACTTTGTACTAAATAACTACTACAGCTGTATTACCTCAAGTGTTCACTCGTGGGTGTTGCTGGGAGAATACCTATCGAATGCTGTGTCCACAATCCCCAGTGCTGCTGCCGTTGCTGCTGCTGTGGCTACTCACAACAGTCAAGTAGACCCGACGTACAGAACAAAAACTTGCCCGCGGTTTTCTGATCTTGATACCCCTCACTTCAGCCACCGCATCGGGTATCCTCATTGTGAAGCTTCAAGGTGGCCTACCCGACTTACAGTAGTTGACTATCACACGTTAGACCGAGCCGGTCGAGGAACCACGACGAAGCGTTCAACGCTAACACTATGGCCTTCCGCGGAACACGTAACTAACTTTGAGCGTACTGACGGGGGGACTGGAACGACACCTACAGCAGTAGTAAACACACCACACCCACGGATTCCCTCCAACAATACCAAATATCCTGCAGGTACACACCACTCATACGTGTAGCATCCAGAGGAAACGGTTTCGGCAGGCAAAACCCTCAGCGAGAAGGCCGCACGCGATCTACCCCGACGCGTCGTAACCCTTTCTACTCGCCTGCCCCGGTCTCAGGCGTCATCAAGAGTAGCAAAGGTGCAGATTCTAGTGGGCGACGTGGACCCCTCCTCACTCGCTCGCTGAAAGCTGTGTTATACGGTAGAGCCCGAAGCTCACGGCGTGTATGTACAACTCTCCACCTTCCCGCCCGCTTCGAAGCATACATCCAGCTCTACTACTGATACAAGGTGGAAGTTCGGTGAAACGAAGAGCCTGCGGAGTTAAGACGATACTATACAGTAAGTGCTACGCGACCTTATGAGTTCGTACGGTATCCAGGTACACCTGCCCCCCCCTCCCCAAAACGCACTCACTCGAGCGTCTTCCAGCAATCATTTCTGTGACGTTCAGCGCCAATCGAATCATCGAAGAAGAAAGCTTTGTTGCTGTACCCTTTTACGGCTCACACTGGGTCGTTCCCCTTGTTCGCAGAGCACCAACGCACCACATCGATGTGCTGGTTCTGCTTGGCCCTGTGGATACACTTGCGTCTGTTCCACGGACATCCGTTGGCTCGGCACCACTGTAGTATAGCCAGATGGCCGTGTTTTGCAGCCTCCCCGCACGCCTTTTCGTCCCATGGGCATCCGTTCGCTCGACACCACTGTAAAATAGACAGGTGGCCGTTTCCAGCAGCCTTGGCGCATGTTGCCGCATCCCACGGGCATCCTTTCGCGCGGCACCACTGCAAAGCACCCAATTGGCCGTACTCTGCAGCGGTACGGCAATATCTCTTGTCCCATGGACATCCGCTAAGTCGGCACCACCGTAATAAGGGAACGTTGCCTGTTTCCGCCGCGATAGTAAAACAGGTGTCAAGGCTGATTGTGCACCCGTGGGCCCGGCACCACTTCAGCACTCTGAGGTGCCCTCCTCGAGCTGCAGCCGCACAGGTCCTCGCGCCGTTAAAATGTCCACCCCATGGACACCCGTTGTCTTTGCACCATCGAATGATACCTAAGTGGCCTCCGCGAGCCGCTGCTTCGAACGTTTTTACGTTCCAGGGGCAACGCTGAGCCCTGCACCATTTGAGTAGCTCCATGTGCCCGCCTCCGGCCGCCATCTCGCAGGTGTCCTCGTTCCACCCACAGCCCTTGCCACGCGCGTACTTAAGAGCTTCGATCGAACCAACGCTGGCAACCATGGCGCACGTGTGCAGATCCCACCCGCACCCGCAACGCTTCGCCCAAGCCAAGCGCGAGGCCGACTGCCCCGCGGCACGCAGACTTGTCTCCTTGGGTCGATCGCCCCATGTAGCCCGCCATTGCTTGGACACCCCAGCGAAGAATAAATAGCTCGATTCGCACACAAAGGTCATCATGTGGCCAACGACGTCGACATGATCGAGGAGAGGATTTCGCGTCTCTGGGGTGCTGGTGACGCATTCGTTTACAACAAAGGTCGCACGATCGGCCGCCATGTTGGGAAAGCAGTTCGTAGTCCGGTTTTCGGCGGTGGTCTGTAGTCGATCGCGCAAGTGTCCTGTGCAGATCGTGGGGCCCTGTGGCGTAACAAAAAACACCAGTAAAAACGCAGCAGCAATCTTCACCCAACGCAAATAACTGCCAACGACCGAGCGAAACGCAACAGAATCAATCCCATATTGACGTTACGCGGACGTTTGATGTTTGGCTTGATAAAAAGGACAGCGGGCAGTATTAATTGTCTATTGCGGGCAGGTGTCACCTATGGCGGTGCTTTCCTTGCGGGCGAACGGGCGGAAGCCCCTCTGGATCTGACTGTAACCTCGACGAATGATCGGCTGACGGCAATAATAAGTGTTGCCTGTCTATGAATACCCGCCACCCTCCCCTCCGCTCGTATGATATGATGGGCGTATGAAACTTGTATGATACGCAGATACAGAGCTACTGCTGCAGAAAGATCCAAGATATACGTATTTCGGTCCGCTTGATCGTGTACTCGTGGCGTACTCCCCAGTTACGCCCCTCGCCCTAAATATCGCATACAGCTGCATCCGCAAAAAAATATTTCGCGAGGTGGTCGAATCCGCACGCCACGGACTCGCCCACCCCGCATCAACACAGCAGCTGGTACTCCGCCAACGCTACAGCAGCGAAAATAATATACTGATACCACGTACACCAGGATACACTGCTGCTGTCTGCATCCAACATGTCACACGCCTTGGGAACGGGAACGATGCCCACAAGCGACAAACCCACAACAAGCAAAAGTGAAGAGCGAATGTCCCGGGCTGACTTTTTTTTAATCGTTGCTGCACTTCCACTGGACGGGACGCCTCACTGGGGCGACGCGTGGCTGCTGTCGTTTCGACGCGTGGCTGCTGTCGTTTCGAAGAGCGTGCAGCTGGCTGCTGGCTGCTGACTGCTGACTGCAGTTTGAGGCGGCGAGAAATATACCGGTTCGCCAGGAATTCTGGAGATTGGAGTTCCAACAGAAAAAAAGCCGATTTAAACAGGGGACAAAAAGGAGTGTCGGCGCGTTCTGTTTGCCTCCTCAACCGCAACGCAACCAACTCGCAGCGTCTAAATAGCCCGTCAGACACTGCTGCAGAAGAGATCTACCTGAGACCATGGTGAGCCCATCTCCGAGAGCTCTGGTTGCTGTTGCGGGTTCGTACGCTTGTTACCCTGCGTTATCATCGCATGGTAGATAACTCCACAAATTCCACGTGGGCGCTTCTATATGTTGTTCCTCAAGTCATGTGTACCAGGCCGGCAGGGGTCGGTGGGGAGCGCCCCCCGGAAAGAGAGCCAGCGGCTGTTGGGTGGTGTCCACGCCACGTTGCGGACAGCGCGGAGTACGCCGTTCACTTTTCGCCCTCATAAGCGGTTCGTTGATTGCGGATCGGGAGCAGAGTCAGCTTTCTGCCCCTCGGTCTTTTCGGTCTCCGGACAGAACAGAGAAGCTCTTGGGGAGGCTCGATACAGTCAGTAAGGGTAACTATCAGGTAGCACGACATATAAATGACCTGCTCGTGGTCAATTTACCGTTTGCTGTTGGCTCTGGGCACTGGCTTCTGGCATCGCCCAGCTGCTGCAGGAAGGAAACACTCCAGGGCAAATACACTTGTATCCACCCCCCCGCCCCTCTTCGGAGCGCTTGCTTCTTTCTGCCCACAATTCGCCGAGGAATAACCTGCAGCTCGGTGTGTGTAATGTACCTAGTATTATAGAAATCTACCTGCCCAACCCTCGTTCTCACGTTTTGGTATACCTGGTACAGCAGTAAGTACCACTTACCTGGTACAGTACTGGTAACTGGTACGTGTAATACCATGGTACCTACAGTCAGTACGTACTACGACTACTGTTGTAGGTACGCTTGTCCTGCTGTACGAGCTTTTCTGAACCGCCATGACCGCAGGCTAATTGTTCTTGCGCGACTTGACTTGTTGCGTAGCGGTCTGCAGTTTGATCAGCCCGCCCCCATGCGGCCTCTCCTGTGTTGCCCCCGTCTGTCTCTCTATATCGCCCTCCCCGCATGGCGAATTGCACGCATTCATGGGCATTCGCCTCGCCTCTGACCCATTGCGGTGGACTCCTACGAGTACGAGTACTGATTGCTGTGTACCAGGTATACACACAAGCAACAAACATAGCAACAGCTGAAACGGTAAACCGTGCACCGAAATTGCAGCAGTGTGAGGTCCCGTCCGAACGGAGAAAAACAATAGCTGAAAACAACAGCTAGCAAGGCAAACATAGTTTGCTTTTGGGAGGGGGGGAAGAGAATGGGGTATATACTTGAACAAACGCAGGATACGCGTGGAAAAAAAAAAACGGAAATCCAAAACGAAAGCGAGTCAACAGTAGTCGAGAGGTGGAGCACCAGCACTTGTTGATTCGCCATTCAGGTGCCACACGGCTAGTCGACGATACGCTGCTGCTCCAAGGCGTCGGTGTCCTGAAGCGCGAGATCTGCGCTCAATAAAAGTACGGGTGCCGTTCAAACCCATCACTTCCTACAACAGACGGATCTATTTCGGAACAACAGGACTCAATTCGGTAGGGACGGTCCCATAGGTCACGGTTTCGCCTGCGGCGATGGAAGCTGCAATGACTGGCACCATGGGCATGTTGTGCGTGCCTGGTCTGCTCTCTGTCTTCCGGCTGTCTATTACGGGGGTCCATAGTTAACGGGACCAAATTTTGTCAGTAAAAATAGGTAAATATATATATATTTTTTATGTGTACCATAGGTCCTATTAACTATGGACCCCCGTAATAGTCTACGGGGGCATTTTTAGCTCTGGGTGTCGCCATGGGTCTCACTCCTCGTTTGGGCTGTTCGTTTCAAGCGTTTGCTGTTCGGATATAAATATATATTTGCAACTTTAATCGAAAAGCTAAATTAACCTCAACCGGTCTACGCGGCCCTCGTTGTATCATTCTGGCCAACCACAACGAGTGTATTTTCATGTCTCATTTTCCAATTTCGTTTTCGGCTCTTGTTTTTAGCGTCAAAACTCTTCTTTCAGACGGGTGTCGTTGCGTACTCGTCGTACCGGTACTTATTCATGCCAAGCAGACGAGTCGGCCTTGAAAATGTTTGAAATCGCGTGTCTGTGGCCCAGCAACTCCTTGCCAGCTACTGTTGATATCAGTAGCATGGTCTGTTCACGTGTTCTATAAGTACCAGTCTGCCGCCATCGCCCAGCGTTGTATCCCCTAGGTATTGCCACTCGCGCGATTAACCACGCAAGGTTTCACACATCCGACAAGTCACGATCTACCTAATTTTGGATCCTAACCTGCCGTTATGGCATATTCATACCTGGCGTATCGTGGAAGATCTGTATGGCGCAGATCCAACCCAGGAAGCGTGGCCTAGACCGTGAAAATTTTACAGCTTCCACCCCGGCAACATTAGCTACATGTAGATCATGCGGGTTCTAAGATATATCTGCAACGACAGAATTAGACGATCAGGCGGGAATCGGTGATCTGTCTGACGTGTGTAAGATTTCCCGAATGGAGGTCAATTCTTCAAGCAAGCCCGCGGAGTGTATTAATCAACACGCCCAAATATCTCTTACAACAAACCGCCGGATTTTTTTCTGGTCGGTTCCCGTTCCCGATCTCGAAGTTTGAGTTCTCCCTCTTATTTTGCTGCGTGTGATGACGGTGGGGTGAGTGTTTGATACTTGCGGCGCAGCGAGAAGAGAAAGGTCCACGACACCACGTAAAAGACACCTGCCGTGACCTGGATGCTTATAAGTAAATGCTGCCATATAATACTACTTTCTGTATGTATCGTATACTCATACCTAGTATTGAATAATCTACACAAGCAGAAATATGCACCAGGTTGAACCATCTATTTTGGGAAAAAGGTTTTCGGGTTCGAGGAACTGTTTTTTGGGCCGAAAATAAGCGTTTTACCCAGCGGGACAGCCAAAGACACCCGTAGACTCCTCAGGATGCTCCGCCACAGTTTCCCGAGAGCTTGCTGAGGTAGTTCCGGTTTCTCCATGGTCTTGCAGAAGTTTGATTTCCATTTTGCCAGCCCCTGGGACACAATGATTTTTCTACCGAAAATCAGAAAAAAAACATGATGTTTTGCCTCAGTCCTGACGAACAAGACGCTCCGCTGAAAGCTGATGGGTTGCGCCAATAATCAAACAGGGGACCTTGAAAAAACGGAGAAGTGCTCCAGAAAGCACTCGGAATTCTATCGGGTGGATCTTGAGGAGGGTATTGTTGTTTTTTTTTCACTGCTCCGAGTGAAACGGGTATATTGGGCTACTTGTTCGAAAACAACGGTAAAAATGCAAAAATACTGCTATTACGGGGGTCCATAGTTAACAGGACCTATGGCATACATAAAAACCTATATATTTAGGTATTTTTACTAGAAATATTTGGTCCTGTTTACCAGGGTCCCCCGTAATAGGTGCACTCGCAATGCTACTGTACAGCTCCTAAATATTACTCGTTTCTGTTGTGCGCTGGGACGTCGTTGGTACGTTGGGACTTCAGTCGGTTAAAACGAGCAGCCAAGCTATTATAGAACAAAACAAAACGGGACGGGGGGGGCACCAGTTGGCACGCGGCCTCGTGACCAACTTGAAACTAATGATAACGTTACAAACTTTCGAGGGGTACTCGTAGGTGTTGGTTCCTGCATATATTTACGTCGCGTTGGTTTTTGTGCGCCGGCGGTAGCCAGAAACTTGTGCGAACCGTGACGGCTTCGAACCTACCGCCTCCTGGGGTATGGCCCATGATGTAGCAGTAGATTATGATATCATACAGCAGTAGGAATTGCTGGTATCATACAACAGCAGCAGTAGACCTACTGCGGTCCTACTTATCGTATCACACCTTTGGTGGTACCGCAGTAGCACACGTATATAACAGCAGCAGTAGACCTACTGCGTTCCTACGTATAGTATCACAAACTTGGATGGTACGGCAGTAGCAGACACCCGAGCCTCAACCTTTGCGCACGACGATGGTTACGAGTTACGACTATCTACAGCTCTAGTAGATCCGTGCGATCTTCCCCTTCGATGAGTTTGCTCTCTCCCTTCCGCTGTGCGTCTTTCTCTCTCTCTCTCTCTTTCGTGTCTCTCATGTCAATATTTCTGTCTATTTCTCTCTCCCTTCTTTCTCTGTCACGCCACGAATGAACGGCAGAAACAGGTATTAACACTCCCATTAATTTGTACGGGCGCATCCAGTACGTATAGCAGTAGACCTTGGCCACGCTGTCCCCAACCTGTGGTCTTTTGGCACCGTTTTTACGGGGGACCATAGTAAACAGGACCTATGGTACAGACAAAAAAACTATATATATTTCCCTATTTATACTGTTACGGGGGTCCGTAGTTAACAGGACCTATGGTGTACATAAAAACCTATATATTTCCCTATTTTTACTAACAATATTTGGTCCTATTTACTATGATCCCCCGTAATAGTAGTACCTGGTATCAGTATGTAGTGTGGGGTATCGTCCAGAGGGTAAGAGTATTTCACCTCTGTTGTTCAACCGCACAGCACTACACCTACACGTACGTGCTGCCGGGGGGCGTAGCCCTCTTCTCCTACTTCTGGACAGCAATGTTAGTGCCCTGACAAACGTTTCTACGAATGGTGCTGGTGCAGCTCTACAGCGCTTGTACTCATGAGGTACTTGCTTGGACGAAAAAGGTTGAGATGGTGCTGTTGGTTCGCTACAACGAGCGGCAGCGGAACAATGGTGATGGTTCTACTGCTTGAAGTGGCTGTTCGTTATGCATAGGCCCGTGGTGTCCGAGTTTTGAATTGCGCTACTCAGTGACACGATATCGAACGGTGTCCTACGGCAATACGAGTAACGTATACAGCGGTAAGTCGTAGCAGTATTATGCAGTGCCTGTGAAGTATGAATAGTTTATTTTGCCTACGAGCTAAAAAACGGCCTCATTCCATGCGGTACCATATAGTTTCATATATTAACACCACCATACCAGGGGCTTTGCGCTACGCTGTAAGTATCATGCAGTCCCATATTCGGTTGTAATCATTGCACACCATCCAAGTATAGTATCATGCAGCACCTCGACGAACGGCTGGTTTCAACCGTCAAGGGTCAAGCCCCATTAGTTTTCCGTTGTGTCGGAAAGAAGCGACCTCTGCCCCCAGTATCGGATATCGGGCGGCGAGTTGTCTCTACAATACAGTGGGTGGTCCCTCTATAGCGCCGGTTGGGTAGCCCGCTATATACAGTGCCGGTGCAGTCGCTTGCCACAGATGGGATTAACCAATGCGGCAGTGTGCGGAGTAATTAGTGCCGGTTGTCGCTATGGTGCTGGTATTGTTGGCTGGTGCATGCGGGCACTTACCACTACCGTTCTCTGTTATTACGGGGGTCCATAGTTAATAGGACCTATGGTATACATAAAAACCAATATATTTACCTATTTTTACTAACACTATTTGGCCCTATTTACTGTAGTCCCCCGTAATAATAGGTGTCCATTATGTGGATACCGTGTCCCCGAACCCCGAGCGCCGCGAGAGCAACGATGATTGATCGCCCCTCGGCTCTCACTCGCCATCTCTCCCTGTCTCTTCCTGTCATCGGACTGCTGTCCCAGCCCGAGTTGTCACACACTGTAGCCGTCGTAGTTTAACAGCAAGAACGCTCTGCTAACGCAGAAAGACGTGGGATCGCGACCCTTAATACAGCAATATAATTAATATCTGGAATATTACGATATATAGAGTCGTACAGAATGAAGGTACCCTGGGTGACACGTATCACGCCTCCTCCGCTACTCTGTGAGAGCAAGGATTCGGACGAGAGCGTGACTGGCGGTACTATCAACATTATTTCGTAGTTTGTATTTTTTGCCACGATTTTACCACTCGGCTCCGTTTTTGTAAACTGTACCGCACCTCGAGCAGACCATCGATTCCCGCTTCACGATCTAGATCATCCAGAGCAGATAGATCAGATAGTTCAACTATTCCTGATCTGTGTGCTCTATGGCTCATGTTGTCGGGTGGGAGCCGCTTAACCTGCATGATGTAGGGCATGCTTTCTGCGTTGGGCCTGTACTGTACACATCCTGTACAGCATCTCATACCGGCATGTTAGGATCTTGATGGTACAGGTCGTGATCGGTACGCGACGTGTGGCACTGTTCTCTGCGGCAGCTGCAACCGCGACGGCCGACGAACGGTGCACTTTGTACAGCCGCGGCACCCGCAAGCTTTATTGCAGGCACCCTAAGTGTTTCCATGCCCCTCCCCTCCCCCTATATTATATACCTGGTGTATATAGGTTGGGTTGGTGTCGTTTGGCGACGACGCTGTAAAACACGCCTCTCACCGCGTGAGCTAGACAGCCAGGGTACCGTTTTTTTTTTGTTTCGTTTTTTTTTGGCGGTTACCACGGCTGGCGGTCAAGTTAGATCATTTTTGTGCTGGGAGAACCTTTGCTCCGCACAAGGGGGATGTTCGTCTCACGTAGTGTGTATATGGTGAGGCACCCACGAGGCAGTTACATAGTAAACCCATTGCTGTCTCTGGAAGTGGCCACACCGGGAATTAAACTAACTCATTGAAGCTGTCATCCATATGCAAGCAAATCCGCCTCTAACGCGGTTCTTAGTAGGATGCAGCTCACCCTTCATTCGACTCGCCCAACACCTCACGGCGCTTCGCGCTTGGTGCAAGCAAGGTCTGCCTGGTCGGTGAAAACCCGACGCGCTCCGTCCCGGCATGGTAGGGATGCGAGGGTCTATGGTTATACGACTACTGCCATGCATGATAATGAGTACACCCCCTCCCCCCTCCCCTCATTTACGGCTGCGACGCGCACTCGACCGTCACGACGCATGGTGTGACACTCTCTCCCGAAGTGCAAGGAATGTTTGCATTGAATATCAATATTCAAACGATCGTTATGTTTGGGACCGAGTGGTACCGCGCGTTGTCCCCATCCTACGCCTCCCCGCGTGTCGCGGCAAGAGAAAAGTTGACAGTTCTTAGTAAAATGTCTCAAGTTACACGACAGGTATGCACAGAGGTTTGCGGTCAGTGCGTGTTTCTACAAAATATTTCGAAATATGTTAGTACTCGATGGAGCGGTGCTCGCACCGGCGGACAAGAGCACGACTGCCAATCGTTGAAACCCCGCGCGCTCTAATACAAAGCGTTTTTTTTTTTCGCTCTGTTCTCTCCGTTCGTTTTTTTGCCTCGCTCTCCGACGTCTGTCTATGTGTGTCTCTGTCTGTCTGCTTGTCTGCCTGCGTGCCTGCGTGCCTGCCTTTGCTTGTCTGCCTGTCTGTCCGTGTGTCTGCCCGTCTGCCTGTCTCCCTGTGTTGTCTACCGTGCACCGTACCTAACGCCTTGCGTGTTACTCTGTTTTGCGAACTGGTCGTGCTGTTGGTCTGAATGTGTTTGTTGGCTTGGCTATGTTTTGTTTTGACGGGCTGCTTTTTGCTTCGCTCAAAGGCGGCTTTCGAGTCCAACGGCGTTCCGAAGCCGGCCCCGCGTGAGAACCGCCCTCTGCAGCTCGTGAGCACCGGTAATGCGGAGGACGACTACTCCTTCGCCCTGTGCGAGGATAATCTTGACCGCGTGCTTTCCAAGGTGAGGTCTCCCTCCCACACACATACCCCAACCCCGGCCCCCGGTGGAGAGGCGTTAACGCCATGGCCGTAATCGTTTCGACATCCTGTTTGCGTGGTTTTTCTTTTCTTTTTTTGTGTGGTTTTTTTATGTGTCGTGAGTCAATTGTGAGGTACCGACCAAACTGGTTGGTTCTGAGCTATGTGTATAGTAAATTGTTATAGTGTGATACCTCGAAAATCGCGACTGAAAGATTCGTGCGTTCCTTGGTCGGTCCGTCGATCGATGTGCAGGTACCTAATGGAATGGAGGTATCCGTGGTTTCTGTGGTGGGTGCTTTCCGCACGGGGAAGTCGTTCCTGCTCAGCTTCTTCCTGCGCTTCCTTAACAGCGGGTGAGAGAACGCCTACTACAGTAGAATCGTGGCAGATGTGGTCGTAGGAGGAGGGGGGAGGGGTAGTAGTAGTACTAGTACTAGTTAGTTTGGTAGGTGGTCCGCGTGCCTATCAAGATCAATTTCGGGGGTTCACATCTCACCGAGCGCATGCTCGTAGGGACTTTTTCTTGCATAAAAAAAATTGATAAGCGGAAAGTACGAGAGCGTGAGTTAGCTACATTCGATGAAAATCGACGAGCAGTGGGAATGCTGAACCCTATGCGCGATAAAAATGAAGGCACGTACCGGGGGGGAGAAGGGACGACACCTGTGACCACGGCCTGTCCAGAAGATCGTCGAGGGTAAAACCTCCTACGAGTGGGCTGGAAAGTAAAAGTGATGATGAAAAAACAAAAACAAAAAAACAAAAAAAAAAAAAGTATCCGTAGTAGTAGTAGTAGTAGCAGTAGCAGTAGCAGTAGCAGTAGCAGTAGCAGTAGTAGTAGTAGTAGTAGTAGTAGTAGTAGTAGTAGTAGTAGTAGTAGTAGTAGTAGTAGTAGTAGTAGTAGTAGCAGTAGCAGTAGCAGTAGCAGTAGCAGTAGCAGTAGCAGTAGTAGTAGTAGTAGTAGTAGTAGTAGTAGTAGTAGTAGTAGTAGTAGTAGCAATTATAGTAGTAGTACTGAAGTAGTACAGTGGTAGTGGTCGAAGTGTTATTAATAGTATTAATAGTAGTCGTAGCAGTAGAAGCAGCAGTTGCTGTAGTAGTAGTTGTAGTAGTGGTGTTGGTGGTGATGGTGGTAGGAGGCGTAGGAGGAGGAGTAGTAGGGGTAGGGGGGAGATGTCGCTGAGATGTCGGGCTCGGGGTTGTTGTACCCTTCCCCTCTCCCCCACGCGTGCTTCTCCTAGACCGAACTCCCGCCACCGCTCTCACGCCATCAGCTTAAAATGTATACCTGGTACATATACACATGCTTGGCATGGGGGGGGGGGGGGGGGGGAGGGACGTGTGTGTGCCAGTACTCTTGTTTGCTCACGTGGTTGGGTACAACACGCCCGCCCCCATCCCGCCCACCCTCTCCCCTGCTACCCAAACCCCTCGCACATAACGCCTCCCTGACAACCACAGATCGGACGACGATAAGTCGGCTGCATGGATGACGGCCGACGGACCCAGTCTGCGAGAGGGCAACCGCAACGTCGGGGCGTCTTGGGGCGATGGAGAAGGGGAGGAGGGAGGGGAGAAGTCCGCGCTGCGCAGCTTCGCGTGGCGCGGAGGGGTGGAGCGCATGACGACCGGGATTTGGGTGTGGTCGGAGCCTTTCATTCGGCGGACGGAGGGCGGCAAGAAGGTGGCGGTGTTGCTGGTGGACACGCAGGGGATGTTTGACAACGAGACATCCATGGGGCTGACGGCCTGCATCTTCGCCGTGAGCACTCTGGTGAGTGTGCGGTGCGCGGTTGTCTGTGACGGCGGAAGGGAGTGACGGGGGGGGGGGGGGGGACGGGGGGAAAGGAGGGGGAGAGGAGGCAGGAGGGAAGGAGAGGGGGGGGGGGGGGGGGGAGGGGGGGGGGGGGGAGGGGGGAGTTCATATTCTCGTGGTCTCTCTGTTTTCGGTTGGGGGGACGGAGGGACTCGCGAGGAAGGGGTATGTCTGTTTACCTCTCTTGACCGCTTTGGCTCTCTCTCTCTTTCCCCCCCCACTCTTTGTCGGCGACGCAGCTGAGCTCGTGCCAGATCTACAACGTCGAGAAGCGCATCCAGGAGGACCACCTGCAGCAGCTGGCCCTCTTCGCCGAGTACGGGAGGATGGCGCTCAACAAGGAGCAGGAAATCACCGCCAGCGAGGGGATGGGGGACGGGGAGGGGGGCGGAGATTCCGCCGACTCCACCTCCGCCACCTTCGGAATCGATCTCGGAAAGCAAGACTTCCCTTCATTCAAGAAGGGCGACCCCGTCTTGCCGTCTGCTGTTGGATTCGCCGCGAAGGCCAAGGCTAACGCGGACGCGAGGCGGGCGGCCTCGGCAGGGGAGGGTCAAGGGGCGTTGGGGACCAAGGAGGCGGGGGCGGGGGCGGGGGCAGGGGCGGCGGGGGATGCGGACGGGGTTGCCGTGAGCCAGGACTGGAAGGAGCGACCGTTTCAGCGGCTCGAGTTCCTCGTCCGGGATTGGCAGGTGTGGTGGGCGGGTGTTGTTGCTACCGATGCTCAGTACTAGTGTTGCTAGTGAAGTGTTTGGTTGTTGCTGTGCTGCTAGGGCTGCTGCTGCTAATGCTGTTGCTGCTGCTGCTTGGCTCAAGGGAGGAAATCAGACTTTTGTTTAGTTGTGGGTGTGCGGGCTAACGCTCCCGCCGAAGTTGCATGCCGTGAGCCCCGACGAGCCAAAGGACCTGCGTTTCTTTCATAACTTTAATGTCTCCCTGCGGAGGGCGCGGGGGGGGGGGGGGGGGGGGGGGGGGGGGGGGTGGGGGGGGGGGTGTAGCATATAGTGCTTGTGGCATCGCCCTGTGGCCGTGCTTGCAGTGTTGCCTTGCTGGCGGAAACCAGCAGCACCGGTTGCGCGCGCAGCCCACGCGAATAGAGAAGGCGTTAATCACCTGCGGTAGGAGAAGGATAAAGGCTCTCCCGCGCGCGCCGCGGCGCCCACAGGGTGCGTGTTGGTCCTCGCCGCCGCCACCGACCGGCTTGGCACACAGTTGCACACAAGGTTGTCCCCTTAGGAGCACACAAGGTTGTCGTAGTGGAGCTGAGAACGTCCATGGTCATTGTGCCTTTGCGAGGTTGTCAGGCAACGTGCGAGTTTTGCCCCGTGCCCACTCATTGCAGTCGATTTGCTCCTCCCTCCTTCATCCCTCCCTCCCTCTCGCATCCCCTTTCTTCCTCCCACTATCTTGCTGGTCTCCTTGATCAACGTGGAGAACCACCGTGCGCGCGCAGAAAGTCGAGGCTTGAGCGAGTACCCCTCTATCCATCCCCCCCCCCCCCCCCCCCCCCCCCTGTCCCCCCCCCCCCCCCCCCCCCCCCCCCCCCCCCCCCCCCCCCCCCCCCCCCCCCCCCCCCCCCCCCCCCCCCCTGTCCCTCCCTCCCTCCGAATTATGTATCTGGTGTATGTTTTGCAGCGCTTGATTATATGCCTACCTGCATTCCCGCCTGGTACGATAACCGTTGACGACGCCTGCCCCTGATGGTTGAAACCCGCCCGCAGAACTACGAGGATGAGGACAGGCCGGGGACAAAACTACAAGACGAGATGAACGTGTACCTTGAAGGTGTTATCAGCGACAAGGGGGTCAAGGACCTGCGGGACACGCGCGAGCAGGTGCGTTAGTGCGGTGCGCATGGGAAACTCCATGTGTTGGTTCGGTTGGTGTCTTTTTTTTTGCTTGTTTTGGGTATCGTGGGACTTGTCTTCGCGGAGCTATAGCTGCTGCTCCTGTGCTCTGCTGAAAATGCAAATGCCCGGCTTTTTTTTAGAGGGGTCAAGGCGCTTGTGTCGGGTTGTGCGTGCCCGCCGGATTTTTAATAATGTGCTGACGTACGTGTACGTTGTAAGTTCGGGGCTGCGCGGTATATTTCGATTCCCACCTCGAAACAAGCCACATCCGTGGTAGCTTTGGGCGTCTCTTTTCTCGTTGTTGCCGTGTGGAGTCGTCGTCTTTTGTTTCTCTTTTCGTCGTCGCCTCGTGGTGATACGGGCAGCTAACGGCACGCGCCCACCGCCAGGAAACAGTAGGCAAGCGCAAGCGAGACAGTAGATCTCCCGCATCCTGGGGGTGTTGGCTCGAGGTTCGTTCCAACCTTGAGAGCATGAAATCGCTGGCAGCGGGAGCAGCAACAGTAGTAATAGGCAGCAGCAGCAGCAGCAGCAGAAGTAGCAGCAGCAATATGTCCGGCTGTGACATGGGGCCGAGACATGCCGTCCCCTCCAACCCGCAGTCCCGAAAGCCTTTTCCCTTGGCGCAGTTCGCTGAGCTAGTGGGCCCCCCCGCGCGCGGGACCGACCGCGCTGGCTTGTGCTAGATCTATGACGTTTTAGTTACCGTAACAGCGCAAGGCGTCGGCGCGCTTGCTGACGAATGTATTTCTCCGAAAACGTTGTTCGAGGCGCCGGGACGTGTGCTGTTTGACTACACAGTACGCACGTGGTGTCGGCGTACGATCAATGCTTGCTCGCTGCGTACGTACACCCCATCCTCACCTTTGCGCGCGTCGCGTTTGTTCTGCCCCCTCCCCCATCCTCCGCCCCGCCCACACCCCGCTTGGGATATGCGTCGGTGCATTGTCCTGCTCCACTGTTTTGCGTTGCCTTCATGATGGTTTGATGATGGTGGTGATCGTGATGGTGGTGGTGGTGGTCCGGCCTCCGCAGATTACCGGCTGCTTCGAGAAGATCTCGTGCTTCGGCCTGACGCACCCGGGCTTTGACGTGGTGAAGAAGACCTACAAGGGCGACATCGACAAGATTCAGCCGTCGTTCCGCCGTCTGCTGAACACCTACGTGCGCCACATCTTCGGGGAGTTGGTGAGAAAAGGAGGCGGAGGAGATGGTCTCGGCGAAATGCGTCTGGAGGAGGCGGGGTCAACCGATACGAACACGCGAGATGAACACGTATATAGGTTGGGTTGGCGTCGGTTGGCATTGACGCTGTAAGACGTGCCGCTCACTCGTACGTGACTTGGCCAACCAAGGTACCGTTGCTTTGTTTTGTTTTTTCGGCGGTCGGTCACAGCTGACGATCGAGTTATAGATCATTTGTGCGTGGTGAACCTTTAGTCCGCACGAGGGGAATTATCGTATCACGTACTAGTGTTCAGGATAAGGCACCCACGAGGCAGTTACCTAGTGTACCCCCATTGCTGTCTCTGGAAGTAGCCACACCGGAAAATAACTTAACTGGTTGAAGCTGCCATCCATATGCAAGAGACGCCGCCTCACAAGCGGCTCTTAGTAGAGGATGCAGCTCAACCTTCAAGCGACTCGCCGAACACCTCACGGCGCTTCGCGCTTGGTGCAAGCAATGTCTGCCTGGTCGGTGAAAACCCGACGTACTCCGTCTCGACGTTGCAGGGATGCTAAAGTCTATGGTCATACGACTACGGCCATGCATGATATCGAGTACATCTCTCCTATCTAGTACACCCACCCCCGTCGGTCCCCTGGTTTTCGGGAAAATCGGCTTGTAAACTCGTCAGTAGGGTGGGTGTTATTCGTGCGTGTTCTATGGCTTTTCTACTCTTCGCGGCGCGTGTACGGGGGCCCTCCGTAACGCGCGAGATAACACGACCCCATCGACCGCCTAGTTTTTCTGGAAAATCGGCTTGGGAAGTTGTCGTGGGGTGTGTGTTAGCTTTATCACACGTGTTTCTGTGTTTCCACGCTTTTCCCGCGCATGTACGGGGCCGCTCCGTCCTCGATTTTTTTTGCCTTGAGACGTAAAAGCGGGGGGCGGCTCGTTTTTCGTGCGTGCGCGTCCGTTTCACCTTCGCATGTTCGTCGTCTTCTTGGTTTTTATTTGTCTCGCCGCATTGTCGTTATCCATGTAATCGTGTGCGCCTTGACCGGCAGCAAGCGAGAGGGTCTCTTTTTGTCCGTCGAGGGGGCGGGGTGTGCTCATCATCGTGCATGGCCGTAGTCGTATGACCACAGACCCTCGCATCCCTACAATGCCGGGACGGAGCACGTCGGGTTTTCACCGACCAGGCAGCCATTGCTTGCACCAAGCGCGAAGCGCCGTGAGGGGCGGTTGATAGTACCGGTAGATGGCAGCCGTGGAAAAGCCTGTGTTTTGTCCGAGTAAAAGTTGTCCATTGAGCATGCCCTGCCCACCCCCGCACCCCCTGTCGGCCCCGCCTTCGCTCTCCTTTGAGCCAGACATTTGAGTCCCCCCCTGTTCCCCCCCCCCCCCCCCCCGCCTCCGCTCCCCCCTTGAATCCACATTGAGCCACACCCTTACCCCCCCCTTCCCTGCCCCGGCCCCTCTCCTCCCGCTCGAATGCTTTCACGGCTCCGACATTTTGGCGGTTTCAGCTGGAGCCGAAGAAAATCAACGGGCGAAACCTGACCGGCCCCGAGCTCCGCAACTACGCCACGGCGTATGTGGAACTCTTCCACAACGGCGCGCACTTTCCCGCGGCGAGGTCTCTCCTGGAGGCAACGGCAGGGGCTCACAACGGAAACGCCAAGCACGTGGCGCTCCAGAAGTACAAGGTGAGCTACCTTAGAAACGCGGAGGCCGTGAAGCTGGAGTGCGGGCAGGGGGGAAGGTGGGCGGAGGGGGGGGGGGGGGGGGGGCACTCATGTCAGCATGGCCGTAGTCGTATGACCGAAAGACCCTCGCATGCCAAAATGCTGGGGAGGGGGTGTACTCGTGTGTCATGCATGGCCGTAGTCGTATGACCATGGGACCGTGCATCCCTGCGATACCGGGACGGAGCACACGTCGGGTGGGGGGACGCATTTGTTGCTTGCCTTAGCCATTTGACCATTGACCACGCTTCTTCCTTTCGAGACGGAGCACCGTTTCTACTCCTAATAGAGACACCTCCAACATTTGGGCGCTCACTACGTCGTGTCCGTATGTTGCATGGATTTTTTTTGCTAATTTTATCCCCTTCCTGTTTCGCCGCCTGTGGCCACCATCTATCTTCCAGGATAGCGATCGTTTTCTCGCTGCTATCTAGTGTACCAAACTTCTCCATTTCACATTGTCTATTTTTCTCATCTCTTCTAACACATCCCGTTCTTCCTTGTACATTTCACATTCTCCTACAATGTGAGTTCTACTCTCTGTTGCTTTGCCACACAGGCACACCTGTGCATCTACCTCCTCCTCCCGGCTACTGGTATACCTCTTTCTTCTGTCTGACAGGTCCAGGCCCCCTACACGAAATCGCAGTTCCGCATTTTCGCGAAGTCCATTGGGACGTACAAATTCGTTTTATTCCTATCCCTTGGCTTAATCCCCCGTATGTCTTTCAGTGTTTCTCCGATCTCACGTTGTTTCTCATCGCTAGCCTTTCCCTTATTTCTATCGTTTCTACTTCTGTCTTGCACCTCCCGAACTTCTCTGCGGACATCATGTCTTCTTGATTTCCTCCTTTACCCTTCCATACTTTCTCAACTACGATATCCTACCCTATTCCAGCTCGCCCTTTGGTTACTTTCTCCCGTACTGCTCTATCAACTATGGTTGGTAATCTCTTTTTTGGCATGTTCCTTGCTTTACAGTGCCATTTTAGTTTCTCATGTCTCTATTTGTCTTGAATGGATACATTCCCAAATCTGCTCTTAGTATTTTTTTTTTTAGCTGCTGTCATCTGTACTGTTTCTAACTGTTTTATGAACTTTGCGTTCCCTTCCCATACTTGTGCATATTCTAGCTTTGGTACTATCACATTAATCAGGATACATATCTTGATCCTAGTGTCAAGATGCGAGTCTGTTAGGATCGCATCCATCTTGCCTACGTGTGCTTTACCCTTTCCTACTACTTTTTTGCCACGTGTGTATCCCAAGAGCAGTCTTTGTAGATCTCTCTACGCCAAGGTACGTGTACTGGTCTACGATCGGTATTTCAACTTCTCCCCACTTCCAACGGAAATTTACTGGCACCGCCTTATCTTCGTTACATACAACCACAGCGCACTTCTTCACGTTCGGCGTCACCCTCCATTTCCTAGTGTATTCTAGCGCCTTCTATATTTGTTTGTGCAATCGATCGAGTGTTCCTGATATCCCCACGAAGTCATCCGCAAACCCCGACACCGTACGTTCCCCCACCGTGACTCCCTGCTCTGCTGCTCCGACTGCTACTATCAGGTTAATATATATATAAAATATCTTGAATAAATTTGGTGATAACGTACACCCCTGTGCAACCCCTTGTATAGCATCAACAGGGGGGGAGGGCGTCATGTCATGCATGGCCGTAGTCGTATGACGGTAAACCCTCGCATCCCTACAATGCCTTGGAGAGGGATGTACTCATGTGTAGTGCATGGCTGCAGTCCCACGGCCATAGAACCTTGCGTCCCTGCAGTGCCGAGACGGAGCACGTTGGGTTTCCACCGGCCAGGCAGGCACACGTTGCTTGCACCGAGCGTGAAGCGGGTGCCGGGAGGAGGTAGGAGACTCGGAGGCAGAAGCACGCCTGCGAAGTTCGCTGGATAACGTCGTCGGGTCGGGAACGTTGTTCCGAGGGTTTTCATGTTACTTGGAAGGCCTTGGGGGCTAGGAGATTAAAAAGGTCAAAGTTGGAAGTGGAAGAACCACTCCGTAGGTTGGTCGGTGGCGTCGTTTGGGCGGGGGCGCTGGTCAGTATTTTTTTTTCTTGTTTAGGTGGAAGTTGGTTCGTGGTGATCGAAGGGGGTTTATTTCGTCGCCCATCTGGGTGACACGATGTTAGCTGTGGCTGCACTGCGCCAGAGCGCGCTGGCGCCGGGTGGGGTGTCTTGTATTAATGCATCTGACGCTGGGTTTACACTTCGTGGGGACCGTTCTTTTACGCCATGTCGAACCGTTCTTTGGCGTTGGCAACTCAGTAAATGTCCACGCCGCTTCGCGCGCAAGGGTTCTGTTTCGCCGACAAGCAACGAGTGCCGCTTGCCGCTTGCCGCTTTCTGTCCCGTCGCCCGTGGACCAGCATCGGCCGTGCTAAGCTCGTCAGCGCCGGCTCTCGAACGTACGCACGCTTTCGAATAGTGTTTTTATTTTATTTTCATCCTTCTACCGCGCACCTCCCCCCCCCCCCCCCGGCATCGTTCCTGGTGTACAGGCGGAAATGGACCATCTTCTTGGCCCCGACGCGACGGGCTACTTGACTCCCCCCGCGCTGGAAGCACACGAAGGCCTCTGCAGGGAAGGGGGGTTGGGCGTGTTCGATGCCATGGCCACCATGGGCAGGCGCTCAGAGATCTTGAGAGTGCGAGCGCTGCTGCTGGACGAGCTGGACGAGGCCCATGTCAGGTGTGTGTCTGTTGTGGCTCGTGTGCGGGTTTTGACCACTAGCCCTAGAACGGTGGCGTGCGATGGGGGCGGTGCGAGTTTGCTGCGTTGGTCGGGCGGGCGGTGGTGCCGGCAGGAGAGAGAGAGAGAGCGTCCGCGAGGAAGACGCAGGCATGCAGCAGTACCGCGGTGTTTGCGTTGGTGTGGGTCCTTTTTATTGTTACTGCTTTGCTGGGCGGTTGCTGCTGTTGCTATTGCTCTTGTCGTCGTCGTGGTATTGCCGTTGCAAGTGTTTTCGCTGTCGCTGTTGTTTTGTTGTCGTTGTTTTCTCGCATTACGTCATCTCGCCGTAATCTATAAGCTGTGGGAAATTTGAACGGCCTGCCCGCGACAATAACTCGAGTTGCTGCCTACGCCTGTGTGTGGTCGCGGCATTGCTGCTATACTATGTTACAACACGCACGGCACACACCGTTCATCATTCGCATTTTTATTTTCCTCTCGGGGCAGGTATATCGCGGTGAACACCGACAGAAATCCCTTCCGCTGGAGCGAGTACTGGGTCATCCCGATGGTCATCGCCTTCGCGTCGTACGTGGCGCAGATGATCGCCGGCCTCGGCTGCTCAAGGTAAGCTCCTGGAAGCCCTTTCGGCTGCCGCTACTCGTACCGCAGCCGCTGCCTTCACCGCCACCGCTGCCGAGACTGTGTCGCCGCGGGTATTCTCGAGGCATGCCTGGCACGTTTCTGTTTCCCCACTTGAGCTGCTACTGTTGCCGCATCTTGTGTTTTTTTTTTCTTTGGTGTTTTTGTTGGCGCCGCCCAATCATGAGAAAGTGCGTGGCCCCGCTCAAGGCAACACATGCTATTCGTGCATGTTGCGCCAGGAGATTTTTTACCTCGCACCCAATTATCCTCACACATCTCTGGAGGGTGCTGCCTCCTGCCCTGCCCTGGCGTACCCGCCATAGACGCCGGGGAGCGAGCTCGGCGACTTGACTCCGGAGGAAGGCGTGGCCCCACGCACGGATTGGCGCGTATGACGCACGCCTGCTCTGGGGTTAAAACTGGAGCTACCCCTCGTAGTCGTCCCATGAAACGCGAAACGTGTCAACGGCAATGAAAGGGTGGGGACGCTGGTGCCGGCAGCAACCGTCTCGTTTCGGGGGACGCTTTTGCGCTGGTTGTGTTGCCTTTGGCGCGTTTTCTGTGCCACAGGCGCGCGGCATTGACTGCGCCACTTGGAACAGCGGCTTCCCTTTCGCCATCCCGAAATGTCTTGAGAGCTCCGTCCCTCCCCGTTGATGACCGTCCCCCCGACCTCACGCAAAAACCATGACGCGTGTTGTTGCTGTTGCTTTGGGCTGTATGTGTCGGTGGTATTTCGTTTGCAGGTGGTCGCAAGTGCTCTGCAAGACTGCGGACATGCTGGGGTTCGTGTATTTTTTTCGATGGTGATCCTGCTGCTCGTTATGTTCCGGCAGAAAATCAGGGGGTTCGCCGAGCACTTCAAGCACGTGCTTCCGGCCATGCGCGGTGAGTCACCCCGTCATTTTCCCGCAGGGCTATGGAGAGGTACATGAGCCGAGCCGAGCTCAGCACACACTGTTTACCCATTCAGAGCTACAGCCACGTTTCTAGGGACAGACGATTGTTGTTGGATTTAGTGTTGCACAATTGTTGCGGGAGCCGAAGGGTTGAGCGGATATGAACCCCCGACAACTCAGTTCCGATGTCCGCTTTGAAACCCTTGAGGGGGGATGTACCCATGCCATGCATGTATGACCGTAGACCCTCGTATCTCTACAATGCCGGTACGGAGCACGTCGGATTTTCGCCGACCCGGCAAACATTGCTTGTACCAAGCGCGAAGCGGCGTGAGGTGTCGGGCGAGTCGCATGAAGGGTGACCCTTCGTGCGAAACCCGCAGGAGCGGGGGGGGGGACTGTGTACCACCTCCCCCACTTGACCCTTGCACGCACGTTTTTTGGAGATAGAGAACTCGCGGAAACATGGTTTGACTTTGTTTTTTGGAGCAGTTTATACCATTTTTTGGACTTGAGAGGGAAAACGTGTCGAAAAACAAAAACGGCGAAAAAAAATGGCGATTTCAGCATATGCGGCCACACGATGAACAAGGAAGTAAAAGGTGCTGCTCGTGGGTAGGGGAATTCTGTGTCTGGAGGGGAGCAACAGCAGCAGACGTACGACAGACATGCGCGCAGGCAAGGATGGCCGTACTTTTTACTGCCGCATGCTCTTTCCGCTGGTGTAGAGGGGATGCTGTATCCGAAGGGCCGTCCGACAACTAGGCGCGTAGGCAGCATGGTGATACTTTTTTACTGCTGCACGGTCTTGTAGAAGATCGATAAGATTTCCGCATTGTGTCGCTTTCTGGGTCGCTGTGCCTGTATTGTAGCCAATCTTAATTTTAATCCTGTTGCTATTAATAGTGGAACAAAAAAAATACACACACAGCCCTGTTACTATTGGAGCAAAAAAAAACACACGCACACTAAACCCAAGTAGATTGTCCCCTAAAACGTGGGTGCAGTTCTGAAAGGGTTTTATAACCTAGGTATTCGCGCCTGACGTTGAACTGCTACCCATCAACCCCGCAGGAGCATTCGAAGAGCAGCTGAAGGCGGCAGCGGCAAGCAAGAACAAATGACGCCTCAACCAAGAGGCTTTTGTATTCCGCTTCAAGTAGATCTCCGTCCGTATGGCCTGCGTGGGTGGCGATGCTCAGTGACGGGAGGGGGGGGGAGGGCGTTGCCTATCCATGAACCTATCCCGGCCCGGCCCATCACATCATCTGAGTATATACGAAAAGGGGGGGGAGGGGGGGGGGTAGTTGTCACGTGTTTCCCTGTCTTCGTCGTGTTGCTCTTCCGCTCCTCGTGGAGTATTTTCTCGACGAGACCCCCATCGCTACGTGTCGTGTCGGCACCTTAGTGCGGGGTGTTCCAACGGCCTTGAATCGTATATATTGCCGTAGGTTTCTACGAGAGTGGTGTTGCAGGGGGGGGGGGGGGGGGGGGGGGGGGGGGGTTCGTGGTGCGTAGTTAACTTCGACTGTGTAGCCCCCGAGCGGGGGTATATTGGAGAGCGATGTTTCGTTGGACCGGTTTAAGCTTTTTGGGCGGGCAAATGCCGGTAGTGTTCCTTGTTTGTGCACTTGCTTTGGCTTCTTTGAAAAGCCCGCCCTTATGCGCTGACATCGTCGTGTGTTTTGTAGTCGGGCCTCTGTGCAAGAGCTATGCATCGTTGCAGAATATGCAACGCGAGAAGTAGAGGAATTTCTGGTATAGTTAGGGCCGTGGTTGGGCGGTGGCGATGGGAGCGTCAAAACATTGGCCGGTTTTTCGTTCCGTTTCTCTATCCTTCCCTCACGGGCTTGTGGAACCCTTGTTAGCTCCTTGTGCACCGGTCGTGGGAGTTTCCCTCGTGGTGTTTCTGTCCGCCGTTCAGCCACCTCTGGTTGCAAAGGGTGATGTTCGTGGCGCACATGCGTTCGAGCGCGTGAAATCGTGAGGGTTCTCCCGGTCGGCATCGCCTGCGCGAGGCAAAATGTGAAAATGCCTCTTTGCTGGCGCGCAGTGCAAGTGCTAGGACTTCGCAGCGTAAAAAACTGGAGCTGAAAAAACTGACGCACATGGTCGTGTATCGATCTCGTCGATTTTTGTTGAAGTAAGACCTGTTGGGGGGGAGATCTAGCACGAGTAAAAGCTATTGGTAGGGGTAAATCTAGCATGATGTGTCAACGATTGGTAGGAAACAGTTGTTGCGCGGGAAATTGAGGCCAGGTAGCTGGTTGATCCGGTGCCTGTCGGTCTCTGTTACTCGAAGCTGTTGCCTCCTCACCTCGCCCAAGCCGGCACGATAGCTACCACCAATCTGTTGAAAAGTGGACAGCGATGTCCCTTACCCTATGGTCAATGAAGTATATCGTCTCCGGTCGACCGCGCAGCCACAGCTAATAATATGACATGCAGCTGACCTGTTGCGGACGCGGGGGCGCAAGGGTGCCGCGCTTCGTGGCGATGTCCCTCGCGAGGCCGTAGCGAGGACGCGTTCAGAGTACTTCCGGCTTGGAAGCGTGCTGCGTTCAGCCCGACTGGCGGCGGGGTGGGGCCTTGCGCCGCGATGTAAGGCCAGGTTATAGTGTCCTGTCTTGCCCGGTCTTGTCCCTGTTTACTCTGCAGTGCCGTACCAAGTTCGTGAGGGGTAGTATATACTACGTTGTTTTGTGCCAGTGTGTGGCGTGACCGTGGGGTGTGCCGTGATAACTTTTGTTTTGACTTCTAAAGACAATCGAGATGTATGGGTCAAGCAGCCTTCCTTTCTTTGTGTTCTCGCCGAGGGGTAACAATCCCCCCGCCACGAAAGATGCTGGGAAAAAAAGCTGGAGGCTGGGACCGTGAAGGCCCGGTCGAAGACCAGGCAAACGTTGACGTGGAAACCGCCATGCATGCATGATGTGTGTTGTGTCCCGAAGGTTCGTCTTGTTGCCGTGGACTGGCGCGGCTCGTTGTTGTGTTAGATTCCTACTGATTTACGACGGGGTGGTGGTATCGATCCCCGAACAAGGCAGGGCCTTACCCCAGCGTTTTACCAGACCAATGCATGCAACGAAATACTTGGTTTGACGGCATGAGGTCCGCCGGTCGCCGGACGTAAAACGCGCGGCAAAAGTCGCACGCATTGGAGAGATCACGATCTATCTACATAGAGGAAATCTGGAACGTAACCTGCCGTTTTGAGATATTGTGCAGGTTTTGTCTACAGCAGTATGTATCAATAGTAGCACAGATCCGACCCAGGAAACGGGCTAAATCATGCGGATTGTGCGGCTCCCGCTCGGCAACATACGACATGAACTAAATTATGCAGATCAAGAATATATCTGCCCTGAAATATTTGGATCATGAGATTGAGGGGGTCGGTCATCTGTCTGCCGCGTGAAACCTTGTGGGACGAAACCACCACGGCGGGACAACGGTGCACAGCACGCACATCTCGTTTAAGTACGTACAGTAGGTGCATATGCATACGGTTGTTTCCTATTTTCTGTAACGCTGAACATGAAAGCATTAATCACCCGCCCCCGTCTACACCCTCGCTTCTTTCGATTTCCCTGTCCAGTGCCTTCGCCTCTGCCAGCCGTTGCCTTGCGCGCGGCGAGCCTTGCCCCTCCATGCCCACCCCGGCTCTACCACCAGTTGTTGTTGCTGCTGCTGCTGCTGCAGTAGTAGCACCTGGGTTTGATGGCGTGCTATCTCGGGCAGCAGCAGCGGCAGCAGGAGTAGAAGTCGGCACGTCTGATACCCCTGGAGATGAAGCTGACTGCAGCAGCGATGATGGTGGCAGACTAACCGCATCATCATGAATGAGCGAGGAAGGCCGCTTTTTGGCCGGCCGGGCCTTGCTCGTAGTATGTCTTGTCGGCTGGGGTCGGCTGGTCCGAGTGGCGGGCTTTAGCCGTTCCGGCGCGTTGCTGACGCGGGGGCCTTCTAGTTGGTCACCAGAAGATGGGCGGTGAAGGGTTTTGTCGGTCTCCGTGGCGGAAGCCTTCCCCTTCATCCGCCTGTGGGCCCTGTCATCAGCGTGGAGGTCACGTTGTACGAGAGAGGTCGTGCAGGTAGGTGGGGGTTGCATACATAAAGTGTGCTAACTAGAGGATCCTCATGAACCCCGTCCACAATCTTGCGCGAAGGCACGTATCGTACGAAGTAAAATATAGATGGATATGTAATGCCGTTGTATTGCCAAAACCGACACAATGTAGGAGTGTACAAGCGTCTTCTTTTAGTTAGCGAGACATGACGACACTGCCGACCGTCTCGTTTTCAGTGTCTTCGATCCAATGTAATACTTCGAAGTGTAGGACTTTTGAACGCACCACCACCCAAAAAAACCCCGTAGCTTCTTCTTTTATGTTGTTATAGCAATCCTGAATCGCTACGCTTTGGTCGTTGGTACCGATCTTGATCATAACATATCTTGGATATTTATTTCAGGAATGAAAAACATCAACGTCATTTTTTTTCAAGAGAATTATCGGGCGTTGTACAGGATCGTGCCACAGCAGCTGTGCCTGTGCACCTGTACACGAAAGTACCATAGTCGGTCGCCCCGGTGGTCTAGTGGTTAGCCTCGAAAACCACTGCCGGTAAGGTCGAAGGTCAGGCTTTCGAGCTCTCTGCCATGTTGTAGGGTGCTTTATTTTGAACAAAACCGACTGCTGACAGCGCGCACACCATCACGAGAGAAGCCGTCACTGATTTTTTTTTTTTTTGTCATGTTTTTCACGAGGCAGTGGTATGTACATGTTATTTACGTCACTGGTCTTTGTGGTGTTGGCGAGTTGTATACCCTTCATGGGGAATGACTCCCGCAATTTTCAGGGACGTGGTGTCATAGCTGTGCTGCACCTTTTGTCAGACGGCAGTCCAGGAAGAGATGGCGATCGTTGATATTATTAGTGTGGTGTTTTTTGTTAAGATCAAGATCGGGACACTTTGTATCCCTGGACAGGTTTGCCTATTAAGTCGGTACTCGTTGGCACTCACGTGTGTTGTTTGCTTAGAGATGGAAGAAGAGCGGCTTTATTCCTTTCGTGCACGAGGAGACTAAGAGCCGAGCTCGTGCCTCGCTGGGAAAACCCCTGGTTTTCCATCTACGATACGCCTCCCAAGTACTGCAAGTACGACCCTAATACTTGAACCCAGGTAAGTACTGGGCTTTCAGCCTCCTTCAAGGCGGTATCATAACACCAGCCCACTCTGATGAGCCGTATGTATGCAGGATTTTGGGAAATTCGTGGAAATCCCGATTCCACGAACTAGAACATGAGTCGAAGATGCGGCTCCTCAAAACCCACTCCCACACCTCTGAACGGCGAGGCAACGAAGCCGACAAGGAACGTAAAAAAAGAAATAAAGGAAGGAAGGTCTAGCCCTTAGGGCAGGAATAAATCGCCAACGAAAGCCATCGCCATGCCACCCGCAACGGGGGGGAGGGCGAGGAAGTTGCATGGAAAGCGAAAAGTGAAAATACCAAAACCGGGCTTTCAGCCTCCTTCAAGGCGGTATCATAATTTTTTTCGTTCGATTGCTCCTTTTTCACTGCATGTCCGCGAGTCGTCACTCTGACAGTACTCCAGACAGCAGGCGTGTTCCTCTCTGTATTCGCGACTACCGTGCGTTTCTTACGGCGCAGGCAGCACCCCAGACAAAATCCGCTGTAGTCAGTAGCCACGAGTTGGCTGGTTGTGGAAACGGGGTGAACTTTATGCTGTAGTTGAGAGGACATAGCTGCGGCCATGTTATTGATAGTTCAGTTTGCACATTGATGTCATCTTGTGTGTGCCTTCTTCGTCTCGTGTATTTTTTAGGCAGCCGAATTTTGATTTTTTAATGGTTTTCTGGATCTGCCTATTGATAGGGCTCCAGCACCTTTGTGTGACCACGGACTCCTTCATTTGAGAGTTAAGGCGAGAACAACAACAGCAATATATGTAGCGTGGGTAGGCAGGCGCAAATTCGACGCGAGTCGACGAGGAAAGAAAAAAGTAGTGCTGAACAAAATGAAGGCACGTGCCGTATGCAGTGGGGAGGGGGGAGGAGAGCCTGCTGCGTGACCCCGGGTCTGAGTTACGACTACTGTAGGAAGGAGAGAGAAAAGAAGGGCGAAGATGCTACAGTAAATGGGATGAACAAGACACCAAAAAAAGTGTACCTGTACACGCATCGAATCCGAAAATATTGGGTGGTTTGAGAGTTGTAATCGTGGAGGAGCCCCGTCAGTGAGAAGCGTTTGGGCTCAACAAAAGTGTGCAACAGTAGTGTAACGGTAGCACGGCTCTTCTACTACAGTACTGTTTGTTGTAGAAAACAATGTTGACCGTTGTGCAATAAAATGTCAGTCACTACGCTCGGCCGGACAAGTGTCCTTCGACGAGCGCAGCTGCATACTCGCCACCCTCGCGGTGAAAAGATTTGGACGCCTCGGAAAGGAAGGCAGTGACCTGATCGATCAGATGGCGGCAAGCATCGCCGGAGAGACGGACGGGTCGTCCTTGGGGAGGAAAGGGGCCTGCAAAGAACGGTTTTTCCAAGTGATCTCTGAGACCACCCAGGTCGCGATCTCACGCCGATTGCACCAGTACAAACTGGCCCTGAGGGATCGCTAGGCTGCTAGGAGAAGCAGGGAAGAAACCGGAGCACTGCTGCCAATGGCGTGGGGGTGGAACGTTGACGAGGAGTGGGGTAAACGAGGGTTTGCCAAGGGAAGAAGGCGCAAGTCGGAGTCCTTGAAGAGAGAAAACGAGATATATGTTGGTTCAGAGTTATAGAAGAGGGACTACTTCTGCGGTATAACAGGTACTGGGTTCAAGTTGGAACGGAACACGTACGATACATTGACGGAGGTCAACATGACTGATAATAGGAGGATCGTGCCGCACCTTTGCACCCAGCGTCGGAGGATTCCGATGGCGTTGAGCGTGACGTGCATAATCAGGTACTCCTCCTCCGCCAACCACACCTGCGTGTCGTCGACAGAATAGAAGAAGAAACTTCAGCATGAACGATGACTTTCACGCGGAGGGTATATTTTACCACTTACTGATACTCGACACTGCTTATGGTTGAGGGTCACTGCTGCTGTGTACGATGCGACTGTACTGTAGCTGCAGTACTGCAACCCCAACCCAATCAACCGAATTAACCATTCATTGTAAATTGGGTGAGTGTTCTTTGTCTTGTCCACAGCAGTGAGCGCCAATCATGGTGTCAAACACGTGACAACGTGGTAACTCTCTACGAAACCTTCACGCGTCGCGATGACAAACAAACTGGTTCAGCCCGTACAGTAAGTGAGTACGTGGCGTCGACAGTGGTGCATCCAACGATCATCACCGTGGCAACTGCTTGTCCTGTGCAAGACCAGAGAGGATATGTACGTGGATAGCAAAGCTACAGCTGCCCATCTGGTATTGTGTACTGGACTACCATTCGTAGTCTCGGACGCCGCACACTTCAGCAGATGAGTTGTGGACGGACGAAAGATACGACCGGTGGACTTTTACCGTGTTTAGAGATACTATAATACGTACTTCATTGGCCAACTATTTCACGAACTCTTGGTGTGGGATTTACAGTATTGAGGAGTGCAATTGGGAGCTTATATATTATACATACTCCAAGTCCATTGCCGGTTGCCGGCAAACACTCACTGCCCGGTACACGCATCAACGTTACGGCTCGCGTAGCGGATACGAAGGAACTCAGCGATACTTCATACCAGGTACGAGATATGATTTTAACTTTAGCGCAGCTGTACTCCACCCCAGGACGGAAATGTAAGGACCACCATGCATTGATAATCTATAGCTCAGAGGCCCTTATTTTTCCATCCATAGTGTTACCGTACGCAACGTTGGCTTCGCACAGGGGTGCGATCGTTTTTCAGCGCTCTCAGTTTTCTCGACAACGGTGAAGGGGGCTAAAGTCGCACATTGTATTCTCGGAAGGCTCTCAACCAGATATTTCCGAAAACACCTTGTTCGGTACTTGTTCGGTATTTTGGCAACCTTCCTTCCCGTTCTGGAAAAAGCGAGCGCTGAAGAACGATAGCACCCCTGTGTGAACTCAACGATCTTTACGGTATGTACCCGTACCAATGCAGCAAACTCATTCCTATTTTCGAAACGCACACGCGATTGCATAGCGGTAGTGAAAATTCGCCCGCATGTTGTCTTCACGCTGGCAGGGCGACGACCCAAAGTGAGCGGTACCGGCATCGCCAAGAGGAGCCCCTCGTCCAGATCGATGCTGGGTCGGCCGGCGTTAGGCTTGGTAAGACGCTCCTGCCGACAGCGTAAGTCCAGCGCCCCAGCTAGTCTCCCAAGCTGCAAGTGTGTTGTGATATGTGCAGTGACCGCGCGGCAAGTGAATTATTACTGCGTATGATGTACATTGCCTTCTTGAACGAGACGAAACTGAAGTGTGGTGAGATTACGGGGCTTTCTTTTTCATCCACCAGAGAATATAAAAAATGAACCAGAGGGAAAACACACACAACAACACGTTTGAGCTCTGGGAAAGGGGACTGTGCGAAAATATGGGGGGAGGGACCAGAGCAAAAAAACAACTGCTACTGTAACTCGCGAACCTGCTGCACTGGTGACTCATTGGGGAATTTAGAGGGAAAAAGCGAAGAAAACAACCGACGATTACAGCATCGTCGTTCACATGAAGCAGCGCCTGGGCTGCTGCTGTAGGCGATAATTCCGAAGTGCAACATGGTGAACCCAGGGAGATGTACCGTATATTACATCAACAACCCGGGTCCCCATAGGAAGTACTGCTGTAACGCATACATTCACCGCGACTTCTCCAAGAGGCCTATGAGGGTAAGACCTTGTTATGGTATCTCCTCTCCGCTGTTGCGGCGTCATGGTTTGTAGCAAGATTCCCCTCATCACACCTGGCATGACACCATGTGTTAAGGTCTTAGTCCGTTGGGCTACTGGTAAAAGGTTGACTACCCGCCTACCCAATCTAAGCCTTGTAACAGCCTCCCATGAATTGACCCGCCCGGTAAAAAAAGTGATGACTTATCAACAACATAACGCACAAACAAACAGACAGAACGACAGATAGATGGGCAGAAACCCAGATAACCATATGCGATTCAAAATCAGAAGAGGGAATAAAATCGCGGCAGTACTGGTAGGCGGGGGGGCATTCGTCTCTTTCCCTGATATACTCACCTTTATCGTAAAAGTCACGAACGAAGGGCACTCCACAGGAACATCCGGACAGATCTGCATTAGTGACGGAGGAAAAAAAACCGAACATTTGGGGCTCTAGCGATGACGCTCACGGTTATTGGTCACCAACCCCAGATAAACACCAAGGTATCCCTTCTCTGTACTACTGCAGCTGGCTTCGACCCCCCGGGGGGTCTCCGGGAACCGCTCTCGATCGCCTGGCTATTTAGAGATCTAGCGATGACTCTCACGACTATTTTGAACTAACCCCAGAATTACATCAGGGTATCGGTGATGTCACGAATATACTGCCAGGTACAGTGGTGTGATCACTAATGTACTACAGCAGTGGTGAATATCACTTATGTACTACAGTGGTGTACCCTAAGACCACCCGGGTTAAGGGCATTGTAGAGAGAGATAAGACCAGGTAAACCGGCTTGTCACGAGAAAAAAAACTACTCGAAATTAGTTTGGGATTTTTTTTTACGAGGGTAAGATAGAGACCTTGTTGAAGCTAAGACCTCATTCTTGGGCGTGTCGCGGAATGTTATTAACAAGGATACACCACTACTTTATATAAGATGTATCGCAATTGGTTTCCACCCCCCAGATCTCCGAACTACTTTCGAAGTCACGGCCGGCTTATTTAGCGGCAACACAGTTACCGGACACCTAGTAAGAAAAAAGAAAAATGGTCCCAGGCTGGGATTATTTATTTGGGCATGTATGGATGCGTTCTAAGCTAGCTTTCTACACTAACTTCAGTATAGCAAGTCCATACTTTTTCCATACTTTCTTATCTTCCTGTAAATATCGGCCTGCTGTTCTCACAGCCCATTTTCTCGATAGCGTCCAGTACTGTAATGCAGCGAAAAAAAAAACGTCCGCGTCTGACGGTCCAACAAGATTTTCCGTGGTTTCTAACTAAATTACTTCGTGATATGATACAGTAAGAGTCCCTCTAATATTATGATGCCGGTATGCGCCAGCCAGCAAAACCGACACTTTAGCGGCAGCCGGCACTACTCCGCACACTGCCACACTCGTTAATCCCATTTGTGCCAAGCGACTTCACCGGGACTATTGTATAGCGGACAGCCGGCACTACTAGTATTCAACCGGTACTGTAGAGGGAGGGACCTCTCAACTGAATGGATGTTAACGGATAACCACCCCGCATACCGCTCAGAGTCGCAGGGAAGCTGTTTGGGCAAAACGTCGACCCCTGGGCCCCTCTCTTCCGGGTATACACCTCGTCCAGATCATCTACAGTTCATGATCCAGATATTTCAAGGCAGACGATTCCCGATATTGTATGATCTACCGCATGTTGCCGGGTGAGAGCCGTACAATCTGCAAGATCTAGCACATGTTTCCTGGGTTGGACGTGTCTGCTGTGTGCAGATCCTGCACAACCTCTCACAACGGCGGGCGAAGAACTAGATAATCTAGATCATGATCTGTCTGAGGTGTGGTCCTATTCTTGGTGCAAGTCCGTGACCCTCGCGACGCGTTCTCGGGGACCGACATTCATGTGTGTTTGCGCATTGAGAATATATTCCAGGACACGCATGTTTGCCCCCATTTTGGTGAGAACGTCCCCCCACCGTTCTTGGGCAGTCAGCGTCTTACCTCCCTGATCGCCTGCATGAAATCGCTGATCGTGACCACCACGGGCACCTTCGCGCTGCCCATCCACCTGAGCGAGCGAGAGTTAAACATTCCACGCATCGGACAGATAGATCAGATAGATCCCTCCGTAACGATCTAGATCTTTCAGGGCAGATACGTTCCTGTTTTGCCGGGTGGAAGCCGTATATACGATCTGCATGATCTACAGTAGCACCTGTTTCCTGGGTTTGGATCTGTACTGTACAGATCCTGCTCAAACAGCCGATAACGGCAGGTTAGGATCTATTACGCGGTACTATATTAGTAGTGATCTGGACCCATCATGTACATAAAAACCAATATGTTTCAGTATTTTTACAAAGCATATTTGGTCCTGATTGCTGTGTTCCCCCGTAATAGATTATCTAGAAGATCTGTTTGATCTGTGTGATCTATCTGTCCTATGTGTGAATTATTCCGATTCTACGAAGTGGTGGTGTTAAAGCACGGGGGGTGAGGGGGGGGGCAGCCATTCTGATACCGCTGTCGACTTTACCCCTTTGGAGCTGCTGCACCCACGTTTTTTCGCGGAAAAACACTTGGAGTTAGTGTGACATATGTTCGCGGGTTGTCAGAGGGACAGGCAAAAAGCAAATCGACCGATAGCTTACGACTACCACTAGGCTGTTTCCACGCACTTTCCCGTAACGATGACATCTCCGTGGCTTTCTTTATTTTATTGTGCGGTAGACGCTGTCGGGCCTCGGAATCATCGACCGCAAGGGTCCCATCACCATATCACGGCAAGAGAGGATACCGAATGATCCGAAGTCTCCCGTTGTTCTATGATACATAGAGAAGCGCGATTCAGTATATACGCAGATTGCCGCCCTCCAACGCTATTGCCAGCAACGCCGAAGTTTCCCGTTGTTATTCGTAGTGAAGCGTCATGTATGTGTTTTGGTGTGTAGATTTGACGTTTTCAAGCGCCGCATACTACAAGCAGGTCTCTCTACAAAACTCTTGCACTCACATGTCGGGATCAAACATTTACCGATGTCGGAGTAAGAACTGTACCAGGGATATACGCGATGTTCGAGCTTCATTGTTATTGGTGCGTCTGGCATCCGACAATGTCCAGGTAGCATGAGCTTCAACGTTGATCACTTGTAAGCCCTCCCCGAAAAAAAACAAGATCAAGGGGAACCAAAACGAAAAGGAAACATGTGGGCTTACAATAGCCTATTGGTCTACAGTAGCCTACTGGACTACAGTAGTAGCTTCAACGTTAGTCACTCATAAACATTCCCGGAAATAGTAAGAAAACCAACAAGGAGAACCAAAACCAAAAATTATGGCGAGTGTTTGTGGGTGTTGACTCCTACTTGTGATATGAGTAGAGCACTCGCCCCAGGCTACGCCTTGGTCTCCCGCAGCCTTTGGCTCCACAACTTCAGCACCACCATCCTACCCTCCGGAGCACACATATGGTACAAGGCGCGCGACGGCCTTTGGTGGCTGGGCAAGGTCGCTCACAGCTCACCCCCTGACGCCTCTTCGGGAACTCCGCCGGAGTCTTCACCGGGAAGCTCCTACATCGTCCGGTTCCTGGACGACCCCGGCCCGATCAAGATCGACCTCCAACCCGCCCGCTACACTACAGCACGGAACGCCGTATACGGATCGTGGTGTCTTCAACGCCATGGGAATGGGAGCTTAGCACGTGGGGTGCCGCGGAACTCCGATGTGTCCCGCGGAACCCCCACCGTTTCCACTCCCCCCCCTGGTTAGCTTTAGTTTAGTATTTTGTTAGTTCTGGGTATTTGGTTCTGGTTAGTCTACAATATCTTCAGAGTAGTTCTTCAGGGTTAGTCTTCAATAGTCATCAGCAGTCATCTTCTTGGGAATGTTTGTTTCCATCTACCGCCACCGGTATCGCTTGACCCACCCCGTGTTGGCTACCGATCCGAGGCCGTGTATGTTTCCTTTTTGGGTGTGTTTGGGAGTATCATCGTCCCCCCCCCCCCCCGCCGTTTGTTTTTCTTCTTATCTCCTACGGCTCCGTGTAACCTCCTTACGTTCAGGCCACCGACTCGTAGCAATACCTTCATTTGCATTTGTGTTCGTACTCCAATAGCCTACAGCCAATTATCGGCGATATCACGCCGAGGTAAAATCGTGTTGTAGCCTGAGCTGTACTCTGACCTTAGTCGACTTCCGCCGACCTGTGTTTCAGACGGTCCTCGAGCTAAGACTATATCGAGCTTCCAGCTCACCCGTGTTCCTTCCATGTTTGACAAGTAGGGTCCCGATAGCATTGCCGCCCCGGAAGGCCGCTGAGTTATCGGCCATACATAAGCGGTTCGGACATGATCGATTTCTCCTGACCTGTGTCCAGCTTTTTGTCTGTTTTCTGGTCCCGATGGTATTTCGTTTTCTGTTTCCCTTTTCTTCTTCATTATTTCTTGTCCGGTATTCCGCACACCCCTCTGTCCTCTGGCAAACGACACCACGTTTGATGTCGCCCCGGTTGACCGAGTTGCACACGCTAGTGTTTGGGCCCCGCGCTATCTACAACTTCGAACTGCACGCATTAGGCCTATTTTCTTGCGGATTTTCTTGCCGCCACCGTCTTTGAGTTTGGTTTTGTTGAGTTGGCTACCTTGCTACGTTTGCTAGTTTTGTTCACACCACGAACAGGTCTCCCAGACGCCGCGTTGTTTGTTGCGTCTCTCGGCTTTAGTAATCCCTAGTGCACGCAGCCCTCATAGCACTCTAGCTGTGTCCCTTCTGTCTCGCGTGATGTCTACCATGTTAGGGCCTTCGCCACAAGACAAGGCATGGCGCCTAGCGGATACATATATATGTTTTTGAATTGTGATCACTGTCTCCTTTTTAGAGTTTCCTCGTTCGCCAACCCGGTTCAGCGAACAACCCTTTCGTACCTCCTTGGGCCCCAGACAATGACTCCAGTACTACGCTTGTACGTCCTTCTTTTTCCTTCACTTCGGTCTTCGTTTTCTTCTTCAGCCTTCGCTTAGGTTTCTGTCTCCTTTTGCGTTCGTCTTTCTTTGTTTTCATTTTGGGTGATTTTTCCTTTCGCCTCTGCTTTGAGTTCTGTGTCTCTCTCTCCTTTAGTCTCCCTTTCAGTGGTTGTTCTCAGCGAACACCCCCTCGTCGTAATATTTGGGTCTTATTACGAGGTGTGGGGGGATCTATAGCCTCATTTCTTTTGTTTCGAATAGCCGCATCTTCGACCACCTTTTTCCTGGCCGTTTGGGATGAACTTCGTCATCACCCTCCGACCATCTTGTGGTCTGCATATACGACTATTCAGGGTGGGCTAATGTGATATGAGTAGAGCACTCATGGGCTATAGATGTAGATAATACGTTGCAGTCTTATAGTCTCACGAATACGAGAATAATCCAAAGAATGGATTAACCCGGCGGATATCCCGTTAGTCGAGAGTATCGTTATTTTAGGAATGTTCCCTAGGGCGGATAGCCCGTTAGACGAGAGTAATGTTCCTTAGCGCAGATAGGACCACGAAGTGAGATATTCTTATATCAGCAGAAGAACGATTGGTAGCCATAGGAAAGTTCTGTAGGCGTACATCAGATAAGAGGAATTTAGGAGAGCTTGTGGCGTGGGGTGGGACGAGTATATCTGGGCGTCGAGTCCCGCCCCCCTACCTCTCACTTCTCTACCAGAGCACCTCCTCAGCTCTCGCCATCAATAAGAAGATCTAAATCAGAAGAAGCGAAGCACTGCTTTCCAGCTGCCAGAACAACCTGCGTCCCTTACCACTACCCTTACCACTACCCTAGAGCGGTCTCCGCATCACATACTGGTATAGAGCGAAAATTGCGTCATCAACACAATACACGGTTCTGGCGCGCACACCGTCGGCACGCGATAGTGCTTACATGGCGAGTTCGGCGTCAAACACTCCCCGAGCATCGAAGAATGCGCGCGCTACGTGTGTACATCATATGTGCCCGTTGGGGTCAAACGCTAAAAAATCCAGATTTATATTGACACGCGGCGCACATTTTTTCCAGGCATGTACTCGCATGTCTGTCTGTCTGTCTGTCTATCTGTATACACTGATATACGTATGTAAGTATGTTTGTATGTATGTATGTGCAAGTGTGGTGAGCCTAAAGGTTTAAAGACGGAACACGCTTACTTACCATAGGGGTTCACCTATTTTTTGCTGGGGCTCTTCTTGCTTGAGGAGCTCTACACCTCAATAACTGCAGTAACACGTAAACTGAAAATCCAGGAAACCTGAACGAGCAATCCGTTGGCTTAGGTCACAACGAATAACGCATGCCAGGTAAAACACACTAACGAATCATGGTGCTGTTATGGTTTTACTTTGAATGGTGCAGAAAGGTCGGTGATTACCTGGGTACAGGTAATTGGTAGTAGTACTTGGGAGGCGTATCTTAGATGGAAAACCAGAGGTTTTTCGGCGAGGCACAAGCCTTGCTCTCAGTCTCTCATCGTGCTCGAAAGGAATAAAGCTGCTCTTTTTCCATCTCTAAGCAATCAGCACACACACTTGAGTCCCAACAAGTACCTGCTCAATAGGCAAAACCTCACAAGGGATACAAACGTGTCCCGACCTTGAACATGGCATTTGGCGTCGTCGGCAGGACTGTCAGCCTTTCGCTGATGCATGTTGTGTTCACTAATTTTTTACCATTTGCTTTTTTCTGGAATAAGTTTTGCGCTTGCCACCTTCTCCACCCACGATGCACGATAGAGACTCAAGAGGTGGGAGGGTCTGCTTCCCCTCGCGGTGGCCAAGACACTGAGACCAGGGTCCCTCGGTGGCCCACCTGTCAAAGGCTCGTCGATGTGAATCGAGCGTCTTGTACAGCAGACCAACAAGGAGAGCAAGAGTCTTGTCAGGAGTCCCAAGACGAAGACCGAGCATTCGCAAGAATACGGGCCTCGGTTCTTCAGCCTTGTCACTCAACTGAGCGAGTTCTGCCCCTCAAGACAACCACCGTGCCTTCTCGCTCGGCTGAGAGAGTTTTGCCGTTCAAGATACCTACCGTGCCTTCTCGCTTGGGGGGGCTTCGACGAATCGGCCCCTCTGAAAACTTCGACGAGTGTACGCCTGTGCGTCCATTGTTTTCGAGAAGATGAGCCTACGTGCTCCCTCGCAGCTCGGGCCTGAGTGGTTCCCCCCGCAGTGATGCAGCATGCAGTGCTGCTGGAACGTGACAGCTGGATGCGTTTCAATAGCCGCTCCTACTGCTCTCTGTCACCTCGGCCGTCGGATCAATGTGTTATCGGCGAGCTGAGTTGTTCACCACGCCCCGACAGGCATGTTCGTTTACGCCATCGACCCCGTCGCTTCGGCTGGAGGTTCCATCTACGCTACAAGGGCGCTGTGGGCGTCACTTTGTCTGACGATCCCCAACTGCTTGCAGTCAACTTGGTTCGCAGCAATGGCTCCCAGGCACTCACTGGACAGATATAATTAGTGGTCCGGTGTCGGTCGCGCGCCGCAGGCTCGCAAGCTCCAAGCAGGGGCCCCTCGGCAGGGCCGCCGGAGGCAAAAAAAAAACGCGATATATATGCGCGATTATATGCCCGAAAATCAAGTTTCAAAGTGCGTTTTAACGCCTCCCGAACCTCGAAAAGGCGTGTGTCGAGATCAGAACTTTCTTTTGTTCTACCGCAGGCGAATAGAAAAAGGGCCTAAAACAAAAGGACCTGCGGCGAATCACAAAAGGGGGCCAAAGGTGAATTTGAAAAACAGTGTTTAAAAAGAAACGCCTACGGCGAACCGAAAGGGCCGCAATATTGTTTGAGCCTGCAGCCCAAAAAGTTGCGCGCCCAAAATCGCGTGTTGCGCTGCGTGCAACTAGGCCCTCCCCGGCAGTTGCGGAAAATTGTTTTTTTATACCAAAATGTTGCGCCAGCGCAACAGCGCAACAGCTAATTATATCCCTGTTGGACACTACTCGGTTCACATGATGCCCCAGTCCGATCTACCCTCGCTTGAGGAGCACTTCGTCGCCTCCAGCCGACAGGCTCTTCCCCTCGTTGGAGGAGCGGATCTCGAACCTGGTGACATCCTCGGAGTCCCCTACGCCCCCCTAATGAACGTCTCGTTGAACATTTTACAGCACGACCACCGAGCCCCCAACCCTTCGTCCGGCCTATCGGCTTCGTAACCTTGCCATTCAAAGGTGTGAGAGTGGGTTTCCAGGAGCCGCATCTTCGACTCATGTTCTAGTTCGTGGAATCGGGGTTTCCATGACTTTCCCATATTTCTGCAAATACGGGGCCCATCAGAGTGGGCTAGTGATATGGTACTGCTTCGAATGAAGCAGAAAGGCCGGTGATTACCTGTGTACAGGTAATTACGATCGTATTGCAGTACTTGGGAGGCGTATCATACAGTAGATGGAAAACCAGGGATTTTCTGGCGAAGCACGAGCCTTGCTCTCAGTCTGTCATCTTGCTCGAAAGGAGTAAATCTACCCTCTTCTCCTGTCTCTAAGCAATCAACACACGTGAGTCCCAACGAGTATCTGCTTAATAGGCAAACCTAGCAAGGGATAAAAAGTGGCCCGACCTTGAACATAACAGTGTTCCGACGATATCGGGAAAATATTACTGTAGTTCCTCAGGGCCCATCTTAACGGGGGCTTTCGGCTCTTTCAATTTGACTTTGATTTTTTTTTTCTAATTCAATTTAAAGGCCCATCTTGTAGAGAACTTTCGGTTCTTTCAATTTTACTAGATTTTCATTTTCTAATTTAATTTACATCTGATCGAACGAAATTTAGTGTTCCCCAAAAAGATGGGCTCTTAGTTAACCCTTTTAGCACTGCACTGTGCAGAAGCATGTATTTGACTCTAATGCCCGAGTGTTTCGTCCCCAAAACGAGCCCGGCCCCGAGAGTCAGAATTTTGCTGGCCGAAAAAAAAGGCACCTCCTATCGCATAGCCCGATGTGGCGGCTTACACCCATCCTCCGCTGGAGGAGTACTAAAAAACCCTAAAAGTACAAGGCCTTTGTCATACACATGGATGCCACACGAGCATGTCGTCGTAGTGCCCCTTTTTTGGCAAGATTAACTAATCCACACCAAGTAGCTTGAGACAATAATTAGTTGACTTCATCCACCCCGACCCCTCTACAAATACAAATGTACAGCTACAGTACCTGTCGACTTTATCATCCTCAGGGCAAAGCTTCGCGAGCATGGGAATGATGAAGTCGGAGCACGTGAATGGGCGGAACTCTCCAAGCCGCTCCTCGTACGGTTTTTTCTGCACCATGACAGGAACGCCTGTCAGGGCCGCGAACATCTGCGGGGCAGCAGTGTCCGTCAGCAGCGTGCACCCGGCGGAAGGGTCAACATCCAGTGGGTACCCCCCCCCTAGAACTGAACCCACACTTTTTGGAACAAACTACTTGGGTTTGGTATCGGTTGTTTTTCCAGCTAGTAAAAGGATTAAGAGCAAGCACCGCGAACAAAAATAACGCTCTTAACTGTACGTTACTCTTATATGTAGTGGGTAATATGTGCCTGGTAGCTTTTAGCATATATAGGCGGGACATGCTCACTTGACAACTCTTCAGGGACAAGTTTTGTATTTAGACGGAGCAACGACCTCCGCGAAACGAAGTAACGTATGCGCAAAGCGAGGTTTATTTGGCAGAGATCATTCGGCGCGTTCTGTATCGGGGGACTGCGTAAGAGTATGGATTGATCGATACATGAAGCCCCGAACTATATTTTACTGCGTGTTTTTAACTCGGGGTACCCATTGTCTGTAGCTGCCAGTGACGTCAAACCGTGGGCGGGGGAGAGAGTGAGTATGCTCCGCGTCCTTCTATAGCCTATAGCTCTAGCCTAAACGCCTGCTCGTAGGATCTCGGCAAATCATGGGCTTGTTTATGTTTTCGCCTCCGGTTCGCTTGCCCCCACAACTTTGTGGCATACGCCCCCCCCCCCCCCTGGTGAGATCTCTGCCTCCCCCTTCGTCGCTTCCTCGCCATCGCCCTCTCCCCCGCCCCCGCCCCCGCCCCCGCCCCTACCCCTACCCCTACCCCCACGAGAAACACGTATTCTCAGGAGTTCGCTCGCCTTTATCCTGGGGTTGTTTGGAGCTAGCCTTGTCACGCTTTTGCACAGCTGGTTGAGGTTTCGGCGTGCCAGCTGCTTGGTACCGAACTGGCGGATGTGGTACTCTAGTACGAAGCGGTCCATCCTCTGCACGAACAACAAACGTGGTGACGAAGCGGTAAGCACAGCGGGAACCTTTGAACCCTCATCGGAACGGATGATACAACGTCCGGTGCGGCGCGGCATACCGTTGCGCACTCAAAGGCGGGGACGGGGACGGGGACGGGGACGAGGGGGAGGGGGAGGGGGGGTGTCCATTTGTTTCTTGCCTTAGTCGTTAGACCATTGATCACGCAATATTTGGATATGGATTTACCCATCATTGACGGTGACGTAATGTGCTTGATTAGGACTTTCGGGGACTGTATGCTTGCTCGAACAACGCATCCTTTTCGAGACGGAGGGGGCGGGGAGGGGGGGGGGGCAGTGGGTGTACTAGTCGTCATTCATGGCCGTAGTCGTACGACCATAGGCCCTCGCATCCCTACAATGCCGGGAATAAACACGCCAGGTTTTCACCGACTAGGCAGGAGGAGGTGCTTCCTGCTCATTTTCATGCATAGCCGTCGTCATATATGACCATGTACCTTGCATGCTTAAAACGCCGAGAGACGGAGCACGTCGGGTTTTCACCGGCCAGACAGGCATTGCTTGCACCAAGCGCAAAGAGCGAAGCGCCGTGAGGTGTTCGGCGAGCCGCATGAACGGTGAGCTGCATCTTACCAAGAACCCCTTGCGAGGTGGGAATTTCTTGTACGTGGATGGCAGCGTCCAATGGGGCGCGGGGGGTTGGGTGTCGGTGCGTACTTACGTGTAACACATAACAACCGGCAGAAGAGGAAGCGTTGGTGCAAATCGCAGATGCATTACGAGTGTACGCCATGGGAGATAGTTATCGCAATCGCAGTGGCTTTTACGGTGATCGTCGCGCATTGGGATGTCGGTGTTAAACGTGTGGTTTTTGGTGTTCCCAACCCTAAGGTGTTTGGTGACCCTCACCCCCAGGTTAGGTGGGTTTTCTTTGTTGTACCTTTATTTGTTTTAATCCTCCGGCGGATTGGTAAACATAAAGCTTAAGCTCACCACACTTCCACGTTCGAAAGTACCTGGGCTCTTTTTCGCCTGCACTTATCCACCCAAGACAAGGTTCCGTCCCTCCTCAGTAGTATCTTGTCCACTTGCATCTTAGAGAGATACACCTGTAAGCCATAACCGAAAACAACATCGCGTGAATGCAAGTAGATGACGACTTAGAGGTAACCATACCCAGTGTTGGTACACCTGTAACCCAAAAACCGAAAACAGCACCGAGTGAATGGAGCGCGGAGGTAGTAGCTAGCCGGCACGAATGCACCTACCTGGCAATTGTTTTTAGGCTTTTCACATGATGAGCAGCTCTATCTATACCTCGCCCAAAATTTTGACCGTGAGAGACTTGAACGCTTTGATGCTAATGGTCACGATGAACAACCCCCATGGCCTCTACAGTAGTATTTTTTTAGGCTCTCGTCACATCTAGCAGCGCTCTATACATGACCTCACCCCAAAAGTTTGAGCTCTGAGAGAAATTCGTACGATTATCTATTCCACGTAATAGCATGATGATAAATTCTTACCGCTCTGACCCAAAGCATAAGGATTGTTCGGATGAAATATTAATATGCTAACTGTCCCTGTATTTTGGATCAGAGCGGTACATAAAGCCAAAAATAGGCGCATGTTGTAAAAAACAAAAAACACGAATGGATGGGATTCCAACAAGTACTCAGTTGAGGAGCCACTCGTCAGTCACAAAATATTTTGGGCCAAAAAGTGCTATATGCGTACCTCTATCGTGTGCTAGCGTGCGTTTATTCATAATATAGCGTGCGAGGCGTTTTTTTTGTCGTGAGCCACGAAAACTCGACGTAGGGAAAGAAACAGCCGAACGCGGCAGCGCCAGCCGCCCTCCGCGTAGGCTCGGGACCAATATCTCTGCGTTCCAAACCACACCGAAAGGAAGGAAGAGGTGGGAATCGTGCCGGACTTTTCAAACCAATATCCGGCTTTTTTTCCAATAATAATCATGCCAGGCGACCGCAGGACAAAAATCACGCAACCGGATTCGTAAACAAAACGTACGTTAGCCCCCCGCCAAAAGCGTGTAACAACAAAGCCGGAAAGTTTAGTGTTCCGTTTTGTGTGGAAAGCAAATGTGCCCGGAGAAAAAGACAACGCGAAGAACAATAACGCCGCTAGAACAAAAAAAAAAAAAACGATCCGGCCGTGCAATCAATAGCACGTATACCTTCGCGATGATCGCATTGACACGCTCGGCGCTGAGCAGGGTAATGGTGCGTGCCGCCCCCCGTTGAGTATGCGGGAGACTCGAGACTGCCGGGCCCGCTTCCGCGCCATCTTCTTCCTCTCCTTCCGCGGTGTCCGGAAGCCCTGCTAAAGGTTTCCTGCCTTCGCCGGACCGCCTTCGCGGGCAAAAATATGGTATATGCATATAGACTGTCGCTGTGGGAAATCGCGCAGCAGGGCACTATTGACTATCGTCAACTTGCGCGCGCGTTGTATAGCTGTCGCTAGGGACTCGCGCAGCAGCATATTTGAAGCTGCCTCGGTGGGCGGCGGACGGCGGACGCTTCAGGCGACTCACCCGCGAGGGGTACTTATTTTGTTTAGGTACCGTGAAAATAAAAACTCGCGTTATTTGCTCGACAAAAAAGTTTTTTTTTTGGGGGGGGGAGTCATGCCACGCTTGATGTCATGAGGCCCGCTGCGTTCGTGCGTGTTTGTTTTTGTGTTTGTGTGTCTGTGTGTACAGGCATCGATCGATTATTGGGCCACGAATCGGCCGTGTTTGTGAAGACCCGTATGATGCTCGTGCTCCACCACATAAGTCGGTGGGCGGATCATTGCGCCTCGTCCGAGGCGTAGGGGAGCCTTGCACTACCACGGTTCAAAGCACCGATGTTAGGAAAATAAAATCTCGCAGCTGGGTGGGTGGGTGGGTGGATGGGTGGGTGGGTGGGTGGGTGGGTCACACGATGGATGGGATAGGATGCCAGGTTCGTGGGAGGGAGGCAGGATGGGGCAGGGCATGGCGCAGAATATGCCACCACCGCCACCGCCGCTCGAGTGAATTCAGGCGCAGACACAATCAATCGTGGTGGTAGTGGATTGAACCCTTCCGGTGCACCGCGCATCGTGGCCAGGGAGATAATATACATGGCGATCAGCTCCATCACGGGCACGCTCTGACCGAAGATAACAGGAAAATCGTCCTGAGCGGAACCCGCCACCCAGTCCGAAGTTGGTCGAGTGATCGGTACTGTATTTACACCGTAATACACGTCTCCTTCGTTGTGAAGTAAAACAATGTGAAACCGTTTTGGAGAGGGCGCAGGCGGGGGCGAGGGCGGGGAAGAACAGACGGGGGCGTGAAACACCGGCGAACGCCGAAAACGTGCCCTTCTTGCACCTGTCCCTGGCCCTTTTCACTCGCCGTCCTTTCGTTCGCACAAGCTCGGCAGGGCAATCAGCCCCCCCCCCCCCCGTAGCATACGGAACGAACGTAATCAGCGCCCAAATGTTGGAGGTATCTCCAATAGGAGTAGGAACGGTTCTCCGTCTCGAAAGAGGTGCGTGGTCAATGGTCAAATGACTACGGCAAGCAAACAAATGAGTACGCGCCTCCGCCACGCCCCCCCCTCTCGTCTGAGAAAGCTGGAGGTATCATACAGGCAAACCGTGACCGCAGCGCGACCCACTCTCGTAACTTCACTCGACCCACCTTTTCACACATCAGACAGATAATCTACGTATAGATCCTCTACAGATAGATAATCTAGATCCTAACCTGCCTTTATGAGATGTTGTGCAGGATCTGTACAGTACAGATCTAACCTAAGAACAAGTCCTGGACCATGCAGATTAACACGGTACCTACAGATTCAGGAATCTATCTTCCTTCGGGAAGATCTAGATCATCAAAGGTAGGAATGATCAGGAGATGATCTGTCCGATGTTGTTCACCTTTTGCGCATCGCCCCGCGCAGGCGGCGCCCACCGAGGATGAAGCCAGTTCCCTTCGCCAGGTAACCGGAACACGTTTTCCCGCCTTCACTTCCTCTTCCTCTTGTTGCGCCCGTTTGGTTTCCGCCGTCGCCAGCGTCGTCAGCCTGAAAAAAAAACGAAAAGTACTTGATATGCCTTTTTCTCGTGTCGCGCAAAGCGCGAGAGCGGGAGTTAGCAAAATTCAGTGAAGATCAACGAGCAGTGGGGACGATTGGCAAATACTCTGGACGATAAAATAAAGGCAAGTACCGGGGGGGAGAAGGGAAGCATGGCACCTGTGACCACGTTTTGTCCAGAAATCTGGAAAGGAAAATGGTTAAACATACAAATACAAATTTGCGCGCAATGGGCATTTCTTCTTCTATCGAGTCGTAAGTGTGAGCGTCTTTTTCTTTTATCGACTTGAGGACGACCCAGTCTACCAGTCGATCGCGGCGAACGAAAAAATCTTCGGGCTGTCACAGCGCTATTTACAGTGGAGGCACGCGTGACACCGACCCATCGAGCCCTCTACAATGAAAAGCACGAAAAAAACACAGCGCTACAGTATCGTAATTTTTTTATGGATAGGTCCGGCTGTTGCATGCATGCAGCGAGGGAAGAACAAAAAACGGACTTCACCAATCAGGCAGGAGAATGCTACTGCATAATTTGCTATCCTTTGTTCGCCAAGGTGAGAGCGCTTCGCCCGATTTCGTGCCGACCCAGAGTTAATCGCTCGAGCGCCAAGATTCACGGGGGTATCGATGTAAGTACTCTTTGCAGCGCACGCGTACGCCTGACCGGCCACAAACCATGCCGCGACAACGAAAATCGCTCAGGTCGCAACAACCAAAAGGGGTTCGCGTCTGGTGTGCATGATCGAAATTTAGCAGAGGACCGAAGATTAATGTTTTTTTTTGTGCTGTTACCGGGATCACCATTTCGCGGGCGAACGCAACCGTTTGCTTTGCAAACGCGTTTAGGTTGTGCCACCTGTGGACTCCTGATCCCTTGTACCGACCGTCTCAAGACGAAGTCAGCACTACTTCCAAGTGCTATGTCCCCAATAAAATCAATAGGTACAGGATTCCCCATCCGGTGATTTGGCTTGGTCATTCTCCTACCCCTCTGTCTCCGTTTACCAGGAATTTTCGTCTATGTATCGTCTCCCTCTTTCGTCAAGTTAATTCATGCTTTCGGCCTCTCAAAAGATGAACATAAATCCAGCGAAAAAAGAAGAAAATGTACGTACGTCGAACATTTTTCTGGGACCGGTCGGCAGTGTCCCGCCTTCGGTAAAATTGAATACTCCACATTACATGTAGTTCGGGTCATCAATTAATACGGGGGACCATAGTAAATAGGACCAAATATTGCTAGTAAAAATAGGGAAATATGTAGGGTTTTTTTTTTATGTATACCATAGGTCCTATTAACTATGGACCCCCGCAATAGTTAATTTCGTCCTCTCCTACTCTTATCATATGCCTGGTATGCTATATACGTGTTCGACAGAATGAAAAACCCTCAAACGTTCCAAGAATCTCAATGAACCTGATGACAACGTCGCACGTGGTGCAAAGCTCACACCAGGTCGTCTCAACGATCGAGGCGCATTCGGAGTACGTTACGGGTGTGCGTTTTTCCCGTCGCCCTGACATGCTAAGGTTGTGGTTCGGCCGCAACGTCCCGCAGTGTACCCTGATGGCCACACGCGTACTCAGCACGTTTTTCGCATATTCCGAGGAGTGGCGGGGTTATCGTGTGCCTCGTGGAATTTGATGGGTGGAAACTACTGTAATTGATGTCTTCGTACACTAATAGTTCGAAAATGATCAAATATTTGGCGTTGTACCGTAGTCTTTTGTGAAAATAGCAGCATGTGTCAAACGGGGGTCGGGTTTCGCACGGATACAATAATTATTTTCCGCATGAATCGTTTTTTTAAGCGTGTTCGTATACACAAGGTTGCAAAAAGATATGCTGAGCGGTGAACTGCTGTGGTGACAGGGCGTTATTCGTTGTACAATCACAGTCGGGGAGTAGTCCACCCACCAGGAGATCATCCATGTAGACTGGATCTATGGTGATGTCTGGGTTGTACACGATCTCGTCGTCCGCCTTCAGCCTGCTCGATGAAAAACGAAACATGCCGGAGAGAAGATACGGTAGAGACGGTTTTGAGCGAGCGACAGAACAGGAGCGTTTTCGGTTGACCCTTCGCCTTCTGTGGCGTCTCGTAGCTCTGCCATTTTTTATCAACGTGGTGATGGAGACTACTGTGTATACACCACGGTAAGTTAGGGGGGGGGGGGGGGGGGGGGGGGGGGGGGGGGGGGGGGGGGGGGGGGGGGGGGGGGGGGGGGGGGGGGGGGGGTGCACACCTGTCTGACAGCTAGGAGCTACCCAGTTGCTACAATTGTGTTTGGCTCGAGCTTCAACGCTGATATACTCGTAAAACCTTTCCCAAAAAATGAAGGAGAAGTAGAGAGACAAAAAAGGAAACCTTATACGTAACCTAGACATATTTGTGAATCCGATGCGCTTGTATTGTTGTAGCCTGGTCATAGTGGGACAACATCGTCGGGTTGCGGGCACATCTTGCATAAATTCGCTTCTTTGGACCACCACCCTAGGTATTGAGCGACGAACATTAGGTGCTATTCACCCCCCCCCCCCCTGTGCAAGCAATGTCTGCCTGGTTGGTGAAAACCCGACGTGCTCCGTCCCGGCATTATAGGGATGCAAGGGTCTATGGTCATATGACTATGGGCATGCACGATAATGAGTACCCCCCCCCCCCCCCCCCCTGCCATGGTAGACCGTGGCTTTGCCGTCCTGTTTTTTTCTAATATCAGGCCTATCCCAAACAGGCACCCGGCTCTACAGTGCTGTATTCTCCCACGCGACTCGATTGAAATATGGGAGGGCGTCGGCGAGGGGAGGGGAGGGGGCCTACTCATGTCCTGCGTGGTCGAAGTTGTATGACCGTCGACCCTCGCATCCCTACAATGCCGGGCCGGAGCGCGTCGAGTTTTCTCCGGCCAGGCAGATGTTGTTTGCACCAAGGTGAAGCGAAACGTGGGGTGTTCAGTGAGTCGCACGGGCCGGGGAGAGGGGCGAGGGGTATACGTTCGAAGCGCGTTCCCTTGGAGCAATTCCGTCATTTGACCACGTCAGGTACGGTGTCCGCTCCACAATAGGAGCACCAAGACGGCAACCACTCTAACGGCGATGGTTCTCTGCGCCGTGTTGCTTTCCCTCCTTGCCAAAACAGGGCTCCCCGGAGTGGACTGTCGACCATCTCGCACATCACGCCCCATGCTACCGACTGTTCCTATTCACGAAAAAAACTATGCTCGCTCGCGATCCTTACCAACCACTGGCGTATATGGTCAATACCGACATGAAGATTGGTACGATGCGCGGTGAAAGTGCCGAGCGTGCCGTATAATTAACCTTGTTTCGGCGTGAGCTCCGTTCGTGTTGAGCTCCTCCGCGTGACCAGCTTCCGCTTTGTCCCCGTCCGCCGCCGTGATGTCCTCAGATCTATTGGCGCCGTCATTTTCTCCCTTCGTCCCGTCACCCTGAGCTAGCGACGCCTGCCCCCCTACCGCCGCCCCCGTACCCCCCCCCCCCCCCCCGCGCTGGCTACCCTTGACCTTGTTACCACTGTCGTCGTCATGGTTATCCGCTCGCGTGCTTGCGACGGTACTGGTGACACCTTTCGCGATTACCATGGAAAGTTTGTCGTACTCCTCGGCGTCCGACGTTCGCGTCCAAATGTCGACCTGACGAGCGTTGCACGCGCGTTCCGCGTCGTCGCTTACGCAAGTTATACATAGGACGGAGACATTCACCAGGTCTTCGATTGATGCACAACCGCCGAGAAAATCAGTTCTACTGCGGCTAGCATTGTTTTATGTGGCCACATTCGACGGGGAAGGAGCAGGGTGGCGCGACCGTAGAAATCTAGTCTAGTCGGATTGCATCTTTTTTTGGGGGGGCGGTGGGGGGGGGGGCGAGGGCAGCGGAGCAGCTATGTGGTGAATTGGTGACGGAGACCTACGGCATCGGCGTTCGGTGTGCCCGCCTCTCTGCTCTCCTTACGTCCGCCCTGAACCTCACAAGTTGACAACCTTTATCGACTTGTCCTGGCGGCCCCACCAACGTTCTCTCAAACGCAACATTCTCGCAAAGCTGATCGAGCGAAAGCAAAAAAAATCGATCGAACGCAGGCTGGTGCCTCTCGCCACGAGCCATCCCGTCACGACCTCCGAACACCTGTCGGTGGTCCTGCGGACTTGCAATGGTGAAACATGAACGGGATGACCGACAGAGACAATAGCAGGGCGGGACAGCAAACTTGCGCCCCACCTTCTTGGTGCCTCGCCACTACCGCGAGGCCTGATCGAAGCTGCTGTGCAAGCGTGCTCGAAATATCGATGTAGCTATCTGCACCATTCCGGAGAAATCCCGACCCTTCACGCGACAGATTTGTCTCCTTCACCCCCCACCCCTCCCCCCTCACGAACACCGGCTACTGCCGTCTACCGACTACGTCGGTAGTCTAGATATATTCATTTGTCGAAGCGCGTTGAGGTACTCGCCATCTCAAACATGGACTCGAGGAAGCTGTCATATGTCATCATTGCACTGCCCGAGGCGTTGTCTTTGGCCCAGTCATTGCAGGCGTTCTTCTCTGCCATCGCACGCTCAACCTGTTTCAGTTGTTATCCGTGCGGTCGTTGACGCCGGGGGCGCGGTTGGTTGCATGCAGGCTTGTCGACGACAGCATGTTTATCGTCCGAGTACCCGCGCAAAAAAAAAACAAAAAGACCCGTGCGTTGTCTCGTCTTTTTTAAGAGTCTTTCAGCGCGTTCGTGGTTGGGCTGAGGTGGGTCTGATTTAGCTCAGTCGAGAAAATTCTCACTTTCTTTTCTTCCATCGGGACGCTTTTTAGCTCCACCTGTTTCATGCTCACGGCCTAGATTTCAGGGAATGGGCTGGTGTGAGAACATCGTGGTCCCCATAAGCATCATCATCATCATCATCATCATCATCATTATCATCATCATAATCGTCGTCGTTACCATCATCGTCATCGTCATCATCACGTATCTGTAGGTTCACGGACAAGGGGGACCGAGCGAAGAACTTTTCGACAGGTGGGGGTGCATTTTCAGGCATCGTTGATATGCGATCGTATCTTGGACGTCGGCCTTTTCGATACAGCGCCTAGTATATCGATACTATTACATACAGCAGTATCAGTCGGAGTGACTTCTTCTACGTGCACCTGTGACCGTGGCTTGTCCAGAATGCGGCGGAAGGTAAAGCCTCCCACGAGCTGAGCTGGAAGTAAAAGCGATGCTTAGAAAAACATAAATACGCACTCGTCCATCGTGTGCCCGGGGATAGGAACTATTTAATATCTTGGATTTGTATGAATTCATTAATAAGGTCTTGGATTAGTATGAATTCATTAATAAGGTCTTGGAATAGTATGAATTCAGTACTCTCGGACTAACTCATGTCAACCACTAATTAATTTCACCCATCCACCCGATTTATATTGATGGTGTATACGATGCCAAGTGACTCCCTATTCCAACATGGCTGTTCATAAAAATCAAAGAACTTCAGGAACATCAGCTGTGAGACATCGAGGATTTCGTCAAAAAAATCGTAATTGCGAGCTGGGTGTGATACTACTGTAGTGATACTTCGATCGCGCGTATACCACTGCATGCAACAAATAGAGACATTGGGAAAAAGTCAGTCAGGCCATACTGGTGGGTGAAACGACGAGGAAGCAGACCTTTCACCATCAGGCTGGTTAAAAACATACAAAAGACGAAAAACATAATTTGTGAGATCAAGGATTTCGTCCACAGCTGCGTGTGATAGCTTGATCGTCGATCGGGTATATATGACAGAATAGAGAGATTTGGAAAGGGTCAACCAAACCTTACCGGTGGGTGAATGATAAGGAAGTGGACCTTCACCATCAGGCTTACAAAGGCGGCCTTATCGATACCGTCGACATCCCTGCCAGCAGTCGCGGCCGCGGCCGTAGCATCGGACGCGCCCCCTCCTGAAGATTCTTCTGGCAGTCGGCCTGCCATCTCCATTTTTGTTGCGCTCCAGATCATGCGCACCGCTGAAAGGAACCCGGGGTTTCTCTTGTTGGCCCGCCGCTCCCGCTGCTTCTCCAAGGTGTAGAGTTCAAGGTCGCCCTGTGGTTATTTACGTTTCACGGAGAGGAAACAACGACGATGGTTTGAGGGTTTGAGATCGCGGGCGTCGACTCTAGTAGAGTACTGTAGCACGCGATGTGGTGAGAAAACTGCCACGCAGTTGAACTGTGTGATGTTGGGCGCTCAGGCTGCAGCTCCTGTGCCGTCGTGCTTTTAGATTAAGCTCTACAACTACAGTAAACAGGTAGAAGGTAGAAGGTAAGATATACACCTGAACACCGATTGTCAACGTACTGCTGTGCTGCAGTTCGCTCCAGTAGAGGGGAAGTCGCTACCGGCACGTGTCAGTGGGTTCCGGAACCAGATCACTGACACTACAACGAAGTCGAGCGTTAGCTTCCACGTACCTACAGTTCGCAAGGAGAAAACTACAAGTTTACGCGTGTACGGTACACATCTTGATACAAGCCAACAAGACACCAGGTATGTTTGTTTTTAGCGAGCGAACGTCCTCACGTCGAGCGTGGGCCGCTTCCTGGGCGGGCCACGACGGCCGTTGTGGGTGCTGCTGCTGGCTTCCTTCTCGGCTCTGGCTAGCTCGCTCGACAGATAGCTCTTCACCCGCAGCTTCTCCTTCACGTCGTGGTGCATGCCGGCCATGTGGGCGGCATAGTGGAGGGCAGACCAGACCACTTTGTGCTTGGTCGCGCCCCCTCCCTCCCCACCTTCCTCTTCCTCATTTTCTTCTTCGCTGTCGCTCCGCGCCTCAAGCTGCTTCACCAAGCTGTCGACCAGGTCGTTGTCGATTCCATCACGCTCTGTTACTGCTGCTGCTGCTTCCCCGCCGTCTTTGACACTGTCTTGGGTGGGAGGGAGTTGCTGCGCGCTGCTGCTTGGCGCAACCTTTCCGGGTACGATGGTGAGCGAAAACCCTGGGTTTGTCGGGTCGAGCGACTTCGGCGGGAACAAAAGATGAGAAGTACGATGGGACGTTGGGGCATATTCATTTCCGGCCGCACGCTGTTCTTCTGCCTATTGATATTGCGTGGAATAGTTTAATTAATTACTTGAGATTTGGTGAATTGATTGGTTGCGTTTTATAGGAGACTGTTATGGTATCCCCTCACATCGTTAAGCACCTCGTGTGAGTGACCAGAGCAGAGCCCAAGGCATCAACTTGCTAGCAGTAGTCGGTCCCCAGGTCCATAGTGCCTTACACTTAACAAGACGATATAGTGGAACCATCTGCGAATATGTCAGGCTGTTTTTCTTGATACAGTCATAACTTCGTCCATCCTGAACGTGTTTTGGAACGTCACCTTTTTTGTTGGGTTGCCCTTCACAAAATCCACAGGAGTCGTTCAGACCTTACTCCGAGTGGAGCTGTTCTTCGATTTTTTTTTTTTTCGACGTGGATTTTGGTTTTTGTTCACAGTGGAATGGAAGCATCAAATTCAAAGATTGGCTTGGATGATTTGACGTTTTAACAACTCTGGTAGCATTTGTCAAGGACACCACAAAAAATACGAAGCATCGACCAAAACATTGAGAACTGACGAAGTTATGGCTAAATACATGGGCCAAAAAAAAAACTATTACGGGGGACCATAGTTAATAGGACCAAGTATTGTTAGTAAAAATAGGGAAATATATAGGTTTTTGTGTGTACCGTAGGTCCTGTTTACTATGGCCCCCCGTAATTAGTATATTCCGATGTGGATGATATGGACCACAACAATAAAATGGCACCTTGATAAGAATTGCTCTTATGCTCCGAAGGACTCTGTCCGGGTTGGCAATTTAATACGAAGTGATACCTTAGAATGGGCCTGGTAAGTAGCTTTCCATACGTACTACAGGAGTGGTATCTACGTTCAGTTTTGGGGGAGTTGTCGAGAAACTGATACTTCTCTATCGTGAAAAGTGCCCCTGCCGGCGACGGTCAACACGACACCACGATCTCTATACGTACAACCTCCACGCGGAAATAGGCTCATTCGAAAGCTCTTGCCATGAGCTTTGTAGGGTATACAAGTAGCTCAAAGCATCGCAATTCGTTATGGGAGATGTCTGATCTTGATCAGAGGGCTCTGGAATCGGTCTTGTGGCTCGTTCCACGTTGATTTTTTCAATTATTTTTGCTCTCCAGCTCAACCCTTTTAGGGCCGCAGTCCCGTTTTGGAGACAAAACCACCCAAATTCTTAGTAGTTGGTCTCCAAAATGGGGCTGCGGTCCTAAAAGGATCAACTCGTACCAGGTAGGAGGTTCTACCCTCGGCGATCTTCTGCGCAAACCTGTCGTCCATTTCCCACCCGGTACATGCCTTCATTTTTATCGCGCATACCTGGTATATGATACGATAACAGGAAAAACGTTCTTCGATAATAACGGCCCTTGAGTCTAACCCTCAATACTACTACAGATATTGGGACCCGGATCGTACTGTACAACTGTGGTAAAAGAGTGGTTGGTGCGGTCATTTCCAAGCGCGCAGGAAGAGCGCGTAGCAGCGCGACGAGTATCGCCATGTTGCGAGCATGTCATATACCAGTAGTTCTTGTATTCAGCGGTTCGGGCATACCAGGTATCCCCTACCCCAGCAACCAGAGCTAGCTGTGTCTAAGCCGATGCTTTCAACGTCGCTTATTTTCGATATTTGAATATCTCTAAAATCCCAGTACCTCTCCAGCTGCAAGCTCGGGTTGGTTCCGACACTACATTACCGAGGTAACACCCTCAAACGTAAGGCGAAAACAACAATCAGGTATGAGTACGAGTACGTATTGAGTGTGTTGTCGACAACATCTCTGTTTTCGGCCGAAAGCATGCGCTGCACCGTTGACACAGAGGATGCCCGATACATTGTCATACCTCGTCAGGCGCCCGTCCTCCACCTCGAAGCATTATCAGCAGGTCGGTTTCGGAGCTGCAAGTCCCACTCAGCAAGATCTTTATATGTTTCCGAGCGCGATTTCCGATCGTCAACAAGGGGGAGGGCTCTCGGTCGACGATGGAACACCTACTACGAAAAAGCGGCAGGCTACGCGAGTTCCATGCATGGTGAGCTTGTCTGCCGTGATGAATGGATGAACGAGGTGCTGCTCTGCAAGTTCGTCCACCTCGTGAACACAAACAACCAGACACGAAACGCAACCCGAACAAAACGTATGAAGATACGCCACTCATCTATCTTCTTATTAATAGTCTAAAGATCGCATGCGCGCGCATTCACCATTTTTTTTTATTGGGCGGTTACAGATTTGATGAAAGTTGGGCCGCTTCGTGCTCGATGAGCTGTACCCTGGCTGTCCCTCCTCCCTATTCACATCCATCTGCAGAACAGACCGTTAGTTGTTTTAAGATATACCAGTACGCCTTACTGGCAGCACACAGTAGTTCAGTTTCCAAGACATGTCCTCAGTCAAAGCGAGATCCAGCCACACCGACACTAATTAGCGGGTTACCTGAGGCCGCTACGCTGCAGCCGCGTGAGCAGTAAGGCCTGTCCTACTGTCCACTCGCTACCCGCCTGAAAAACAGCACGCTATTCACACGGTAGGGAGAGGAGGAGGTGTACCTATCTACATTGTAGTATACCTGGTATGTATACAGAAGGCATTTAATTCGGTTGACATGCCCCAATAACAATGCTATAGCATGCATGTGACATGTTGACATGCATACATGCTCGCACGAGCAGCACAATCCAGGTTTTCGGGATGCGCAAGTCTTCGTGCGTTCTTGTTCTCGGTACCGAAGAACAAGAAGAAGAGAGCAACGAAAAATACTGCCCACAGATCTTGTAGTAAATCCTACTGCAGATCTTACCAGTAGATCTTTCCAGCAGTATATCTTATCAGATACCTGGTACCGTACCGTACAGTACAGTACAGTACAACACAACACAGTACAGACAGTGCAGTGCAGTATTTACAGTACAGTGCACTATAGTACAGTACAGAACAGTGCAGTACAGGCGGTGAGACTATGTCTATCGACAGCAACACGACAAGCCGATACAGTGCGCCCAATGAAACCGCCGGTTGTTCTATACCAGTTCCCGCCACAAGTGACACTTTGCACCGGCTATGAAAAGTAGCTACGATATCGACTGCCTCCCGAATTATCACTTGCATCGGCGAGGGGGAAAAGGGGAAAGGAAAGACACGTCGCGGGTATATACTGAAAAACGTGTTCAACGCTACGTACAGTAATTCCAAGTAGTTTGTCCCAAAAATATGGTGTTTGCAGTTTTTGAGAAACGAACCACTAAAAAACCGGCGGACACATTTTTTGTCCTGATTGAAGTGAGAGAGTAAAACGCCATGACGTTCTTCTGTGAGGGCGGGGTTTGGCATTTTTTCGTTGGACTGTTGACCAAAGATAGGGGGATGGGCTCTACAGGTGATGCTTGCTGTGTGCATACAGGACACCTTCAGTAATAAAAAGCAAGAAATCTGATCCAGGCTGTGGATTTCTTATTTGAGAAGGGGTGAGTTCTACACTAACTTCAGTATAAAGACTCCAGGATTTCTATTTTTCCTGCAAATTTCAGCCTGCCTTTCTTATTGCTCGTTTTCTCACTATTTATAGGTGTCTTGTAATATGAAGCTACTTACACCAGGACTAGGAGAGGGGGTGAAGCTCATACAATAGGCTCTAGACACGCACGTGCGAGCATTGAGGCGGAAAATGGGTGATGTCGCATGCTGAGTTTATTTGTCTATCGCTCGGTTGTTCGCCTGTTTGCTTCTACTCAACGACATCGCTTTTATTCCTCAACGATGTCGCTTCTACCGTCGGCGAACGGTTCGCTAAATCGCGACACCGATCGCGTCATTTTCGAAATATGAACGAGAAAAACGGTGCTCGGGTAATAAAGCCGTCACTGCATGCCTGCTACCTGATACATATGATCGCAGCTGTGCACGCGAAGCTGACGACGGACGAATGCACACTACGCTTGCTTCGCATGCATACTGATGATGTCGATGGTAAAATCCACATGGAAACCAGGGGAAGGACCCCGGATATCTCCTGATAACCTTATGTCGCCAGAAGTTAGACCTTCCGTCGGTGTGAGATTCACGAGAAGTTCCGTCGGTCACAGTGAAATTGCATTAATATTTCTTTGTACCGATTATCTTACTCTTATCGAGCCCTTATCGAGAGAATTGCGTCATTACGCACTCATTACAGGCACGTTTGCATAAACAAAGTAGGTTTAGATTCCTGCACAACGTGTTTCTTACGTCCATGAAGGCCTCTTTCTACTCCTTGTACGCACCAGGAAGCAAGCTTGTGCCAGAAACAACGCGTTGTTTACGCATTTCATCGCGCAGCTCTGGTGGTACGCTGGCGACGGCGAGCGGTCCACATACTCGAGGTATATACTACATGCAAGGCGCATGAACGCCACTTCGCCGCGTCAGACTCAGTCTCCAAATGAACGGGGGTGCGGGCGCCAATTACAACCAAGCTAATAGCCTGCGGTAGCAAAAGCTTGGGGGGCACTGCCAAGGAGTGCCAACAACATCAAACGGCCGACCCAGCCTACCAAATGATCAGTTAAGGGCCACCTTCACAGTACCAATCACGTCATCCCAGCAAACAGAAGGCACGGCATCGCGAGCAGCCGAGCGCATGTGCGGGTGAGCCTCCGATAGACGCGAATAGTGCCGTATCACTTACTGCACAAACGAGGGGACCTCTGCCCGTGCCCCGGTTGAGCCCCCGACAGACAGGCTCGCAGACACGCGATCGTGCGGTCTGAACAAAAAAAGGATGACGCCAGCATCCAGGGGCAATAATTGTGTTTTTTTTCTCTCATTTTCCGAAAAAATGACGCCACGACCCTGGCTGGATGACGAACGACACCAGTCGACCAGGTTTTACCTCCACCAATCAGAAATTTAGTTTCAAAAACATTGACCGTAATGGGAAAAATGCGTGCACGAAGTGCCGCATTCTTTCTACAAACTGCACGACCGAGGGGAGCCCTGCCCGTCTCCCTGCTGGCAAGCAGCCCGCTCGAGAATGGCGACGCTCCTGTGGGTGTCGTCACTGTCTGCGTCCCCGTTAACATGGGCGTTGAAAACAATCTGCACCGTCTCGAGCCCCAGGCCGTCTAGGTAGTCCGCCACGCCCGGCCGGTCCAGGTGGGTGCTGTATATCACGGCAAGGTCTGGGAGAAGGAACGAGCCGCCGTCACCCTTACTCTCCCCCGCGGTGCCGTACGTCGATTCCAGAAACGCCAGCGGGTCTGACTGGAACTTGTCCGATTCGCTCCCTCCGGGAAGCTCGCGGTTTCTAAAGAACAAAAAAACAAAAAGCAAGGCGAACGTTGGAGGGAGGCATGTGTAGATCTATGTGAGGGATGCAACTGCGATAAAGACTACTTGTCGATGACGCCAAGGATACCTATATTTCTGGTGGGTAAAAATATATACAGCGAAGTCAATGCACCTTTATGTCTATTAGAGGATACCATATTTCTGGCCGGTAAAACTATACGCCGTCAAGTTTTATACACCGAGGATGACTAGGATACCATATTTCTTGCGAGTGAAACTAAATGCCGTGGATTTTATTTACCGATAATGTCTACGTAGGATACCATATTTCTGGCGGGTAACATATAGTCACGGCAAATCCATAACCGATAGTGGGACAGGAACGCGGCGCACACCGCGTCGAATCTCACTTTGGCGAGCAATCCAACGACCACACAGGATGTTTCCAAGTCCCGAAAGTGGAGGTGGCTGTATAGGGGCGCCGAGTGGCACGGCATGAGAAAGTGGACGGCCACGGCGGCGCGCGTCCCCTCCCGCTTTAGGTCCGACTCCCCCCCCGTACCCATCTTGGCAAGCGCCAGGGCTGGAACCCTGTCCGCCACCACGTCAACCGCCGACAGCGCCCCGCTCTGGTGCCACACCGAGAGGTAGACCGCAGTCGGAGCGTGCGAAAGGAAAAGGCCCGCTGTGATCGCCACGCGCCATCTACCGCGGTCGTCACTGTTGCTACTGCTGCTGCTGCTGCCGCTGCTGCCGCCACTACTGCTGCCGCCGCCGCTGCTGCCGCCGCCGCCGCTGCCACTAGCACTGCCGCGTGATGAAGGCTTCACCGCCCGTTTCCTCGCGCCGGCCACGCCAGCGTTGTCCTGGCTGTCGCTCTTGGCCTTGGCGCTTCCCTCAGAAGCACCCGCGAAGTCGTCAGAGGTTTCTGCCTTGCCCTTCTTGCCCGAGGTCTTTGCCGCCAGGAAAGCAGAAATGGCTTGTCCCGCGTAGGCGTGAGCGATCGGCAAAATAGGAAGGAGAAAGCGGAACTCCTTGTGAGGGCTGGTGCTGTGGTAAACTGTCGAGAAAAAGCATGGGATCGAACGAGCGTATGGTAGCGGCGGGACGGCGCAGGGAACGGTGCGGGGAACGGCGCGGGGAACGAGCATCATAAGACGCAAAAAAGGACGGGAAGACACATCGCGTACCAGGCGTGACGAAAACCAAGGGCACGCCGGAGAAAAATTATCCGGGTGCAGTAGCTGTGGTGTGCTATGAGAATCGCATTTTTTCCCCTTGGAGTTTAAACAGGCGGCACCCGTAGCGTCGCCCCGCGACGGAAAGGAGAAAATACGGCAGTAGTGCATTCATGTTTGTCTGACGAACGGGTGCCTCCACGGGCGACCATTTCGCGAGAGAGCCAGGCCGGGGCCCAAATATGATCACCAAACCAAAAATAGAGAAAGTCATGCTCTCCGAATGGCAGGCAATCGTGACACATTGTGAGGGCGGGCAGACCGAGCAGGTCTGCACGCTCGCTTGCTCCGTCGACCTCATCCCGATGATATTGGTAGTGCGACGAGTTGCTCGTGCGGAGCGGCAGACCATAAAACCTGAAACGAACTGAATAATTGGTTGCTCGTTCTCCTGCCGCCGTGCGTTTTCCTGCAGGTTTGACCCCTTTGCAACTACGCTCATGTTTCCGGGGCGAACAAACTATGCCCTGTTACTTGATTGTACTCCGCAGCCATTATCGTGGGTAGTGCAAGGGTGTATCCACAAGTGCCGCCGAAACACCGCACGTCAGCGACAGCGGAACGCTTTCACGAGGAGTTGACTGTCCGCGAGCCATATCAGACTAGTCTTCCGACCCCTCCTCACACCCCCACCCCCACCCCAATCCGCGCCCTCAGCACTGTCTCACCGAGAAACCACATTGCGAGCCAGCCAAGGCGACGGTCGCCGCCGCCGCCGCCGCCGCCGCCGCCACAACCCGAGAGGCCCTGCCCGCCGCTGAGGGGTCGCCAGAACCCCCACAGCGCCGCGGGAAGGGCCGCTCCGAGCACGGCCGGGAGCCCCTGGGAGAAGTTCCAGTGCCAGGCCTGCTCTCCGAAAATCCGACTCTTTCCTTCGAGCACGTTAAAGCGGAGGAAGTTGAGCGGTACGAGCGTTGCGGTGCCGTAGATCCAGCTGTCGAGGCAGAAGGACGCGCCCACCACCGCCGCCACGGGGGGAAGCACCGTGAGCGTCAGGTAGCGCGGCCAGTGCCGTAGCGGTAGCGTCGAGAGCCGGAGAATGCCCACAAGCGCCTGTCGGGCAGGGGGGGGCGGGGAGGGGGTGAGGGAGGGGGTGAGGGAGGGAGGGAGGAGGAGAAGGGTTGGGGGCACAGCAACGGGTGAGTATTGATACATTAAGAGTGGCGAGGAGCGGCACATCTTCATGCGCGTGCGAGGAGGCAATGGAGCCGCTGGAAAGCGCGGCGCAGAAGGCGCGAAGGGGTGAGTGTGTGAGGACTCTTGGAGAGTTTGTTGCGGGCGTGAAGAACGGACGTTTCGTAATGGGGCATTCGCGAATAGGCCAGGGTCGGTTAGTTCGCATGCAGTTGGCGTCGGCGAGGGGGGCGACAGAGCTTTCTCGGCCATGGATTCCCCGTCTGGCCAATCTTCTGCCATGCAACTCTTTTGAGCCCCAAGTGTCATGACAACGTCACATCACAGCAAAACGCGCCGTGCTATCGTTGTTTCTTGCCCAAAGCTCCGCTACCCTTGGAGTCCGAATAGGGGCACACGCGCAACTTATGTCATCCCAAGCCCCCCTGACCCCGCTCCCCGGCGCAGGTCGCTAGGCAGAGCGAGGGAGGTCTCACCCACAAAGCAGCGCTCGTCGGCCGGACAGCTACGCACAGAGCAGCCAACAACAGAGCCAGCGTTTCCTGCGAAGCAAGCCGGGCGCCTTCGTCGCTGCCGCCCTTGACAGTCCCATCCCGAGTGCCACCGCCGCTGTTTCCACCCCTCCCCGACGGTAAAAAGAAAGGCGCCCAGTAGAACAGCGCGGCCGTGGCGAGGACGGCCTCGGCGCTGTTGGAGTAAGGACGGACGAGGCAGTAGAAGTTGAACCAAGATAGGACCTGGTACAGGAGGGCCCAGCCCGCGGAGGCCGCGCCGAAGGCCCGCAAGGCCAGGCCGAACGCGTAGTAGTCGCACACGCCCGCCATGATCCCCTGCAGGAGCTTGGGAGAATGGGCCACTGCCCACCGGGTGTCAAGGCCCTGCGGGAGTTGGAAAAAGGGTGGCCGGACGAGAGGGGGGAGAGTCAATTTAGACAGGCTGAACCTCAACTCTTTGTCTACGAAAAATGTGCTGCCGAGATTTTTTACGTCAGAAACTCTCACCTGTGTTGCTTTCCCCACAAAAAAAATGGCCCTATACTTGCCACGCATCCACACCTGGAAGCATCACCACTTGCCACGCATCCACACCTGGAAGCATCACCACTCTATTTTGGTTGTACGATATTCCGTAATTCTGATTCTACTGCAACTCCAGCCTAACACCTTATCTGGAAGTGCACTACCCTGCGATGGACTCTTTGGTTTTCTCGCTGCAGCGTGGCAGAGCGGCTGCAGTTTTCGTGACCACTAAGCACTGCGACAGTGTCGCCGAAGTTTGAAAACGTGGTTCCAGGTCAACGGATTTTTGTCGTTCTTATACCGTGGTCAAGTTATCTTTATACTGCTGCAGTTATGAGCAGCACTCGGACGTACGAATATCCCCCCCAAAACAAGACTCAACGATGTAACTGTTTTTGTGTTCTTTCTCTACAAGACGAAACACTGTGTTTTTTTAGTCAACACTTCTTTGTTTAAGCCGATTACGGCGTCGGTGACATTAATCCCGGTGTCGATAACCCTGAAATACCTTCCCTGCCTGTATACACGAGCACATGGTCAATCTTGGGCGATTTCGTTAACGTTTTCCACCGCGACAATTGCCGTGAAAATTGCCTAAACTGGCGGTGCGATTGCTGGAGCTCAGGTAGCGGCTGTGCGAAGCATAAAACTGCGTGGCCGCGGTGCATCGGATTTCTCCAATTCTAGCACAACAAAGACCAAACCAACTATTAATACATGTAAGACTATATCGTGACTTGGTTGAGCTCCTCCAGGAGTGGTGTGAAATTTGGAGGCTTCAGTGGGGAGCACGGTGCCAGTGAAAGAGCGCAGAGTGCTGAATTATTCCAAGAGATTGTGAGGGGCTGGCTTCGACCAAATCCCGGTTTCAATCATATTTGACGTTTTTGGCAGAACCTCTGTTTTGTATTTTGGGGGGAAAACAACACGGGTGCTCTTAGTTTCGGGCCAGGCTCACGTGCGGCGTTACGTGAGGCAGGGTGTGTCCAACACTACGTATAGACTCTGGAGCTGTGAGTTGGATGCCTAAAAGTCGCCAGCTAGGTATCAGTTGGCTAGGTATGCCCGTTAGCTGCAGCGGTGCCAACTGTATCCAACGTGTGGCCTTCCTCGTTTATGGAAGGCTTCGTTGCTGTTCGTATAAGGGGTGCGCTTACCCTCTTGAGACCATTCTCTCAGAGAGGGGGAAAGAGCTGTACCAGAGTGTTTGCGAAAGTTTTTTTTTTTTACACTTCCCTTGCCCAAAATAAACACCGAAGGTAGGATTTGAGGTATATTCTTGAAAAAAGTACTTTAGCGAAGGTAGGAATTTGACGAAATGTACGGTACATTTTTGCTCTCCATAATCATTGGCTTATAACACCGAGCATCTTCCATGCCTCCAAGCACCATCCTGCTTGCTGTGCGCAACACGACAACCGCTGGGAGCACAGAGGCTCGGGACGTGTAGCTGCAGTATAACGCGGACGAGCGGCGTTGGATTGTGCCGGCGGGCCGCCGGCGGCCCGCTGCTACGGTACGCTCTCGCCCGTTTGGCGTCGTGGAGGATGCGTCGTCCCGGACTCGTACTCTTACTCGTACTCATGCTTGTACCGCCTTGTTTGTAGAGCGCGATAGAATGACGGTTCGAGTATAACTTCAATTCCACCGTATTGGGATAGCAGCAGCAGCAGCAGTGGCGGCGGCGGCGGCGGTGGAGCAGACCGCGCCAGCGCTGTGGCGCGCGTAGGCCGAGTGCAGCAGCAGCAACAGCAGCAGCAGCAATCGAAAAATGCAAAAATGGAAGCTGGTGCTGGTGCTGGTGCTGGTGCCGATGCTCTTTATTTTTGTTGCTCAAGCTGATGTTGCCCCTAACTTTGGCTGGCGCTAGTTAGCTGCCGCTTGCTGTGCTGCTGTTTGCAGTCGTGGGATGGCAGTGGCGGCACTGCGGTCAACTCTGCCGCCGACACTGCTTGTTGCTGGGTTGCCGTTGCTACTCGCACGCTATTGCTTTATTTTTCGTCCTTTTTTTTTTGTTTGCCGCCTCACATCCCCACTTCCCTCCTCAATTTCGGAGGCGTCGCCTGCAGGATTTGGTTTACCTCTCTCGCAAACACACCAAGATCACGATGGGAAGGAAAGTAAGTATCTGAATACGCTTTTTCGCAAACACTATCAACTCTCAAACTTCTTCAAGCGCCGTTGTGTACTGTATTATCAAATATTAATAGTATATACTACAGTACGAAAGTTACTCGACTCTAACTTCAAGTATTGATAATTGGTCCTCGAAACGTGAGAGCGGTTGAAAAATAAAGGACGTGCGCTCGATGTTGGCTTTGAGAGGGCAGCGGCGCAAACACGCCTTCCTGTTCGTTACATACTTCTGGAGGAGAAGAAAACAAAACCGCCCGCAGCTGAACGGGTCGGTACAGAGAGCTAGCGTCTGCGTTCCCGACCGCACGCGCGACCGACCCAAAATCCACACCGACCTACAAAACTCGGGGGTGCATCCCACATGTCCCCTAATGACCACAGGGCGCAATGGGTGAGCGCTCACGACTCACCACCATCTGCAGCGCCTTGTAGACCCCCGCGAATACCAGAGGGTGCGTGAATCCGCGTATTCGAGCAGACGGCTCCCACTCCCAAGTGCTGCTCGGGAGAGTGCAGGCAGGGGAGAGAACGCCCAGGAAAGCTTTAGAGTTACGAAGCTCAGCCGGCAGACGCTACTCGTGTCTACGTACGTACTGGTAAATACTGCCGGTGCTGGCAGCAGAGCAGGGAACCGTAAAGTTGTCGCCTTGGCCCAACGAAATATCTAGGGAGTATCTCTTCGGCCAACGGCGGCGTAGGCACAAAATGCCTACGCACAGCTCAGAACAGCAGTATGCTGGTGCAGGAGTATCCGCACTGCGTTGATCAGACGGACAGGTGTCACACCGCTATATACGGCGGGACCAAACGACATGGGCAAGCAAAAAGCACCCGCTTATGTAGGCCCCCAAACTTCGCCGAAGCCCCCCCCCCCCCTTAACGTGAAGCTAAAGCTATTATCGAGTTGACGTCGAGCTATGATGGGGATGATCCATATCATGTCATCCTGTACGATATCTCACATCCGCTACGAGTACTCGTACTGCTGTACTACTGTAGTATTGCGGGGGATCATAGTAAATAGGACCTACGGTACGCACATAAACCTATATATTTACCTCTTTTTACTACTACTATTACGGGGGACCATAGTAAACAGGACCAAATATTGTTAGTAAAAATACCTAAATATGTAGGTTTTTATGTATACCATAGGTCCTATTAACTATAGACCCCCGTAATAACAACATTGGGTCCTATTTACTACCCTGGTACCAGGTACTGGTATTGATTATTGGTCTCCCGTAATAGTGTCTGGAGATGTGAAGACCGTTTATCTATTCGTTGATGACTAAACGGTCCTTACATTTCCGGACAGAAGGTTTGAATCAAGCTCTCATGATAATGGTTCATTGCTGGTGGAGGACACATCTACCGGTAGTGCTCGTGGTTCGTCCGAGTCGTGCCAGAGTTCCTGCATAATAAGCAACCAGCAATCCCAGCGAATGCTGAAAGCTACTGCTTTTTGTACCAGGTACCAGGTATCAAGTACCAAAGTACCAAGCCGGAATCCAGAGTGCACTGCTCACTGAATTTACGAAAGCTCTTATATACTGGTTTACAGAGTGCATCTCACAGGTGGCCTTTTCCAAAGGCGAGGAGGTGGGCCGGCTCTGGCCCCTGCCAGAATTCATCGGGGGTGAAGGATGTCCGCACCAAGAGGGCGTTGAGGACGCGGAAAGCGACCAGAAGTGACAGTAGCTTGCCCCCAGGACGGGCGTGCACCCTTCCTTCGGCCACATCTTGAGAAGCTCGTGTAGGAAGTGCGGTGAAACCTTTTGAGAGAGTTTGTATATTTTCTACAGGCGTATGCTGGCGGGGCCATAAATAGCAACCTGTTCGCGGTTGCGTGTGCGCGCGCGTGGGTAGTGTGTGCAGTGTCGCGTCACACGCGGCGTGTTTCTGAAGAACTACGTGAAGATTCCATCCTACTCGTAGCAGCCGTCTCCCGTGCGACGAGCGCTCGTACTTTTTTGGCTAAGCGAGTTTGCCTGAGCCCAAGAGCCCGTGTGCGGTTTTGTGCCCTCCTGTAGTCGCTCCAGCGTAGCTCTCTTGGTGTCAGGCCAACTGCCAGTTCAAGCATGGTACGCTTGGGGGAAGTGATGCCCACGCAGGCACAGGAATTCCTTTCCAAGGCGGTAGACGCCAGCGAAGCAGTCGCGGATCAGCTCGCCTCTACGTTCCGTGTGGAGGTGGACTCATCGGACGTGTCGGAGGTAGCAGGGATGCTTGCGAGCAAGATGCGTCGAGAGGCCTTCACGGCAGCCAACGGGGCCAAGTTCGAGAGGGAGCTGGACGAGAAGTACGGGATGCTGAAGGATGTCATCCTCCACCCAACGGTGCAGGTGCGTTGTGCGGTCTGCGTGGGGTTCTTGGTAGCGTTGGAAACGCGCGGCGTGCTATCCACTCCCCCTTTGTCTACTTGTATGAGGTCTACTCTGCATTTGTCTGCTTGTATGGTTTAGTACTGCTGTACTGCTGTACCAGGTATGTAGTAACAACATACCGGGTATCATGCATCATGCGTTCGGCCTCCCTTTATCAAACATACTATAATAACGTCTTGTACATCTTCTTGACTCACAAGCATGGGGTCGGCGAAAGTGTTTGAGCACTTTCAACCTGCTTGTGGGGTGGGGTCTAGCATGATGTATGGGTTTGCCTGTTGCCTGGCGTTGCTGTAGACCGTGCAGGGGTTGCACGTACACGTTTGTGTGACGCGGTGGATCGATCTACAGCAGTACATCCTGCAGATCTACAGCAGCAGCACTCGCAGCTGCTGCTGCTGCTGCTGTGTCATATTACACCTTTCACTGTTCTTTCCCGTGCGCTACTCGTACGAACGTGCCAGCGGTACATCCAACCTGTCCGGAAATGAAAGGACCGTTCTGTACTTTTATTTTCATGCAAACGGTCCTTAAATTTACGGACACATTGTCATCATTATCATGATTATCAAGTACAAGGAGTTGAACAGCAGAGCGGGTACATCAAGGGCTTGGGGTGCGGATGCACACGTCGCTGGTTGCACTCACGTCTCTGCACCTAGAAGTAAGAAATTACAGCAGTGGTACTCAGGACTATACGTGTATACCGGTACGAGGAACGAGCAGCATCCAGACAAACGGCAGCGTTTATATTTTACCTTGACTCGCCAATATGCGTGTGGTGTGGTATAAACAGGCACTGCTGTTTGTAGTACCAGGTACAGCAGCAGTCGTAGTAGCACCAAGCACGTGGTGGCTTGCAACAGGCAGCACACGTCTTGCAACGGCGCCAGTGCAGTCAGTGGAAGGTGGCGCGCCGCTTTAGGTGGTAATCCTTCCTCGAACCTGCGTGGTTTGACCACACGCCTCGGATCAAAGCCGTTGCCCTCCCCCGCTTGTTATCGCAAGTGTCGTATTAATATGTCATCACACCATCACACTATAGATGCTGGTGGTACGACACGTGTCGCCAAACGTCAAGCAAGTTCACATCTCTCGGCATGTCGTTCGTCACCTCAGGGCGTGTCTTAACTCCCCTCCACGAGCATTGGAACGGAAGGAATGGTTTATTATTTGCGTGGTTATGTGCCGCTGATTGGTTTTGAGTTATTTTTAGGCTGAATAGATTCCAAGCGTTTCTACCCTGTCCGTACTTTTGTGAAGAGGGAGCGGAAGTGAAAAAAAGTAGTCCCTCTTCTGGAGGACCGAACGGCCCATTTGGAGCGAGATTTACGGCAATCGATTGGTGCCGGAAGTGTTGCAACATTTTCCGGGAGGCCCTAGAGAGAATGGGCAAAATGGACATGGGAGCACGCGATGGAGCACATGTAGACAACACAGGTCTCGCCTGCGGTAGGAGCCACGCGATATGGCCATGGCCTGACCAGGAGACGCACGAGGGAAAACAAATGGGTGGCGAGCGAGGCTATGGCGATAATATTTCTATTAATAGCAAAAGTGCTGAACGGATGTTCACGGAAGTCTCCAGGAGTCCTCGTCGAGTTCGCCACGCCGATATCATGCCGTTCTAGATTTTGCTCGGAGGGCGCCACTTGGACGGCTAGCACTGCTGTCTGGTCTGAGGCATGTCAGGCGCTCTATTTGCCTGTGAAGCTATCTTCTGTGCCAGAAGCATTCGCTGCCCCCGTGACGCCACCCCTGTCCTAGAGTCCACTTTACTCGGGTCCCGCGGCGAATTTCTTTCTGTTCGGTTTGTTCCGGGGTTGCCCGGAATTTCGATCGGACACAAACCGCTGGACGCAGAATGGAATGGAACGAACGATCACGAATAATCTCGTTCCATTTCAGTCCGTTAAATGGGTCGAATGAAGTTAGACACGCCCTCAGCCGATGACATTCCCCGACCTGATCGCCCGCGTGGAACGGCACCATCTCGCGATATCGGTGGGGTCTTTTTCCCTCTCGGAAACACACGCCGTCTAAATTCCATCCCGCGATATCGGTGGGGTATTTTTCCCTCGCGGAAGCATAACCCTTCCTTATTATAGCGCTACTATTAATACCATGAATAAAGATAGTCAATAATTCCTGGGTAGTACAGTTGTACCTGGTTGTGCTCCGGAGTGTATACGACTATTGATATAATGTTTTGCCTGTGGTTATATTTCGCACAGGATATTGAATTATTGAAAACATGTTGCGTCGTTGGGTTTGGTTCTGGCGCGTTCGCCGCTCCCCCGGTGCGTGCACGCCTGCCTCCTTACAGCACCAACGCCATCCCTACCACACCAACACCACCCTCGTCATACCAACGCCATCCTAATCCTACCAACGCCCCGCGTGTGCGTGGGCGCTGCTGAACCGTGCGTCGTTGCTTTCCCGCCCTGGCGTCTCCCTCCTAACGGCGGCGGGCCAACCGTTCAAAACGTGCGGTGCGGCCTGGGCGTTTGCTCTTTGCTCCGCAGTGGCTGCTGGGGCTGTGCGCGCAACTGTGGCGCAGCTTTCGCCTCTTCGGGAACCCCCCTCTAGGAACGACGGCCGGGGTTGTCGTCGGGCTGATGATATACCGCAGGTCAGAGGGAGCGGCGCTAAACATGTTGCCTTGGTCAAGCGTAGTACATATGATGCCATGCACCGCTCTGTACCGAAATGTACAGAACCGTCTGCGTATTAAATATTTCATCCCAACATATTAATATTTCATCCAAACGTACCAATATTTCATCCAAACGTATCGTATATTTTTGGGGCATTATGGTATACAGCACACCAGCATGTAACTCGGAGTGCGTTGTAAATAGTATTTCACCCAAACATACTAATATTTCATCCAAACGTATCGTGTATTTTGGAACATTGTGGTGTACGGCAGCGTGTATCTCGGAGTGAGTGGTGGCGGTGGCGTTCAGACACCACTCTGCCCCTAATTACAACGACATGTACATAAATATATAGAACATTCTTATACTAGAATTTAATCAAAAACATCCTTATATTTTGGGACACAATGGTTTTCTATTGGTAGGAGGCCGGTCTTGTTTGGGCGCGTCAAGACCTCTTTTTACGTTACTATACTAGTTTCAGTGTAGGGGAGCGGTCAGTCAAGGGGTCAAACTGCGGTCTCCTGTCACGGCATCCTTGTCGGCGTTTTGTTTTGCCGAGAGCTTTTGCGTTTGTGTTGTGTTCGTTCGCATGTTGTGTTTGTGTTTTGTTCTCACAAGAGGCAGCGGAGGTTGCGGAAAGGCCTTTAGTGACCGCCGTAGGGGGTGTCCTGTGCTACTGAAGTGACTTCCGCATGCGCTTTCAGCACGTCGTTTCCGATTTAATTTAACGTCCACTCCCACCCCGCACCACCGCTGCCTCCGCTGCCGCTACCTCCATCGCCTTCGCAACCCAGGAAAATCGGGTTCGTCAACATGTCGCTTGCGGCCGGTGTGCTGTCGGGGCTTAACCCGGTCGTCGTCGTTGCGGTGGTAATGATGTGGAAGCTGTGGACTAGCTGCAAGTTCCTCCCCAGGGGCTGCAGGGTCAACCCGGAGGTGGGTGACCGAGCCTGTGCCGAGAACTGTGGAAAGCCGGGTCGGAGTTGTTGCTTCATGTGATATATATATATATATATTATTTCTGGTGTTTTCTTTTTGTAGCGGTGGCATTGCAACGTTGTGTTTAGCAGGGCTGTTCTTGTTGTTGTTCTCACGTTAACTCATCGCCACAATACAAAGCAATGTAGCCCGTGGTCGCAGGACAGGCTCCAAAAAACTAGCTCTGTCTGGAGTGGAAGAATGCCTCGGTAGAAATGTATCATGTACTGGTGGTGCGTACCACTCTGTTCCTATCCACAAAACTTGCCTCTATAGAAGCGACCCGCGTTCTTCAAAGCGCTGGCGTATTTGTGACATTTTTACAAAAATCCTAATCTTATTATTCCCTCGGCTGTACTTTTGTTGTTGTTGTTGTTGTTGTTGTCACGTTAACTCATCGCCACAATACAATGCAGTAAAGTCCGTGGTTGCAGGACAGGCTCCAATGACTAACTCTGTCTGGAGTGGAAGAATGCCTCGTTAAAAATAAAAACAAGCAGAGAATAATACACATGATAGCTGAGGCACGTCTACACCTCAGACAGAAATAAAAAAGTGAGGTCCGCGCACGTACGTATCAGGTACAAGCGGTACGCTGTACAAGTCGCCACAGAAACCGAGAAGACCGCGTACTACCCAGAAAAAATAGACAGAATGAAAAAAAACAGCTCGACGTCGAAAAATCGAAATCGAAATCGAAAAGGTCAAAAATCGAAAAAGAGAAAAGAGAGAAAAAAAAAACAGTTCAAGCAAGAAGGCAAGAAAGGAAACACACAAGAGAATGCGCAGATTTTCGCAGATTGCAGGCTCGCAAGCTACGCGAGGGGTGTAGGACAGACACATGAACCAGAAAACAAACATACTTACTCCGCTACTAAGAGCACCAGGGAAGCGAAAAAGAAACTAATAGACGAAGAAAACGAAGAGGAAGACGACGAAGCAAAGCCACAAGAAAAGGTAGATGGCATAAAGCAAAAAAGGAAGATACAGACAGAGACACACAGAGGGGCAAACGGGAAAAAAGGAAAGAGCAAAACTAAAAAAGAAAAGAAAAAAAGGGACAAAAAGGGGACCAAAAGGGGGCGGGGAGGAAAGATAATACGATAATACGAAAGGCAGGCACTGGTGCATACAGACACGCAAAGTTGCCCGGGTGGCACCATGCTACTAATAGTTACTTGGGCCCCAAAGAAGGGGGAGTGCATCATGACGATGATGGCGATGATGGCCATACCCAGGCGTCAGTCTGTTGGGCAGACCGCCCCCCGCCCCCCCCCCCCTCCTCCCCCCCACCCCCCCCCCTTCCCCCTCCCCCCCCCTCCCCTTTCGCCCCGCCCCTCGTTCCTGCCATTATGCGCACTTTCATTGGCGTCAAGGGTTGTAGTCGCGGTTGCAGTCATCCTGTGCCGTTCTGCCGATGCCTCCTTCTCATCCTCGTGCCATTTCCGCATGAAGACCTCCGCCGCTTCCTCGACCCGTCGGAACCATCTAATATGCCGGTTTTTTGTGCTGCCTCGCGCCACCCTTCGAGCTTGATGCCTGTATACTCTGGGGGTGCCCGGGTGTCTACCGGAGTACGACCACAACCAGATTGGGTATCTGGGTACCCCAGAGTATGTAACCTACTAAGTAGGGTATACTCTATTGTGGGTACCCGGGTACCTACCCGAGTGTGACCAAATCACCAGAGTTTGTACCCGGATACCCCAGAGTATGTACCCTTCAGAGTTGGGTGTATTCTCAGGGAGTACCCGGGTACCTACTCGAGTGTGACCAAAACAACCAGGTTCGGTACTCGGGTACCCCAGCGTATGTACCCTACTAAGCGCACCCTTGTACACCTCGGACAGATCATGATCTATCTTATTTCTATCTACAGTAGATGTTCTAGTTCCTCATCTGGCTGTTGTGCGAGGTCGTGCAGGATCTGCATAGTACAGATCCAACCGACAGGAAACATGCGCTATATATTAATAGAACATGCAAACAATTGTGCGGCTTCCGCGCGGCAACATGAGCTGTTGATGTCTCAGATCGGGGGTCCATCTATCCGCCCTGAAATGTCTACATCATCAAGTGGGGATCGATGATTTTTGCCCCGACGTGGGCGCCCTTGTGAAGCATTGCGCCTGGTAGCTTGTACGGCTTTTTTTATTCTTATTTTTTTGTTCGCGAGGGAGGTCCAGGTGACGGTGACGGTCGCGCGAGAGGGTTCGTCCGAATCTCTCAGCTATTCTGGCGGTGTCACGTGCATGAGGGGGGGGGGGGGGGGGGGGGGGGCTGGGGGGGGGGGCTGCAGCGAAGTGCAGGCGTGCGAGGCGTGGGATAGTGCGTGGGTGTGGTCGGCCTGTTGCCTCAGTGGCAGAAGAGCTGACGTGCAGTTTTGAGTCCTTTTTTTCACAGGGTCGAGGGTTGTGGAGGTTCGCTCTATGGCCATGAAGACATGTGCCCCCCCCCCCCCCCCCCTCATGATGCTGTTGTGGTGCTGAGCGTTAATCCCGCCTTTGTGTTTGATTTTGGGCAGTCCTGGGTCTCCTTGTGTCTTGTTGTTGCTGTCGATTGCTGCTGCTGCTGTTATTGCTGTTGTCGGTTCATTGATGCAGCTGTTGTCGTCGTTGTTGTTGTTGCTGTTGTTGCTGCTGCTGCTGCTGTTGTTGTTTCGTTTCTTTTGCTGCACTGTCCTTGTTGTTGCTGTCGATTGCTGCTGCTATTGTTGTTGCTTTTGTTGGTTCATTGATGTTGCTGTTGTTGTCGTTGCTGTTATTGTTGTTGCTGCTGCTGCTGCTGCTGCTGCTGCTGTTGTTGTTGTTGTTGTTGTTGTTGTTGTTTCATCACTACAGCACGGCCCGCCGGAGGATCTCGGCGAGGACAAGCTCTCCGACGACTTCTCCCCCCGGCCAAGGCGTCGCTGGCGGAAGGCGAGGAGTACGACGACGTGGTCGTGGGGTCCGACCTCGGAGGTGCGGTACTTCTGGGGTACATACTACCCGCGGTTGGCTACGGTAGCGCTTGCTCTGCGAGGTCGCCTCGACCGGCGCGCTGCAATGCGGGCTTGTTGCTGCAGCCGGCCGCCGTCGCTGCTGCTGCTGCTGCTGCTGCTGCTGTTATTCTTGGTGTCCGTGGTGGTGTTTTCTTTTGTCGATGCGGGGGGGGGGCATTTGACTGTTGCTGGCTCTTGGCTGCTGCCGTTTTCCGACGGTGTTTCGGCGTCACTGCAGTGGTGTTGCTGTTGCTCCTGATGTTGGTGGGTGTACATGGTGTTGGTGATGTTGCTACTGTATTGCGGGGGACCGTATTAAGTAGGACCTACGGTACACACAAAAAAACTACCGGTATACATTTCGCTATTTTTAACTAACAATATTTGGTCCTGTTTACTGTGGTCCCCCGTAATATATAGTTTAGTGGGTACCCCGAGTGAACCCTTTTAGAACCGCAGTCCCGTTTTGCAGACGAATTACTTGGTTTTAGAGTGGTCTGTCTCCAAAACGGGACTGCACTGCTAAAAAGGTTAAAGAGCACCCAAGACGATGAAATTCGGGACAGAAGGGCGGTTCAAACCGGCACGTCCTGCCCGAAGTAACAGCTATTACTACGGTAGGTATTTCCCAGTACGTAATTGATCAATGCGTAGTTAAGCGCGCTTGTTTCGGCTAGTCACGGGATGGTCTTCTCTCTGGGTACCCGCTGGTGTAGTCGCACAATCGCCGCTTTTTATGTTGGCGCGCTGCGCTTGCCGGAGCGTCGGGTAGGTTGCCTTCGCGAGGGCTTCGTTACGGTACGAGCGTAATCAGGCGACTATTAACAGAAAGAGGTCCCTTTCTTTCTTTTGCGCATTTAGAAGCAGATAAACTCGCATTCGCCCGTGAGTATTGCTGTGTTGTCGTACCCGGTACGTTGACATTTCACTCACCTTACCTCGATTCATTTGCAATTATTTTCTGGTTCTTCTCTGTCTACAGCAGTCTGTGACCACAGAATTTGTACCAGGTATCTCTCTCTCTCTAGGATAGAGAATCAGAACAGACACTGGGTATACTGATGTAGTTGGGTGGAAACATCGGTTCAATGTGGAGACAGAACAAACACTATCACGTAAGTATCAAACACCACGCGTGTATGATACCGCGCGCGTTTCTGTTGTGAACACGAACGAGTATAGAGCGCTACCGTATTCCATGTAACTAAGAAACCGGAAGTATGTTTCAGGCCGCATTTATAAGAAGAAAAAAAATAGAATGGGTGCGTCCTACGCTGACCTCAGTACACAACGAATCCCGAATTTCTTATTTTCCTGTAGAATCTCAGCCTGCCTTTCTTATTGGTCGTTTTCTTATTCATGTGTTCTGTGCTGTACAGGCTTGTTCTGCGCTGCTGCTCTTCTTTCCCGCTGCGGGCGGAGGGTACTGGTGCTGGAGCAGGGCCCCCTCATCGGTGCCGGAGCGGTGGTGAGGGCTCCCGAAGGGGCCGGTGACTGGGAGTTCGAGACCGGAGTGCAGTGTCTAGGGGGAGGAGGGAAGCTGGGCCGTTTCGTCAAGCGGCTGCAGCTGGCCTGTTTGCCGAGCAGCGGTGAGCCTACAGTTTCGCGGGTTGGCTGCCGGCCGCTTGTGTTTGTGCGGAGTAGGTGGTGGTGGCGGTGATGGTGGTGGTGGGTGGTGATGATGATGTTGGGCCCGGTTGTTTGCGCTGACTGTGGTCGGTGCGCAAGTGCTCGGTGTTGTGTTCTGTGGGGGAGCGCGGCAGGGTGTGGTGTTGGTGCTGGCGTTGGTGTTGATGGTGATGATGGTGATTGGTTGATGGTATCGTACCGACTCGACTTTTTGTGTGTTTTGTATTTTTGTCCTATCCGTGTCTTCTGTCATGTTCTCGTTTTTTTTTTTTTTTTTACTAAGGTGTCACGACGCATCGGTTTACTGGTACGTAAGTTAACACTTCCTCGTTCATTCGCGTGTGTGTAGAGTGGCGTTTTTTCCCCCCGTCCGTGTGTAGGTTGGCGTTTTTTTTTGTTGTCCAAGGTCGGCGGTATACGACACTTGGCTCAGGATCGACCAAATGGTTGATAGATAGTCCACGACAAATATCCTCACTATATCTTCCTTCCGAAAATTTTCCAGACGCTCGGTGTTTGACTGAGGGTTAGAGTTCGAGTTAATGATTACAGTCAAGTCTATTTCAACCCTTTTTGTCGGAGCTGGGCCAAAAGGCCTGTTGTACAGGCCTCGATACATGGGTGGGGTGTCTCGTGTATGTTGTTGGCAACCCCTGGCGAGACACATTTCAGACAGATGATGATCGATCTGATCTGTCTACAGATAGATCATCTATTGCAGCTCCTCACCTGCCGTTGTGAGGGGTTGTGCAGGGATCTGTACATAGTGCTGATCCAACCCACAGGAAACGTGTGCCAGATCATGCAGATCATACGGCTCCCCCCCCCCGGGCAGCATGAGCAAGATCATACAAATCGGGAATAGAACTGCCTTGAAAAATCTACATAGATCATGAAGTAGAGATCGATGAAACTGTCGGAGAGGTAGGTGCTTGTCACTCTTTCCCTAAAATATAAGAACAGTTTTAATCAAATATTCGTCTATGAAGTGTTGAACGCAACGTTTAGGGACAAGAGCATGGGACCACTTATTCGAGAAAATGGTCGGCACACACTTGTGTGCAGGTATAGGTATAAGACAAAGGGACCATGGATAGTGTCAGCCCAATGGTTGGTTGGGTCTGGCTGGCTTTGGGTTATAGGGTTGGCGTCTGGTTTTTGTTCGTCTCGCGCGCAGCGTTGACCGGAGCTATTGTAGGTACCCCGTGGACCGCTCTACGCCCATCATGAAGGTGGGGCGACCTTCACCGCACACTTGATGTCAACCCAATATGCTATGATACGAAAGAGACCACCGGGGCTTGACCCCTCGACTGACCTCCGGTACACTAAAATCAGGACAATTAGACCTTAAGGATCCCTCGAGAAGACCGACAAGACCGGTCTCCCATATTGCACTCTTGACAGAAAATATAAGAAGAGTTGTTTGAGTATACATAGTTGTACCCAAACGATTCTTACATTTACTGAAAGAGTGGTACTTTGTATTACGGGTGGCCATAGTAAATAGGACCAAATATTGTAAGTAAAAATAGGTAAATATATAGGTTTTTGTGTATACCATAGGTCCTATTAACTATGGACCCCCGTAGTAGCGCCTTTGCAACAAGAGCTTCGTGGCGCGAAAAAAGTCCACCCCGTTTCAAGGCGATCGTTTTGCCGTTTCGTTTATCCTTTTTATCTTCTTGCGCGTATGAACATGCCTCCTTGGTGCCAAAGATGTTTCAGCAGAAAGACCGGTCATCTTGGGCGCGCCGAGGGCCTCTGTTGGCGTTTATATACTAGTTTTAGTACGGGGCAGCGGTCAGTCAAGGGTTGAAACCGCGGTCCTCCTACAATAGCGTATTCGATAATTTTGCTTGATGCCAACATCTGGTACCCCACTCTTCCTTCCCCCCCTCTCCTCCCCGATATTGTAGGGATGCGAGGGTCTATGGTCGTACGACTACGGCCATGTATGACATGGGTACCCCCCCCCCCCCCCCCCCCCGACCCTTCCTCCCTCCTCTGTCGCCGCCGCTGTCGCCGCCACTATCACGCCTTTTGTTTTCAGAGAGCATCCAGTGGGTGCAGGTGGGCAAGCTGGAGTCGGAGCTTAGCGTGCACGACATGGTTTCCATCGGCGGCAGGCAGCAGACGCTCCTCTTCCCCGCCGAGCAGGAGAAGCTCTTGGAGTCGCTCATGACGCAGGTAGGCCCCCCGGTGGCGCCCGGAGGGAAGCAAGGGTCGTCGGTTTCTCCTTGACATGTTTGTCGGTGGGGGTTGCGAGCGTGTTGATGGTGTCGATGGTGGTCGTGGTGGTCGTGATGGCGCTAGGTAGTCCCCGCTAGCCGGCCCTGCGCCCTACCCCCCTTCTTGTCGGTTACATGGATACTCCAGTTGCAAAGCTGTAACCCACGTGTCGTTTCTAGAGTTAGCCCAATCATAATCCCTCTCTCTTCCTCCCTTCATTCCGCCTCCTTCGTCCCTCCCCCCCAAGTAAAAATCCAAGCGCAAGTCTTGTCGTAACGCCTCTCCCCCTCCCTCCCTCCCGTGCGTCCCGTTCACCCCCCCCTCACCCTCCCCCCCCCCAAAAAACAATATCATTAAAAAAAAAAGTTTCCCGAGAGAAGAACGTTCTTCAAAGCGTTCTTCGCGCAGGCGGAGAAAGAGTTGGCCAGCTCCCTGATGTTCTACATTAGCAAGCTTTTCCCCACAAGGCCAGCGGCTTGGCTGGACCGAGTCCTCACCGCGATTTTCTTGGCGCCCACGGTCGCCGCGCACATGGAGATCGCCAAGCGAAGGTGGGCATCGAGGACGGGGTATAGAAACACAGCTATAACTTTTTATGCAAAAAATTGATAGTAGCTGGGCGCGTAACACCGACCAGCCCTAACGAGTGTATAGTTACAGCGGTAGTTCTATTATATGTATACGTATATTTGTCAAATTTTCGTACTTTTGCCAACTTTTCTCTTCGCACGAGCACTTTTAGGCAAAACAGTAAGTACACGGACACGGGAAGCCCTGCCGGACACATTGGTCTAGGTCTCGGCGCAATCTGTGCACTCTGAAGCGCGTGGCAGGCGCTTAAAGTTTTTTTTTTCGGCGGGAGTGGATAAGACGATTTCCCTGGTTTCGGTAAAGAGGCCTTATTTTGTACGTACGTATCGGTACATTGTGATGCTCTCTGTTTTCTCCTCCCGGCTCTCATGAGCTGTGAGCACACAGCTCAGGCATTTACCAGGAACACAACAGACAACATGCACAGATCCCATCGTTCCAACGCTGCCGCCCACACGCCGTGCGTGTTCGACACGCCCATACGCGCAGTGTTGCTGTGGTTGGTTGTGTCTCTGTCAGAGCCTGTCGTCCGCATTCCATCGTCTGCCATATATTTTTTTTATCAGTATGTACCCAGGATGACGTATAAAAAAATCCCATACATACATTTTTGTTGGGTTTTGCACGGAGCACGGACCACCGCCTAGAGAACAATGGAATACCCACAGCAGTGCACAGAGCGTGCTTACCTACAGCTTCCTACAGCACCACAACCAACCCTGCTGCCCAGCCGCAGCAGTGAGCACACCTTGCGCGTATTGATGATCGTACTGCCGCTCATTCGTACAGCAGCGTTGGTAACATACTTACAGCAGTACGGTAGTTCTGATTGCAGTGTGTCCTACATTGCTGACCGATAGATCCTAGAGCCAGCTGAAAGGGGATCAGTACACGTACGTTCCTCGCGTTGCATTTTACAGCAGTACTGCTGAATATGCAGTCATACCTGTACAAAAGCGATTCTACTGCTGTAGGAGATCGTGCAAAGTGTTTTAGATCGCATAAAAAACACGACATGCCAGTTGTACGAGCACTGTTCTAACGTATACGTTAAACTGCGCTGGATCACATTTTCGTTTCCGAGGTTCGACTCGCACCATCCACGTTTTTTTTCTTAATTTCACTTTTGACTATTTTTGTACCAGAACTACAACAGAGTACTACTGTGAACAGTAATAATAATACATTCGTCCACACCTTGCTTTTCTGAACGTATAATATGATAGAGTACATGTTACGTGTGTGTTTTAGCCCAAATTAAAGAGTTTGGGCGCGCTTGCGTGTGGCGTGCGTTCATACCTCAGCATTTCACAGCTTCGTATTATACTCCGAATACTTGGGAGTAAAGCAAAGTATGTTCGAGAAAATACTGCTGCTATTACCGTAGGTACTTCGTACACTCGCAGTATGTCGGGGGTTTTGTACTCGAGATACTACGAGTACTGACTGGCTGTATTTTGAGGTTCTGTATAAATACTACTGCGTATACTTTCTTTGGGCTCGCACTAATGCGGGGTTCGCTACTGCTGCTGGCATGGATACCGCCTGTTGTGCTTCAAGTATCTCAGGGTGCTGTACCGCGGGTACTACAAGTATACCAGTAAGTACTAGTCTATAGCAGTATTTCGTCCATTGGTAGTGTTCGTACTGCTGCTTCTTCTGCGAGACTCAGTACTCGCAGTAGTGAAATACCCTCAATATGCCCAGTATACTTCAAGTATGAAGTATACTTCAACCGTTTGTGCACCGTGTCGACAAGTCTCAGGCCCAGCGTTCGTACAAAACACACCCAGATAGTCCCACACGAGTAGGAGTTGGAGCAAACTACTTTCGCTGGAGACAACTTGAGCACCCAAAGCAGTCTGCCAGTATTTCGATACCAGGTATAATATTATGCATGACTGCGAATGCTCTCAGTATCTCGAGGTTCTGTACTGGGCATATATTGCGTTTACCCCAAGTATTTATGTCGTGTTTCGATACTACTGCGGGTACATACTTTAAGCAACCTGTATTCTCGGGGTTCGGTACTGCTGCTCACACTCTCATTGCTCTCAGTATTTGGGCCTTTTCTCAGTACTCGCAGTAGTTTTGCCGCCAGTACTCCAATACCCGCAGTACTCGGACTACGATTTGTTCTCGAGCATTTACCTGTGAAACCTTGATATTATACCCTGAGCACCAAGAAACATTTATTTTGGGGGAGCATATATATTATAGTACCAGTATGTATGTGCTGCACCTTATTACTCAGCCGGTCACAAAGTATTATGGCGCAACCTCGACCTCGCGCAACTTTTATGTACTTACGAATCAATCGCCGCGAGTCAGCTGGATCAATATATCTCAACTTACCGATACCCTATTATATATTATTATAGTAATGATCCCACACTAATTCCGCGAACAGCAGTATAATATAGTCTGTCCTCAAAAATATGATGTGTGTGTTCTTCACGTTAAAATGATGGGTGGGTGCAGGTAGGTGCTACTTCTAAAAAAGTGTGCAGGGTTTCATACGAGTATTGTTATTTCGTTCTTGCGCCACTCCCCTATTAATACGGCACCTCCCGGAGGGGCACCTTGTATATACGGCACCTCCCGGAGGGGCACCTTGTATACACGTATGGATGCATCTTGTTTTTCGGGTGTTTCCGCGGAATTTATTTTTTCTGTCGCTGGCTTAGAGCACGGTTTTTTTTAGCCCGTTTTTTTTATGACGCGTGCTTCGAAACTGCATTATGTATTAGTCCACCGCTCTGACCGACAGTATAGTCACCGTTTGGACTCTATTTATGATTTTATAAATTTATGAAATACGTCAGCTGTGAATTGGACTGATTAAGTAGTTGATACTCAACTTTGCAAGCTGCGTAATACGTCTCGTCTATATTCCATTTTTACCGAATTCTACGAGTGGTGCAATAAACCGAACGCGCGTATTATATATGTAATTCCTTGTCAAAGACATAGGCCAGTGACTCCCCTGGATGCTGCCCGGGTCAAGACTCTAATATGATTGTAAAACGAGTATTTTATTTTCTGCCGGAGTGTGACTCTTACGGCCCTGTCCGATGCTATAAGGGACCGTTTTGGGTACATAGTCTATGAATCATGCCCAAACGGGTCCTACTATTCTATTCTTTAGGACGGAGTGGTGCTACCGTAGGTAATTTTGTTTTTGTGCGACCGGCGCTCTTTTGGTGTGTTGGTGTGCTGTATGACCTGTGTTTGGGTGTCCCCGCTCGTGCGCGACTTGGCACCCGACGTTTAATTGGTGGGTAGTGACGGTGAGGGGGGGTTGGTGGTGGTGGTGGTGGTGGGCGTGGTTTTAGTTGCGGCGGTAGGTGGTGTGGTGGTGGCGGTAGTAATATGGTATTGCGGGGGACCATAGTAAATAGGACCAAATATTGTTAGTAAAATATAAAAATAAATCGTTTTTTGTGCGTACTTAGGTCCTATTTACTATGGACCCCCCGTACTAGTGGTGGTGGTGGTGGTGGTGGTGGTGATAATAACCGCTGATTTGTGAGGATGCTTCCGGTTGTCCATGATGGCGACGCTATCTCCCCATCCCCGCCGCCTAGCCCCACGTGTCGTCGATGTAATTCGCGCCCCCCCCGTCAATGGTCAAATGACTAAGGCAAGCAACAAATGAGTACCCCCCCCCCCCCCCCCCCCCCCCCCCCCCCGTCAACAGCGTGAAGGAAATGCTAGGGGCGATCCTGAAAGTGCAGCCGGACGCAAACGATGACCTGGAAGCTGCACAGGCCGCCCTGTGCGCCCTGTTCCGACGAGAGAACTTGCCGGCTCAGAGGGTGCGTCCTTTCCATCCCGAAACCCCCGCCGCGTTGTGTTTTTACCATGCGCCACGCGGTACGTTTTTTTCGTCGACGTTTCTGAAGCTTTTGAAGACGAAAATTATTGAAGTTTCGTGGACGTTGTTGCTGAAGTTTTTTTTTTTTTTTTGTCGACGATTTTTTACTCAAGTTTGGTCGACGATTTTGGTGAGGTTTTGTTGACGCCATTTTTTTTTTTTTTTTAATCAAGTGTCGTCGACGGTGTCGTTTTGTCGATGTGGCTACTATCGATCAGTGTCGTGACGCCGGTATAGTACCGTTAGGTACGCGGGTGTCGTTGTACGAAGTACTGTCACGTTGGTACTTCTCCGTCGGTACTGTTCCGTCGGTATCGCTTTTGTCGGCGTCTCTACGTTGTTGCCCTTATATACGTCTGTGTCTTCTTGTGTTGTTCTTTGCGTTTTTACCGTCACGTCTAGGCATCGTCGTCGTTTCGTCGCGGTTTATTACCATGTAACGCTGGTATCGTGACACCGGTGCCGCTCTGCAGTATGACCCCTGGTTTGTGTATTACGGGGGTCCACAGTTAGTAGCACCTATGGTGTACATAAAAACCTATATATTTACCTATTTTTACTAACAAAATTTGGTCCCGTTAACTATGGACCCCCGTAATAGTAAAATTTTGTCCATACGGTACTCAGGGCCCTTTTTAACGACACGTAAGAAACGTACGTGCCAAATTGGCAAGTTTTTAGCACTTCTTTTTTCAGGTCTCGAAATAGCAAAGTCCAAATAGCAGCAGGGCAAATAAAAATTCCGTAAACTTGCCATTGAAGGACTACGAAAATCATCCAAGATGAATTTTGGCAAAAAAAAAAAAACTTGCTATTTTGGCAAAAGTCCAAATGTCCATAAACTTGCCAATTTGGCCGAAAAGTTTTTAAATACGTGTCGTTAAAAACGGCCCTTTCACTTCGAAACAGAGTGGTGTGTTGAATACAATAATATCTTGCGATGCTGACCATGTCCTGCGCTGCACCTCCTGTTACTGCTGTGCTACTAACTGGCTGTAGGTTTCCTGCGCGGCTTTGATGGGGCACACGAGCGGGGCCTGGGGAGGCCTGTATCACCCTCGGGGAGGCTTCCGGTGAGAGTTGATCACCCATGCCACCGCAGAACGGCGGGCGGGATAGGGGAATGGGGAAAATGTGTGTGTTTGTGTGTGGGGGGGAGGTGTACTCATGATCATGCCTGGCCGTAGTCGTATGACCATAGATCCTCGCATCCCTACGATGCCGGGACGGAACACGTCGGGTTTTCACCGACTAGACAGACGTTGCTCGCACTAAGCGCGAAGCGCCGTGAGGTGTCCGGCGGGTCGCATGAAGGGTGAGCTGCATCCTACGACGGAACGCTTTTGAGGCGGAATTTCTTGCATATCGACGACAGTAGCGGGGGGGGGGGGGGGGGGGGGGGGGGGGGGGGGGGGGGGGGGGGGGGGGGGGGGGGGGGGGGGGGTACTCATCATCATGCATGGCCGTAATCGGATGGGGGGGGAGGGGCTGGGGCTGAACCCTCTAGAGGGCTATACGAAGGGTTCTCCAGAGGGATTTAAGGAGAAACACCATACATGTCGGACAGGTCGTCGATTCCCAGTTGATGATCTAAATCTTTCAGGATAGATGTATCCCTTATCTGTATGATTTGTCTGATCTAGCTCATGTTGCCGGGTGGAAGCCGTAATTTTCTGCATGATCTAGCGCTTGTTCCCTGGGTCGGATCTGTTCTACCGTGTCCCCGGTGGCTTGGTAGTTTGTCCGCGTGCCTATTAAGATCAATTTCGTGGGTTCAAGTCTCATCGAGCGCATACTCGTAAGGACTTTTTCTTGCATAAAAAGCGATTAGCGGAAAGCGCGAAAGCGTGAGTAAGCAAAATTCGATGAAAAATCGGCGAGCAGTGGGAATGCTGAACCCTACGCGCTATAAAAATAAAGGCACGTAGCGGAGGTAGAAGGGACGACACCTGCGACCACGGCTTGTCCAGAAGAAGACCGCTGAGAGTAAAACCTCCTGGGAGTTTGAGCTGAAAAGCGAAAGTGATGATGAAGAAATATATATATATACAGATCACAGATCACGCACAACAGCAGTTCATGTCGGCAGGATAGGATTTAGATGATGTACAGCACAGCAATAGATCGTGATCTGTCCGTGATCTATCCGACGTGTGAACGATAGTATAGCCGTCGCTAGGAACTCGCGCGGCAGGATATTTGTATGTTTCGTCAACTTATGTGCGTTGGCGGATCCCGGTCGGTCGGTGGGTCGGTTCGGTCGGTCGGTCGGTCGATCGGTCGCTTCAGCCATCTCGAAAGGGATCCCTTTTTTTAGGCGCCGAGTAAGTTAGAAACTCGCATTTTTTTTACCCTCCATACATCGGACAGATAGATCATCTACAGATAGATCATCCACAGATGGATCATCTACAGATCGATCATCTACAGATCGATCATCTACAGATATATCATCTACAGATAGCTCATCTACAGATAGATCATCTAGATACTAATCTACCGTTATAAGATGTTGTACAGGGTGTGTGCAGTACAGATCCAACCCAGCGAACCTGTCCTGCGGTAGATCATGCAGGTTACACGGCTCCCACGCCATCAACATGAGCTAGATCCTTCAGACCAATGATCTCTATCTTCTCCTAAAAGATCTAGATCGTGAAGTGGGAATGGTCTGTGCACGATCTGTCCGATGGTGTGGAGCCCTCTGAAACGGGACGGCTACTATTACGGGGGGGCCGAGGTTAATAGGACCTATGGTACACATAAAAACCTATATATTTACCTATTTTTACTAACAATATTTGGTCCTATTTACTATGGACCCCCGTAAATAGTAGCCGTCCCAGACAGTTTTTTACCGACGACTTGTGTGCGATTGTTGTGGCACGAGATTGTCGCTCGTACCTGTGGTGTTTGTGCTTTCCACGCGAGGCGTTACGGGCATGGCGGTGTCCTTTTGTTGGAACGAAGATGAATCGAGCGCTGTGATGGAAGCGTCGCCGACGGTGCCCGACTGGCTGGTTACTTTCCGTTTTTGTAGGTATATTTTTTGTATCGCGGACAGGCGGGAGTGGTGTGTACTACAGCTTGCTGTCGCCTTTGTTTACTCGGACACCGAACGGCGTTTCGAACGGGGAGGGGGGAGGGGGGGGGGGGGGGGGGGGGGGGGGGGGCAACATCGTACTCGGGGGGCTCGACTAGGGCACGTTCTCCCAGCGGTATATAGCAGCTACTGTCATCGATCTAAACTGAACCCAGACAGATAGACCGCCGCGGAGGAACCAAACCAACCGCCGCCACCGCCAACGCTACGGCCGGCCCTCTCTCCCTCTCAAATTTCCTCTCTACCTCTCAAATTTCCTCTCTACCTCTCCCTCCCCCCCCCCCCCCCCCCCCCCCCCCCCCCCCCGCCCCCCTCTCTTCCCTCTCCCTATTCCAGGAAGCTTGCGGAGGGGCTCGTGGACTCCATCCATGCTTCCGGGGGCCGTGTGCTCACCCGCGCACGGACGATCTCTGTGCTCGTGCGAGACGGGCGAGCCGCGGGCGTTTGTGTCGGCCGAGAACCCTCGGGATCGAGCTCGGGCTCGGGCCCGAAGGGCCAGACCGTTGAGGTCCTGATTGCCACCGGCGGCGGCTCCGTCATCTCGTCGATCGGTGTCATCGACTCCTTCCGGCACCTGATCCCTGCGACTGGCGCGGCTGTGGTGGCAGCAGCGGCGGCAGCGGGTGCCGACAAAGCTTCCGGCGGGGCCGCGAGCGGGGGGAAGAAGGGGTCGGAGGGGGGCGGTGAGGGTGGTGGTGGTGGTGGTGGTGACCAGCCGGAAGGGTTTAGGGACCTACGGGCGGCGCGGCCGAGGGTGCACCTGTGCGTCGGGCTACAGGGGAACTGGTTGGAGGACTTGGAGGGGACCTGCGCCTATTTCCATCATGTGAGTTGAGGGAAAAGGGGAACGGGGCGGGGCGTTGTCGGAAACTCCCTTATGGCGTCGACAAGTTCTGCGAAATTTTGACGGAGGATGAGCAGGGGAACGGCTCAGGAGGTGCACGCACGTAATACGGATGTTTTGGTCTTTTTTTCACCTCGTACATAGAAGAAAGAGTAAGGTGGGGGGCCAGGAAGGCACGATGTGATGCATCATCCACCCCCACCCCCCCAATCAAACTTCATCGACCAACAGTTTCAACAGCAACAACGTCGGCATCAGCAACAGCAAACGGCAACAGCAATTGTAATTGTGATCGTTGAACAACAAAAACTATTCACGTTTAACAAAAACACCAACAATATCAACATCAACAACAACAACAACAACACAAGAGATTGTGCACGTTGAATGACAGGTTCGGAACTCGATGGTCAACGGCGGGGGGGGGAGCGATCGTCACGACTCTGGGGGGAGCGCGACTGGTACCGGATAAGCTTCGGGGAGTCGAAGGACCCCGACGGCTGGTACAAGGGAACGACGACGTGCGTCGTCACGGCCGAGATGGGGGACGGTGAGCTCGAGACACTTTCATTGACCCCTTTTTTTCTCAGGTTCCAGGACCAAATACAGGTAGATGGCAAAAACGTAAGCGTGGTTCTTACGCACCCTTTCTTGCCTTATCAGCTGCCTGCAGTGTAGTTCCGATGCTATTCTAGATAGGATAGATACAGCTATTTTACTAAAAATATTTGGTCCTATTTACTATGGTCCCCCGTAATAGGAATTCGTGCGGCAGAAAGATGATTATGTCCTGTCGTCAACTTGTGTGCGTAGGTTGAAAGTGCGGATCAGAACTTGATCGCAGATGTTGGTCGTTAAGGTTTCGGCGGTCGTAACGCCTATTCAAAATCCAGTAAAATCGGGCTTCATTCAGCCACAACTCGAAAGGGGTTTCCTAATTATTTATTTTTGGCGCCGATCGAAAGCTAGACGCTCGCCATTCGCTCGGAACAAGCGTGCCATTCTCTAAGCCATCAGCGCCGGGCTATCACTCTCAGGACTGCAGTTTCCGTTTTGAGGATAAAGTATTACGGTAACACTTGGATTTTGAGTGATTTGTCGCCGAAACGGGACTGTAGCTCTAAGAGTGGGGTTTTGGCTCGATGGACTGCTTGGAAATCGGTGTGGGGTTGTTTCTCCCTTTTAGTATGTATGGCGGCGCCAGGTCGCGTGTCCGATGCTGATGTCACTACGTCTTTGTTTTTTTTTTCGGCTTCAGCCACAAATGGCTACGTGATAGCAGTGAACACAGCAGGGAAACAAACGACGTGCAAGGGTAGGGGTAGGTGGGAGAGAAGGGAGGAAAAAATGGTGGCTTTGGGAATCGCGCGGTGGATTTGTACTTGCGGTAGGTTAAGTGGCCCGAGAGGACATCATGTATATACGGTAGGTCGAAGTACGTGGCATGGTTTGGTTTTCGTGGGGAGGGGAGGAGCCCGATGGCCTCGTGGTACATACGGGTCCCCGAGTTTGTTGGAACGCCCTCTGCTTCTGAGCCGACTGACGCGATGGCCCTCTCTACGAGGTACCAGGTATGTTCGTTGCCGCAAGATTTTGCGGTGCAAGCAAGATGTACAGACCGGTCCAAAGAAACTAAATCAAGCACTCGTGCACTATGTCCTTATCTCCCCCCCCCCCCCCCCCCCTCCTCTGCCTGGTCGGTGAAATCCCGACGTGCTCCGTCCCGGCATTGTAGGGAATACGAGGGTCTATGGTCATACGACTACGGCCATGCATGACAATGAGTACACCCCCCCCTCCCTTCCCCCCTCCCTACTTATTGTACGTCTTCCGGTCTCATGGGCATTTGGCAAGAGCAGATATGACCAAGATGGTGATCGACGGAGCGGGCACGACCGGTTCGCCGATCGGCCCCCTCCACTACACCGTCCAGTCGGGCCGATCGTCGAGGGAACGCACGCGAGAGAGGCTGTTGCACCGCTTGCACCAAGAGTTCCCGCTCACCGAGGTGCGCGATAAGACTGGGGTGTGGTACTTGTTTGTTAGTTGGTTGTTTTAATAGTCGACGTACGAGATGGTTGTGTAACGGTCTGGGGGTACGTAGAGATTATAGGCATGTCTTTCCAGCTTCTGGTTGCGTTTTTTTTTTTAATAGCTTTCCTCGGCGTTCGAGATGATGTGTCAACGGGAGGAGTACGTGGGAAACTGTAGCTCTAGGCATGTTCATCCCTGATACATTACATGCTCCGGAGGCGCCTACTTTATCAATCCGTGCGCTACCTGCAACACACTGGAATGTACACTCGATAAGCTACTACCTGTTGCGTCCTACCACTACGTGCGCCTGCATAAAAATCTGTCGCGGATTGCCCCATCAAATCAGAGGAGCAACGAATATCGCTCTTTCGTTTGTGCTTTTTATTACCTTCGTTCGAACCCGGCGTCCAATGAACCAGCACGGTCTGCGTGCCGGTTTGGAGCCCCAGCACGGTCTGCGTGCCGGTTTGGAGCCTCGTGTGCGCTTTTGTTGGGATCCTTCGTTTTTGGTCGAATGGTACGATTGAACCGTCGTCGCCGTGTAATTCGTTTTAGTTTGTGTGTGTTGATGGTTTGTTTGTGCGTTGCACGTTTTGTTTTGCTTAAGTTCGTTTTTTTCGGAAAAAAAATGATTTTTCTGTCGCGGTGCACCTCGTTTTTTGTTATTTTTTTTTTCTTGGATTATCGGAACTTGCGCTGGTGCTGACGAGGGACAGCAGTCGTCCTGTGTAGTTGGCTTGGATATTAGGACGGAGGCGAACCGTTCTGCTCTGTGCTGTGTGTGCTTTTAATGCGTCAGAACTTCTGTAATGTCGTAGGAGCATCGACCCTTGGGCCCGCACGGACAATTGTCTTTAGAGTCCGAAATACTTGCAGCAAACAAAAATAAGACGATCGACGAGTTTTTATATGAACCCAAAACAAGACCAGTCTGATCGGAAAGATAAGGCGCCATTGTACGTGTTGCGGCCATCCAAACGTACCTTATATTTTCGACCATAATGGTACGTCAGCAAAATCAGTCAATCTCTTACACCCGCAACGAAAAATACAACTGAGCTGAACAACGTTGGAGGGGATCTACATAGCTCCGAAGTTGTCTGTGCGGCTTTCTCGGAAGCGCGCGACCACAGCCCTCCGGCGGTGGACAGCCAGACCCCAGCAACAGCTATTGCGCGAAGGCAAAGGTGTATGCGATCGCCGGGGCTTTCCCGTGTGCGACAGACTGCAAGCGGACGCAAGAAGGCCGCAGAAAGAAGCTTGGTGGGGGCTGTCTAAGCAGTCAGCTGACGGATTGCTGACATGCCCATCGTACGTGTTCTGTCGTATGCTGTCAGGCTTCTCGGGCTAGTCGTCGTAGCGTACGTCGCCTGCTGCCATCTGCAGCTAAAAGCTACCCGGCTTGGGCTAGTTGTTTTGCGCGCGTCGCCTCCTGTCAGCTTCTGGCACCCAAAGCTAGCTTGGTCGCTACCTTAAAGCTAGTCGTGCCTAAAAGCTAGCCCAGTCGCACCGAACGCCTGGCACAAGATCTTACTTGTATCTACATACCGAGGGATATCTTTCCGTCTCATTTATTATCTTCGACCTTTTTTTTGTCTCTCCTTCCTATTATAGTCGTAACTCAGATCCGAGGTCACAAAGCAGGCTCTTCTCCCTCCTCCCCACTACATTTCTTGCCTTGATAGGCATTTTTGTCGCAGCAAGACTTCGTTAAGGCCCTTTCTTCCCTCGTCGACTCGCATCGAGTTGCAACCCCCGAATGAGACACTGCGCGGGTCCTACTTGCCTGAATGATGCGCGTGCAAACCCTCTGAGCAATCCCCGGTGCCTCATCCGCCTCGTGTTGTTCTCGATGCCTTCATGGATCTCATAACGCTACCCCCCCCCCCCCCCCCCCCCCCCTCCAACATCCTTCCTTATCTGCCTGAAGGGTCGGGACGAGTTTGTGATGCTCGCTGAGGAGCCCCGAGTCGGACTCTCCGATGGCCCGGAGCGGTACCTGGCGACGGGTGTGCGCGCTCCGACGAAAATTCCGGGATTTTTCCTGGCGGGGGAGGACTTGACCATAAGCGGGATGGAGGGGGCTATAATGGGAGGGTAAGTGGCACGGAGCTTGAGAGGAAGTTGTGCATGGAGTTGAGGCAGACAGCTGCGGTGGCGGGAGCGGGAGGGGGGGGGGGGGGGGAGGGGCAAGGGCGAAGGGGGGGGGGGGGGGGGTGGGGGTGTAGTCGATATCATGCATGGCCGTAGTCCTATGACCATAGACCCTCGCATCCGTACAAGGCCGGGACGGAGCACGTCGGGTTTTAGCCGACCCGGCAGATATTGCTTGCACCAAGCGCGAAGCGCCGTGAGGTGTTCGGTGAGTCACATGAAGGGTGAGCGGCATCCTACCGAGGACCGCTTTGGAGGCGGACTTGCATATGGATGACAGCTTCAATGAGTTAATTTATTGTCCGGTGTGGCCACTTCCAGAGACAGCAATGGGGGGGGTACTATGTAACTGCCTCTTGGATGCCTCACCATAAACACTACTGGTACGTGATACGATCATTCCCCTTGTGCGGGGCAAAGGTTCTCCACCCCGCACGAATGATCTAACTCGATCGCCAGCTGTGACCGACCGCCAAAAAAAAAAAAAAAAAACGGTATCCAGGTGGTCTAGCTCTCGTATTGAGCGCGGCATGTTTTACGGTGTCGTTGCCAACCGACGCCAACCCAACCTTTTCACAATATTCAGGGTTAGGACGGGGATTTTTTTTTGGTGTTTGGCTGTTGTAGTTGCTGTAGAGCGGAGAGAGAGCGCTTGTGCGATGTTTCCGTCCAGGTGTTGGGGCATACCTCGTGATGCGCGCGAATGCGTGCTCGGTGAATCGAGCTGTCGTTGAGGAGAGAGCAAGTTCGTATATGGGTGCCGTCTTTCGCCTCCTCGTCTCCCCTCTTATCCCCTGCAGAACTGCGGTCACCTCGTGGGAGGACGGACTGCTTGGAATCAGGGCGGGATAATTTGCGCTGTAGTAAAGAGGGTTTAATGTTACGATAACGCACGTCCGATCGACTTGCTCTGTTGGCCACTCTCCTTCCTTCTTCTCCGCTGCTACTGCTGCTGCTGCTGGGGCGGCGAGGGCCTAGCGAAAGACTCCCTTGCTTTGGGATTTCGCCGTCGAATCGTAGCCGGAGGGAGCGAGGGTGTCCGATTTTTTTTGTTGTTGTTGTCTTGTATGGCTCGCGAACTCACCGCTCAAGACTGTCAAAACGAAGGCTCATGGATCGTTGTTGGAAGGCTTACCGTTTTCTCGCTCGCCCCTGCCTTTTGGGTCCGCCCTTACCCCCCGCCAAAACTGTCGCACCGCCCCGCAATGCGTTTCTTTCTCGTAGGTGGATAGCGGCGCACGCGGCCCTCGGCTACACGCCCGTGGACATGTTCCTCCGGCAGAGGAGCTTGGCGGTTGATATCTCGAACCTTGACAAGCTGCAAGGATAGAGGGGGAGAGGGAGGGGGAGGGGGAGGGGGGGGGCGCGGGAGCCGGGCGGCGTTGCATACCCGCCTGCTTTCTCCCCCCCCCCCCCCCCCCCCCCCCCCGCTTGCGTATCATTGGCTGTTTAGCTTTAGGAGCTGGTTGGGAGTTCAGTTCGCACGCGTTTTTGCTTAACCCTTTCACACCTCGGACAGCAGATCATGATCTGTCTGATCTGTCTACAGATAGATCATCTACTGTAGTTCCTCACCTGCCGTCATGAGAGGTTGTGCAGGGTCTGCGTGGTACCGATCCAGCCCGGGAAACACGCGCTTGATCCTGTAGAATACACGGCTCCCACCCGGCAGCATGAGCTAGATCATGCATATCATCCAGATCAGGGATCTATCTGCTCTCTAATATCTAGACCGTTCAGTGGGAATCGATGATACGTGGATGAGCTGTCCGAAGTGTGGACCCCTTTTTTGCTCTCGCAAAAGACCATGTTTGTCTAGTTCCAAGTACTTTGTCCCGAAAACAGGGGTGCCGTCCTCGAGGGGTTAGCGAGAGTCCCGCGGTCGGCATTTGTTTTTCTCTCTGCGTGTTTCGTCCGTCGAGTGGGGCGCGTCTTGTGCAGCTGTGGCATTTGGCGAAGACAAAACGTGCTTGCTTGACGAGAGTTCAGTTGCCTGAACTGCTAGTTTTGCTTTCAAGCTGTTCACACATCGTGTGAAGCGTTGTATGTTTCTGCGCTTAGTTGTGGTCCCCCCTTTTCTTTTATTTTCTGTTTTTTCACCGTCGTTCGAAGGCGGTGGCGGCAAGAGAGGGAGGGGTTGGGGGGAGTGGTGGGGATGAAGACGGAATAGGTCGCCTCTTTATCGATCTCTAGGGAGCGGTGGGGCTGCAGGCGATGGCGTTGCGGTTGTCGTGACCGGGTTGTGTTGGGACCATGCGGTAGATTGACAGACGGGGGAGGGTTGCGATATCCTGATCGTGGCAGCACTCTCTGGTTTGGGGTTGGATGCCGGTTTGAATATTCGTCATCGTCCTTTCGGTTGTACGTTGTGCTCGAGGGCACGTCCATTCGTAGCGGCGGAGTGGGGATGCTGCATACGACAGCCCTCGAACTCCCTGTTTTATGTCATTCTGGGCCTTGGCAGATTGCCGCTAAACGCACTGAGGAGAGGTGCCTGCAGAGTTGGTTTGCGAGGCGACTACGGTAGCAATGCGAGTAACCCCCCCCCTTGGTGCAAGGAATGCCTGCCTGGTCGGTGAAAACCCGATGTACCCCGTCCCGGCATTGCAGGGATGCGAGGGTCTCTATTGTCGTACGACTACGGCCATGCATGATATCGAGTACACCTTCCCTCTCCCCCATACCAGGGTCTATGGTCATACGACTACGGCCATGCATGATATCGAGTACCCCCGCCCCCCCCCCCGCGGACGGACCTTTCGAGCTCGATATCTCCACAGCAAGAAGACCGTCAACGCCGGAAAGGGTGACAGATCTTGTCCAGGGCTATCCGAAAATGTGTCGTTTGGTCTTGGCACCTTCTGTGTTACGGAGTTATCAAGCTCGAAAGGTCGGTCCGGGGCGGGGGGGGGGGGGGGGGGGGGGCGTTTACTCGCATTATTACGGTAATTACCTCAACGTAGAGCTTGATTAAGCTTGGAGCGGAGTGGCGTAAGACTGCGTACACTACTATTATACATGTATGCTACGACTACCACTATGTCACACGAAAACTGCTGCTACTATTAACACTATGCTCTTACTGCTACTACGTCGAGGTATTAGGAACCTGGTATTATTATTGTAGTTATGCTATCACTACCAAGGCAGTATTACGACTGCTGTTTCTACACCACTGCGCTATAAATACAGTTACGTGTACGTACATGGTACTCTTAACAAAAAATACCAGGTAAACATGTGGTACTAAAAAAAAAGAACATCAGGTGAACATTAAAGCTGTTCTGCAGGTCGAAGCTTCGCCGTTCTGAAGTGAGAAACTATGGGCTACGTATGATGACCTTGAAAAAAAGCTGAATCCGTTATTTTAAGGTCCATATTTTTGGGGTCATCACTCATAAAGATAGGTGAGCAAATATTTTTTAAGGTCATCACCCGTACAGATAGGTGAGGAATCATAGAAAGAAGTCGTTCTCGAGAGAACAGAGGCGTGTTTACGACTCGGACCTGGTTAAAAAAAATGGTTATCTAGATTACCTCTACTATAATACTACTATGTACTACTACTACTACTACTACTACTACTACTACTACTACTGCTGTGTACCTGGTACAACAGCAGTAGTAGTTGATTGTTAAACCCTATAACTCTAACCCCGACCGTCAGGATTTTTTTTCAAGCTTGATTGAGCTGTAATAATTAATGAGTTTATTATGTACACTGCCAAACACTGCTTGCTGTCTATCATTCTGTAGAATCTATCCCAAGCCGGATACACCACGAGTAGTACTCTCGTATACGGACGAGAGAGAAAACCCACAGACTACATCATACATACGTAAAGCACAGTACAATCACCATGTCCGCATGATCATGTTGTCTGGACCGTTCGCTTGTGGCACGATGCACGCGTGCGTGTGCATACTTGTATAACATGAACGAGGTGTGTCGTTGGCGAGGCAGATACGAGGCGGGGAAATAAGTACTGGTAGACAAATAATGACCCCGCCTTGTGTTGTGCAAAAGGGGGACGGATGCATTCATTGCTCGAAACTTGCTGCACGTGCGACGGCAAGCAGTACGTATGTATGTGATGTACAAACTACCAGTTACAGCAGTAGTATCGTACGTATGTATGTTTATCCCACGAAAAGGCGCCGGAGGGAGAGGGGGGGGGGGCTCTTCTCCTCGTATTATCGCGCAGGGTACTTCGTTCGGTCAAATTTTTGGCTCACTCGTTCAATGGTTCACTTATTAATAGCTGCTGTGGTGTATGCAGGAAGAAATCTTTCCTCGTTAAAAATATATCTATATAATACGTATCCTGTTAATATGTGATTGATGTACAGTACTCGTAGACTATTGCCTCTGGTACGTATGATGTAAACAAAAACGTAAACGTACATAGATAGCTGTTCTGGTGGGGGTCACTTGGTATAGAAAGCATGGCAGCCTTCCCTCGCCCCTCTCGACCTTCTATACTAGTCTACTCGACGTCCGAAGCCTTATTCTTGCTCGCCCCCGGTTATTACGCTGTTCATCATACATTTTGTTGTACGTATTGGTACGAGCGTATTTTGTTTGATCATCTCCAGTCAGGTCGTCAATTAGTTGATCAAGATGTATGTATGTATGTGTGTGATGACCATCCAGGACCATGGGCACTGACAGCGCGCAGAGACTGGAGAGTTAGTTCATTCAGACTTGAGCTTTTTATTCTCACTGATTTTTTAGCTCTTCTGCTGCTGTAATTGCCAGGGGTATTCATAATTGACGGACAACACCGGGTACTGGTAGTCATTATATCGTTATTGTCCACCCTCCCTTGCTGCTGCCGTTGTTACAACTTTTATATTGTTTTGAGCGAACATAGTAAGTGAAACATAAAAACATCAACCACCCCCCTCATCATGCAACGATCGATGATCCTGCCTCGTTTTGCCTCGGATCGAAAACCGGAAACCTTCCCTGCATGTTTACAGAAAGGGAATTCGACTTAAAAATGCCCCGGGTTTCGTCAGTGGAAAACGACGCAGAGGCAGGCCAGGTCTCACAAGTACAACATATTTAGGGCACAAGCCGAACCACACGCAAACAACCAACGCGGCCACCAGCTGTCGAGACTACATCGTCCGGCGGCTCGCCTGTTGACCCCGGTGCAGCGACCCCGAGCACCTTCTGCTGCGTTGCTCGCGCTCCATCTGCCCCTAGATTGAAGCCTGTGTTCAACAACACAAATTGCAGGCAGGACAAACTATGAATAAGCGCCGTGCCATGAGCTCGAGCCCCCCGTCCGCACCCGGCGCACGCCCCCCGCGGCGCCCACGAAGAGGAGCTAGCACTGCGTCCGCGACCACCGCCGCTGCCGCCTCGGCAACTCTCGCGCTCGCTTGCCTCCTGCTGCTGAGCGCGACCGGGCCTGCCGACGGCTTCTTTCGCCCCTCCACCCGAGTAAAGCCCCCGCCCCCCGGGGACAAGTCCATCAGCGCCTTGCCTCGGATACGGCAGAGCAGCAACAGACCAGGCCCAACATCGGCACTGTTCCCCCCGCAACGGGGGCAGGAGGCCGGCGCTACTGGCCGGCCGTTACCCCTTCTGGTGATGAGCCAGGCGGGCGCGGAGGGCGCGAGCGGGGAGCAGTTGCAAGAGGAGGAGGAGGAGGGGGAGGAAGGGATGGAGATGCGAGCGATCGACGTTCCAGAGATGATGAGCGACGAGGTGCGTTTAGTTGTCAGTCGATCATGTGATGGCCCTTCCCGGTGCGAACCGTAGCCTTGCCCGGCCTGACACCAGCATGAGGCCCCCTTGTGTGGCGTCCTCCGCGGTGGTATGTTGAAGGTTATTTTCCTGTGCACGGCTTGTATTCGATCTCGGTTTGCCAGGTGTATCGCTCTCCTCGTTTGTCATGTGTGTGTTCCTTTTCTTTTTCTTTGCCTCCTTTTTCGTTTTTCGTCCTTCATTAATTATTCATCACGTCGTACGTACGAAACTCGGTTGATAGATGGTACATACCACAATGTACGGAAATGTAAGGACCGTGTGTATATTAATATCAATCTCGAAACTGTCCTTATATTTACGGACAGAACGGTGGTAGATGATTGTTTTGTTTCGGTGAACGACCCAGCGAACCAGGTACGGTACTCGTACCAGGAATAGACCTTCCAGACTATGTAGACAGCGAGGGGTGAGTTGATGTTGTTGATGATGTTTGTCTGTTGGAATTGTCACAGGTCACAGGTAGCAGCAGCTCGATCCAGCACAGGAGGATGGTACTGCACTACTGCTGTAGGTAACCGTTTTGTGTTTGGCGAATCGATTTGTACTTCCATGGCGAAGTCCGATTTTGTCTCTCGTCTCCTTGCGGCCTCTTTTCACAATCCAGCAGCAAGATGGCACGAAGCGTTGTACCAGCAGTATACCAGGTGCCTACTAATAATACCTGGTACGTATTCTGCCTCATTAATCTTGAGAGTAATGCTGCTCATGTGTCCGCGCTTTGCCTGCGAACTCGTGCATGTTTTTCTTCTTGTCTTTGACATGCTTGTATATCATACTGGCCTACAGAGCACGTGTGCGCATCATATCTGATCGATGAGCGCGTGCCCAAAAATGCGACCGAAGCCCTAATTGCAGTACAGCAGTACCACCGTCAAATACAGCTGTGCAACACCACCGACAAGTCGGACTGAGTCTGGCGTGTCGGTCGTCACCGAAACATGCTGCGGAGCCGTGCGACCGCCCCTATATACACGCACCGACCTCGGTTGGGGTGGTGTTGAGTCTCTGGGCCGACGTTCTATTAGATAAAAATTGACCAAAAAGTGTTGCACGATTTTTTTTTGCAAGGTGTTGCAATTAGAGGCACCCTCGCGGTCGAGTCCTATGATATACCAGGTACACTGAAAAGACTGTAACAAACTACTGTTAGTAATAGACTACTACTTGAACTATGAACCTCGCTGGAAGCCCGAGATAGTGATCAAAACGGTATAGCAGGTCTGATGCTCTGGTGATATTAGCCGTCTACGAGCGGCGTGAGCACCAAGCAGCATATATGTCAGGAGATACGAATGTCAAGCAAGGCAAACATACAAAACGTGCGTGCGCTGTCAAGGGTGTAGGGCCGATTTTTCGACACTAAAAACTAGTATTTTGTTGTCAGTCAAGGCCTAGTCAAAGGCGAAGTTGCTGTCTTGTCTAGGGGTGAAAGTGCTGTCTCCTGACGTTGTTGCCGGGCAGTGAGCAGTAGGGGTAGGATCATGCCGCCCCCGTGCCGTGCAACTCCTTGGATTATATTTCGGACACGAATGTGAATCATACGCGGAGTGGCCGTTGCTGCAATCGTCACTTCTCAGGATGAAATTTTCTATTTTCCCCCTTTTTGAGGAGTGCAGTCTCGTTTTGGGGCACAAAACCACTCAAATTTCCAGTAGTTTGTCCCCCCCAAAGGGACTGCGGTCCTCAAAGCTGAGGAGGCTTAACAGTACGCCAGTAATAATGAATACGGGCATGTATCTGCTTTGCTGTCTGCTGCATTTTGTCTGGCTAAACACTTGCGTTGAGTCTCGCAAACCAGGCGCCAGGTCCCATTCTGGACTGGAAGTGCAAGGACCATTTCGTAGAGTGGCATAACGTAGCGTGCTCGTAGATGAGGTGCTGACTTACAACGCACGTCCACTACTGCTGCACTGCGTTAAGAAAACGCACGCCCAAGTCATGCCGATATTTGTGCACGCAGGGTTCGTAGTAGTGCGTGTTTGGGCATTATCCCATATTGTACAGAGTACGCTGCGAGTATTCGTCTGGTAGGTTGCACTATTAATAGGGTGTACCAGGTAGTTTACAGCAGTAGGGCGTTTCTTGATCATTTCGGTTAGATGCTGGTACCTGCCCAGTGATGACGCATGCCGCTTGTTTGCGGTCTTTCGCGCTACGTACGTCCAAATGCTTGTGCTGATTGGCTTGGGTTGGTGAGACCAGTGGTATGGAAGGATTTCTGATCCGGGGATAGGACCCTATCCTTCCCGGGTGCGGTGGAAACTTGTGGTTGACCCGCGGGGAACCTCCGGCGGCGCGCCCGGCGGCGCCCTCCTATTGGGCGAGGGCGGGACAAGGGACCCCTTGGACCAATGGCGGGCCCGGAAATGTGGAGCGGAAACCGCTGGATTGAAAACCTATTGGGCGAGGGCGGGACAAGGGACCCCTTGGACCAATGGCGGGCCCGGAAATGTGGAGCGGAAACCGCTGGATTGAAAAGTTGGAAGCAGATGCCTATACATCTCGCCTATTTTTGTACCAGGTACTTGTGTTGTCATGTTATTCAACTTGTCGCTGGTACAACAGGCAGGTAGTGCCATGCTTGGCAGGCCGGCCATCGTCACACTTGTCGGCGTCACTCTTGTGTGTTGTGGTTGTAGCTCGCAGGGTAGGTCTGAGCTCCAGGATGAACAGGAATATTACAGTTCGGAAATAAACTCCTCCTGGACTCGTACATGAGCAGTGTGTCTATGCGAATGAAGAGTGAATAACATACCGGTCAGGAGCCGATCTGTGCTGCAAGACTCAAGTGTTGGCTGATTTACGAGTTATATAGCGGGCTTGTCAACAACGAGCACCAGACGGCAGCATGTACACATGTACACTTTCCTCAACAGTAGCAGCATACTCGGTACTGATAGTGATTGTGATCACCTGGCATGTAGTGCCGCAGCTGCTTTCGGGTTGCCTTCGTACGTACGTGATGTGCCATTTGTTGATTTTGCGTGTCGTCACGAAAAAAAATCACGAAAGGAGATACCTGGAGCATACCTGGTACTCTGTAGCTATTACGGGGGTCCATATTTAATAGGGACCTATGGCATACATAAAAACCTACGAGGTATATATTTACCTATTTTTACGGACAATATTTCGTCCTATTTACTATAGTCCCCCGTAATAGCATCCGCAGACCAAGTAAAGTTGACCCTTTTAGGACCGCAGTCCCATTTCGGGGACAAATCACTTAGAATTAGGCTGGCTTGTCTCCAAAACGGGACTGCGATTCTAAAGGGGGTCAACTTGAAAATGGATCTCTCCACGTAGACTTTTTGAGCCGATCGCCCACAAGATCCGGAAGTACAGCAGTATCAAAGCAGCTATACCTGGTACTGCTGTAGCAAAGCAACCCCCCGAGAAACAATCAGGAAGGCCTTCTCGACGGTAGAAGAGCAGGTTGATATTTACTACTGTCAGTTCCCTGTGCGCCTAAACTGCTCTACGTTCATGCCACAAGCAGTGTATTGAGTGTTGTGTGTGCGGGAGAGAAGGCGAGTGTGGGTATTGCAGCGGTGTCTAGGGCGGACACGAAGGCGCTAAAGCTGGAGACAACCCCCCCCCCCCCCCCCCCCCCCCCCCCCTCCCCTCCCTCCCTGTACAAGTACTAGGTATCAGTTTGTGTTATATACAAACAGTATGGCATTCCCGCATTCCCCGTAATGGAGGCGTTACGTTCCGTCGAAAGCGGAACCACTATTATGCCCCTTTTCTGTGAGAATAAATACTTTGTACCCGAGGGTATGTACTGCCTTTCACAAGAGACAGATGCTCCCAGTACGTACGTAAAAGGGAGCAAGAGTGACGTATTTTCGAGGAGAAACACTGGAGATACTTGCTGATACTTGCTGCCACTGGCAGTAGTCAGGGTTCGCGTATGGCCAGGTATGCATTCATGTATGTTTGTGTTTTGTTGCCCGTTGCTTGCCCTGTGTTGTGTGTTCGTTTTTCCAGGAGAGGACGCGATTGTGGGTAGCGGTGTCCAAGGCGGAGGCGAACGCGGTAAAGCTAGAGAGGCAGGGGGGGGTGGAGGTGGAGGAGGCCGCCGAGCTCCGCGCGCATGCGAATTCGATGCGATACGAGGACCCATACACAGCCCTGCAGGATCAGCTAGATGAGGCGGTCAAAAACGAGGTAATAACCGTGTTGATTTTTTTTTACGTCCTTTTTCGTTTTTTTTTAGTCAATGGTAGGTACATTGCTGTACGTGCTTGCAGTGACTGTTTTTGTTTTTTTTCAAAAGACACCTCCGCTATGAAATGGAAAATTCGAATTTCGTCGAAACATGGTAAAAAAAATATTACGTTTGATTTTTTTATGCAGGTGCTTTAACACCATTGTTTTTTCGTTAAACTGTGATTTTCGGTTTTTTGAGGTGATCAGCATTGCAGCAGAGATTGCGTATTCGTATGTACGAGTACGTATGAGGGCATTTATCTTGCTGTAGTGATCATGACCCTTGCAGGCGTTCTCCTCTGAAGATGGCTGATTCATATGATTTCCCCCCCCCACATGGCTCCGTCTCGAAAGGGACGCGTGGTCAATGGTCAAATTACTACGGCAAGCAACAAATGAGTACCCCCCCCCCCCCCCCCCCCCCCACCGATGATGATCGCTCACGCGCTGACGTTGTACTTGATGTGCTTCTCTCATATTTCTGTGTTCAGGAGTTCGTGAAGATAGCGCGGCTGAGGCTGCAGATGGGCCGCATCGGAGTTCCCCCCAATGCGGAAATGCAGGCTAGAGCAGAGGGGAAAGACCCTAGTTCGGTCGCTGCGGAGGTGAGAGAATCGGGGCGCGGCTTTTTGACTGGCTGGCGGGTGGACCGAACGTTTTGATGGACGAGGTGTTTTAGTTGGCTTGAGAAATTGGTAGACGTTTTTTATTGGCTTGAGACGTGGGCCGGCGTTTTTAATTGGCTTGAGAACGGCGCGCGGTGTGAGTTTGATGTGGTTGGCAAGAGATTCGGGTTGGGGGGGGGGGGGGGGGGGGGGGGGGGGGGGGGGGGGGGGGGGGGGGGGGGGGGGGGGGGGGGGGGGGGGGGGGGGGGGGGGGGGAAGGGGTTTGTTGGGCGTTTGACCACGGGAAGAGGGGGGGGGATTATGGTAAGCGTATTGCTCGCTTGTGCCAAGGGTGGGAGGGGCGGTGAAGAGGCTCAACTGTTGGAGGTCTGGCATGGTGAGTAGAAGTCGGGGTCGGGACGGGGAGGGGGGGGGGCAGTTTGTATATCGTTGCTCGCGTCGTGGGATAAAAATAACGCCGCAGCAGACTTGTGGAATACCATACTGAATGGCCCGGGTTTTGAAGAATACCTACAGGCGTTAAGGCGTTCACACGACTGAAAATGCAAACGGTGTGTTGTATCATACCAGTCTGATCATAAATATAAGGTACATTGCGACATTTTGTTGCCATCAGAGCCTCCCTTATGTTCACGATCAGACTGGTACGAGGTACAGAGGTACAGTGAAGTAGTCCAAGCGCTGATCTGCGATTGAAGGTTCTTCACCTTGCGTCCTTTCTGCGCTCTTCCTCGCATTTTTTTTGTCTTCTGGCGCGCGAGCAAAGCCTTCGGACGTCTGTCCGCCCTGTGTTTCTAGTTGTGCAGAAGCTATTGGTGTCGTTGTGTGTTGTTGTTTTCTTCACATTAAACCGTTCTTTCTACCCGTCGACATGCAGCACAACCAGTGTCCGTGCCGATTCTTCAATCCTGGAGAGATACAAGTTCTGTGGTCACAAAGCTACGCCACAGAGATACTACGTTGCCACTGCCACGTGTTTGCGCGTGAATATTATACGATACCTTCCTTGTCCGTCGTGTCACCATTCGAACCTGTTGTTGCTTGCTTTGTGTCCTCGTGTTCGTGCCTGTTTGTGTACGCTCGTCTCACTCTTGTGTGTGTTTGTTTTGCGTTTTCTTTGCATACCCAGACCGCTAAACGGATGCCGGGCATGTCTTTGCGGGAGAGCGACAAGGGTTCTGACTCGGGGAGCCGAGGTGACGGGAGCACCGTGAGCGACGGTTACAGCTCGAAGAGCGTCACCACAACGCACGGCATCAGGTCAGTCCACCTCTTGCTCTTTGGGGCGTACCACTCTCTGTCCCGAGATTTAAAGACCGCCTGGATTTACTACTACCAGGTGCTATACTAACAGTCTTTATATTTTGGAGCAGGTGGTAAGTAGCCGTCTGTCGTATTTGTCGGTTGTTTTTCGTTTACGTTTGTTTGTGTCTTCTTTTTTTGTCTTGATGTTTGTAGTCTGTGTTTTTTTGTAGGCGATGGCTGAATCGGATGGCAGGCGGTAGAACTCCTACGAATCGTCTTCGCGGTGTAACGAAGCAGTCACCTGTGGACCGAACGCACAACCGATAACGAACAACCGAACGATTCGGTTTCGATCCGGTTATAGCGTCCGAGTTTTTTTTTTAACTGCTGTGTCGCTCCGCTTGTTTTCCATCAAATATTTTGCTATTCGTGGAATGGAACACCGCCAAGAGACGAAACAGTACGTCGTAGCGGATAGTAGACGACGCACAGGCCTTGAAAAAGCGTTTTTTTTCGAAACAGTACGTAAGTGGATAGTAGACGGCGCATAGGCCGTGAAGAGGCGTTTTTGTAGCCGTCGCTCTTGCTTGCTTTTTTTTTTTTTTTTTTTTTTTTTTTCTGGTGTTGTGTGTGGTAATGATGTATGTCTGCGTGCATGTGTGGTGCTTCCGGTGGGTTTTCTCGCCGTGTGTAGGGTTGAGGTGCGCAGCCAGTACTACCCGGAGCAGAGCAACCCTCTGAAGGACCAGTACATCTTCGTCTACAAGGTCAAGATCACCAACAACTCCTCCCAGACCATCCAGCTAGTCTCGCGCACGTGGGAGATTAAGGCCGTCGAGGCCACCGAGGTACGATATGATAAGATAGTGATACTATTTGATATTTTATGATATTTTATGATATTTTATGATATTGCCAAACTACTAACTATTACGGGGGACCATAGTTAATAGGACCAAATAACCATCGAGCTAGTCTCGCGCACGTGGGAGATTAAGGCCGTCGAGGCCACCGAGGTACGATATGATAAGATAGTGATGATTATTTTTGATATTTTATGATATTTTATGATATTGCCAAGCTACTAACTATTGCGGGGGACCATAGTTAATAGGACCAAATACTGTTGCCAAAAATAGGTAAATATGTACCAGGTTTTATGTGTACCGTAGGTCCTGTTGACTGTTGACCCCCTTAATATTTCACGCGCGTGATGGCGAGTCCGTATGATACAAGTTATTACAGACTCATTCGTTTTCTGAATTTAGGGAGACGAAAAGATAACGATGTGTTATGAGGATTCCAGCGGTACGGGAGGGTGTAATATGGCTCGTTATTGATACGTAGTACCGATCGCTTGCGTACTGGTAGGTACGGCGTTTTTTTTTTCTAATCTGTTGCTTGTTTTTTTTTGCGTAGGGACGTTTTTTTTTTTTTTTTGTTTTGCCTGGTTTTGCCTTATCTCGATTCAAAGCGATATATGCCTCGACTCGGGATAAGGCCGAAGCCTGCCTTGAAGCGGGAGAAATCGCTTCGACACCACGTTGATTTCAGAATCGAGACGAGCCGATTTGGCCTCTGCCCTGTCTCTACTTTTGCCCTATAAATGAGTGCCTTATCGCAGATTACCCACCGACCTGTGTATGGCAACTGATACCTGGTGCCTGATAATGAGTAGACACCCGTAACATTTGCTGCTTGGTGATTGATAACTCAGGCTCCGCAATTGGTCAAGGGTCCCGGAGTGGTGGGCCAGCAACCGGTCCTCGAGCCCGGACAGAGCTTCGAGTACTCGTCGGCGTGCCCCATCACTTGCGCTCCGAAGGAGGGCTACCAGGTCAGAGGACGGAAACTCTTCGAGGGGTGTTCTTCAGACGAGTGGTTCAGCTGTTTATACCATTCCGGGGGACCCTAGTAAATAGGACCTACGGTACACAAAAACACCTATACACTTCCCTATTTTTACTCACAATATTTAGTCCTGTTTACTATGGTTCCCCGTAATACAATGTGGTGGAAATCGAGTTTATAAGCCTTAAATTCATGTAGCGTTTGTTACGTAACATTTTTAGTCTACATTTCCCTACAATGGCGTCGTCGGCAGGACGTGAGATTTTGAAGAGCGAGGTCCGTGGTTCGATTCTCGCCTTCGTCCCCCAAGAAAAAAAGAAAAAAAAAAAAGGGGAATATCTCATGTTCAAGAACCTGTAAAACTCACTCACTTAGAAAACACCTAGAAAGGAACGATGAGAGCAATGCGATCATTGCATACTGAGTCCGGTACCGAAAAGTCGGAGGTAAAACTTGGATACTCAAGAGTCTCATCGGGGTTCCTGACTTACTCGCAAGGAGAGATAAGTCAGGTTTAGTGAGGGAGAATGTGGTGGAAATCGAGTTTATAAGCCTTAAATTCATGTAGCGTTTGTTACGTAACATTTTTAGTCTACATTTCCCTACAACAAGCGATCGGGTTTCCGCGAGCCCACCCTGTTTTAGGGGGGGGGGGGGGGGGGGGGGGGGGGGGGGGGGGGGGGGGGGGGGGGGGGGGGGGGGGGGGGGGGGTGAAGTGGCGGTGGGGGGGGGGGGGGATCCCGGACATGATGGGTGACCGTGAGGCAAAGTGTGAGATGTTATGTTGTGCTTTCGCCGAGTTCTTTTGACACCAATGGCACGAACGCCTTTGAAAAGAAAGCCTCCAACATAAACGAAACCCGCTTTGCTGATGTTATTCGCCCCCCCCCCCCCCCCCCCCCCCCCCCCCCCCCCCCCCCCCCCCCCCCCCCCCCCCCCCCCCCCCCCCCCCCCCCCCCACCCCCCCCCCCCCCCCCCCCCCCCGTGTTCATGGTTCATGGTTTTCTTTTCAACCTCTAACCACTGACACCTTCAGGTGCTCGGGCGGATGAAGGGGTCCTACTTGGTCGTCATGGGCGCTGTGGGAGAGGCGGCTTTCGAAGCGAAAATCGACCCCTTCTATCTTATCCTGCCCCAGGCGGTGCTCGACGAGCGCTCCGGGGGTGGAGGGGGAGGGGGCAGCGGGGGTGGTGGCGGGGGTGGGGACATGGCGGGGAACAACTGGTGACCGTAGTTGAGCATGTGGGAGGCTACTGTTGTCAGTGCCTCCTATGGGAGGCTACTACTGTCGTCATCGTCGTCGACACCTCCGGATAACTTTGAACAGGAGGGTAGTGCACTCAAAATCTAAAGCAAGGCTGCTGTTTTCTCTTCTTTCTCTAATATCTCGCTATCTCGATAACGCGTGTACCGTGCGGTGGTTAATACGTGATTGAAATTCTTGATAGAGTTCCACTCAAGAGCGTCAGAGGTATATAGCGTCTGCTGGCGGATCGAGCGTTTCTGAGTGGGTAGGTGGAGTTTGTCTCGGCGCCGGAGCAACCGGTATGCGACTTTTTTTTTTTTTTTTCTTTCCTCCGCCGCCGGGAAGGGTTCAGGGTGCCTCTTAAGCTCGCCTTGGGTAGCTTGTGCGTCGCAGCACGCGTCGCACACGCCGATTCTTGGAGAGCACGGGTAGTGAAAAATGGCGTTAGCGGCTACCCCTAACTGACTGACTAGCCAAGTGATTTATGGGCTGGTCGGCAGAGTGGCTGATTGACTGATTGACTGAGTAAAACGGTGGGCTAGTTCGTTGTTATGGCGGATTTTAGTGATCTGGTTATTAGCCGATTAAGTGATTGGCTGATGAAGTGATTGGCTGTCGACTGATTGAACGATTGGCTGATTACCTGATGACCGATTGGCTGATGGGTGACGCGCTGACGGATTGCCCTACGAGGTTGCAGGGTTGTGCCAGACGGGTCCCCCCTGACAGAGTTGCGTGGCCGTCGTCTCGTGTAAAGAGCTTGAGGCGTTTCGTGTCAAAGGGGGTCGGGGGGAAGGGGTGAGGAATGGATGGGGAAGAAAGAAAAAAGTGAACTCCTCGCGGAAGTGGAGGAAAAACCCAACTTGTCTTGGAAGGGCGGAAATGACGAAAAAAACTTGTTTAACTTACCGCAGAAAATTCGTGTCGTTTGTGTTTCAATTCGTGTTTTTCGAATCATCGACCGCCGGTAAATTTCGTTTTTTTGTATTTTGTACAAATCGAGGTGTGTGTCGAAAAAAAAAAAATGATGCGTTTTTTCCCTTCTTTTTCTTTTGTGTGTGTTTTTTCGTCTGTCTTTTTTTTCCTCTTTTCTTTTTTTTTTTGTCGTGTTTTTTTTTTTCCTTTCTTTTATTTCGTTATTCCCCTTTTGTCTTTTCGAATCGCGGTGTTGTCTCTTTTGGATCGTTTAGCCGTGTTGCCGTCGTCCCTCCTACCGCTCCGCTTTTCGAGCGTTTGTGCCCTGCCCCTTCCACCTCTTTGGAAACCCCCACGCACGAAAAAAGCCGTTCGCATTGGAAACCCACTCCGTAAAAGATGCAAGTATATGTTTTCGTGTCGTAGCCTCCCCCCCCCCCCCCCCCCCCTTTCGATTTACGATTTACGCCTTTTTTTGCCGCTGATCGTCGTCGTAAACGTATCAGTGGTTGCTCGGCTTAGCCTGGCTTAGCTCGGCTTGAGTTGACTTGGCTCGGCCTGGCTTGGCTTTGCTTGGCTTGGATATGTAAGGTGCTTTGAGAAATAGTCCCACGTGGGGCATATGTATTATAGGCATGTAGGGCGGTGTTGAAGACGGGGCGGAAGGAGGCGGTACGTCCGCGCGGGGAGGAGGGAATCGGCTGGCTCCCTCCCGGGGTGATCGCTCCGAAAGGCCGCCGCCGAGAGGGGAAAAGGAGTTCAGGAAGGGCGTTCGTTGAGCTGGTTGATTTAAACGGCCGAAATTCGGACAAAATACCGCTGAAATAGGGGGACGGACGCGTATTGAATGATGGATCACGGACTCGCCGGTCTTTGGAGACAGAAAATTGGGCGAGGGCAAGCGGGGACAAGTACCTGCCGTGTAGCTCGTGCTCTCACGCATACAATATCGACATGCGTGGAAGGAAAGGTACGGCGGACCTGGTCACCTGCCTGTTTTTCTTTTTTTTTTGGCGTATTTTGGCGTTTTGTTTTTTCATTTTCTCATGACCGCTGGACACTCTTGGCTGACTTCCCGGATGATTTAGGGTCGAAGGGTTCGTGTTCTCTCTGCATATCATTTGTGAATAGAGGTAGGGATATTATATCATGGGTAGGGGGGGGGGGGGGGGGGGGGGGGGGGGGGGGGGGGGGGGGGGGGGGGGGGGGGGGGGGGGGGGGGGGGGGATGGGGGAGGGTTCATGGGTCGATGAGTGTGAACGGTGTTTTGTGTGCTACGGTTTTCGCGTACAGTAATATCTTTCCCAGAAATGGACAGCGTTGTTTGGGTTCGTAGGGTTGTGGCGGAAGGTGATGGATTGGCTGCTGCTTTTAGCCGTGAGGACGATTTGATTGGTCTGGCCTCGTGGGTACAGTTGTGGAAGACGATTGGCTACTGATTTCTGTGTCGACTCGTTGATTAGTCTCTGGCCGTGCAGGCGGTGAAAAATGATTCGCTACTGCTTGTATGGCGAAATGTTGATTAGTTGGCCTAACCGACTAAGCCCGATGCGATGTTGATGGTGGTGCAAATCACTACGATGCGATGTACGACGCTGGATGATGGGCGGACCATGCGGCATAATATATGTCAGGGGAGGCTTGTGCCGCGGGAGGGGTTGGGGTCGGGGTGGGGGGGGGAGGGGGGAGGTTATACAAGACGGACGAAATGACTGAAAAAAATAGCGGGTGTAAAAGTGTCAAGGTTTTTTTACTGCCCGCCCGAGTTGGTACGGAGAAAAAACCGGTTTGCTTTGCAGTAGTGATGATGATGCTGTGGTGTTTTATCCCCACGTAGATGGTTTTATTTTTGAGCGCCAGGCAAGCCTGCTATCACAGCAGCGAGCGGTCGTCCTGTAGCTCGAGCCCTTGAATTGATTACCCAGGATGGCAGGAAGGCCGGGGCTAGTTTGGAGCGGCGGAGAGAGGGAGAGGTGGGAGGGAGGGAGCGTGCGTGCGTCAGCTAGAAGTAACAAGAGACCAGGCCGTAGAAGAAGTGTTTAGATGACTGCTGAATCACCGTGCGATAGACTCACGGACATTAGAGGGGGGGGGGGCTCGGGCGACGAAGACGCCGGAGTTGACGCAGCATCAGCAGAGAGAGGAAGCAGGGGTGGCGGTGGTGAAAAGGTTGGAGTCGAATTTTTGCTGTGCTGCCTCTTGTTTTTTTTTTTTGCCATGCTTGTTGGTGGTGTATTGTGGTGTGATTCTGGAGCAACGTACCCCGAAAGGCGGAGAAGGGCTGTTTTTTTTTTTTATGGACTGGGCGAAGAGTTTGGGGACATGACCGGGTCTAATGAATGTCAAAAAACTAAAACTTGAACCGATGCATCTCGACAGTCGACAGCTGAGCGTCGATCTGAAGGGGGGGGGACTCACAGCTTGCGTATCAAACCATCCATGGACAATCCGATGTATTTTGTTTGTTTGGGACCTCCACAACGAACCGCGGAGGCAGCAAGCTTTACATACCAACAACTACGTGCCTACTACACGTGCGTGCACCGTTTACATACATAGCTGAGGGGGGGCTATCATCCTTGAGCTTGTTGTGGTGATAACAGGTGGTAAATAATACCCGCTTCGGGCGTGAATGTGTATGATGAGGACCGTTTTTTTCTCATCTTCGTCTTCGTAGTACAGCAGTGGGCGCCAGCAGTAAGTTGAGAAACATTATTGCTGAGAAAAAAAAATGCTCAGATCGGCACGAACAATAAGAAGATTGGGTTAAGAAACACAGCTCAACAGCAGTGGGACCAACTCTAAATCCTTTGCAAAAAAAAGAGTTGATAGATCAGGGTCGGAAAAAAAAAAAAACCTTTTGAGCCTGGACACCAAATTGACGTTTCTTTACACCTCTGGCGCCCACTGGAACGCCTAGAAGGTCCTTTTTCCCGCACACTGTAGAGATATATATATAGATGTTGACGATGTGACGCCCCTGCCCCGCCTCGTTTAAGACAACCGTCAATAGTTTCCTCTGCTTGATTGCTGTGCACGATGCGAGCAGAAAAAAAATGTACCCTGCCCGCTGTGGTATATTATGCCCGCTGTGAAAGGAGCGATGATCGTAAAACATGGTACTATAATGGTCTATATATATGCTGCCGTACGTACCAGTTAATATTTGAACCCCTATAACCTTCAAGATGATTGGGAATATTGACAAGTTAGTAGCAGGTGATACCTTTGGCTCTGCTCTGGTCACTCGCACAATGTGCTTGGCGATGTTAAAAGTTATAAGCTTTTGTATTTTAGTAGTTGCTGCTTGCCTCAGCAGCAAGCAGATGTCTTCTGAACGAAGGAGCAAGAGGCACTCATCAGAAAGGCAGGCGATAACGCCCGCCAGGTACGACGAGGGGACGATTGCTACAAACAAACCATAACAATACCGCAACAGGGGAGGGGAAACCACTACAATACGCAGGGCGGGCACAGCAGTGACTGACTGCAAAAAAAGTGTTGAAAAAAATATCGACACCCAAAAACGTGATGGCAGAGTTCCAAACAGCGTTCGTCCCCCTTTAAGTGCCGCAGACAGTAAAACTACAGTAAGTAGTCCCGTTTAGGGGACAAATTATAAGAAGTTTGTCCCCAAACGCGACTGCAGTCCTACAAATAAATAAGTCCCTTTTCGGATCCAGGTACATACAGCGACCTACAGCAAGCACATGAAAAGCGAGTCGCTCGGCGTGTGTTCACACTCTCCACCCCGTTGTCGCGAAATCACAGCTTTGGATTTACTCTACAGCGAGTATGCCGGTGGGTTATCTTTCGTGTCTGACACTGTATATCATGTTCAATCCTAAATAATTATAGGGAGAACGTACGTGCAGCGACAGTAGTTCGTAGCACAGACAAGTATCATGCTGCGCCCGGCGCGTGTGTGTCGTACACTACTACTACTACTACTACTACTACTACTACTACTACTACTACTACTACTACTACTACTACTACTACTACTACTACTACTAGTACTAGTACTAGTACTAGTACTAGTAGTAGTAGTAGTAGTAGTAGTAGTAGTAGTACGTACTACTACTACTACTACTACTACTACTACTAGTACTAGTACTAGTACTAGTACTAGTAGTAGTAGTAGTAGTAGTAGTAGTAGTAGTACTAGTAGTAGTACTAGTAGTACTAGTAGTACTAGTACTACAGTAGTAGTAGTACTAGTACTAGTAGTACTAGTAGTACTAGTAGTACTAGTAGTAGTACAGTACTACTACTAGTACTACTAGTACTACTAGTACTACTAGTAGTACTAGTAGTACTAGTAGTACTAGTAGTAGTACTAGTACTACTACTAGTACTTACAATAAGTACTAGTAGTAGTACTAGTACTACTACTAGTACTACTAGTACTACTAGTACTACTAGTACTAGTACTACTACTACTGTAGTACTAGTACTACTAGTACTACTACTACTACTACTACTAGTACTACTACTACTACTACTACTACTACTACTAGTACTACTAGTACTACTAGTACTAGTACTACTACTACTGTAGTACTAGTACTACTAGTACTACTACTACTACTACTACTACTACTACTACTACTACTACTACTACTACTACTACTACTACTACTACTACTACTACTACTACTACTACTACTACTACTACACTACTACTACTACTACTACTACTACTACTACTACTACTACTACTACTACTACTACTACTACTACTACTACTACTACTACTACTACTACTACAACTACTACTACTACTACTACTACTACTACTACTACTACTACTACTACTACTACTACTACTACTACTACTACTACTACTACTACTACTACTACTACTACTACTACTACTACTACTACTACTACTACTACTACTACTACTACTACTACTACTACTACTACTACTACTACTACTACTACTACTACTACTACTACTACTACTACTACTACTACTACTACTACTACTACTACTACTACTACTACTACTACTACTACTACTACTACTACTACTACTACTACTACTACTACTACTACTACTACTACTACTACTACTACTACTACTACTACTACTACTACTACTACTACTACTACTACTACTACTACTACTACTACTACTACTACTACTACTACTACTACTACTACTACTACTACTACTACTACTACTACTACTACTACTACTACTACTACTACTACTACTACTACTACTACTACTACTACTACTACTACTACTACTACTACTACTACTACTACTACTACTACTACTACTACTACTACTACTACTACTACTACTACTACTACTACTACTACTACTACTACTACTACTACTACTACTACTACTACTACTACTACTACTACTACTACTACTACTACTACTACTACTACTACTACTACTACTACTACTACTACTACTACTACTACTACTACTACTACTACTACTACTACTACTACTACTACTAGTACTACTACTACTACTACTACTACTACTACTATGCCACAGCAACCCGCGAAGCTTCGTGTAGGCAGTCGCCGGTGATGCTGTAAAGGAAAGATCGCCACCTTTTTCGACAATTTTTTCGCCTTCACGTCTCGAAAAAGGGCTTAAGAACAACAAACACCTCATAAACAAATGTTATTCTTGTTCTATATATACCTGGTATATATTATTGTTGGTGGTCTTGACAGCCATCACCACGCCGCCTAACTGAGTCATGCGAGTCATCCGAGCAAGCACCGCGAGCGGCGATCGTTTGCTCCTTCCTGTTCAACGCGAAAAATAGTGCTCACCTCGGACAGATCAGGATCAATCTATTTATGGGGGACCATGCTGTAGTAAAAGGACCTGTGCGGTATACACACAAAACTATATACCAGGGTATATATAATGTGTACTGGTACCTATTTTTGCTAACAATATTATTTGGTCCTATTTACTATGGTCCCACGCAATATAACTCTGTAGTGAAATAGGACCTATGATACGGTATACACAAAACTATATATGTACCCATTTTTGCTAACAATATTTGGGCCTATTTACTATGGTCCCACGCAATATAACTCTGTAGTGAAATAGGACCTATGATGCGGTATACACAAAACTATATATGTACCTATTTTTGCTAACAATATTTGGTCCTATTTACTATGGTCCCACGTAACATACATACAGCTGCTGTATATATCTACAGCAGTAGACGCGTTCTACGGTAGAGGTAGCACATTTCCGCTAAAACGTTTTGTGAACGGAGCTCCTTAACCCCTTTAGTGCCGCAGTCCCCGATTTGGGGACAAACCAGTCTAATTCCAAGTGATTTTTCCCCGAAACCTGACTGCGGTACTAAAATCAACCCAAAATCGTCCGAACGCCAATCTTGTTTCGAAAAATGACCTTCTCTTTTACTTGGGCCACGGGGTTATATTCATCGGAAGCAATTCGATTTTTTTTGCTGAAGTCAGTTTTCGGGTGAGGTATGTAGCTCCTTGAGGTCAAGTGAGGAGGCTCAGAAAATTTAGGGGGAACCTCTATCGTAGAACGCCTCAGTATCTAGTCTAGATCAACAGCATTAGTCCCTCACCTATATACCTGCCGTTCTGAGAAGTTGTACCCAGGATCTATTACGGGGGACGACAGTAAATAGGACCTACGGTACACACTAAAATATCCATATTTCCCTATTTTTACCAACAATAGTTGGTCCTACTTACTACTGTATGGCCCCCCGTAATACAAATTGTACAGGATCTATCTGCAGAGTACAGATTCAATCCAGGAAACATGCATTCGCTAATTATTACGGGGGACCACAGTAAATGGGACCAAATTTTGTTGGTAAAAATAGGGAAATATATAGGTTTTTGTGTGTACCGTAGGTGCTATTATCTACTATGGTCCTCCGTAATACTGTAGATCAAGCAGATTTCACGGCTCGTGCAACAGTTGCAAATAAATAAATACGGTACGTCCGCCACGATAACTGCCACCCCGGCAACATGAGCTAGAGACCATACAGATCATACCGATCACACAGATCAGGAATGAACTTTTCCCGACAAGATCTAGATCATGAAGCGGCAATCATCTGTAGACGATCCGCCCAAGGAGTGAAACGTTGCCAAGCTTTCTTCGTGGGTGGATGGTGGGCACAGAACTACCGGTCACGTGAATACGGCAGCAGGCCTCAAAATGTTGCGATCAAGGCGGGAGTAAAAAATGAGTGACGAAAGCATCAAAACCCCAGAGGGACCTAGATAGCACCAAGTCTGGCTCTCGTGACTGCGGGAGCTTTTGCTACCAATTGTGTCAAGTTGGCGCAACAAAAAAAATGCGGGAGCCGGGAGCTAGCACCATTTTTTTTTTTCCAGATTTTTACGTGTTGCCGTGTTGAGTGGTCGAAGAAACACAACGAGGTCTTCAATTTGTTGAAAAGTTGGACGTATGCTGCGATTCTCTTTTCACACAAGACACGACACGGTTACAGAGCAATCAGAACCAACTACGGTTGGTGAACATACCACTATGTCCCTAAATATAACGACCTTTCTTGAACCAATATTCAACCAAAACGTTTGCTATATATAGGGACATTACGGTAAGAGGATACATGGTTCTTAAGGTTCATCGAGGGTTCTGATTACTACCACTATGTCCCGAAATATAAGCAACTTTTGGTTTAATAATTAATATAAAGACACACCGAGGTGGGGTCGTGTGGTGTTACCACACTCTCGGGGGTCAGCAACGAAAGGTAAACTCAGAGCGCCCCCGAGGAGCCAGGAAGGCCTTGAAGGATTGCAGTGATAACGAGGCGGTACGATCTAGGGGATAGGACCTGGTATCCACATCACCCCCCTCTTTTTCAGACGTGCAAACATGCGCGTCTTGTAAAAGGTGTCGGTGCTTATATTACGGGACACAGCGGTATGTATTACCATATGCCTCCGTGATAGCAACATCGCGATGCGACCGGGGGACGTACCTGCAGTCCCCTCGTGGGACCCTTACCCTACACCACCGCCAGCACGGGTCCCTCTCACACCGCCAAGGAAAGTGAAAGTACATCCGCGAAAAAAAAAAAAAATCCCTCTGGTCTATAGGGGAGAGGTGATAAAAATCCGTGCACATGTTCGCCTCGAGGATGACATTAAAAAAACATCATCAACTCGAACAAGCAGCAAAATAAAATCACCCTTCCATAGGCGTGGCCCTATCCTCCCCCCCCCCCCCCCCCCCCCCCCCCCCCACTGTGCACACGCCTTTCCTGATTTTCCGCACGCATCGCCCCATTATTGATCGTTCACACTCCGTTCTCGAACATTAACGCAATTACATTGAGTCGATTCGCGGGAGAGTATGTTACCACAATAGCAGCACACGGGCACCCTTTCTCCCCCCCCCCCCTTTCCCACCCACCCACCCCATCCGCCCACTCACGCCCCTCCCCGTCTCCTCTTCACCCTGCCCCGGCGCCCCTCCCATGTATGATATCGAGTACACCTCCCCGCCCCTCCATTCCACCTCCGTCCCCCCCCCCCCCCCCCCCGCCCTCCAAACCGTCCCTAAAAACTCTGCATTCGGAAACGTTAGCGCTGGACACGGTCTACTTCTTCTTAGAGCTCTTGGCATCTTTGAGGAAAGCGTCGAGTCCGAAGGGGTCCGCCTCGGCCGGATCGGCTTCGAACTGTACTGGCGCATCTCGCGCGCCTGCGGCCCCGCTCTCCGTTCCCTTCAAAAACAACAAACATTTCGTACACAGAAAGGGCACGCAGCGCATATTAGAAGACGATGACGAGAGAGACATAGAACAAGGGAGAGGGGGGGGGGGGGAGACGTGGTACTGTACGTATGTAGCAGTCAGAAAACGAGAAATAGAAGACAAAACAGCAGCAAGGAAGACAGATGGAAAGAAAGAAAGAAAGCCAGAAAAAGAGAAGAGCACGCAGCAAACACATACTGGTATAAATTAAAGTGAGAAGAGCTACAAAAAGAAAAAAAAGGGAAAAGGAGATAAAAAAAGAAGGAAAAAATGGGGAAAAAATGGGAAAAAAATGGAATAAAAAGGGGAAAAAAAAAAAAAAAAAAAAAAAAAAGGATTAAAAGGAATAAAAGGAAAAAAAGAAAAAAAGAAAAGAGACGGAGAGAGAAGCGAAGAGATGACCGGTGCCGAGAGCGAGCGATGAGGCAACCAACTGCACGCTTTCACATACCCTGGGTATGTGAAAGCCCGTAAAACGATTAAAGACAGCACTATACATAAAAGTAGTACTCGTACCTTGCAGAGCGTTGACTTCGCACAAGGGGTGGTGCGATCGTTTTTCAGCGCTCTCTCGTTTTTTTTTCTCTCGACAACGAACGGTAAGGGTGCTTAAAGTCGAACGCTATGCATACACTTCCGCAAGGCTCTTTCTCCCTTCACCAGATATTCTCCGAAAAATAAAGCCCCTTTTTTTTTTGGTTCGATTGTCGGCAAAACCTTAGAAACAAAAAAAAAAACACCTGTCCCGGAGAAATCGAGCGCTGGGAAACGATGGCACCCCCGTGCGGACACAACGCTCGACGCTCTGTACGGCAGTCCACGATCTACAGCCCTTTTGTGACAAAGCACACAGCGAGCGACAAAAAACACACCCAGAGACACACAGACACACAGACACACGGTCACGAAGACACACGACAAGCGTACGTACACCGCTCTGGCCATGAAAGCGTAGTCTCTCCCATGTTCACGTGAGATGCCTGTTTTGTTCAAAACCTACGGAATTGATTATTCTGTCGTGTAAGATTCGTTTGACGTGCACACCATACTCGTACAGTATTAATAGTCCAAACAGGGATTGATTGATATTCCCGGCCAAAGTCGGTACGAATTTTCGCTTCATCAGGAGTGTACGATACGAGCAGCAGTACCAGCTTCACCCCCGTCCGTCGCGTTCGTATCGTACAACACTTACAAGCAACAAAAACGAGCAAATCAGAAAAGCCAAGGCTTCTCAGATATCCACAGCAGAACAAGAAATTCGGGAGTTGCTGCACTGAGGTTAAGCGTAGAAAACGCCCCCAAATTCTAAAAAAAAAAAAAAAAAACAACAAATCCAGCCTGGACGAGCTTTCCTATTTTCTTACTATTCGGTGTCCTGTACTACTCCTGCGTACCACGATTTTCCCTCGCCGTAAGGACCTTTGGTATCGAACATTACAGCAGTGCACAGAACGGTCACTATATTCAAGAACAGAGTGGTGTATCGCCGCCTTTGCAGCTTCGGGAAAATCCCCCCCCTACATTGCCGGTTGAGTGGTGCCGGCTGCCCGCTTTAGAGTGCACCTGTGAAATCGCTCGCGGCGCAGACAGGATTTGGATCCTTTTACGCCAGGTGGCTGACTGCATGTAGTCGCGTTTTATGCATCCCATAGGTCCTATTAACTACGGACCCCCCGTAATAAAAATTCCAAGCAGTTCGTCCCCCAAACGGGACTGCAGTCCAAAAAAAAAAGGGGGGGGGGGGGGGGGTTGACCTGTGACACGTTTCTTCAACAGTGTTCTTTCTCCCCTGTCAGTGTTCCTGGGCATTTTGCGGAGAATGCGGTACAGGCGCGAGGAAGTGATACAATGCTATTTTCTCCCGCGTGGCACCTCTTTTGATGGCAGTGGCAGCAGTGGCAGCAGCGACCGACCGACACGACGACGACGACGACGACGACGACGACGACAACCTTTAGTACCCCGTCAACACCGTCTCGAACCAGTACGGAGGACCCTCCTATTAAATAGGACCTACCTGGTACGGTACACACAAAAACCTTACCAGGTATGTATTTCGCTATTTTTACCAACAAATATTTACTACGAGGCGTGAGCGGCCAGCAAGCAGTATAGCTGGGGATGGGGATCATGTTGCGTTATGCCGGTACCGTTTCCGTCCGACTGCTTGCGTGGAAACTCGGGGGGCGGAATGAATTGGTGTCGCCTCCCAACCGCGCGGTGGCCGCTGCTGTAATTGTCAATAGGTACCGTCAATTCTACTCTAAAAAAGTTCCAAGAGGGTTTTTGACCCTGGGAGGCCTTCATGGGGAGGGGGGGGGGGGGTGGTCTCATTATCATGATTGGCCGTCGTATGACCACTAGGGAGGGGGCGGGGGGGCGGGCGTACTCATTTGTTGCTCGCCCTAAGACGTTTGACCATTGACCACGCATCCCTTTCGAGACGGAGCAAGGGGGGGAAGGGGGATTCGGAAGTACGTGACGACTACTACAGGATTGGCCGCACGAGGGGGAGAACCGGCGAGAGTAGAGTTGATGGCGCGACTATGGCATCGGCCACATGAGGCCGGCCGTCCGAGCTGCTGGGGTAGACAGGGGATTTTTCCGAAGCGCAAGGTAGCGACTTAACAGCAGCAGTAGTGGTCCCTCTATAGTGCCGGTGTGCGCTATTACGGGGGACCATAGTAAATAGGACCAAATCTTGTTAGTAAAAAGAGGTAAATATATAGGTTTTTGTGTGTACCGTAGGTCCTAGTTACTCTGGCCCCCCCCGTAGTATTAAGGCAACAATACCGGCACTATATACAACGGCAACCGGCACTAATTACTCCGCGCACACTTTTATAAAAACTGGATAAACCTTTTGAGGACTGCAGTCCCGTTTTGGGGGACAGGCTACTTAAAAACTCAGTGGTTTGTCCCCGAAAAACCTATACATTTACCTATTTTTACTAACAATATTTGGTCCCATTAACTATGGACCCCCGTATAATAGCGGTTCGTCCCCCGAAACGGGACTGCAGTCCCGAAAAAGGGTTTTTTTTTAAGCGTTATTTTTACCAATCCACCCGAGGATTTTACAAAAAGAAAACCAAAAAAATAAAAAATAAAAAAGTATCGAACCCAACACAATGTAAAAAGGGCCGTCCCGAGGCAGGCTCTATAATAGCCTCCGTGTGTATGGTTGCAGGCGACAGGCAAGCGCGCCGGGGTGGTGGCGACAGACAAAGCTTGCGGTCTGCAGCTGTGGCATCATACGCATCTACCACGAGGGACCATAGTAAACAGGACCTACGGTACAAACAAAACCCTATATATTCCACCAATTTTTATTACCAAAATTTCGTCCTACCAGGCTACTTACTTACTCTAGGTCCCCCATAACAGCAGTGTAGCTAGGACGTCGACCGATTCTTCAAAGAGGTTTTACCTGGGATCTAGTGCGGAATCGCACACCACGTGCTAGAGAGAGATGTAGAGCACCGCGGGCAACAGAGTTTCCGGCGTGACCTTGACCGCATCGCCGTCGATTATCCTTGCGCTCGCTAGGACGAACGACTCTCACTGCCGAAGACGTTCGTTCGCCCATGCTCTTCCGTAAGTTCCAAAATTATGGCCCCTCCGCCATTGGGGAGGAGGAGGGGCCGGCCCCAATCCCTACGTGTTGTAGTATATATACCAGTATACGCAACAAGTACGAGCACGTCGTCCCCGTAATTGTACAGCAGTCTCCTTTTCGTGTATGCACAATGGCTCGTGGAACTGGCTGTCGTGCTGGTACAGCAGTACCCCGACTGAGCCCTGCTTAGTTTTGTTTTCCTACCCAACCGGACCTTGTTTTGTTTTGAGTTCCCACCGCCTGGGTACCGGCCGAACATCCTTGTGCCTTCTCGTGACCACGAGCTACAAGCTGGGCCAGCCATGAAACGGGCAAGGAACCATTGAGTCGTATCTCGTGAACCACTGCGAGTTAGGACTTAAAAAATTTGGAGGCACTAACTAACCCTGACATATCAGGGCATGTGCGAAAAAAAAAAAGTATATAAAAAATTATGACATGTTAATAATTCGACTCAAAACTCGACGAGATATCGGCCAAAAATCAAAAACACCAACTTTTTTACACTAAATGCCGTAATAAAATCGTCGTTTCCGATCAAAAACGAAATTTGGTGGAGACGATAGAGGGGCTACCAGGAGAAAATCGACATCAGTTTCATCGCCCAATTCGTTGCCCATCACGAGATATGGCAAAAAAAAAACAATATTCCATACTTAAATCAAGTGTCACGAGAAAAACGGTATTAACTGCGATGCAGCGCTCGATTTGGCGATTTGAAATTTGAAATTTGAACACCGTATTTGTGACGCCCATGCGAAATTATGTCGTTCCTGGCTTCTTGATTTTTCGTTTTTTTCAGAGGAATTTCAGTCGTGTTTCTATTTTTTGGGGTTTATTTTCGGTCATATCTCTTGTAACAAAAGAAAAGAAAAGAAAAGCCCGGAACGACACGTCTCGGTTGGTGCATGGACAGCACCGTGTCAAAATTTCATGGTCAACTGCGTAAAATTGGGCGCTGCATGGCCGACCTCCTGAATCGACAGGGTCTTGGCTGGCCCAGCTCGTAATTCTTGGCAATAAGGTAACTTGAAACAACAACAACAACAACAGCAACAGCAACAACTGCAATTATATAGCAAAGTAACGATGTCGTCATGGTCACCTTGAAGCCCCGGTCGGCACGGAAGCGTTCCGTTCCCGTCAGTTGGCTCATCTGCGACAAAATAAAATTGCCATTGACAAGAAGGAAAAGAAAAACAGACAAGCCGACGAACGGATAGACAGACAGACAGACAAGACAGGCAGGCAGACAGACAGACAAACAGACAAGCAAGACAGAAAGACAGACAGGCAAGACAGGCAAGACAGGCAAGACAGGCAGACAGATATAAAAGACAGACACAACAAATAAATAAATGGATGGACGAACGAACGAACAAAAACGAGCGGCCAACAAGAAAAGAAACGCAACGAGCACCAGAAGCAAAGCCCAGTCCAAGCGCCTAGGTCGTGCAGATATTTCGCTTCTCGTTTTGTCGCTTAGACGAGAGCGGGGGGAGCAATGGCAACAGCACTGCAACCCGGCGGCAACGCACACTGCCGAACAACTTGTTGTGGCCAACTTCGCAATATTACATCACGATACACCAGGCAACAGGTTACTAGCACCAATCCAGAGGCAGCGCTGCTTGTACTCGGCCCATCAGGTCGGGCACTCTCGCAATAAGCACCCAGCGAAATGAGAGGACCATAAACACCGCAACACAGCACTATACACTAAATATATTCTTCAAAAATAAAGACAAAACACACATCGAAAACCCAAAACCGAAAAACGCAGAAAAAAAAGAAGCAAAAAGACACGAAAACACTCAACCAAAGACACCACAAAAAAACACACACACACACAAAAACACAAACCAGGCATACAAAAAAACAAACACGAAACATACACACAGAAAAACCCAAACACAACACAAACAACACAAAGATAACAAGAAATAACGCCAGGCACCACAAAACACGCACAGAAACACATACACAAAAAATCTCTCTCACAGTCTTGTTTGTGACCACATCATTTCCTATCTCCCCACGACAAAGAATCAGGACGAACACTGGGCGCACTGATGTAGCTCGGAAGAAAGAACCATTAATATCTCTCTACGATAAAGAATCAGGACGAACACTGGGTGCACTGGTGTAGCTGGGAAGAAAGAACGGTTCAATGTGTAGACAACACACACGCCACACTTCGAAACACACACGAAAAACGCAACATACCACACCCACCTGCTGGTCCGCGTCCCCCCAGGCATCCCCGTCATCCTTCTTGGGGCGGTACACAGACTGCGCGTCCCCCCGGTTGAACATCGGCTTCGAGTACACGCCGTAACCGTCCTCCGCGCCGAAGCCGGCGTCCATGCCCGCAGACTGGTTGAACAACCGAGCGTCGTACCTGTTCGTTGTGAAAAATATCATTTTGGAGGGGTAGGAAAGGGGGGGTGGGGTACTCCTTACTCATGTCAGCGGGGGGGGGGGGGGGGGGGGGGGGGGGGGGGGGGGGGGGGGGGGGGGGGGGGGGGGGGGGGGGGGGGGGTGGGGGGGGGGGGGGGGGGGGGGGGGGGGGGGGGGGGGGGGGGGGGGGGGGGGGGGGGGGGGGGTGTCGTGCGTAATCGTTGACCGTAGGCACTCACATCCCTGCAATGACAGCACGGAGCACGTCGGGTTTTCACAGGACAGGTACCCACGTCAGAGGAGGGGGGGGGGGGGGGGGGGGGGGGGGGGCGGCACTCATGTCATGCGTAGGCGAGTAGTCGTACCAGGGGGGCGGGGAGAGACAATAAGCTATTACGGGGGCCCATAGTAAATAGGACCAAATATTGTTTGTAAAAATAGCGAAATATACACGGTTTCGTGTGCACCGTAGGTCCTATTTACTATGGCCCCCCGTAAATATTGTGGGACACGCTTCAGTAGGGTCTTCGCGATAATCTCTCCCGGTTGGGTTATAAAAATGTTTGGAACCGAGAAACACGAGGGCCTCTGATTGGTTCACCCGGTGAATCCGAAGCCGCTCGTAGCCAACCAGAAGTTTGCTCCGTCTGCTCACAAGCCCACAGAGCTGCTACCCCCAACCCAAGAACACCTACACGCCAAATACGTCATTTTTGGTCACTTTTTCCACGCATCAATTGACTTTCCGCGGGTTGGGATTGCGATTCCATGGAAGACAGACCACAAGAAACCCGATCCAACTAACTTCTTCACAAACACCCCATTCTCGTTTTGGACGTTGTTGCTGTTGTTGTTGTTGTTGTTGTTGTTGTTGTTGCTTGTTGAGCAAATCGCGGAATCAGGAGTTTGGATTCCATTGTACTGCTCGTCCTCATCTTGACACGACAGAAGGAGTGGAGCACGATGCGCAACCACGAGTCGTTGTTGGCGGGAGTCGAGCCGACACCGCGCGACACCGCGGCAGCGCGTTTCCACAACAACACGAACCTACAGCAGTATATATATAGATATAGATATATATTACAGAGCAGCAGTCCACAGCGCTTTGTGAAACGTTTTTCGTGCTTTCTTTAACGGTATTTGTTTTTTTCACACCACCAACACGAGATCATGCCATGCCATTACTACTGCTGCATGTACCCCGCATGTATCAGGCAATAAATACCAAGGCTTTTCACGGGTCATGACTCGACCGGCGGGTCGGGTTCAGGAGGTCTTCATGATTATCACGGGTCGGGTCGGGTCGGGTCGGGTCGGGTCAGGAGGTTTTCAAGGTCTCATGTCGGGCCAGGTCGATCTGACCCGATCCTATCCGACGCGACCCGCGAGGGTTGACCTGACCCGTGAATAGCCATTTTTTTTAAATATATATCAAATGCTGCAACCCATGCAGCGATACGAGATTGATGCTGCTGTCTTCGTCGTGCCAAGACTTGCCACCAAAAAAAGAAGGGAGAAGGGAACATGCGCATCAAGGACGGACCAACAGCATACCAATTATCATGCACGAGACCAGAAGAAACGCCGGATACGTATATATGTACCATGCCACGCCACGAACAAAAAATAATGAAAAACGACCAAGCACATGCAGGTATAGGTACACGCCCGTAAAACATGTACCCGGTAGAGAAATTTTAAGAAATCGAAATTTCCAAAAAAAAAAATCGGGAGCGAAGCTCGAAGCTCTCCCCCCTTCCATCATCGCGCAAAAACAAAAAAAACAAAACAAAAAAACAGAATGAAAACAGGAACATAATACGTACCCCATTGCTTTCATCCCGCACTACCCGAGAGCAGACACCATTTTCATTCCCCCAGTATATTCCACGTTTCCACGTCCTCCCGCCGACAAACAAGAAACAAACAAAAACAAAACAAAAAGATAAGACACAGGAATCCCCGTTTTGAACTATTTGCGATACAGTTGTATACCACTGTGGTTGGAAATACAAGGGACTGTTTGGACACTAATAATTTTAATACCAATCGGCCCTTATATTTGCGCCCACAGAGCACCTGGTACGGTAAGTAGCTTTTTTTAGATTAGCAAAAAAGTTTTTAGATGCAACATATGGAAACAACGTATCGAGCGCCCAATTGTTGGAGGTGTCTGTCTCTATTAGGAGCAGGAACGGTGCTCCGTCTAGAAAGGGATGCGTGGTCAATGGCCAAATGACTACGGCAAGCAACAACGTACTGTTGCTTTCTAGATGTGCAGAAAGCCTACGACACAGTATGGAGAAATGGATTGTGGAAAAAACTGTGGGAAATAGGAATCAGAGGAAAGATGTGGAGAACGATGAAAAAGATGAAGGAATGTGCGAGAAGTGCTGTGATGCTGGACGGGGAAATATCGAATTATGTTGATATTTTACAAGGTGTTGCACAGGGATGTACGTTGTCACCTAACTTATTCAAGATATATATTAACGACCTGATAGTAGCAGTCGAGGGAGCAAGGCAGGGAGTCACGGTAGGGGAAGATACGGTGTCGGGATTGATGTTTGCGGATGACTTCGTGGGGATATCAGAAACACTCGAAGGATTGCAGAAACAAATAGAGAAGGCGCTAGAATACACCAGGAAATGGAGGGTGACGGCGAACGTCAAGGAATGCGCAGTGGTTGTTTGCAACGAAGATAAGGTAAACCCGGTAAATTTCAGTTGGAGGTGGGGAGAAGATGAATTGCCGATCGTAGACCAGTATACATACCTTGGCGTAGAGATCTCAAAAGACTGCTCTTGGGATACACATATAGCAAAAGTAATAGGAAAGGGTAAGGCACAAGTAGGCAAGATGGATGCGATCCTAACAGACCCGAACCTTGACACTAGGATTAAGAGATGTATCTTGATGAATGTGATAGTACCAAAGCTAGAATATGCAGGAGAAGTATGGGAAGGGAACGCGAAACTCGTAAAACAGTTGGAAACAGTACAAATGACAGCAGCTAAAAAAATCCTATGATGCTCAAGTACGACTAGTAATACAGTATAAGAGCAGAACTGGGAATGCGCCCACTCAAGACAAATAGAGACATGAGAAAGTTGAACTGGCAATATAAAGTAAGGAACATGCCAAAAAAGAGGTTGCCAGCCATAGTTGATAGAGCTGTATGGGAGAAAGTATCAAAAGGAGGAGCTGGAATAAGGTGGGATGGCGTAGTTGAGAAAGTATGGAAGGATCTAGGGGGAAACCAAGTAGAGATGATGTCCGCCGGGAAGTTTGGGAGGTACAAGGCAGAAGTAGAAGAAAGGATAGAAAGAAGGGAAAGGCTAGCGCTAAGAAACAAGGTGGAATCGGAAAAACACTTGGAGATATACGGGGGATTGAGGGAAGCAATAGGAATGAAAACGTATTTGCATGGCCCAATGGACTTGGCGAAAATGCTGAAACTGCACTTTCGTGTAGGGGACCTGGACCTGCCAGAAAGAAGAAAGAGGTACACCAGTAGCCGGGAAGAGGAGGAAGTAGACGCACAGATGTGCCCGTGTGGCAAAGCAATAGAGAGTAGAACTCACATAGTAGGAGAATCTGAAATATACAAGGAGGAACGGGATGTGTTAGAAGAGGAGATGAGGAAAATAGACGAATGTGACATGGAGGAGTTTGATACAATGAATAGCAGCGAGAAAACGATCGCTATCCTAGGAGATAGATAGATGGTGGCCACAGGCGGCCAAACAGGAAGGGGATAAGATTAGCAAAAAGTTTCTATGTAATTTATGAAAACAACGTAATGAGCACCCAATTGTTGGAGGTGTCTCTATTAGGAGTAGAAACGGTGCTCCGTCTCGAAAGGGATGCGTGGTCAATGGTCAAATGACTAAGGCAAGCAACAAAAGAGTACGCCCCCCCCCCCCCCCCCCCCCCCCCCCCCCCCCCCCCCCCCCCCCCCCCCCCCCCCCCCCCCCCCCATCACTTGATTTTTTCTTCCATCCAATTTCGTTCGCTGTATGTATACGACGTCTGCTTTATAACCCTTTTAAGGCTGCAGTCCCGTTTTGCGGAAAAATCACTTGGAATTAGACTGGTTTGTCCCCAAATCGGGACTGCTGTATTAAAGGGGTTAAATAACACTCACGCGTTCTCGTAAGGTATGCGGCCCCCGAAAAAAAAAAAAAAGAGACACAAAAAGCGGCAAGAGCCATTGCGGGGTACCATATAGCAGAAGTACCACGGGGAAGCACAGCTGTACGATGTACTCAGGACCTAATATGCTCATCGCGGTGGCCCATAGTAAATAGGCCCAAAACAAGACAAAAAAAAGCACCCACTTTGGTGCGTTGTGTCTCCACATCTACCGCGTGAATCCAAAATGTTGTCTGCTGTTAAAAAAACCCGGCTGATGACAGGCTTCCCATCGATGCTACGTTTGCATTCTTCAGGAATACGTTGGGAAGCCTCTCTCTCTCCCCGTTTTTGGCCACCGTGATAGAAAAAATACTGGAACATATACCGGGCACGTTTTTGTCTCCACAAGGGGTCTTGTATCACTATTACGGGGGACCGTAGTAAATAGGACCAAATATTGTTATGAAAGAATAGGTAAATGTATACCAGTAGGTTTTCGTGTGTACCGTGGGTCGTACTATTTACGGGGGTCTATAGTTAACAGGACCTACGGCATACATAAAAACCTACATATTTAGGTATTTTTACTAACAATATTTGGTCCCATTAACTATGGACCCCCGCAATAACAATATCAACATGGTCCCCCGTTACAACAGCAATCAGAACCCACGATGCACCCCCCCCCCCCCCAAAAAAAAAACAAAACATGCATCCCCGCATGTTTACCGCCACATTACACAGATTCTGACAAGACAGTAGCGGTTCCTATACAGTGCCGGTGTGCGCTACAACAGCCACCAACAACGGCACTATTGACAGCGGCAACCGGCACTAATTACTCCGCACGCTGCCACCGTCGTCAATCTCATCTGTGCCAAGCGACCTCACCGGCACTACTGTATAGCGGGCAGCCGGCACTATTACGGGTGGCCATAGTTAAAAAGGACCAAATATTGTCAGTAAAAACATGGAAATATACGGGTGTTTGTGTGCACCGTAGGTCCTGTTAACTATGGTCCCCCCGTAATATTATACTCAACCGGCACTATATAGAGGGAACACTTCTGTACCACCGGCATATTCCCCCGCAGTGCTGCCATACTGCCGCGCATTCATTCCTACATATTTATACGTCGGCATCGAGCGATCGCGCTATTACGGGGGTCCATAGTTAATAGGACCTATGGTATACATAAAAACCTACCAGGTATATATTTACCTATTTTTACTATTACGGGGGTCCATAGTTAATAGGACCTATGGTATACATAAAAACCCATATATTTACCGATTTTTGCTAACAAAATTTGGTCCCGTTAACTATGGACCCCCGTACTAGGACCCGCTTCTCTGCGATTCGGCCATTTCGCGACCGATAAGCACATCTCGATTTTAAGTTTATTCGGTTTTCGAGGTTTTTGGGGCACCGACAGAGACCGGCGCCGGACAAATTTCGGCGTAAAAAGAAACATGTGTAATCTTTCACTTTCTCTCTCTTTTTTTTTTCTTTTTTTTCTTTTTTTTTTATTGTCCACACACGAGAAATTAAAAACACCCTGTATTTCACATCCCACCTGCAAAAAAAAAAACACTACACTTATCACCCAGTACTTTGTTCCCCCGCAACGCGCGGGGCGGACGGGTGAAGGCCTACAACTGCTGTGTGCCGTATACAACATGGACCCAAAAGCAGTACCAGGTGTTCAGGGCCGTCGTTCTCGGACAAGAGTGTGCTGTCCTAAAATTTCTTGATTTTCTTGGTTTGATTACGAAAAGCGAGTTTTTTTCATCGTTGTATTTTGCTTGTTATTAGTATACTCCACCCGTCTTGGTCCCGCAAATGGGTTATATTAACAGTGGGGGTGTCGGGGAAAGTTTTTCTTCGTGTACCTCTGACTGGACCCACATTTTCTTGGGTAAAGCCAGGGCTGTTTACGGGTCGGGCCGAACCTCGCTGGTCAAGAGGTCCAGTCGGGTCGGGTAGGGGTGACCCGACCTGACCCGACCCGTAAGAGTTTGAAAACCTCCTGCGACCCGACCCGTGAGAGTTTGAAAACCTCCTGACCCGACCCGACCCGACCCGACCCGTGACGTTTCAAAAACTTCTTGACCCGACCCGCGGGAAAGGTCATGATCCATGAATAGCCCGGGTGTTAAACTGCCTGAAATTAGTGGGGCATGTTGTTCAGTACTAAAAAGGGGTTCACACACCCACGTTTTCGGAAATTTGCTTGGAAAATCAGGGCGGGGTGATTTTCGCAGCAGCAAAAGGGTGAACAAAGGGCAAAACTCTCTCATCATGCAACGTCACGGCCGTATGGCAGGGGGGGGGCATGGGGGGAGGGGGGGGGGCTGGACTCACAGATCGGCGCCGCCCTTGCCCCCTGCTCCCTTGTGCATTCCAAGCGCGATCTTTTCCGAGATGTCTCGGTCCCTCTCCTTGTCCAGCTTCTGTTTCTTCATCCCGCCCCTCATGTTCTATGATGCGTACACAAAAATCAAAGGCATTTAAACGGCAAAAAGAGCAGTAGCGGCAAAGAAGTGCAGGGTAAGTATCAATGACGTGAAATAAATATACACAGACGCCGAACGGAGATATCTGTCGCGACGACGATTGTTCAAGCGGGGGTTAGCACCGCGAATTTCGCGCCGTGAGCGTTCTCCGCCGGCGCAGTGCCCCCTCGACCCCACGCATCACTCGTGGCCGCCCTCCCTTGGGGGGAAACAAAGACCATAACTCCATGCGAGGCGTGTTCTACATCGTCTGTCTCTCTTTCTCTCCACTCTCAGCAGATTTAGCAAAAGCAAAAAAAAAAAAAAAAAAACAGAAAAAAAAAAAGCACACAGAACAGACTACACAAAATCATCAAGAGACAAACGACAAAAAAAAAAAAAAAAAAAAAAAAAACAAGCATTGGTCGTGCAACACCCGCCGTAAACTGCATACACACACACTCCTACCATCCAAAAACACCTACAAACTGTACCCCCACCGCCCTCCCTCCCTTGCTTGACCCCTCTCGAACTGGACTCACTTTTTGGGGGGGGAAAACTACCTGGAAATAGTGATGGGTATTTTTTCAGAAATAACTGGGCTAGTCCAACCACCCCCCCCCCCCCCCCCCGGCGCCCATGCTACTTTCCTGCCGCGCACTACAAACAAAACAAGAGCAAAAGATGATTTCTTACATCTACGCGAAAATCCCGTTCGCGGTCCTTCTTCTCTAAAAATATAAGCAGACATATACCTGACCCCCTATCTTCCCCCCGCCCCCCCCTTCTCCGTTTTTTTTTTCAATTATTATTTTTCCTTTTCTTTTTGGCGGTCGGTCACAGCTGGTTGTCGAGTTAGATTCTCATCTGTGCGAGGTGAACAACCTCTATTCCGTAAAAGTGCGAATGATAGTATCACGTAGTGTTTATGGTAAGGCACGCAATAGTGCTCCCATTGCTGTCTCTGGAAGTGGCCACACCGGAAATTGAATTGACTCATTCGAGCTGTCATCCATATGCAAGTCCGCCTCACAAGCGGTTCTTAGTAGGATGCAGCTTAGCCTTCATGCGACTCGCCGAACACCTCACGGCGCTTCGCGCTTGGTGCAAGCAATGTCTGCCTGGTCGGTGAAAACCCGACATGTTCCGTCCCGGCATTGTAGGGATGCGAGGGTCTATGGCTATACGATTTCGGCCATGGATGAGATCGAGTACATCTCTCCTATCGAGTACCCCCCCCCCCCCTCTCCAGGAAGGGGATAAGACAAGCAAAAAGGTTTTTGATGCAACAGATGGGAAAAAAACGTAAATGAGCGCTTAGATGCTGGAGGTGTCTCTATTAAGAGCAGGAACGGTGCTCCGTCTCGAAAGGAATACGTGGTCAATGGCCAAATGACTAAGGCAAGCAACAAATGAGTACGCCTCCCCGCGCCCCCCCCTCCACTCCCTCCCCTACCCCCTCCTGCTCGGTCTCGACAGGGATGCGTGGTCAACGGTCAACTGACTGAGGCAAGCAACAAATGAGTACACCCCACCACCACCACTACCACCACTTACGCTACGACAGCGTCATTGGAAAGAAGAAGAAGCGAAGATCCTCACATCTATCCGAAGATCCCTTTCGCGGTCCTTCTTCCTCTCTGCCCGCAACCGCTCGCGTTGCTCAGCCGCCACCCTCTCCTCGTCGCCCATCGCCCCCCCACCCCCGCCCCCCCCCTCCTCCGCCACCGCCTCCGTACCGCGCGTCCCCAGCTCCTGATGGGTGGGGAGCGCCTTCGTCGTCGTCCGAATCGTCGTCTCGCGCTGCTCCTCTGTTAATACATTGCGGGGGAAACCGATAGCAGAGGGGGGGAGGGTCGTGGTGGGTGGGTGGGGAGGGTAGGGGTGGGGTGGGATGGGGAGGGGTGGTGGATGGGGGGTGGGGTCGAGGGGCGGGGTGGGGTGCGGGGTGGTGGGCGGGGCGGGCGGGGGGGGGGGTAGTGGGAGAGGGGGAATCGGGTGGGGAGGGGGGGTAGATACAAGTCGTTTTGGAGTCGAGAGTTAGTCACGCGAAGGATAACCTGTGGTTGGTGCTTGCATAGCCCGCATTTGACCCAACGCGAACGCAGGAGGCACAAAAGAGAGACGGGCACCACCGCGAGGGGGGGGGGGGGGGGCGGGGGATACGAATAGGTGTACGAATAGGTGATGCAGACCGACAAAAAAACGCCTCCAAGAAAAAAGTAGGTGCGGCAGGCACGGAGAGAAAACCAGCGCGCGAGAGAGAGGGCGACGGCAGCGACTACAAAACGATGCTCTCGTGGAAGAAAGTACCGGGGCATAGCCCCTCACTTGAGGCGCCTCATTAGCCAGCTTGTCTTTGCTGCCAAACGACCCCCCCCTTCACTCGACCCTATCATCCATATGCACAAGAAAGCCTGCCTCACAAGCGGTTCTTAGCAGGATGCAGCCCACCCCTTCACGCGACTCGCCAAACACCTCACGGCACACGGCGCTCAGTGCAAGCAAAAAGCCTGCCTGGTCGGTGAAAACCCAACGTACTCCGTCCCAGTACTGTAGGGGTGCGATGGTCTACATGGCCATTCGACTACTACGGCCATGCAAGCCATGAGTACCCCCCCCCCTCCCTCCCCCCCCCCCCCCCCAAGGTAGCCTCCTTACCGTGTGATCCCCGCTCGCTCCATTCGCGCGCGCGAGGCCAAGTCGCGGAGGTCCGCCTCCTTCTGGTCCTTCTCGCGCATGGCCACCTGCTTCAGCATCTCCCCGCGGAGGCGTGTCTCCTCCCTAGCCTTCCGCTCGGCGATGTACAGCGACTCCGACAGGGTGGCGAAGTTAGGGCTGACCGTGTTCTCCTGCAGTCCTCTGCATCGCGACAAGGAGTTGGAGGGAAGGACGGGACAGAGGGGAGAGGGGGGGAGCGGGGATGGGGGGGGGGGGTGCTCATTTGTTGCTTTCCTTAGTCATTTGACCATTGACCACGCATCCCTTTCGAGAACGACGCAGGGGGGGAGGGGGGGTAGGGGCGGGCGTACCCATTTGTTGCTTGCCGTAGCCATTCGACCATTGACAACGCATCCCTTTCGAGACGGAGCACGGGGGGACGCATCCCTTTCGAGACGGAGCACGGGGGGACGCATCCCTTTCGAGACGGAGCACGGGGGGGGGGGGGGTAGGCACAGGTACACGTGGGCGCGGAATAATAAGAGGTTGCACCGTCGGTCGGTCGGTCGGTCGATCGGTCAATTCGTCGGTGGGTTCACCGGTCGAAACGAAAGAACGGCCAATCGTGGGCAGCAACAGAAAATCACGGAACTAACGAAGCCAACGAATGAACGAACGAATGAACGAACACGCGAACGGAGTCATGGAACGAGCGAACGAGCAATACAAGAACGAAAACGGACGGGAAAAAAAAAAAAAAAAAAATCAAGGGAAGGGAAGGGAAACCGGGCCGGGACGTTCTCTCAACCAAAATCTTGGGGAGAGGGGTCACGCAACCACAGCCGCACGCGAAAGCGATATACAGACGGACAGACGAGCACGCCAGAGATACCGACCGGCAGACAAGCGTGGGAGGGACACCGGCGGGCACACGAGCGCACCAGGCATACCGACGGACCGACGAGCGCGGGAGAGATACCGACGGATAGACGAGCGCTCGAGAGATGCGATAGCCAGACGAGCGCGGCGGGTGTGCCGACGGACGGACGAGCGCACCAGACATACCGACAGACAGACGAGCGCACCCGACATACCGGAGGACGGACGACCGCTCGAGAGACGCGACTGACAGACGAGCGCGCCAGACGTACCGACGGACAGACGAGCGCGCTCAAGATACCGACGGACGAGCAAGCAAGCGCACAACATACCTTCCGTCGGCGGCGAGGCGCTTGTCGAGAGGAATCGTGTAACCGCGGGCGTTCTTCCAGTTGGAAACGCACGGAGGGATCTTCCAAGCCTGCTGGTCTTGAACGGTAACCTAGTTGGCGCAAAAACGTCAGCGTTCGACACACCGGGAAGAGGGGGGGGGGGGGGGGGGGGGGTGTTCATATACAGAGAGGCGGGGGCGTCGGGAAAAAGTCGACCGCTCAAGGTTGAGTGGGCTATTGTTAATACAACAAACAACCACAGCAGCACCGACACCAAATAACGACAGCAACAGGCATCAACATGAACACTATTACGGAGGGCCATAGTAAATAGGACCTACGGTAGACACAAAAACCTGTGTATTTCCCTATTGTTACTAACAATATTTGGTCTCGTTTACTATGGTCCCCCGTAGTACCAACATCAACAGCGCCACCAACACCACCACAAACATCAACAACAGCAACAACGACAATAGCAGACGTCAATTCCACCCGCAGCCGCATGGCGGCAGCAGGATAAAAAAGAGGCCAACTAGAATAGCGTTTTTCTCGACGGCTTCTTCCTTCGGACATGGAGAGAGCAACACCATCTCAAAACAACGGCACCAACAGCATCCAACAAACAAACAAACACAGACACAGAACCCTACTGTCGTACGCTATTAATAGTATGATGTTACGGCAGTAGTCTGGACGACAGAGCCGTGTGATAGAGGGTGACGAGGTCCAAGTGCTACTTCAAGTTCAACTTCAAGTCAAGACTCAACTTCAACTTGAAAATAAAAATACAACTTCGAGTTGACGTTGACGGTATACAGCACACAACACGAAGCACCTTCCTTGGCGGAGAGTGGAGCACGGGCACAGGGTCGTCGGCGGGCGCCCTGGGGACCTTCTTGTGCTTGTGCTTGTGGGTGGGGGCTCCATCGGGTCAACCTTTCGTTTTCGAGCGATTGCCGCGTTCATTTTGCGTCATGCACACGGGCGAGAGAAAAGCAGACAAACACAAGAGAGAGAGCAAGGGATGCAGACAGAGGGGTAGAGAGACGGTCAACGAGAGACCGACAGAGAGAGACAGAGAGAGAGGCAGAGATAGATAGAGAAAGAGAGAGAGGGGGGGAGAGAGAGGCAGACAGAGAAAGAGACAGAGAGAGAGAGGGGGGAAGAGAGAGGCAGCCGAGAGAGAAAGAAGCGTAGGAGCGGGGGGGGGGGGGGGGGGGGGGGGGGGGGGGGGGGGGGGGGGCCGTGTCCACCTTGATTTAAAAAGATAGAAAGTACGCACGCGCACAGCATCACACAACGGTGCGAGAGAGCCAAAACAAAACACAAAACACACTCAAAGTGGGGTTTCCAGATATATGCGAGGAGACGCACATGCACAAACAGCCGCGCGAGGAGATTTTTTTTTTTTTTTTGAAACAACGGCTCCAGCCGACGACGACGCAGCCGCTGCCGTCTTCCTCAACACCTCAAAATCCCATTCCACCCCGCACCTCCTCCAGCTCTCACCTGAGCCGCCACCATGCGCACAACCCTCTGCTTGGCATTGCTGTTGTACCCCGGGGCGTTGGGGTTAGGGGTGTACTTGATGAACTCCGCCTCCTTACGAGTCTGGTCCCCGATAGACCCCGGCGTTGCCGAGGTCACCTTGGCGCCGATAAGCTGTCCCACAGTTTTATACAGTAGACAGGCGTGTTAAAAAGGGGGGGGGGGGCGGGGGCAACATGTAGGGGCGTTAGAGCGGCGGGAGACCGAGAAAACAAAGGCGGGGGCGAGGAAAATACGGGAAGAGGCCGGCGGGGGTAAAAACCAGTACACGAGTGTCATCATGAGGAAGTTGTGCGGAAAGATCCTGCGCGACCTCTCGCAAAAGCAGGTGAGGAACTAGATGATCTACCTGAAGACAGATCAGATAGATTATGATCTGCTCGAGGTCTGAAACATTCATAATTCAGAAGCCCAGGCCTTAATAAAGCCAACAACCCTAAGAGGCCTCTTAACTCTTACCCCCCTATGGGGGGAAAACTACTTGGAATTAATGTGGGGTACGTTTGGTAGAGAGGATTTTTTTTTTCTGTAATGACGCAGAGGCCTTCGACCACCCTTTACGATCGACCCTCAAAACAAGAGGGTTTTATAACCTCAAGGCTTTCGTCCACCCTCTGTGAAGATAGACCCCCATCATTCCTCTGTAAGGCTCGGTGTGTGCACCTTTTCGAAAGCCTGCCTCGTGCGCTCCGCCGTCAGGGCCTCCTCGTCCGCGGTGGGGGCTTCCAGCTTCTCCTTGTCCCCCCTCTTCTCCTTGATGTTGGACAGCTGGGAGTACACGATCTTGTCCCGGTTAGTGCCCTGCTTCACGATCGCGTCGTGCTTAATCTGCGCCGATAAAACAGGAGTCCGACGGTAACCCGACGGCAGTTCAACAGGCCGTCGGCGATGAAAGGAGGGAGAAGGGACGGAAGGGAGAGGAGCCGAAATGGGGGGGGGGGGGGAGACGGGGGGGGGGGGGGGGGGGGGGGGGGGGGGGGAAGACTACAGAGGTTGGCGCGCGTTGTCTGTGTGCAATGCGGCTCGCCGGCGGTCGGCGATGCGCTCAAGAGTAAATCCGACCCTCGCTCTCTAGCTGTCTCTTGCCTCTTGTCTCTGTCTCTGACCCCCCCCCCCCCCCCCCCCTCTCTCTCGCTACGTATGTCTGCCAATATGCCTTCCTCTCTGTCTCTCCATCTACCCCCCCCCCCCCCCTTTAACTTCTCTCGCCAGACCGCTGTATCATAAAATACGAATATTCTTCAGTATCCGCGTACTCTTACGGGGGACCATAGTAAATAGGACCTACGGTAAACACAAAACGCTATATATTTCGCTATTTTTACTGACAAAATTTGGTCCTATTTACTGTGGTCCCCTTTACATAAAAGAAAACGCAAAAGCAGCATGCCCTCATCCATCACCCCTGTGGGAAAGGAAAACGTGTCTTGTCACGAAGAAGAACTACAATCTTTAATATTAATATTACAGAATCGTTACGAGCACTCGTATGATGCAACCTGCGCGTACGAGTATTAATATTAATAGCGTAGATCGATAGCTGAGCGCGCACACGCTCTCGGAGGAAACGACGTACTTGCGAGAACGCCTCATATCCTTGTGCGCCCGATACGCCTCGTCGGGCCCTGCCTGCGGCCCGCGCGAATCTTGCAAACCTTGACCTTCACCTCATGAGTACATAACCTGTCGTGGCCGCTCTTCTCTACCTGGTACCACTCCGGACCCAAATATAAGCGTCGTTCAGACACTACTATGAATACCAAAAGGTTCTTACATTTCCGCCCAGAATGGTACGTACGTACCCGGTACCAGGGTTGGAGTACTCGTACGTGTATAGACTTAATTTTATTAGTGGAACACTACAGCAGTACTTTGTACCTGGCATTTTATACTCTTCGGGCGACAGCAGTCGTCCCTTGAAGAGCTCGTGCGACAACACCGGCAGACAGCAGACCGCAGACTGACAGCAGCGATGCTCGTACGATACACGTAGTACTGCTACGTAGAACGAAGCGGAACGAAGCTGTCGTGCGATTGTCACACAGCCGTGCCGTACTTGAACGCCTATTCGTACCGCAGGTGCAGTAGGTACAGCAGTAGGTACTGCTGTTGTAGTCTTGAGATAAAAATATCTCCTCTGCAACATAGCAACACCAACCCTGACACACGCGACAGAGAGGAACAAAGCGCGAACGAGGCAAGAGGCCTACCTTGCCCGACTCGTCCACATCCACCGCCACGATCGCAGAGGAACCAGAGTTGTTGCCGAGGCCCGATATCCCGGCTACCCCCTCCCCCCCCCTCCACCCTTCCCTCCGCCGCTCGCAGCAGCCTTCTTCACAGCAGGACGCCCCATGTCCAGAGGGAACTGGGCCACATGGATCTCGGGGAACGCGCCTCCATCTCCGTAGTCTGCCTGTGCTCGGGGAACGAAGTTCTGACGGCGGCCGTAGGGGGGAACCGTCTGCTTTGGGGCGGACGCTAGGAGCGAAGATGGCGCCGCCTCGTCCACGTGCACTTGGTAGTTGTGCCTCGGGGCCGGCAGAAAGGTCGCGGCCATTTTTAGCTTTGGTTTTTGTTTTCGGGGGGGGTTCGTCGGCTGCTTCGCGTCGAGAGCCTCCGCTCTTCTCCTTGCCAGTTAACGGTGGATTCTTTGGCAGTGACTCACCAGCGCCGTCGGGCGGTGGGGCTGGGCGTTTCGGCGAAGGCCTCGAAGCTTTGGTCCCGGCGCTGAGTTTGGTTCAATGAGGATGACTTCATTGGTTTGGTTTGTGTTTGCTTGCTCAAAACTAGGGGTTTCACTACGCCTGAGTTGCTTTCTTCGAAAGGGGATGAACAGAGGCCTACTGTAGAATTTCGTAGATCTTGCAACCGGAGATCAGAGATCGCAGATGCACGCGGAGGTACGTCGTAGGCACAGGCAGAAACAGAGCTGGAACCTGACGGCCTGGCGGTGAGGTTGTACCTTAGGTCATCCTTGACAGTAAAGACGTTGATGACGATAACGATGGACTCGCCCTCGACAAGGCACAAGAGGGCGTCCCTGGTGGAGACATCCACCGCTCGGTGCTGGGTAACGGTCGGGGTGAACCGAATTTAGGTTCACCCACCCAGCACCTATTAATAGCACCAAGCAGCGAGTGGTGAACTTCAGTAAGCTGCTTCACCAGGGACATCATCGTGCGCCTCGGCCTCGTCGAGGGCAAGCCCATCATTATCATTTGTAACGGCTTTCCCGTGAAGGATTACCCCGGGAACGCAAGCGCGTCCCTTCCAAACGTATGATCGACGTTGAGTCCACGGAGATGTTGCCTGTACAACCCAGGAGTTGGCGAAATCATGTCAAGTCCTGCTGGGTTGAACATACGAACTCGTACAGGCAACATCCTCGTCGACTGCGCTCAAACGTCGCAACGTCGCTCAAGAGATCACAAGGTCGTGGCCTCCCTGGGTAACGGCGACAAGGCCGGCCGCCCAGAAGAAGTGAAGACGCACGACACCACACGTTTGACCGACGCTTGGGCACGGCGGCATTGTTGCGGAGCCCTCGCTTCATGATTGTGTCATAAGTTCTGCTGTGTTTCGGAGTTTCGCGTTATGAGACCCATATGGACGTACTTGAAGCTTGAAGCCTTCGCCGCGCTGTTTTATTGACTCCTTAGGGTGCTTCAACGGTATCGCAGCCGCGGATGTGGCTGAGGAACTGGAGCGAAGGTGGCCGCTGCCGAAGGGTGAAATTATGAGGTGGATGTCTCGGACGGACTGCCCGGGGGAACCGGACGCGTTGAAACTGGCTTGTCCACACACAGAAAGAGCTGAAGTCGCGTGGCCGATATCAGAGTTAAATCGCTGAATGGGAATTGGTACCGTGCACGATGGGTTCTGCGACGCGAAGGACATAGATGACGTCGATATGGTTGAGGTTATATACTGTACATACTACGATTTTTGGGAATTAGGTTGTCGGCGGGACACGGAATGACTCCATACAAGAGTGCCATAAGTACATCTGACATGATGTGACCAAGCATCCGCACCATGGTTTCAACACAAAACATCAGCGCTTCTGGCTGGCGGAAGTGGACAGCACGGCAACTCAGACTTCGTTAACTAATTGTCAGAGTCGTGCAGTGTCTTGCCATCAATAAGTTCCCATAGAACCTCAACCACCTCGACGTCGCCTGCGTCCCGTCCCGTTTGGTGCCCGGAGGTCCCGAACGCCTAGAATCTGGCTTTAGCTAGAGGAAAAGCTGGATTTGTATGGCCGATATCAGTATTGCTTGTTGAATAAGATTCCGATACGTTTGGTACCATGTACGATGGGATTTTCGACGCGGTGGACATAGGCGACGTCGAGATGGTTGAGGTTATGTGGGATGTTATTGTCGGCGAGACACGGCATGAGTCTGACAACATCACGAGGCCTGGGCTGCCGCGCTGTCTACTTCCGCCCGCCAGAAGTGTTCTGTTGTTTTTTGTCGAAAACATGGTGCGGATGTACCCTAACCTTGCAGCACCCTCCTGATTTCCTAGGCGTCTGCATATACGCATGTACAACCCTTCAAGGTGGGCTGGTGTCATGGTATCCCCGTTTCCCCTCTATTGTTTTGGAGGCGTTCCGACTTATTCCTCTGGAGGAGGAACTAGTTACCTTCTCTGCTCAGAAGCATCCGAGAAGAGGCAAGAACGACCTAATACAATACCAGAATATCAAGAGTAGCCGGAGGCAAACTGCACAGCAGCTGTCGGGTCCGTTCCAAACTGCTTGCGAGTAATCGTATCCTTCTTCCTACAGTAGCTAAACCTTCGCACCTCTACTTTTCCCTGTTGGCCCTGGATATGAGTAGATAAATATTTCGTATCTTGAATAAATGTGTACATGTACCATGTCTCCGGCAACTGATGGTGTAGTCGTGTAGCGTCTATAGTGCCTTTCTTGCGGTCGATTGAGTGTGTGTGCCGTTCACATGTATGTGCGTGTATTCTTCATATTGCACCGTTTCTACCCGTCGACATCGAGCACACCCAGTGTCCGTGCTGATTCGCCACGTCCTAGAGAGGTACAAGCTCTGTGGTCACAACCTAGAGATGATACATCGCAAATGCAGTTCCGTTGAAAGCTTATATTTTCAAGGCTTCCCACGCCGATGTTCGAAAAACTTCTTCGTGTTTCACGTGTCCGTTTGCACACAGAAACTCCAAACCTTTGGTTTTTTTTTCCCTTAAACGATGGCTGACGAACACCCCCCGTAGCCACCACCTGGCCGTTGGCCATCGTGTATCATATTTTACCCACCCTCCCCAAGTTTCAGCTCCGTTGGTGCCGCCTGTGCATGTAGTGCTGTTCCTTCCTCCTGTTACGGTGTTCAGGTGATGTGTTTAGGCTACCTATGGCTATGCGTAGAGGGCCTGGAGTATGAGTGGGGATCAAGTGGTAAGGCACTCCCCGCTACGCTCTAGTGGAAAGGGGACGGTTAGTCAGCCGTCACCGAAAGGTTTTTGATGTTATGATAGCGAAAAGTATATGAGATTAGTATCTTGGGGAGTCGGGCAACAAACCACTTGTCTTTAGACGCGACCCAGACGCACGAAAGATAACGCACTATCCGGTAACATCTCTGTGGCCGTATATCGCACGTATACCTCGCATATTGCATCCTATCGCACTGTGTGTCTCAGACACTCGCTGTGTGCCAGTGTGGATGCCGGCATCGCTGTCTGCCAAAAGGAGGGGTTGAACTCCCCCGATACACGCGCCCAGGAGGCGGGAAACCCTGAACGAGGAAAGAAAGGACCTGTGAGTGCCAACCTGATCCTACCACGAACGCAAAACTGGATTCAAAGTGAGAGATAGGGGTTTAGACTTTAGACTAGTCATAGTACCCCCTCGTCGAACGCGCTCTTACGGCTGTTTTTTGTACTACCCCAGTATCGTTTCAACGTATGCAAGAAGACTAGCAGCTTAGGAGTCCCAAACCTAAAGACACCGTCTGCGATCACAGACTAACGTTTAAAATCTACGGCGAACTGCTGGCCGCTCGCGCCTCCTCGTTGTACCTTCTGTTTTCCTCGGCTCCTTTCGAGTGGCCGACCCTTTTTTGGTCTCCCTCTCTCCGCCATCCCCTCCCTCCCTCCCTCCCTCCCTCCCCCTCCCTCCTTCCTTCCTCTCTCCCTCCCTCCCTGCCTCCCTCCCTCCCTCCCTCCCTCCCTCCCTCCCTCCATCTCTCTTTGCTTTGCCCCCTTCTCTCCAGTCGAGTTGAAACTTTTTTTACTTCAGTATGAGGATGTCAATCAAAGAATTGTTGATACATCACAACGCTGCCATCCAAAGATATGTTCTTCAGCGTAACAACAAACTGACAATCGCGACCCTACCAACCAAGGGCATGTTTTTACAGGTCTGGCAGGCCCTGCCACAAGCCGGGAATCTTCCTCTTGTCTCTGCTTTTTCGTCTGCAATGGAGAAGCTCTGTGTCACAGTTTCGTGACCACAGAGCGTGAATCTCTCTAGGACGAAGAATCGGCACGGGCACTGGGTGTGCTGGATATCGAAGGGTAGAAATAACGATTTTAATGTGCAGAACACACACAGTGTAGCAGCAGCGTCTTTTTTGGGATCAAATTTCTTACGCCCGCCGGCATCCAGCACATCGTATCATGTTTCACCGAGCGAAATCCTTGTTTCGTAGTGTAACAATCGTACGCAATGTTGGTTTGGGTCTACCAGAGGATTAGTGGTTGCAGAGAAATTCATACACCCTCGCTATCGTGCTTCTAACCAGATGTTCTCCTTTGCTTGGATCAAATACTACCCCCCTACATGCTTGAAGGCGTCCTTAACCTAAACATTGTCAAGCCACCAAGTAACGATGAGTTCTTGATGCCTCAACAACTCCTGCTTGGTCAAAATTGGCATGAAGTAATGTGTGATTTCAGCTTCTTCAAGAACTCAGGAGTTTGGCGGTACTCATAAGTTTGGCGATCCTTCGGTGACACGAAGACCACCGTCGTTCCAGCAAGGGCCGCCAAGCTTATTAGTAGCGCCGAACTCATTGTGTATTTTAGGAGCCGAAATCCACACGCTGTCTCGTGAAAATTTGGGCGAAGAAGGGGTTCTTGAGGTATCAAGGAGTCATGGTTTACTTGGGTGACACGAATTGACTCCTTCAGAGCTTGTAGTAGGGATGGCACGTGCGGTATTTGATCGAGGCGGCCGCAGCGGCGGGCCGAGTCCAAACTCAGATTTCAGAAGCCTGGATTCGGCGCGCAATTGCGGCTGTCTCGATCAAACCTAGCGCACCTTCTGCGCTGCCCTGTTGAAATGTAGAAGATGAGCTGGACGACGACTTGGCAGAACTGGACGATCTCGACGTGACGTGGAGATTCGGTCTGACGGTATTCTCGCGTGAGCCTTCACAACAAGCCCCTGCCGCCGGCGATGCCGGAGACGGGACAGCCAAGACACCCGGTTTGTCTCAAGGGGGCGCGGTAGACGCCCCCTTGACCACAGCCGAGAGGGTCGATAGCGACCCAGACCCAAACGCAGCATCAATTCCCGGCACTGGCCAAGGATACGGGGAGGATCACCCCTTGGTCTTGTCGGGGAGGACAGTGCGATTTATGGGGACGACCCTTTGCGATAGTACGGGGCTGGACCCAAAATCAGAGTCAACGCCTAGAGGGTACATCCAGCCTACCGCATACCAAGCACAAGCGTAACCCTGATAGGTGGCGATGCTTGCGGCAGCCTACGAACGGGCGACGTCCGGGAGTACCTTGAAGAGTACATACTGAACCGCGCAAGACGCAATTTTCCATGGCTGGAGGGCCTGTGGAGAACAGAAGGAAGCTGAGCGTGTGCATGCCCAGTGGTTTCCTTGCATAGGAACTACCACCGCAGTCCGCTGCAGATGCAGGGCGATTAGAATTTGAAGTGGCGTGGCATGAGGGCATGAAAGTTGAGTTCGGTGGTCACTAACCGACCAGTACATACGAAACCGTGACACCCTCCAAAGGACAGAAACCTGTACTAGGTAAGTGAGAGGTTGGGATTTACCTACAAGATGGGCAAGGACGGCCTGGTAGTGAAGAGGCAGGCCAGACGTATGGCCAAGGGGTTTAGCCAGATAGATTAAGTTGAACATCAAACGTTTGCACCAGCTCCCTCGTCAGCATCGGTGAAATTATTTGTGGCTATGGCCAATGAGCATGGTCTGGATATTTTTCGTTTAGACGTTGTGCATGCTTATCTTTGTGCGAAACTTGACCTCGATATCCACATGAGACTACCCTGTGGATATGATAACGTGTCAGATAAGGCTGTTAGTCTCGACTGATAACTATATGGTCTAGAGCAGAGCAGACGGCGGTGGGCCGAACTACTGGAACTACTGGAAGAGGTTGCTATGGAGTAGTGTAGGACAAATCCGTGTGTTTTTAGCATGGTTGTGGGCCGCATGGCAGAACTGATGATGGCCATTTGTGTACTGCAGGATATCATCATGCTTGCGGGCGCGGATGAAACATGCAGATATTATCATCCCGCAGCAGATACGGAATTGCCCACGAACAAACCTCTGAGAACTGACTTGGTGTATCAGGTGCACTTTTAAACGCGACTGGGAATCAAGGACACAGAACATTCACAGAAGACGTACGTTGAGAGTATTCACATGTTGAATCGTTTTGGCGTGAATTCGCCGTCTTACATCCCCGCAACCCCTGGTGTGGAACTACAGCTGGTCTAAGGACGGAAGAGGAGCCAAGAGGAGATTGTGGCCATGTACGGACGCTGCGGCCAGCTTGATGTGACTGTCGACCATGACATGGCCGGATATCTCCAAGGCCGCTCGTGATGTGGCGCTCTACTCTTACAATCCCACCGACAGGCACTGGGAGGCTGTTCTGAAAATCATGGCGTGCCTTCGCAGGACTGTAGGTTTAGAACTGACGTTGATGCGGGGTTCGTGGTTGGATTTGACTGCTTGAACGATGCCGGCTACGCCGGCAAGTCTAGTGACAGGCGCTCGATACTGGGGACGGTGGCTAACCCTGGGGGGTTTTGCCGTCAGTTGGGCAAGTACCGCAAAGAGCGTTGAACTCGCGCAGGAGTGCGATCGTTTCAGGTCTTGCCTTCTCCAGACCGGGAAGGTTGCCACCACCGAACAAGGGTATATTTCCAGTTTATCTGGTCGAGAACCTTCCGAAGATGTAATGTCGGAATTTGGGACCCTTACCGTCGTCAAGAGAAAACGAGAGAGCGCTGAGAACCGATCGCATCCCAGAGCGGACCTAACGCTCTTTACGGTAACACCCAGAGATGTGTGACGTTGTCCGCAACAGAGGCACAATACGTCGCCTGGGTAGAGGGATAGAAGAGGCTGATATGTTCACGGGTGCACGGTGTTGTCTCCTATGTATGCCCAGAAGTAAGCAGATCATGCGCCCGGGTTGTTGAAGGACAACCAGGGAGCCATAGGATTGGCTGAGCGCCATCTTATTCCTGCTCGGAGCAAGAAGATTGAGGCGCGCATCCATTTCGTTCAGGAACTTCTCCCTTTGAAAATTATCAAACGTTCAGTTTGTAGCTTCGGAGGAACAGCGCGCGCATATGTTGACGAAAGGTTTGGCCCCGGTTGCTTTCGAAGCTTACCGTGAATCTTCGTAGAATCTGCCGTCGGAAGGTGAGTAAGGTTAAGAGCGTTCAGATTTGGACCCTGTATTTTTCAAACCGAGAATGGTGATTTACCGAAATACATAGGAGAGAGGAGGTGGACAACAATACAACCACATGAAGGGGTGCAGCAACACTGGTCGCGGCACGGAGGACGACTTTGTGGAGGGTGGCAGCGATGAGGAAAGCCACAGAGGACAAAGGAGGGGGACAGGAGGGGGGGGTACTCGATAGTATGTATGGCCGTAGTCGTGTGACCATAGACCCTCGCATCCCTACAATGCCGGGACGGGGAACGTCGGGGTTCATCGACCAGGCAGACGTTTCTTGGACTAAGCGCGAAGCGCCGTGAGGTGTTCGGCGAGTCGCATGAAGGGTGAGCTGCATCTTACTAAGAACCGTTTGTAAGGCGGACTTGCATATGGATGACAGCGGCGTCAATGAGTTGGTTTATTTTCTGGTATGGTCACTTCCAGAGTCAACAATGGGGGTACTAAGTAGCTGCCTCGTGGGTGCCTTACCATAAACACTACGTGATACGATACTATACACACCGTACCATCGTACCATACCGCCGACATACCATACCACATACTGTGTTTTTCCCGCACCATACCGCCAACATACCATAACACACACGTTTTTTTTTTCCGTATACCACACCACCAACATATCCCATATCCCATACCGTGTTTTTTGCCATATAGTATATCAAACCGTAGTACCATCATACCAGATACCATACACCAACATACGATATCACATCAAGGACACAAGAAGAGCATACGTTGAAGGTGCAATGTGATGAGGTGATAAGTGAGGTGAAGGTGCAAGGTGATGAGGCGATATACGAGGAGGTGAAGGTGCAAAGGGAGAGCGATGGCACCAGGGAGCAGCAGCAGCCGCAACGGCAACAGCAGCTCACAAGAAGTCTTAAGAGTATTTGAGAGTTCAAGGTAATAAGTGAGGTGAAGGTGCAAGGTGATGAGGTGATATGTGAGGAGGTGAAGGTGCAAAGGGAGAGCGATGGCATCAAGGAGCAGCAGCAGCCGCAACGGCAACAGCAGCTCACAAGAAGTCTTAGGAATATATGAAGGTTCAAGGTGAGTGCAAAGGGAGAGCGATGGCACCAGGGAGCCGCAGCAGCCGCAAAGGCAACAGCAGCCAGCAGTCGTGTCTGCAACAAACAGCAGCAGCAGGACCAAGTGGGTCCACTAAGCGCTTGCGGCGATCGCCCCGAAGAACAACAGCAGCAACAACAAGTGCACAAGAGCATGCTATCGCGCGTTAGATATCATGCTGCCGTACCAAAATGCTTGTTGGGGATCTCTTGTATGACGAGCGATGGCAGAGCGTCAAGTGCAAAAGAAGAGCATATGCCTTCAGGGCGACAGAGCAGGAACGGGTATAGATAGAGCGTCAAGTGCACAAGAGCATATGCCTTCAGGGCGACAGAACAAGAACGAGTATAGATAGAGCTTCAAGTGCACAAGAGCATATGCCTTCAGGGCGACAGAGCAGGAACGAGATACCATACTGCTGTTCCACCTCGAGAAGAGCATTCCTTGAGGTATCTCTAATACTTCGGGGTATAGCGATCTTTTGTCAATCTGTCGTTTAATACCTTGTAGGAAACAACCGACGACGTGTTTTTCATTGACCGACAGAGCGTCGCCAGCTCTCTGACCGCTTGTTGGGGATCTCTTTATCCCCGTTCATTTTTGTTGTATGTCTCCTCATTATGCAATGTTTTCTTCATTTTGTGATCCTCATCACATATTTCGGTACTAAAATAATAGCCCCGCTGGTGAAAATACATCGGAAATGCTGTCGTTGTGGAACTGCTTGTTGGGGATCTCTAATATTTCGCGGTACAGTGATCTCTTGTCAGTCTGTCGTTTATCTCAACCGATATGTTTTGCATTGGCCAACATAGAGTCATCAGCTCTCTGACCACTTGTTGGGGATCTCTTATCCCCGTTCATGTTTGTGTGCCACCGAGAGGCGGGTTGTACTTGGGTTGAAGGTTCGGATTGTAAGGCGATGCTATATATTATGCACCGTTGCTGCAGAGCTGTGTGGCTGCTCCTGCTGCATGCTGCTGCAGAGCTGTGCGGTATGCTGTGCGTTTTTGCTGGGCCAGGATGTGCAACAATAAAAAACACAACAAACAAGCCGGAGAACGCAGAACCCCGAAATATACTCGTTAGCTCATCATGAGCAGCAAGATCGCAGACATTTGCTACCGCCGTACATCGCTGCTGCGCAAGATTGGAAACCCGAGACTGAAGATCGCAGAGACCGGCATGATGTTGTAGTCTGTGAGTAGTAGTAGTAGTAGTAGTAGTAGTAGTAATAGTAGTAGTAGTAGTAGTAGTAGTAGTAGTAGTAGTAGTAGTAGTAGTAGTAGTAGTAGTAGTAGTAATAGTAATAGTAGTAGTGGTGGCACCTGTCATAACGGTTATGTTTTTTCAGCTCTACCTAACGAAACCCAACTATACGAGTACTCGTAGGCAGAATGTGCCTGTCCACATAATACATCGGAAAAAATCCTGTTGTCTCGGAACTGCTTGTAGGGGATCACGGTGCCGACTGGTCTCTCTCGTCACTCCCACCAACTCCAACTAAATGCGACTTAACAAAAAAAAGGACAAGCAAACTGAGAATAACGCTCGGATGCAATTCTTCGGGGGCAATAACAATACATATAATACTTGGGGGAGGTGGCTTAGTGACAGCGACAGCGCGACTCCAAGGGACGGGGGCGGCAGCAGTGCTAGGAGTACAATATTGGTGGTGAGGACGATTAATAGGAGGAAATAACTGGCTTGAGCAGATGTTGGGGGTCGTTGTGGATGAATAAGATAGGGTCACAAGCACGGTAGAAGGCGGGAACCGGACATTTTCCACTGCAGAAATTTCCCCGTCGGATGCACCGCCCAGTACTCGTACATTTCATAGTAACGTACATGTGGCACGAGTATTCGTAGAAGGGTTTGGAGGTCCAATATACGCTTGCGCGACCACAGGGATGAATGAACGTAATTTATAACTTCCCTCAAGATTCAGTGACTGCGTGCCTCTAGCGCAAACAAAAGACTTCGGCACGTTTTCTTGGAACAAAAATAGGAAACTTATCGAAGAAAGATGCCTGTATGACTGCGAGCACGCCAAAAAAATGCGTGGACTATTGGCAGGGTCAACATTTTTGTTTGCTTGTTTTCTCTCCAGGCGTCCAGTAAACCTAGCAGGCAAGCGGGCGGATGGCCTGCAACAGCAGATTCACTTTTTGGGGGAAGGGGGGGGGGGGGGGGGGGGTGGTGGCGCGTACGGTTATAAACCTCGAGTACAGAGACACTGCTGTGGCAGAATGGCAACCGCACCGCGACCGTGTGGGCAGCAATGCGTGTTTGGAGACACTGCTGTGGCGGAAGAGTAACCGCACCGCGACCACGTTGGCGGCCGTGCGCGGGGACTAGAAGACCACGCCGTCAGATTCAGTGGACACTGTCAAAACGACCACCGACTACGTGCAAGTAAAATTGTCATGGACGGAGACGGAGCGCAACAGGACCGATGAGTCATTTTGGCATGCGAGAAGGTGCCGACCGCAAGCGTTATCGTGGAATCCCAAGTGGAGACGGTGCTTTCTTCGCTAACATGATGTACTTCGCGCAGTACTACTCGCGCTGCACGGCACCAAGGATGTTGGGCGGGCGAGCTGGCGGAGCGCTTCACAGAAGTCGCGACGGGAATCCGAATCTCCTGTTTTTCGTCGACGGAACGTGCCATTGGCGGCCTCAACGCCGTTCCAGTTCCCGCTCATTAAAGAAACGCTTGAACGAAAACATGGAGGATTGAGACAAGGAGGAGGAGGAGGGGGAGTTGATCCGGCTGGGGCTTTTGCTGAAGCAAGAGTCGGGGGCACTCGTTCCCCGGTCCGAACGACACGGGCACGATGCCCTTGCCACCATTCCCACGGACCCACGTATGGCTCACAGCGGCACCAATAGAGGTGGTCAACGCGGAGTGGTCCGGCTTTACGACTGGGGACAAAGAAAGGGGAGTAGGAGAGGCTCCAGCGGGAGGGCACTACAAGACGGGATAGGGGAGAGAGGAAGGGAGAGCAGGGGTCGGCAGGAGAAGGTGGGGTGGGCCGCGGGGGAGTAAGGGTGGGGGGGGGGGGTGTACTCATTTGTTGCATTACCATTGACCACGCACCCCTTTCGAGACGGAGCGGGAGGGGTACTCATTTGTTGCTTGCCTTAGTCATTTGACCATTGACCACGCATTCCTTTCGAGACGGAGCACCGTTTCTACTCCTGATGGAGACACCTCCAACAGTGGGGCGTTTTTATATACTACATACCTTATTTTGGCTAATCTTACCCCATTCCTGTTTCGACGTCTGTGGCTACCATCTATGTCCTAGGATAGCGATCGTTTTCTCGCTTCTATTTAGTGTACCAAACTCCTCCATATCACATTCGTCCATTTTTCTCATCTCCTCGAGCACATCCCGTTCCTCCTTGTACAATTCATATCATCCCGCTTTTCGAGTTCTACTCTCTATTGCTTTGCCACATGGGCACATCTGTGCATCCCATTCCTCCTCCTCCTCCCGGCTGCTCGTATACCTGGTGCCTCTTTCTTATTTCTTGCAGGTCCAGATCCCCTACACAAAATCGCACTTTTAGCGTTTTCGCGGAGCCCATGGGGCCGTGCGAATACGGTCTCATTCCTATCTCTTTTCTTAACCCCCCGTATATCTCTAAGTGTTTCTCCGATCTCACCTTATTTCTTAGCACTGGAAACTATTTCCCTTCTTTCTATCCTTGAGTTTACTTCTGTATTGTATCCCCCAAACTTCTCTACGGACATCATCTCTTCTTGGTTTCCTCCTACCTTTCCATGATTTTTCGACTCCGCTATCCCACCTTATTCCAGCTCGCCCTTTTGTTATTTTTTCCCATGCAGCTCTATCATCTATGGCTGGTAACCTCTTTTTCGGCATGTTCCATCACTTTATGTCGCTAATTCAACTTCTCACGTCTCTGTTTGTCTTAAGTGGATACATTCCCAGTTCTGTATTACTCGGCGTACTTGATCATTTTAGTTTTTTTTTTAGCTGCTGTCGTTTGTACTGTTTCCAGCCGTTATATGAACTTCGCGTTCCCTTCCCATACTTTTCCTGCATGTTCTAGCTTTAGGACAATCACATTTATCATGATACATATCTTAATCCTAGTATCAAGGCGCAAATCTGTTAGGATCGCACGCATCTTACATGTAATTTACCCTTTCCCATTATTTTTGCTATTTTTGCATCCTAAGAGCGGGGAGGGGGGGGGGGGGGGGGGGGATGAACAAGGAAAAAAGGGGGCAGATGGCGCGGTTCACGTGGCTACCGCGAATGCGCCGAGCTAGGTGCGTGCCTGCATGAGCCCAACAAGGAGTTGCTGTGCAGACATATATATATATAGATGTACGACAGATCAAGTTGCGAGGCTCTCAAAGGGGTCTCCATACCGCAGGACGAAGGCGAAAACAAGCTGCAGAAGCGGAACGGGGGTAAGGGATGGGGATGAGGGTGGCGACCGACAGGGAAGAAGTGAGGGTACGGGCTCCGCGCGGCAGTGGAGCCAACGACAGGTGCAACTGATCACAGCAACGAGGCAACTCCGATGATACCTAGGCCAGGAGGTTCGGGGTGGACGCTGAGCTGCGCGGGGGGGTCGACTCCCGAATCAGTGCATTGTCGGCAAAAGGTGGCTGAGCTGAGAGGCGGGGAGCGGCGCGTAAATGTATTCTGGGTATAACGCGTGACGGGGTACGCGTTTGTAAGAGTTGTAGCTGCGGTTCGAAGGTCGGGGCGAGTTGGAGGTTGTTGGGGAGTTGGAGATCGTTCGTCGGGGGGGGGGTAGGTTGGGTGCAGAAGGCGATGTGGGGGGAGTGGAGCTGGTGACAGACTTCGCCGAAACCGTGGCATCGCGTTGCGCACAGAAAGGGAACAAGAAGTGATTCGATATCGCGGGCGAGTTCGTGGTGACTAGCGTTGGCTGTGAGTAATTCGTGGGGACATCGCCGTCGTAAATTAGCTAGTGGAGTAGAGGTGAAACAAGGCATGAAACTGACACACGTGGAGAAGAGTTGTCAGCAGAGAGCGAGGGGGCCGTTGACGTGGGATATTCCAATGATGGGGATGCAGGAGAGCGTTCCATGGGGGGGGGATGGGGACAAGGGTTGGTGTGGATAGGCCTGGCATTGTTCTAGCTTTTGTCATGTTGCGGGCATCGGGCTTACACATGTACATGGAATATACGGGCCCCTTTTGAGGTGGATGGAGCTGTATCTCCGCGTCGAGCTGTATCTCCGCGTCGTCCAACAAAAGAAAAAAGAAAAATCGATACGCTGCTGAAAGCACCGTCGGGCGCTTTGACGAACAAACGCTCGGTCGAAAAAAAAAACATGTTGTAACTATTGGTGACAATGTTTTCTGCAAGTAACGCAGAGAAACGTCACAAACGTAGACAGCCCAATCTTGAAAGACACCACTCTTACTCTTAATTGGTCAGGAAAAAAGGGGTGTTCCACACAATCTACAGCGTACGGAGGCGGGACGTGGCAGTTTTAAGAATGAAACGAGCCGGGATATTGCAAAATGCAGGAGGAAGATGAGGTAGAAGCAAGGATCAGGGAGCCAAAAGGAGGCCAAGGAAAGAGAGAGGGGGGGGGGGGGGGGGTATCGGTAAGGACGAGGGAAGGGGGTGGACTGGGAGAAGGCAGAGGGATGATGCATCTACTGATGGGCCTACTTTTTAGTATACAAGACGGCGGAATAGGCGGTATCTCTTGGTGTGTATGGTCATCAGGCAGATACTGCTTGGTTTGCAGCTTGGTCAGAGGGATCGGCGCCGCAGAGGGCGACCCAACACCATGCTGCTGTTGCCGTGTATCCTCCCAGTAGATTATGTCTACTAGAGTTGTGGTTCTCGGAGCCCTGCACCCTGCCCCTGTGAGAGGGTAGTCTACGTATCCTCTCATCTACTCAGAGGCCAGAGGCACAGTTCTTTTGCTCGACGCCGCAGAAGGCCACCCAACACCATGCTGCCGTGGTCGTGTGTCCCCCCTGTAGTATGGATGTGTTTACTATAGTTGTGGTCTTTTGTGGCCCCCTTTCCGCCCTTTCCAGCCTCCCGCATTGAAAAAACCGTGCGAGGCCAATCCCGCGCACCTTTTATTTAGTATACACGATGGCGGAGTGTTTCCGGGAATAGTTTCCTTGATGGCGCACCAGGCGGTGGAAGGTGGGCGAGAGTGGATATGGCCTAGGGGACAGGTACGGTAGCCAAACTATTAAGGAGTGGCATTGCAAGCGTGAGGGGATGAGGTTGTGCAGGGGTGGAGGGAGGGGAGCGGTGAGTCCCTGTAACAGCGTGTCCCAACGGATGTTCCACGGGTCCGCTGTTCAGTATTTCACGGTTTCGCGGGCTAGTACAGATTTCCCATCGGGATGGAGTGGTGTCGAGACTAGAGCCGGAGACAGCGATTTGTAACGGAAAGGGACCCGACCTCGGACGAACTATATTTATTGTACGTTAGCGCAAACACGAAGGGTTCAGTATGGGTATCAGAGGCCTTAGTTGACGAAGCGGGGGAGTGTACGAGAGACAGCCGGAACAAGGGACTAGATGAGACTGACGAACAAGAAGCTAGCTATCAACAGCGGCTTCGTAATGAGGGGCTTTCCACTCGCGGAGGGAAACTGCCGGGAAGGCCGACGGCGTCTCGTTGTATGTGTTGAGGAAGGCGTGCGCACGCGGGGAAAGGGGACAGCGCAGCCCTCCCCTCCCGTTGCCACAATATTGAGGCGTTGAGGAAGCTTATGTATGCATGTGGGGAACGTAGGTAGGGAAGCCAAAGTGACAGCCAAAGAGGAAGGTTGTCGTACGATGCAACCTGGTGCGTATCGGGAAGAAAGATAAAAACCAGCGGGACGATTAGACCAGTGGGATGTTAAACTCAACACGGGGTAGTAAGGCTAACGTGAAAAAACGATGGTTCCCAGAGACGGAAGGAAGTAAAAAGGAACAACCGCAATTCACGCATGCAAGCAAGTGCGGCGGAAGCAGCAAGGTAACCGGGGTAGATACGTCACAGCACGCAAGATAGAACACCTCTGGGGTGGACTGCCGAGCCGATGCTGTCCAAATCGAGGGGAGCACACAGAACGAAGATGGTGACTCTGGAAGGCCCTTATCGAGGCCTTTTCAAAGGCGCATCGCTCGACGTTGCTTGTACTCTCCTTATCGTCGAGAAAAGGAGCCGAGCATACGAGGGGGTGTGTTGGTCTTGCGTGTTGTACACTACCAAGTACACAGTAGTAGCTCCCTGTTGCCTGGCAGGGAAACATGCGAGCTCTCGATCACGAGCAGGAGAGAGCCGGGCGCCGAGTGAGAGGTGTTTTGGAGACGCGAGGCGTCGTGCTTTTCGCGGACAAATTTCCACGGTAGATCCACCGATGGGGGGGGGGGGGGCGTGTACTCGATATCATGCATCGCCGTGGTCGTAGGACCACAGACCCTCACATCCCTACGATGCCAGGACGGAGCAAGTCGAGTTTTCACCGACCAGGCAGACATTACACCAAGCGCGAAACGTCGTGGGGTGTTCGGCGAGTCGCATGAAGGGCGAGTCGCATCTTAGTGAGAACCGCTCGTGAGTGGACTTGCCCATGGATGACAGCTTCAATGCGTGGTCGTATTTTCCGGTGTAGTTACTTGTAGAGACAGCAATGGGGGTACTATGTAAATGCCTCATGAGCGCGTTACCATAGACACTACGCGATGCGATCATTACCGTTGTGCGGAGTAAAGGTTCTCCCCGCATAAATGATCTATCACTTGATCGCGAGCTGTGACCGACTACCGAAAAAAAAAAAAAAAAAACGGTACCCTGGTTGTCTAGCTCACGCAGTGAGCGGCGTGTTTTACAGTGTCGTTGCCAACCGACGCCAACCCAACCTATATATAACACGTTTGGGGGGTGTACTCATTATCATGCATGGCCGTAGTCGTATGACCATAGACCCTCGCATCCCTTCGTACAATGCCGGGACGAAGCACATCGGGGTTTCACCGACCAGGCAGACATTGCTTGCACCAAGCACCGTGTGTGTGTGGGGGGGGGGGGGGATACTAATTTGTTGCTTGCCTTGGTTATTAAACCATCGACCACGCGTCCCTTTCGAGGCAGAGCCCCGTTCCTACTACTAGTAGAGACATCTCCAACGTTTGGGCGCTCATTACGTTGTTGCATATTACATAGATTTGTTTTGCTAATCTTGTCCCCTTCCTGTTTCGCCGCCTGTGGCCACCATCTATTTCCAAGGATAGCGATCGCTATCTCGCTGCCATCTAGTCCACCAAACTCCTCCACGCTACATTTTGGTCTATCCCTCATCTCCTCCTCTAACACATCCCATTCTTCCTTGTACTTTTCACATTCTCCTACTATGTGAGTTATACTCTATTGCTTTGTCACACGGGCACATCTGTGCATCTACTTCCAACTCCTCCCAGCTACTGGTATACTTCTTTCTTTTTTTTCTGGCAGATCCAGATCCCCTATACGAAATCGCAGTTTTAGCGTTTCTGCGAAGTCCATTGGGCCGTGTTAATACGTTTTCATTCCCATCCCTTCGTACAACCCCCGGTATATCTCTGAATGTTTCTCCGGTTCCACCTCGTTTCTTAGCGCTAGCTTTTCCTCATTTATATCCTTTCTTATACTGCTGTCTTGTACCTCCCGAACTTCTCTGCGGATATCATCTCTTCTTGGTTTCCTTCTATATCCTTCCATACTTTCTCGACCCCGCTATCCCACCTTCTTCCAGTTCGCTCTTTTGTTACTTTCTCCCATACAGCTCTATCAACTATGGCTGGCAGCCTCTTGTTTCGCATGTTCCCTCACTTTATGTTGCCATTTCAACTTTCTCATGTCTCTATTTGTCTCAAGTGGGTACATTCCCAGCTCTGCTCTAATGAATACTGTATTACTATTAACAACCGTACTTGAGCATCTTAGTTTTATCTAGCCGCCATCTGTATTGTTTTAAACTGTTTCACCAACTTCGTGTTCCCTTCCCATACTTTTCCTGCATATTCTATTAATAGCTTTGGTACCATCACATTCATCAAGACACATTTCTCGATCCTAGTGTCAAGGTGCGAGTCTGTTAGGATCACATCCATCTTGCCTACGTGTGCTTTACCCTTTCCTGTTACTTTTTGCTACATGTGTATCCCAAGAGCAGTCTTTTGAGATCTCTACGCCAAGGTACGCATACTGGTCTACGGTCGGCAATTCATCTTCTCCCCACTTCCAACTGAAATTTACCGGGCTCACCTTATCTTCGTTCCAAACAACTACTGCGCACTTCTTGACGTTCGCCGTCACCCTCCATTTCCTGGTGTATTCTATTAATAGCGCCTCCTCTAATTGTTTCTGCAATCGTTCGGATGCTTCTGATATCCCCACGAAGTCATCGGCTAACATCAATCCCGATACCGTATCTTCACCCACCGTGACTTCCCGCTTTGCTGCTTCGACTGCTACCATCGGGTCGTTAATAGATACCTTGAATGAACTAGGTGATAGCGTACATTTCTGTGCAACTCCTTGTAAAGTATCAACATACTTCGATATTTCCAGGGGTTTTCGCGGGTCAGGTCAAATCTCACGGGTCGGGTCGGGTCGGGTCGGGTCAGCTGACCCGACCCGACCCGCGAGATTTTGAAAGCCTCTTGACCCGACCCGACCCGACCCGCGAGATTTAAAAAGTTGTTGACCCGACCCGACCCGACCCGTGAGATTTGAAAATATCCTGACCCGACCCGACCCGACCCGTGAGATTTCAAAACCTCTTGACCCGACCCGACCCGACCCGCCACCTTCGGATTGACCCGTGAGACACAGGTTTCATGCGGGTCGGGTCACATTGACCCGTGAGACTATTTATCTTGACCCGCAGGTCCGACCTGTGGATCCGGCTCGTGGGTCGACACTTCAAAAACAATTTATTATCCATTTTTGTGCCCACAAGCGATATGTGGCCTGGCTGTAGTGGGTATAAATGGATGCGGGCATGCGTATATGGATTTGGCAGTATTTTAATGTGTGAATAATATTCCAAAGGAGTATTATTGAGTATTTGTACGAGAAAAGCCTTTGGGTGAGAGAGCGGGAAGTGCTTTGAGTGTCGGATCCGCGGCCCGGATGCGCGGGTCCGACCCGCGGGTCAGCAGAAAAGAACTCGCGGGTCACGTTGGGCCGACCCGCGAGTGACCCGTTTCTCGCGGGTCATGACCTGACCCGACCCGTGAACTTTTCATCACCTCTTGACCCGACCCGTGAGATTTGAAAAACTCTTGACCCGACCCGACCCGACCCGTGAGATTTCGAACACTTCCTGACCCGACCCGACCCGACCCGTGACATTTTGAACACCCCGTGACCCGCCAAAAGCCCTGGATATTTCCCCGTCCAGCAGTCCTCCTCGCACATTCCGTCGTATCTTTCATTATTTACCACATCTTTCTTCTGATCCCTATTTCCCACCACTTTTCCCACAATCTATTTCTCCATACTGCTGTGCCGTAGGCTTTCTGCACATCTACTGTAGAAAGAAGCAGTAAGTTGTTAGCCCCGCGTCTCTCCTACCTTAGATTATCTTACCTAATGGGTACATATGGTCTACGCAGCTACGGTTTAGCATAAACCCTGCTTGCCTTTCGCTTACTTATATCCCTTCTCCATCAGTTGTTGTTGTTGTTGTTGTTGTTGTTGTTGTCTTCACATTAAATCGTCCTTTCTACCCAGCTTCATCGGTACACCCAGCGTCCGTCCTGCTTCCTTATCCTAGAGAGATACTGATTCTGTGGTCACAGACTGTGAGACAGAGGAAGACAAAAATAAAAATAATCGCAAATTCAAGTGTCAAGCAAGTGAAATGCCGGCGTACCGGGTACGAGAACACAACAACACAAGCAAGACCAAAAAAAGCAGGACCAAAAAAATAAGATTTAAAAGACAATAAAACCAAAAACAAAAATTTGAAATGAAACAGAATACGAACGACGCAAGGACTTCAGAAAGGCTGCCAGACGGAAATCATGTGGGATTTGCTCGTACCAAAGTCTGATTGAACTGGCAGTGTGATTTATGCAACGGCAAATTGACCGACGGAAATATCCGGTGGGATTTATGTTTTCCCGAATGGGTTGTATAAATATGATATTTGGATGGTTTTCTAGGATCACGGGGAAGAGGGATGAGAGCCCCCTTGACATCACAACTCGTCGACGACAATAACAACAACAACAACAACAACAACAACAACACCATCTCTTCTTTTGCTCCCTCGCCTTATGGCAAGGTCGAGCGGCGACACACCCGGTGCACAAGTTATCCCCTTACGCTAAAGCATACGTACTCAGGAAGGACAGATATCTGCCGCGTGCTCCCATTCTATCGTTCAAAATCTTACATTTTTTTTGCCTCCGTACCGTGTTTAGTAGCGTTATCCCTCTACAGTTCCCCGGGTCAGCCTTATCTCCTTTCTTCTCTAAGTTTAATGTTACTACTACTCATCTTCTTCACCTCCAAGGTACTACTCGTTTTATCCATATCCAGTTATATACAAAGTAACCATCATGGTAAGCATTCCTTCTCCCCCGTACTTCATAAATTCGTTTCACTGTTTGGTCTGCCCCCGCTGCCTTTGTATTCTTAAGTTTTGCTACACACATAATTATTTATAATAACATTCCCTTGTGAACCCTCTCTGGAACCCTTCTGAACCACTGCTGTCTTCCCTCTCTGGCGCATCTACGTTCGCCTCTGCCCACGCGCCGATATCCTTCTCGAAGTCTGCGTCGAACGTTTCGTTGGCTGTGGGCGTTCCTATAGCTTACGTTATTGCTCTTCTACAGTATTGCTTCCCGTTTCCCCTTCGAACTACTCACCATCTTACCGTTCGGTAGCTATTCCCGAATCCCTTTTATCCGTACCCACATCTGTTTCACCCCGCCCTCAAAGTCTTCATCCGTTTCGTTAACTACGTCTTTCGATACCCCTCTCTTCCTCTCTGCCATCTCTCTTTCCTTGTTTCTATCACGGGGGACCACAGTAAATAGGACCTGCGGTGCACACAAAAACGTACAATTTTCCCTAGTTTTACTAACAATATTTGGTCCTATTTACTGTGGTCCCCCGTAACAGCTGTAGCATGCTCCTCCCATCCTGCCGTAGTTGTATTCGATGTATACCATGCGTGTGCCTTTCTGCCTTACTCTCATAGCCTCTTTTACTTGCTCATCCCACCATTTTACTGATCTGTTGCATACTAAATAATGTTAATATCAACTCCTTCCCTATTTCTTCGCTCGATGTGGTCTTGACAAATTTCTCCCGTCCTTCTATTTTCCTAGCTCCTGCATTATCCCTCTCGGTACCACTATTTTGTTGTACCTATTATTTCCAACAGCTCCGAAAATTGCTCTGTGGTTTTGGCCATTTTTTCTTGCAACACTTCCCGTTTTTCTTTTACTTCTACGTATTTTGGCTGTTCTCCATCTATCTGTACAATTTCCTACCTCGCCTATGTTTGATAACTCTCATCTGCTAACACTCTGTCCATATTAGACAGTGATCAGTAGTTCCTACGTCCGCTGCGCATACATGGAGTTCCGTGTTCCTTACTATTACGGGGGTCCATAGTTAATAGGATCTATGGTATAAATAAAAACCTATATATTTACCTATTTTTACTAACAAAATTTGGTTCCGTTAACTATGGACCCCCGTAATAATTCCTACCACTATATAAAGTCAAGGATAAGATTTTTCTCCCTTTGAAAGCACTGTCTAATCCATTCTGTCTGGCTCTGCCTTTTTTACTCTGTCGTTCAACGTCTTCATCTCGTTGTGTTTAAGAATCTTCAGCATATCTTCTCCATTTTTACTCTTTGATACCTCCCCATTTTGTCCAATGTTCCCGTTTGGGTTGCTTGCCTTCCCAATTCTCGAATTAAAATCTCCCACTAGTGTTCCTTCTCCTTGCCTTTTACACTTACTTCCGTACATCTACTACTACTTCTTCGAAAAATCCCCCTGTACATATTTTACCGTGCTCTTCGACTCTGGGGGCATAATGGATGTTTCCTAAGAAATAATATTTCGCTCCCCGCTCCCCTGGTATCTTTATCTACGTGATTTCGTCGAATTTAGTGTCTTTGATCACATCTAATATGTCACACAGGTATTCTTTGACTAGGAAGCTTACACCCCCCCCCCCCCCCCTATTCTTGCCATTCTGTCTCTTCCTCTTTTTCCCTATCCATGCGTACTCTCCAACTTTGACGTTGCATCCTACTCCCCCCCCCTCTTTCTCCCACGACTCTCGAATTCTTACTACTAATGCGTCCATCTTACGCTTACTTACGTATTCGGCAATTGCTGTCCTTTTGCGCTCTTCCGTGACGAACCCACATACATTCCACGCTCCTATTCTCAGCCTCTTTTCCGTTTCACTATCCGCTCTAGTCTTACCTGTCGTTCCTTCTCGGTTGTCGCCCCGGGAATTTGTATTTTCTCTTCTGTGAGCTTTCTTTCCGTTTCCGTTTCTGATTTTTTTTTTGCCTGCTCTGCGCCCCTATGCTTCTCCCCCATTCCCTTCGAGCTACTTGCTGTATCCTGTCTCCCCATACCTCCGTTCACCCTGAGACTACGTCTTAGTTTCGTTATTCCATTTGGTATACATACTCTCCATCCTAGTGTTCTAACCCATGCCGATACTTTTTCTGTCTCTGTCCTCCGACACTCCATGCTCGCTTTCGGCTTTAGCGCGACTCGAAAATGTTCTCCCTCGCGTTTTACTCTCCTGTTTCAAAGCAGTACACAATCCTACTTCGTCGCACTTCCTCTTGAACTCAATCCTCGTCATGTCGCTAGGAACTCCAAATATCAGCACTACTAGTACTTTACCCTGCCAATCTTTCCTTCTCCACCCACCCCGTCTCACCGTCTCTCTCCTAATCTCTTCCGAGAACATCTCCAGCTTGTTTGTGTTCATATTTGTAGTGGAAGTGTTCAAGTTACTGGGACTTCCCAATCCTAGTACTCGTTGAGGGTCTGGTGTCTTTCAGTTCTTTGGCCGGCGCACCACACTACAATTTAATAGTGTCTCGTCTCCCAACACGGGCTCGTACCCTGGAGCCAAGTTCAACACCCTTACCACCTTACCACAAGTTTGTGACAGGCGATCTGCACGGCAACCATCTTGGCGTCCCACGATCGTATCTCCTATCTTCTTGCCGCTGCTGTACTATTACGGGGGTCCATAGTTAACGAGACCAAGTTTTGTTAGTAAAAATACCTAAATATATAGGTTTTTATGTATGCCATAGGTCCTGTTAACTATAGACCCCCGTAATAGTTGCGTTCCTCCAGGGAGGTCATGTTTACCGTGTAAGATTCAAGGACGGCTTGCATAACACGAAATATTATTCACACATCGGGAGCTTTCTCCGTCGTATGTACCGGTACGTTTCACCATGGGTACAGCTGTACCCGACTAATGCTCCCGAGTAGATCTTCGCCTTCAAAAGCTTGGCCAACGATCCCGTACCGACTTCTGCCCTCCAAGATATCAAGATATCTAAGCACCGCTTGGTGCTCCCTCTCTTCGGTGATGTGGTCGATCAATTGCAAGGTGTTTTATTCACGAGTATAATAATAGGTCTTGACTTAAAATGTCATGTATCATCCACCCCTCCCCGTCGTTTGGCGCACGGTATATGCCCATCCAATGTGGGGGATTTTAGGGAGAATGTCAGACCAGATTTCCACCGCTCAATGGAAATAATCGGTAAAGTTTTACTTGTATGTCACCACGAGACCCAACCTTCATGTTAAATGAACATGGCGGTGGGTGACCTTGCTGTATTTATGTGTGTGCATTTTAGGTGGTCCGCCTCCACGCTATTAATGACCTGGGGATGGAACGTTGATGAGGAATAGGATATACTATACCGGCAGCTAAACTGAAGTGATGTGGGGAATGGAAATTGGGAAAGGACTGGCAAGAGAAGCGTAAGCGGGATACTACTGATTTACGGAAGGATATTCGGTTTATATAGGAACGGCATCTACGCTATATTGTCGGAAGCCAAGAATAACAACAACAATAATAATAATAATAATAATAATAATAATAATAATAATAATAATAATAATAATAATAATAATAATAATAATAATAATAATAATAATAATAATAATAATAATAATAATAATGATAATAATAATAATAATGATAATAATAATAATAATAATAATAATAATAATAATAACAATAATAATAACAATAATAATAACAATAATAGGTTTTCGGTTATGCCTTCACTACCAGTATACTACTGTACGGTACGGGAGAAACCTTATATCTGGTACTTTTTTTTTTTTTTTTCATGTCTTTGTCTGGTTTGCGTTTAGACATGGGGGAAAAAACTGGTCAGTTGAGTTTTTTCATGTCTGAATCTAGTTTGTTTGTGTTTGGGTGTGAGAAAAAAAAAACGATCAGGTGAGTAATTTCATGTCTCTATTTCTGACATGTGTTTTGGTATGCAAAAAAAAAGTGTTCGTTGATTAATTTCATGTCTGAACCCGGTTTGTTATCATAAGGGGAAATTAAACTGGTTGGTTCAATTGTTTTACGTCTAAATCTGTTTTTGCGTTTCAGTACAAGGGAACCGAAATGTTAGAAGTTGAGCAATTTGATGTCTTAATCTGGTTTGTGTTTTAGTATGGGAAAATAACTGTGATTTCGTGTCTAATGTGTTGTGTTTGCTGTTCCGGTGGGTCTGGCTTTTGAGCCGTTGTTTGCATAGTGTTTACGTCTGACCTACGTTCTTTGCATAGTGTTTATGTCTGGCCTATGTGGCATTTGTGCGAGAAGGTGCAGTTTGCACATTGCGTGTCTAGTGTCCGGTGGCTCATTTTACAGCGTCGTCGCCACTCGCGACGCCAAACTGTCCAGGTTTAGAGGATAGGGAGCGGGGGGGGCATTCGATATGTATGGCCGTAGTCGTACGACCATTGACGAAATGTGCGGGTTTTTTTTTTTTTTTTTTTTTTGTATTGCAGTACAAGAGTGGTTTCGTCCAATATGTCTATATTCCGGAGGATAAAGCCTATCAGTATAAAGCGTACGTAGACGGTGTAGGTTTTCGCGTCGGTTCCTAAACGTTTTTAGCAAAATCGATCGTGTTGGACTCCCGATAAGCGGACATTCGAGACGGGAAACAATTCGAGTGTAGCGCGCCTACGTCGTATAGTGGTGGACGGTGGACTATACATAATAACGGTGCCCTTCCCCGATACGATACGATGATAAGCTGACGGTTTACAACCGGAACCGCGTGAGACCGTTTAAATTAGACTTGTCGAAACACAGAGCGGGTTTCTCTGGATTGCACACAAAAACAGGGGATGGGGGGGGGGTTCCACTCGCGGAGCGCGAGACTTCTTTGTGACACCGGTGTTTGTATGCGTTCGCAGAGGAGGAAGGCGGAAGCGCAGCCCCTCCCCTCCCCTTTAATGTTTGTTTTGGTGTGGGGGGAGCGTATGCGTACGGGAGACACAGAGACAGCGCACCCCCCTCCGCGGGCGCCGCTGCCGGAGGTTTGATGTTTTTTTAACCAAGTTTTTAAAGTTTTGTTTAGAATTGGCCCATCGGCAAAACGTCGGAGAATATTATTTGCCACACTTTTTGTTGATTATACATTTATTTTTTTATATAAATTTTGAAATACGTTAGCTGTGAGTTCGACTGATTAAATAGTTGATACTCAACTTTGAAAGCTGCGTAATACGCCTCGTCTATATTCCATTTTTACCTAATTTTACAATTATTGTGATAAACCGAGCGCGCGTATTCTATATGTGATTCCTTGTCAAAGATATAGGTCAGCGGCTCCCCTGGACGCTGCCCGGGTCAACAGGACAATTTTAACTAATCATTCTGCGCACTGATACTATATAACCCGAACAAGGGATATTGATATGATGTTGCAACATGTTGAAACCTTTGCATTTCACAAATATTTATAGATTGAACAGTGATTGATGATGAATATACCTCCTTCGGATAGTGGCAAGAACTCTGGAAGACGACTGTAGTAGTACCTGGTAGTTCGTACGTACTGTGGTTGTTACTGGTACATTTTGATAGTTATGTTTGATTATTTTCTGTGATTTTATGCAAAAACACCGAGAAGACTTGTGTGTGTTTTTTTTTCGTCTACAAAACCGTACTACCGTTCTTCGCGCAACACTTTTCTTGTCCACATACACCCGATTGACCCAACACAAAAAATGACGTGATTGATACCTACACTGATCGCAAGCAACCGTGACCCTCGGGGATGATGCTGGTAGTATAGCTGCAACAGCACATACACCTACTAATATACTATTAATACCTGGTGGTACATGTTATGATACTCGTACTACTTTGAATGAGGTTGAAAGCCCGGTAATTACCTGGGTTCAGGCACTGGGATAGTATTTGAAATACTTGGAAGGCGTATCCTAGGTGGAGCCTATTAAGTCGGTACTCGTTGGTACTCACGTGTCTTGGTTGCTTAGAGATAGAAGAAGAGCAGTTTTATTCCTTTCGTACACGCGGAGACTAAGACCAAGCTCATGCGTCTCTGGAAAACCCCTGGTTTCTCACCTAAGATACGCCTTCCAAGTATTACAAATACGACCCCAGTGCCTGAACCCAGGTAATTACCGGGCTTTCAACGTCATTCAAAGCAGCATCATAACACTAGCCCCCCCATATTATAAGGCTTGGATTGGGTAGGCGATGAGTTAACTTTTTACCAGTAGCCCAACGGACTAAGACCTTTAACATAATAAATATGGCATCATCGGCAGGACATGAGTCGTTGGTCGTGAGTTCGAATCTCACGTCCACCATGATTTCGCTTTTTAATGACAAGTGAATTTCCTCATGTCAAGAATCTGAAAAAATACTTCTTCTGGATCCCCACACTTGGAACCGCGTGTTGGTGGCACGTCGACCCGAATATCCGGTCCGTTCTGCTAATGGGGGGAGGGAGTGCTATAAGGCTGACTTAGATTGAGTAGGCGAGTGGTTAACCTTTTACCCGTAGCCCAACGGACTAAGACCTTAACATACAGATACAACACAGCAGGAACGAGCGTATACAAGTATGTATATGTCGTACAAGTATGTATATGTCGATTACGCACACGCACACACGCGGCGGATAGACGGTTACTACACTCTGTACTCGTACGTCGTACAGAGTATTGATATTAATAGTGCGTACCTGTGGTACATACATGTACGTGCTGGTCGATGAACTTACTGGCCTCTACTCCGAGACGCCCAAAGCTTTCCACTGCTAAAGTGGCAAGTTTGTGACTCCGTTCGTCAAAGGGCACATGTCCCGGCCGAGCGTAGTGTTGGCGCTTGCGCGCCTCGGAGGGAGATGCAGCTAATCATTCGTGATCCGCACTGCCTCCTCGCAGGTGTATCTGCGCTTGGGGGTCAGCATGGGTGCCAACCCTCCCGCTCCCGTAGAAAGGCTTGCTTGGGCTTGCTGGTAAGGTTTGAGAGTCAGCCGACTATGCGGGCACTCCTCCTGGAAAAACGGTTGTGCCTCCGCTGATCCCGGTAGTTCGAGGATTTTCTCGTACGCTCACTGCACTCCGTTGTCTGCTCTTTTACGTGCTTCGTGGGACAACCCCGGGTCCATAGCCCTTTCGAGGTAACTCATCCGTTGCCCGAGAGATTCAACGGTGATGAGGGCCGCCGCTTGTTTGTCGGGCATGTTAGCGAGGCAGCGCGCAAGGTGGTCCGCGCTGCCATCCCTCACTACCTCCATTGCTCGCCCCCGCACGTATTCTCCCGTGCCGATCGGGACACCCACCACCGTCGCCCCTCCTTCGCGCGGACCTCAACGCTTTCAAGGAGCGAAATCTCCCCCATCGTCGGGGCGTGCCCTTTTGGTGGTAGTGCCACTGTTTTGGCGGCGTTGACCACAATGCCGATGTCATCTAACTCTTGTCGGAAGAAGGCGAATGCTCTATTCGTGTTGACCGTGATCCCTGTAAGGTCGAGAGAGACAGCGTCCATGTACGCGAAGGCTTCCACTCCTTCTCTCTCGAATTCCTGCCGGAATCGCTTCGGCCCCGGTCGCAACGCCATGCAGAACATTGCTGGTCCCATGGGGTACCCTTGCTGGACACCGCTGGAGGAAGCGATCGTCCTGGTCTCTCCTGAGTTCATCCGGAAAAACACGTCGGCTGGTCTTGCGCCGTAGCACTTGGCCACTAAAGGCGTGAGCGCTGGCACGCATTTTGCCACCTCTTCGAGCACCGCCGTCCTTTTTACGGTGTTGAAGGCGTTGCAGCAGTCCGTGAGAACAAGCCAGTTGCCCATCTCATGTAGCATCCTAGCCCTCAATCCCACATGCTCCGCTCCCCCGGGTACGGCACCCCGAACTGCTTCACCTCTCGGTTTACCTCCTCCAACCGCGGTCGCCACTGTCGCATAGCCCCTGCGGTGATGAGCCTCCTCCATGTCATACCCACGCAAACCCGGCCGGCACTTTCCCCCCAACGCAGTGAGGCTCGACTGCAGGAAGAGCTGCCAGAACTCTGGCGGGAACGCGTCCGGCTCGTCGACGATTCTCCGCCAGAAGGCTGTCATACCACTTCCGAACTCCTCTCTGCCGATATCGGTTTGAATGATGGATTTTAGATTAGCAAATCGTTGACCGTCGTGTCCGGGGCCTGAGAGGACGCTCCGGGAGTTGATGACGTCGAAGAGCACCTCGGAGGCGTACTCATCGTCAGGGCGCCCCGGGGGGGTTTTCTATCTTCTACCTCGGTGGCGCTCGTCAGCACTGCGGCCGCCGCCACCGCGGACCTAGGCGGCGTGGTCTTCGGGGGGGAAGTTGGCCACCAATGTGTTCCACGTTTCCTCGTTCCCCGCTGATCGTGTTTCTGCCAGAAGGTTGCGTGCTGCCACTTTGATCCCTCCCGCGTGGCGACACGCCGACGAAACTCGCTCGAGTTTTGCCTCTTCCGAAGGTTCCTGGGCGGTATCCCGTTGTCTCAAGCCCTCTCTCCTGGTGTACGCTATCAGCCATGGGAGCAGGAGCACTGCGTCCCCGCTCTCCACCAGCGCGAACCTCTGTCGCCTCTTTGTCCAGCCGTCCTGTGAGTGGGGCAGGGCTGGCATGAGGTACCATAACTTTATCGCCCGCAGGAACGAGTTCGGTGTCGCCGAGTCCCGGTTCGGCCGGTGCTCTCCCATCGCGTGGTTTAGGATGCCAAGGGCGTGAACGCTCAGGCGCGTATGTGCTCCTGCCAGCTGCGGCTGTACTGTCTTCCCGGTTGCGAAACGTTGCCCCAGGTCCTCCAAGAAAACGGCATCGAGTGGTGGCCCTATGCCCAGGCTGTTTTGGTCCCATCCGTACCAAAGCCCCCGGCTGCGTAGGTCCTCGTCACCTATGGTCCCCCCTCCCATCCGCGTCGCCCGATTGCGAAGACCCGGGTCGGCCTGGACCGCTGCCTCCAGTGCGTCCCGCCTGGGATTCCGGGTTCCGCAGTCGGCGACTGGACAGCGGAGTGGTGCCGGTACCGTGCCTCTCGATAGGGTCTCAGCCACACAGCGGGCGTGGAGCACGTGGCGCCCTTGCCCACATGGAAAACGTACCACCCGGTGCCCTAGCTGAAGTGTTACACCGCAGACCCGGCATGCCACTCCACCTGTGGTGTCGCCAATAAAGGCCCGGGGGTGCATCCCGTTCCCTGTTCTCCTCCCCTGCGTCCTGGGAGATCCTCCTGCCGGGGCCTCGCCGTTTGGTGTCCGATGCCCCCTGTCGTTCTCCGCTCCTCTCTCTCCACTTCTTTGGCTCGATCCTCTCCCTACGCTTCCCTCTCCACCACTAGTTTGCGTTCCTCCGGTTTCCTCTTCTCCTCCACCTTCCCTATACCTCCCCCCGTCTCCGCTAGCTTCGCTCCTTGCACCCGTCCCCACCCCTCCCGTCCTCTCCGCCCCTCCCGATCCCTCGGTCCGCCTTGCTCTCTCCGCTCCCCGCTCTCTCCACAGTCCTTTCGCTCCCCTTGTTCTCTCAGCTACTTGCACACCTCCCGCTCCCCCCTCTCCCGCCACCTCTCCTGCTTCTCCTGCCCCCCCCGTCCTCCCTGTCCCCCTCTCTCCCTCCCCCGACCTGCTAGAGGGGGCGCTGCCCTGTCTCCTCCCTTTGTTTCTCCCGCTCCAGCCGCCCCCTCCACTCCCTCCGCTCCCCCCGCTCCTCCCTCTCCCGCCACCCCCCCTGCTTCTCCTGCCCCCCCCGTCCTCCCTGTCCCCCTCTCCCTCCCCCGACCTGCTAGCGGGGGCGCTGCCCTGTCTCCTCCCTTTGTTTCTCCCGCTCCAGCCGCCCCCTCCACTCCCTCCGCTCCCCCCGCTCCCCCGCCCCTCCCCCCCGCCCCTCCCACTCTCGCTGGCCCCCCTGTTCCACTTGCTCCCCCCGTTCTCCTGGCATCTCCTGGCAAAAGTAGGAGTATCTTGGTTTGGCTAAGGCCCAACGATTATTTTAATTTTGAAGGTATACTTGTACGTATAGCAGCAGCTCTGTACACAACAAGTAGTACATACAGCAGTGACAACAATCAAAGTGGCCTATGAAAATCTATCCTACGGATGAACTCGTTAGCAAGCGTTTTCCGTACCGACCGGTAACCTCCTGTCTGCTTCCTGTGCTACCAGGTTGCTCGTACGAGATGCCGGTGCTTCGAGTGTTGGCGTTCAAATTTACCTGTACCCAAGTAAGTAAGTAAGTGGTGCCTGGAATATTTTTTCAAGATTTCACCTCTCAATTTCATCAATGAGGGAAAAAACATCACGTTTCATCATTCTTCGATTGGGCCCTTTTGGATATCTGCCTGTCCGTGGTTGTCTTTTTTTGTGCCAGGTGCAAGGTAACCTGTCGATATCTTGTATACCAGGTATCTTGTTCACAGCACACAAAACAGCGCCCATATATTTTTCGGGGTGGCAGGACGTCTGCCCTATATTGGTCTGTGCTGGTCTGTCCCTGTTTTCTGCCACACAGAGTGTCGCAGCGAGACTCGAGTCTCGAGCTCGTTGCTACGTACACATACATATACCTGATCCACACTGATGTATTACACTATTATTATTAATCATTACTAAAATACTACTATTGATGTAAAAGAATATAGTAGGTGTAATAGTACTTTTACTGCTACAGGTCGACGACCATGTTCGTAATACCATTGAGATTGGTATGCTTTACCCACAAAAAAAACTGGTTGGTGCAGGTTGGTGTACAGAGTAGTGCTTGTATTATTACGGGGGACCAAAGTAATTAGGACCAAATAATATTGTTAGCCAAAATAGATGAATATATACAGGTTTTTGTGTATACCGTAGGTCCTATTTAATATGCCCCCCCGTAATAGTAGTACCTGGTAATGGTTACCCTACCTAGTGGGTCCGGGACTTGCATAAAAATGTATCACAGCAATAATCGAGCGCAAGTACTTGGTACCCCACCTGGTACCACATGATGTATGTATTAATATGTGGTACCTCTGGTGATGTTGTTACTTGTCGGTTTCTGGGCGGGCGAAGGGCCCCTTCTTTTTGTCGCTTCTTTCCAGTTTTCGTTGGTTGTGTTCGTTTGTTGTTTCGTTGTTTCGCTCCCACGGCGTACGTACATGCTGCGAGAAGAACAACACAACAAACAACATGCCATCGTTTTGTACATTAATTCCATGTCTGCATGTGTTGCATGCGCCTGTCTCACGTATCATACGTGTGTGCTGGGCAAACGGTCTGAATCACCACGCGCGTTCAGGATCGCAGTAAAAGTATAGCAGTAGTAGCAATAATAATAGCAATATCAATATTATAGTATTACGGGGGTCCATAGTTAACAGGACCTATGGTATAGATAAAAACCTATATATTTTACTATTTTTTACTAACAAAATTTGGTCCCGTTAACTATGGACCCCCGTAATATTAGCCTATCGTGGATCTGCTGGGTATGAACTACGAGTGAGTACGTATGAGGTACATCGTATCACGTATGACCCGTATCGACTATTTTACGAGTATCATCAGCTACCACCACATGCACGTACGTACACAAGCCGCTGGTGTGCCTTGTGTAGGTCATTTTCCCGACATTATTTTCTCAAAAGAAAACAAACTAAAACTTCGAATTATATAGTTTTTAATAAAAAGAAAAACTACATACAAAAACTTCGCATTATACTAAAAATAGTACCAGGTACAGGCTAGGTGCGGCAGAACCGTCGCATCGTCGTACACCGCTATGTCCGAAAATGTAATTATCATTTGAATATAATAAAAATATGTAAAAAGTCCTTACATTTTCGGAGCGGAATACATGCGGCGGAATATACGAGTTCGAATTCGGAACCTGGGAAAAACAGCGCCGGCCACACATCATCACGTACGAAAGGCACTAGAGCGATTTTGCAACGACGACTGCCCTGCCGCGAGCCGTGCCCGCACCTATCCCGGTGGATCGAGCTACGCAACACGCAATTGTCCATACGGCTGTGCCAGGTAAGCACGGGCGACGCTGGCTGGCGGCGGGACTTTGTAGGCTACCACAGGATTTTGGTTGTCTGTTGCGATCAGAGCCGGTAACCCAATATCTCCCCGGCCTCTCGTCGCGTTCTGCACGAGCTCTAACGCACCCAGGGTCTAAGCTCAGCAGTTCTCTGCTGCTGTACCTGGGTCACCTAGACAGAACTTGCGTGCTCACGCTCTTCCGTCGTTACGTTATCTTCGGTGGGACGTCGCGTGTGCCTTAGGCATTCTGGGTGTGCCTGGTGCAGCACAACTTGCAAATTGATGTGTTGATGACTGATGATGATCGTTGTGTAAAAGGTCGATTGTCGATATCGAATCTCACAATCACATGCATGACACAACACAAAACAACCGGCGGGATTTATAAACGGGAGAACCTATCTACACAAGCTCGAACCATGGGCTATTGTTGTATCGCGGACTTTTAAAGCTCATGCATGGCCTTTCAGCTTTAGACGCTCACTGCTCCTGGTGGTGGTGCATGCTGTACACACAGGCTGCAAAAAAAATACAGCACGGCGACATATCGTCACATTGAAAAAAATACCTCGTTGTTCCTTCGTCTGGCCTTTCCGTCAAGGTTGGTGTGCGGGCCATTGATCGATCGAGGAAGATCCAACCACACAGCACGACGAGAAACCAGATGGTAGACGGCGTTGTGCTGCGGACTGACTGATTGATACGGCTGAGGAACTCGGTTGAGTGCGCTCGTACGAGATACTCGTAGGGTCGTGGGGGCCCCAACACACGGCAACAATTTACTACTGCTGCTGCACACCGACCTGAGCCCACGACTCCTACTACTACTGCTGTACTGGTACTATACTACTGGTGGAGATCCCCTTCGTTGACTGGAAAGTGCTGGGTCCCTAAAAGTGGCTTCTTGAGAAAGGAGAGCAAGGGACCCGTCAAAAGAAGCAGCAGCGGGAGCAGGAGGTAGAACCTTCGGCCTCGTCGATACGTAAATAACATAAATAACTCTCTCTCGCTTGGTCATCGCAACGAAAGTTCGGTCGGCGGTCGGCAACAACATGAGCGTCGAGGTGCAGAAGGACGGCTACATATGGGCATGCCCGTCGGATTTCGTCTCGATCGGATTCCAGCCTGGAGAAAAGGCGGCTACCGTTGTGCGAGTCGTGTGCACGCTCATCACCGTCAGGTATGGCACACCGCCAACATGAACACGCCGAGAACACCACGACAAGCATGCACCAATGGCCGGCATGCATATATCTATAAACACGATGCAGCCGCAGTGTAGTAGTAGTGCAGGAGTCGAGAGAGAGAGAAGAGAGCTGGTCGAGGCTGGGTTTCTTATTTTGAGAATAGGTGCGTTCTACACATTCAATATTATAACTTCAGTGCAACATCAACCTCTAGTGCTCGTTTTCGTACTTCACTTGGAGCAGTATTGATTGCTGTATACATTCTGGTGCGAGTATGTTTTATACTGAATGTGAGGCACGTTTGTTTACGAGGGGGGGGGGGGGGGGGGGGGGGGGGGGGGCGGGCGCGCGCGCAACAGCCAAAGAGAAGCAAGCGCGGACGGAACAGAGTGAGAGAGAGCGTCGAAGACGGAACGAAACCCTTTCGCCGTTTTGCGCGCTTGTGCGTTTTTTCGGCGGATGAAAGCATAATAAAAAGAGTTTGTATGTTTGCATGTTTGCTTGTTTGCATGCCATTGTTACGTCAAACGAGCGCCACACCCTGCAGTTATTTTATTAATATCATACGTTCAAGTGCTCCGTAGCAGCTGTAGTGGTATAATCGAGCGCGCCCCAGACCCTCTTCGTGCCGTTTTATCAGGAGATATCACGATGAAAGAATGCCCCATCCCCAATTCCGCCCCTTCCGTGCCTCTCTGTGAATGCTGCTACTACTGCTACCACCGCCACCACCGCTGCTGTTGCCGTCCCTACAACGTTCCATCTATACATGATGATAGCATCATTTCATCCTGGTGCCAGAAGAAGATCATCGGGCGTTACCTGCTCTTCTTTTCCCATTGGCTCAGGTCAGCGCCCTTTTTTAGTTCGTGGTGTTTACTGACTCCGTACTGGCCTCGCTAACTACATGCCAGTACCAGGTGCCGTACTCCGGATGCTCATAATAGTGGGGGGGGGGCCGCCAGCAAGAAACGCCTACTTCGAGCAAGGTGTTCGATGCAAACCTTGTTGAGCATATCGATCGTATAGGATTTAGTGAAAGCTCGTTGCTGAGCATGGTTTCTTGATCCATATTTCTTAGCGTCGCTGCTGAGCATGATTTCTTTATCCATATTTCTCAGCGTTTTTGTAAAGGTGAGCCTCTGATGAGTTTATTACTGGCATAGCTGTTTCTTGCTCGCCGGCCCATACCGCTGCCGTTGTTGTTTTTCTCGTAGTACAGCTGTATCTGTACGGTATATATATTTATGTGGCACACTCCGAGTATTCTCGAGGCATGAAGTGCACTGGGAGCGTCTGTCGATGCGTTCTCTGTTTTTCGTTCGCGTTTTGTTGTATGGGATTCTCTGATCAGGCTTCGCATGTTGCATCGCTGAAATCATTGCCACTCGTATCACGCAACACGAGGCAGACGCACTTATCACCCGGCACCTGGCGTAAGCAAGTACGGCAGCAGTACCTTCTTCATGACCATGAAGTATTATACCATCAATACCACCACCAAGGAAGCTCGCCGTGGCTCTACGGCACCACTCTACCGTACTCTGTGCAGTCCACTCGTCCATTCAGTGGCCGTAAATGTTTTACCACACAGCAGCAGTGACCCCCGTATACGTGCATCGATCTCGGAAGGAAGGCGTCACAGCAGACACCTTGTACTTCGACGTACGTTACGTCACGTGTGGCACATACGGTAGCACCCACTACTATTAATAAATACCTACAACAACGTGCTTGTCCCTGTAGATTCCTACGCCGTGCTGCTGCTGCTGTACGCGCAAGGTTTCACGATTCAGCGCACGTATCATACATACATGGCAGTACAAGCACGCCAGGATATACGGGGTATGAGGCATACGATGTACCCGTGGTCCTCTGGTACACCTGGTAAAAGTTCGAAGCAGAGAGCACGGCCGTGGCCGAGAAGTTTGGACGCTCGGCCGCCGACCCAAGAGCTCGAAGATCGAGTGCAGCCCACTCCATGGGCATGTGTGTAACAATGAAAAATGAAAAACATTATCATCGCTGTTAATTACATACTTCGAAGTATAATGGTATTTTAATAGTGAGTGGTAGTTCAGGAAGAAGAGACGGAACGTAGTCTGTACGGACCCTCAAGTAAGCGTGGCACGGCGACGCAGCAATATTTTTGGCAGTAACCTCCGCTATGGAAAGGCCGCTGGTGAGCTGCCTGCATGTAATCTATCCCATAACGTCATCACCATATTGTTCCTATTATATAGTCTATGTTGTACCGTGGTAAGGATTGCCCTGGGCTAATCGATCGGTCTTTTTACCCCTATAGCTCAGTAGGTAACATCTGCACATTTGTTTGACGTCGTCGAGGACACGGGGTCGAGTCTCACTTCGAACGTTTCTTTTATAGAAGCACGTCGAAGTTGTTCGTTGATCGCCGGCCAGTGCTGGACTTCGTCCGATCTGCTGTTCGCACGTACGTAGCAATATAATATATGTTGTCTGGTGTCTGGTTGTTGTGCCCTGGGTTGGCAGGTGCAGTGGAACAATGGAAATTGTGTACTTTAATTTGCTGACTTTTTTTTTTCAATCCGGAGTTCGGAATTGCGGAATTTTGAAAGAATTCTGACCAAAATGCTCTGTCGAGCGAGCGCCTACTACAGCAGTTGGAGCGCCTAGGCCGAGCGAGGGCCCTGCTCAGTTCCTTCGCCCGGTGGTCCAAACATACGAATTTCGCGAAACCTCAAAGACAAACGCTTGCACCGCCACGGCACGGTTTTGTTCTTGTAACAAGAATACTATACATACACTGGTATAGGATGCTGCGATCGTATTAATATTATTAATGTTTAATATTAAGAGTCACATTTCATCAGGAGTACATCGGTGCTGCCGATTCCCCGTCAGGGTACACCGCGGTGCTTCAGGGGCGGTTGTATTAGTAGTGGGACGTTTTGTTGCAGGCGAGCGACTGAAAAAACTTCAATTTGCTCAGCTCACATGATGTTATACTCGTATACAAATGCGTGTTACTTGATACCAGATATCTGGTAGCTGGTGCCCTCCTTACGAACATTAAATAGTTCCTCTTGATATGATACTCCCTTGAATGAGGCACGTGAGTATACCAACGAGTACCGGCAAACCTGTCCAGGGATACAAAGTGTCACGACCTCCGATCATAACACTCCGGTATCAATACAGAGTAATCTTCAGTTAGAATATTGTATTGTGTGTGGGGCTGAAAATATAAAATTCCAGATGCAAGATGTCTGTGTTAGATGTGTAGAAAACATTAAAATAACCACGCTTGGAAAACACCGTTTTTTTTGTATCGCACACGTTTCCCAACGGATCTATCGATGACTGATGTCGTCGTCGTCATTAATCTGGTTGTATGTTACGCAGTACGATGTGAGACTACTGCTGTTAATGGGATAGTATGTGTGCCGGGTGCCCATCGATAATGTGTGCGAGGCAAACAAATGCGGAGACAGGAAGAAGAGAGGAGGCAGAAGAGCAAGTTGCCGCGCTACTGCCGTATGCTCATGTTTGTGTAGCGCAGCAGCGCCAATCCACACACACGATCTCACTATTTTACCACCAACCACCCCCCGTTGTGGTTGCTGCGTGCTGGGATGGAATTAATTGATGTTTTTTCGATGCTGATCGACTGAAACTTTCGTGATGAGGTAGATGGTGGCTGATTTTCTTCCACTCTGCACGTTGGTATGTATTCCTTCCGTGTCAGCTCGAGTTATGGCGTTATCTCGGTTGGAGGAGCTGGCACTTACTATTAATACTTACTATGAGTAAATGCGAGCTCCTAATTTCTTGCCCGACGCGAAAAAGTGGGACCCCTTTCAATGAAGCCGGATTTGACTTGGGATGTTGCGACCGCCGAACTATCGCGCGCACATTGACGGCAATTCTGATTAAATCCCCTGCCCTGCCGTGCGAGTTCCTGGCGCCAGTGTTCCTACAGTATGAGTTTCGTCGTCCAGTAGCAGCACATCAATTAATGTCCTTGTTTGGTCGGGTCAGACCGGGTTGATGACGGAAGATTCTGCAGCTGCTGCAGCAAGCAGTACCAGACAAGCTACCGCTGTAGATATAGATAGGGTGATAGTGCTTGTGATGCGCTTTGCTTGGCGAACCAGGCGAGACGGACATTCATTGCCGAGGTGCCTGGACTCATCCACACGTCCACAAGCCAACACAGCTACATTCAGTAGCACTGCTGTACAACACATACATGTATTCCCTACGATACTACAGTATAATATGTCTGGTACCGGGTACATTTTGTCTTTGTTGCACTACTTACTCATCAATGGGCATTATTTTGCTGTGTGTCGTCACGCTGTCTCGAACCTATCCACCAGAATTGATTATACAGCAGTATACTTCGTATAGAGCCATGCCATTGGTGTACCTGGCATGTACCATGCAACTATTAACATCTCCCCGGCTGGGATGAAATTCCGAGCCGATTTTCTCGACAACAAGGCAACCTGAAGGGAGGCACCACCACAATGAAAATTGGGACTTTGGGAAGATCTCGTCGAAACCTGACCATAGCCGCATCGATCGCTCGGCGCTTGCACTCTCCCCATTGTCGAGAACCTCACCATCATAACTGCTGATAGATAGCTTGGAAATTCGTAGGAGGAGGTAGGTGTGTCATCTCATCAAGTGTTGCTCATTGTTTATGACATACCAGGTATATATACCTTGTATATAGGGCGATGATGGTGGTGTAAAACTGTTGTATGGAGTACGGACGATTTTACGAATCGTCGATGTCGTCTTCTTCGTCGCGTCGCGCGCGTTTCGGATTTTGGGGGGGTCGATTTTACGAATAGTTTAATTGCGTCGTCATTATACCTCTGTCTTATATCGTCCTTCCACTTGAACTACTATTTTACGTACCCGTCGGTAGAAAAATTCGTTTTAATCTCGTATAATTTAGTCTGAAATGAAAGTAAGTACTCGCAGTACTGTAAGTAAGTAGATAATTATCAGCGATGGAGAGCGAGTGCGAAGCCCGCAGGTTCGGATGAGGAAGATACCGCGGTCCTCGACGGGGGTGAGGTGTGCTCGGTCCACTGCGGTCGGTCGTGTTCTGCTGCGGGCTCCGTCAAACGGGGTAGAACATCGGCACTTTTATTTTTGTTGGCGATGCCTTTGCGGTATTCGAGGGTGCACGAAACTTGTGTCGATGTGAAGAACACACAGCAGACACAACATAACATGTTGACGGATATTTTACATTGCATATATATATAGATACAGCAGTAGGTTCAAATTTGATGCATCATCGTGCTCTTCGTCACGCAGCTTTCGGTGCCCGCGTACTTCCAAACTTAACAATGCTGTCATCTACCGAGTACCCGAGATCTGATATATACTTCGAATTTCAATTATTACGGGGGACCATAGTTACCCTTTTACACTGCAGTCCCGATTTGGCGACACACCACTCTAATTACAAGTGATTTGTCCCCGAAACGGGACTGCAGTACTAAAAGGGTTAATAGGACCTATGGTATTCATAGAACACATATATCTATTTCCTATTTTTACTATTAATAACAAATATTGGTCCTATTTACTATGGTTCCCCGTAATAATACTACTACTACTGCTGATGTATATTATATTAATCCTGTTGGGACTCCAGAGAGGCAGGATAAGAAGAAAGTGACGATTTCAGCGCGGCAACTAACTGCGTCATTTGAGGGGTGACGCGCAAAATGATGCCCGAGTTCGGTTACAATGCAAGGAGTCGCACGGCACGGGCGCAGCGTGATCCTCCCCGCATCTGGGCGCTCACGAAACTCGTAGTATTTTATATACTATTAATAGTGATCGTATAACTGTTAACAACAGTATTAATAGTTGGTTTCACCAAACCCAATGGCATCATCGTTCCCGTCTCTTATCTCCGGGGTTCCAATGAGATCAATATCAAGTACCTGGTATGCATCCAGGAAGCAGAACAAACAACAACAGTCATCAGGGCGGACCCTGTGGGTAGGGTTGGGTATGTATGCAAGAACGAGGAGACCTCAACAACCACAATAAGTACTAGTACAGCTAGTATACTATTAAATATTAAATATGAATACTGCTGCTGCTGCTGTGTACTGCTTTACCACCGGTGAACCTTGACAGCCTGTCAAAAAGTCCTGGCCCTCCTATTACATATGTACTGCTGTACTTGTCGTATACCTGGTATATCGATAACAACATATATAACAACGCTGCTGTTGTTCTGTTGTTGTTGACGGCAGATTCAGATGCTGGAGCACTACGAATCAATATTAAAGTTAACTCCTTTAGTACCGCAGTCCCGATTTGGGGACAAACTAGTCTAATTCCAAGTGATTTGTCCCCAAAACGGGACTGCGGTACTAAAAGTGGTATTGTTCACGTCGTCGTTGTTTGGTGCTGTTGACAGATGCAACACCACACACACAGCATAACAATTAACTATGAGAGGAGTGACGATGGTTGTTGTTCTTGAATGTGGCGTTTTTGTTGTTGTTCAATGTCGAAAATGTTGTTGTGTTGATATTATATGTGTTCTAAAACTGAAAGTTGAGATGTACCAGGTACGAGAATTTACTTGATGATGCGCCGCCGTGGTATATAATATTATACATCACATCACGATAATATCACAATCAATGAATGGCCAAAAATGGTGCGACAAACATTGAAAATTGTCATTTATTTGGAAACTGCTCCGTTCGTTTCTTGTTTTTCTTCTTCTCTCTTGTCCTCTTGTGTCTTGCTGTTCTTCTTGGTGTATAGTCATCCACCACGGTGCTCAATAAATCTTCAAGCACCCATGCACAACAGCATGTGATTCGTATGTCATGTATATATCATGATGAGTGTGTGGTGTTGTTGAATGTTCCTTCAATCAGTGAGTCACAGTCGATGTTTTGAACCGGAGCCATCGGTGTTTCCTTGATTGAGCCTATATCTACCATGCATACAATCAGCAGCAAGCAGCTGCTGCAAGCATCAACAAGACATCAGACTACTCACACAACAACAGGTGTTTCTGTTTCTAGTTATTATTCATTGAAACATGTTCGTTTCAATGATACGAGGGGGGGGGGGGGGGGGGGGGGGAAATGGAAGTGTACTCGATATGATCCATGACTTTTGTGGTATGAGCGTAGACCCTCGCTCCCCTACGATGCCGGGACGGAACAGGTCGGGTTTTAACGGACTAGGCAGACAGGGGGCGGCGGAGGGGGGGGGGGGGGGGCAAGACGTCAAAACATTCCACACTCTCTTCAACGAGGTTACTGCATTCACTTTATTGCTTACGTGTTTCGTGTATGTATACATCATACGATACTCGTACCCGATACCGTAAGTAACTTCCTAACCCCTAGACCTAATAACTTCAACAACGAGTATATCGTGTATGTATACATCATACGATACTCGTACCCGATGCCGTAAGTAACTTCCTAACCCCTAGACCTAATAACTTCAACAACGAGTATATTGCGGTACACAGCATTATACAGCAGCGTACTTGTAGAAGTTATTAATCAGAGTGCACTCGTAAAGAACTTGTGGATCATGTACGAGCACGAACTGCTGTAGACGTAAATACAGAACAATAACATGGTAGATCTGTCATGAGATCTTGAGCTTGATCTGAGACGTTGTTTTGTGAAGAGAGGCGAAGCCTATATGATATCAGATATGTTAACCGATAACTCACCGATGATGCGTTCTGATCTCTGACATGTCAGTTTCGTACGAACGATGCTCAAATCATGTTTAACCTTAGTGATACCTGGATACGTGCCAGCAGTGCTTGATGAATCAATCGGAGATTACGATGGAATGTATTATTTCTGTGCTGTTCAAACACATTGGGTGGTTGTGTTCTTAAATTCGAAGAGAGTCTTCCTTTCGTATTCGAATCTTGCTCGACTACTTTTTCGTTTTTTTTCATCGTATCACTCGTACGTGACCGTATATAATTATTCCACAAGAGAAATTGCACAACAGATGCCCCCGGCCTGGGAGCAAATTAAGTACCAGGTATACGAGTATGTGGTAAAAGTTTTTCGAAAGGAAAAAATGCGGATACCTTGTGCACTCGCAGTATTTTCGGGGTTCGGTACTGCTGTCTTGCGGATGCTCCCTGCATTTCAGGGCTCTGTACTGGGGGTACTGCAAGTAGTGGCAGTATTCGTCCGTTGGTGCTGCAAGTACTGACAGTAATCGTCCGTTCGTTGGTACTGCGAGTAGTACCAAAATACTGCTGTGTCGAAGTACTCCCAGCCCTAAAATATCCTCAGTACGTATGTGCAGTGTGCAGCAGTATAATCGGAGTATGTATGAAGTATACTTGCTACCATCTGCGCACCGCTTCGACAACTTTACGCCCATTTTTGTGCTTCACCCATGGTCTCACGAGTGGGAGTTGAAGTCAATTCCTTTCGGGGGGCAAGTGGAGGAGTACTTGGACTAGTATCAAGTATTTTGGATGCGTCTCCCGTAACTAATACGATTGTTTTCGCCCCCTCTGAGAGCGGCGGAATTGTTCGTCTGCGTTTCGATTCCTTCAATCGTACCAGTTTTTCTTGCTGTTTTTCTTGCATCGCTTGGCCCCTCTTTGGTTTTCCAGAGGCCATGTTCGTGAGTCTTTTTTATACGCATCGTACAGGTTTCCCTAGGTTTAGGTCTGACCCCGTTTTCCGTTCAGGCGGTCTCCCTCCGCCTTCTTAATATCACCAAGCAGGCCGAGGTGATAGATTTCGTTTTTTTTTTTCGCGACCGTTTGCATTCCGCCCTCTCCCGCGCGATATTGCAGAGCGTCAACAGGTTTAGATTGGGTAGTAGGCGACTGGTTAACCTTTTACCGATAACCCAACGGACTCAAGACCTTAACTATAGGCCGTAACGATGCCTACTCAGCGTATGTTTTGTCTTCTATATAGCGCGCTCAGTGTCGGCGAAATCTCGCACGCGTCCTTCCTGCCCTCTTTTATGGGAACGGGTCTTGACTACTGTCTTGGGTTCTCCCATTGCGTGATTTCCTGTTTTCCGAAACTGCTGTTCTCACTATTCGAGTGAGCCCCTTCGCGCCAGCACTTGTTTCTGTTGCGTTACCCCCCCGTTCGTTTTAAGGTAGTGTAATGGTATTTTTTTTTTTGTTCTTTGTGTTTGTGTCTCGCTCTCAGGTCAGCTCGTGCCGCTCCTGGCTACGCGAGCCACACCGCTTCCTCGAGTTTAAGTCCTCGATTTAGCTTCCGGGTAGTTCTATCTTGTTTTGCCTGCTTCCGCGTATCCGTACTTTCGGACTTGTTGTCGTCTGATTCGCAATGTCCACGCGTAATCCTCTCCCGCCTTGCAAGTTAGAGGTGTGGGAGTGGGCTGTGAAGTGCCGCATCTTCGATCCATTCTCCGAATTCTCCGGATTGTTTTTGTTCTTACCTGAGTTTTCTATGATTCTGCATATACGGCCCTTCAGGGTGGGCTAGTGTTACGCTATCCCCTCTCCCCTGTTGCGGCGTTATGGTTAGGTACGTATACCTTTCCTCGCATCGAGTTAGGTTCCCAACACAACCATGCGCGTAGATAATACTCGTACCTCTGGTGAACTGATACACTTTATACGGCTGATGCAGGCCATACATAAGACACAAGACAGATAGAGCGGACAGAAGCAGTAGTCGGCGCTTACACGCACCGCAAATCTTATGCTGCGGCGCGATCTTTGTAACGTTGTTCTCTACTGCGTGTTTTTCGTGAAGGTCGAAGTGTCCACCATCTACGTGCGTACGTGCGGTACATACCTGCTGCAACGGTCGCTCGCACAGCAGCAGCCACACGAAGCTATAGTAGCTGCGCCCACATGTTCGTGCGCCGAATGGATGGTGTCGTCTCTGCCTCGCGCGGATGGATACATAGCAAGCGAGCACACGCTTGATTGACCTCATGAGGCATGCGATGAATCCATTCCTAAGAAGAGAACGGGTAGCGACGGGTTTCAATCATGATTATGATCATGTATGTGTTTATTGTTGTGACCGGAGCGGTGCCTGGGTGCTTCGGGGGGGGGGAACATGGCAACATTATATGTGTACTTCAGTTATGTTCTACCGGCCGTGCAAGTGTAGAATGCTTAACCCTGCTACTTTTTGCAGTTCGATTTCCCCAGCTCCTCCTCCTCCTCCCCCTCCCTTCCCTGATCTTGTCGGGACGACAGCAGCAGCAGCCGCGGCGGCGGCAGTAATCCCGCAGTCGACAAAAGAAGCGTTGATCCGCCACTTGCCTTGAGTGCCGCTCGTCCGGTACCTCCTACTCTAAGTTCCCCCCCCCCCCCCCCCCCCATATATTTTATATAGGATGGGTTGTTGTCGGTTGGCAACGACATTGTAAAACATGCCGCTCACTGCGTGAGCTAGACATCCAGGATACCTTTTTTTTGTTTTGTTTGTTTGTTTTGGCGGTCGGTCACAGCTGGCGGTCGAGTTAGTAGACCATTTGTGTGGAGTGGAGAACCTTGTTTCCGCAAGGGGAATGATCGTATCACGTAGTGCTTATGGTGAGGCACCTACGAGACAGTTACGTAGTACCCCCCCCGTTTCTTTCTCTGGAAGTGGCCACACCGGAAAATAAATTATCCCATTAAAGCTGTCGTTTATATGCAAGAGTCCGCCTCACAAGCGGTTCTTAGTACGATGCAGCTCACACCACTTCATACGAGTCGCCGATCACCTCGCGGCGCTTCGCGCCTGGTGCAGGCAATGTTTGCCTGGTCGGTGAAAACTCGACGTGCTCCGTCCCGGCATCGTAGGGATGCGAGGGTCTATGGTCATACGACTACGGCCATGCATGATATCGAGTACCCCCCCCCCCCCCCCCCGCCTGCCCTCTCCTCTACAAGGCGAAGTTCTCCCTAACCCCCCCTTGCCGTGAACAATGCATTTTTACCGGCACCTCTCCCAGTTTGACAATTGGGTTGAGCGACGACACACAAGCGCCGATTTTAGGACCGGACCATGCGTTCGTTGCACGTCAGCGTACCCCCCCCGTCTCCATTCATTCATTCGAAGCTGTCATCCATATGCAAGAAAGTCCGCCTCACAAGCGGTGTTCTTAGCAGGACGCAGCTTACCCTCGATGAGGACTCGCCGAACACCTCACGTTTCGCTTCGCACTTGGTGGTGCACGAAAATGTCTGCCTGGTCGGTGAAAACCTGACATGCGACGTGCTCCGTCCCGGCATTGTAGGGATGCGAGGGTCTATGGTCATACGATTGCGTCCATGCATGACGTGAGTACACCCCCCCCCCCCCCCCCCTCTGCTCCTCACGGCGCTTCGCGCTTGGTGCAAGCAATGTCTGCCTGGTCGGTGAAAACCCGACGTGCTCCGTCCCGGCATTGTAGGGATGTGAGGGTCTATGGTCATACGACTACGGTCATGCATGATACTTATTACGGGGGTCCATAGTTAACGGGACTAAATTTTGTTAGTAAAAATAGGTAAATATATAGGTTTTAATGTCTACCATAGGTCCTATTAACTATGGACCCCCGTAATAGTACACCCTCCCCCCCCCCCCCCGCCGTTCCTCCATTGCACGCTCGCTGAATTTTTCCTCCAACACGCCCCTCCCATTGTGTCCCTCTTTGTCCTCAGCGGCCTCCTTCACCAGCTGGCGCAGCTGGTGCTCGCCGAGATGGTGTTCCTTTGCTGGACCAACTCGGGCGAACTGTGGCTAGTGAAAACCATGAAGTTCGTTGAGCTGGTCTCGGGGAACATGCTGGCCGTCACCAACGTGGCCATCTGTGTCAACCTCGCCCTCGTAGTCTCGGTGAGCGGTCCCGAAATGAAACTTCCGAACGTGAGAGGACGTGCGTTTTGCACCCTGCCTATATGTAGGCCGTTCGTTGCCCTCTATGGCGTAGCCACGTTTCTGGGTCCAAATTACTTGGTCCTAGGTTGGGGTCATTTTTGCGGTGGTGAGGGGGTCAAGAGATGCCTGTGTTGTTTCCACTGCTGCTGTATTTCGTACGGCCTGGGCAGGTACGCGTAAAATACCATTTCCAGGCACTTGAAAAAAAAAAACGCGCCGATAGGCCGGAACTCTCAAAATCAGGGGAAAGGGAAGGGGGAGAGTTGTCTGCTGATTTACTTGCCATTCAAAGACGCTACCTGGTATACCTACGGAGACCGCGGTCCAACCCCCCCCTGCCTGACCGCCCCTCCTACACCAAAAACAAGCACAATAAACGTAAGGCTAGGAGACCGCGCTGTGACCTCGTTAGATGACCGTCCGCCAACAGTTCCACTTAACTACGGGCGGAATTATAAAGATCGTTTGTACACTAATATGAAGACCAAGTGTTCCTTATATTTCGGTCCATAGTGGCATACCGTAAAGGGCGTGTTAAGTTGCCCGTCGTTTTGCAGCCCTCGATTTTTCCAGAACGGGAAAGGTTGCCAATACCGAACAGGGTGTATTCGGAAAGATCTGGCCGTTTTTTTTCAGCCCTCGTTTTTTCCAGAACGGAAAAAGTGCAAATATCGAACAGGGTGTATTCGGAAAGATCCGATCGTTTTTTTTTTCAGCCCTCGATTTTTCCAGAACCGGAAAAGGTTGTCAATACCGAACAAAAGGTGTTTTCGGAAAGACGCACAGGCGCGCGATCGTTTTTTTCAGCGCTCGATTTTTCCAAAGAACGGGAAAAGGTTGCAAATACCGAACAGGGTGTATTCGGAATTATCTGGTCGTTTTTCAGCCCTCGATTTTTTCCAGAACGGGAAAAGGTTGCAAATACCGAACAATTTTTTTTTTCGGAAAGACGCAAGAGGGGTGCGATCGTCTTTAAACGCTCGATTATTCCAGAACGGGAAAAGGTTGCCAACACCGAACGAAAAGTGTTTTCGGAAGTAACAGATCGAGAGCCTACTCCCGATAATAAAATGCCGGACTTTAATAAGCATCCGTGAGCCTACTTCCGCAAGTATAATATAAGTCGGACTTTATTAGCATCCTTTCGCCGTTGTTGAGAGAAAAACGAGCTCTGAACAACGATCGAACCCCTGCGCGATATTGACGCTCTCCAAGGCAGGTAGGCCCACGAATACGATATTCCGTAGAAAAAAAAAAAATAAGGACCTAAGGCATCATTTTTTGGTGGACGCTTAAGAAAATGGGATTCAATAAATCGTGCTAAGCGGCGAGCGATACACTAAGTCCTACGTAGTAGCTCGTTTTTCACTAACACCGAATAAATAAGAACATGAGACTCCCTTTTTGGTGGACGCCTAAGAAAATGGGATTAAATAAATCATGCTCAGCGGCGAGCGATCCGCTAAATCCTATCTATTACGGAGGACCATAGTAAATAATAGCACCTGCGGTACACACAAAAAACCTATATATTTTCCTATTTTTACTAACAAAATTTGGTTCCATTTACTATGGTCCCCCGTAATAGTAGCCAAAGCTCAAGGTTGTTCAAGGATGGTGTCGCAGTAAGGGTCTAAGGCTTTCCTCGTATTCGGCGTTTTCTTGTTGGCGGACCCATGCTGTACTCAAGGCTATTTATAGGGAGTGCAATATGGCTATAAATAGGAGATCGCGGTTTGATCTCTTGACTGCCGGCTCGCCTGTAGTAAAACAAAAAAAAGTACGTATTAATAGTGGTGGTAAGAAATAAGACCAAACAGATCCCTTAGTACGCCCAAACAGACTGGCCTCATATGTATTGTTTTTTTTCTTCTTCTTTCTTAACCAAGCTGTGAGATCAAAAAATTACCCCCAAAACCCGTTTTTGCAGGCTTGGCGCGTGCCACAGGGTGTGGTTAAATCTATACCTGGTAGGTTTCAGGAACAAATTTCGTAGGTTCGAGCCCCACCGGATGCATACTCGTAAGGACTTTTTCTTGCATGAAAATAGATTGGCGGAAGGCGCGGGAGCGTGAGTTGGCATCATTCGACGAAAATCGACGAGCAGTGGGAATGCCGAACCCTGTGCGCGATGAAACATGAAGGCACGTACCGGGGGGAGGAAGGGACGACACCTGTGAGTGACCACGGCTTGTCCAGAAATTCGCTGAGGGTAAGTAAGACCTCATACGAGTTAACCCCCTTAAGTACTGCAGTCCCGATTTGGGGACAAACCATTCTAATTCCAAGTGCTTTGTCCCCGAAACGGGACTGCAGCAGCACTAAAAGGGTTGAGCTATTATTAATAGTAGGAAGTGAAAGTGATCAAGAAAGAAAAAGAGCGGTCTTCCAAATTCTGAGATTCCTTGTACGCAACGAATTCGCTGCCTGGTATGTTCCTGTCGCATATTATCATCATGGCAGCTACAGCAGGCAAATGACTACTGCTGTACGTAGTTATTCCATACCTGGTAGCATACTTGCTGCCATCTGCCAGATCCCCCGATGGAACCACCGAGTACACTTGCTTGATTGAGCATGACGCAAGGTGGCAAATGATGTGGCAATCGCATGGCATGCCATGACGATGAAGCTCGCTTGACATCGTAGGCCCGCACCAATATCTTGCCACGGCCTCGGCCCGAAGTTTCCCTCCTTTCTTAGGCAAGGCAATTTCGCACGTACGGTATTTTCGGTTTTTGCTCAGTAAGCATGGTGACGGTAGATAAGATGAGTCACGGGTGAGCGAGTCTCGGCCATTAAACCCGTCAACCTAGCAGCTGACGTATCATGGTCTATGACCGATTTTTTTATAAAGATGGCGCACGTACGTACAGCATGTAGCTCTTGCTATTTCGGGGGAACATAGCAATCAGACCCGAAAATGCTTATAACGGGGGTCCATAGATAATAGGACCTATGGTATACATAAAAACCTACATATTTACCTAATTTTCCTAACAGTATTTAGTCCTATTTACTATGGCCCCCCCCCCCCCGTAATAGTAAGAATACTAGAATATATACATGTAGGTTTTTGGGTTTGCGATAGGGTCCTGATGACTATGGTCCCTCATAGTGGGAACTCGTGCTACTGGCGGGTATTTGTTGCTGTCGTCGGTAACGCTGGTGCGAAACGACAGTATCAGAAAAAAAAAAAAAAAATGGAGATTGTAACCTTTTTTTTCCGAGATTTTTTTCGGTGGGGCATCGTCGGACTTCTCCTCCAACTTCACCCAGAGCAGAAAAGGGGCAGTAAGGCGTGCCTTGACAAGGAAAATCCCTGGCAAGGCATGCCCTGTGTTTTATGCGACCGTGTAAACTAGCAGCCTGCTTCGCTCGTAGCAAAAAACGCCTCGACGACATAAAACGCCATGCCTATGTACGATGCAAAGCGGTGCCCTGGCAAAGCAGAGTGTACCCTTAGGCGTCCTTTTCCGGGAAGGGTCGATGGGGGGGGGGGTGTACTCGTTATCATGCACGACCGTAGTCGTGTGGCCATAGACCCTCGCATCCCTACAATGCCGGGACGGAGCACGCCGGCTTTCCACCGACCAGACAGACATTGCTTGCACCAAGCGCGAAGCGCCGTGAGGTGATCGGCGAGTCGCATGAAGGGTGAGCTGCATCGTTTCAAGAACCGCTTTTGAGGCGGATTTTCTTTTATATGGGATGACAGCGCCAATGGATTGATTTACTGTCTGGTGTGGCCGCTCTCAGAGACAGCAATGGGTTTACTATGTAACTGCCTCGTGGTGCCTTACCATGTACACACTACTACGTGATACGATAAAACCCCTTGTGCAGTAAGGTTATCCCCTCACAGAAATGATCTAACTCGACCGCCGGCCGTGGTGACCGCCAAAAAAAAAAACGGTACCCTGGTTGTCTAGCTCACGCAGTGAGAGGCGTGTTTTACAGCATCGTCGCCTACCGACGCCAACCCAACCTATCTACATATATATACCAGATATATAATGTAGGGGATGGGTGGGCGGGGGGGTGTACTCATTGTCATGTATGGCCGTAGTCGTATGACCATAGACCCTCGCATCCCTGCAATGCCGGGACGGAGCACGTCGGGTTTTCACCGACCAGGCAGACATTGCTTGCACGAAGCGCGAACCGCCGTGAGATGTTCGGCGAGTCGCATGAAAGGGTGAGCCGCATCTTACTAGGAGGGGGGGGGGGGGGGGGGGGGGGGGGGGGGGGGGGGGGGGGGGGGGGGGGGGGGGGGGGGGGGGGGGGGGGGGGGGGGGGGGGGGGGGGGGGGGGGGGAGAGGGGGGCGTACTCATTTATTTGTTGCTCGCTCATCATTCGACCATTGAGCCAGGCATCGCTTTCGAGACGGAGCACCGTTCCTACTCCTGCGAGAGACACCTCTCAAACATTTTTTTTAACGCTTGTTCCGTTTGTTCCATGTGCGTGTGTAGCAACACCTAGACCTTTCACACCTCAGACAGATAGGTCATCCACAGGTAGATCATCTACAGATAGATCATCTAGATCTTTCAAGGAAGATCTATTCCCGATCTCGTATGATCTAGCTCATGTTGCCGGGTGGGATCTGTACAATCTATACTTGGTCTATTAATAGCAACATATTTTCTGGGTTGGATCTGTACAATCTATGAGGCAGATCCTGCACAAACCTCTCACAACGAACGGTAAGTGACGAACTATTGCGGGGGACCATAGTAAATAGGACCAAATATTGTTAGTAAAAATAGGAAATATATAGGTTTTTGTGTGTACCGTAGGTCCTGTTTACTATGGTCCCCCGTAATAGATGGTCTACAGTAGATCATGATCGCCCCAGCTCCGTACGTAGCATGCGCACACTGCGCGATCGATCGAAGTATCACCATGTCTTCCTGGAGAAGGGGGGGGGGGGGGGGGGGGGGTACTCATTTGGTGCTTGCCTTAGTCATTTGATGATTGAAGGGGGGGGCGCTACGAAGAGGAAACCAACCGCAGGAAAAAAAACAACAAAACAATTCAGTAGATGCGGACGGGGCGGGGGGGGGGGCCTGAAAGGGTCCCCCCATGAAACCGTAAAACGCGGCGGAATGATGAACGGTCCAACGAAAAGCCGACGGGTCCCACGGGACCCTGACGGAGCGGGGAGAGATACGCCGTCTGTGCCCCTGCCCCTGCCCCCGGCCCTTTTTTTTATTGTTTTTTTTTTCATGGAAGCTGGGGGACCGGCAGGTCTGTCGAGATAAAAAATGCTGGCTAGGAGACCGGTCTTTTCGGGCGCGGTCTCCCGCTACGGGGGAACATAGTATTCAGAACCAAATATTGGTTGTAAACGTAGCGGGGAAAATGTGTTTTTGTGGTCCGTAGTGGTTCTGATTATAACATCAGCCCCCCCCCGTGATCATAGCATATCCCGCTTTGGACGGAAAAATAAGGACCGTGCGGGTATTTTACGTGAAGACCGAACGCGCCTCATGTTTCCGCCCAGGGCGGCGGTAGCGTATTTGCTTGAGACGGTGTGTCGTGTCTCTCTTGCGTCGAGCGCATCATGCATGTCCCAGGGTGGGTTGGGAGCGAGCGAGCGAGATGTGGTTTATGATATGTATGTACGAGGTTCGAGCGCCGTCTTCCTGACATTATGAAACCGTATCGTATGTTCCTTCCTCTCCCCCCCCCCCCCCCCCCCCCCACCCCCCCCCCCCCCCCCCCCCCCCCCCCCCCCCCCCCCCCCCCCTGCATCAAAAAGATGCCAGGAGAACGGTCAATCAAGGGCAGACGGATTGCATCGGTCGAAGGTGTTGGTCCGAGCGTTCGACGCTAGAGCCCAGTAGTTTGGCGTCAGTCAACGATACAAATGGAAAAAAAAAATGTTGTCAGTCGAGGGGTGAAAAGTGCCGTTTCCTGGCGTCTTTGCCCCGCATAGGAGGTTTCTCCACGACACAAGAGCGCTGTACCTGGTATGTATATATACCAGGTATATATTGTATATATACGTATGCCAGGTATGTATGTGGAACGTGCCACGCCCCCACGCCCTTTTCCTGCCGGCTCTCTCCACGGCCAGACATTGTTTTACTGGGAACGGATTCTATAAGGTTCTTTTATTTCTTGTTGTGAACCCTTCGTCAAGAGCTTCGTCCGTGTCTCTCTGGGATTTTCCCCCTTTTTGTGATGCAGTCACCATTTTTTTTTTTGGGACAAACCACTTGGGGTTTAGTATCGTACCAGTACGCATTTTTGTATTGAAGCACCACTCTGTTCCGGAAAAATAAGAACCGCTTGGTCTTCATATTAATGTATAGACGGTCTTTATATTTCCGCCCAGAGTTGATGCTCCGCCGTTCGTGCGGTCGACCAAGCCCCACCCCCCCCGCGCTTGGTGGTGCAATCAATGTCTTGTCTGGTCGGTGAAAACCCGACGTGCCGCGTCCCAGTACTGTACGAGGAACGCGAGGGTCTATGGTCACACGACTACCGCCATGCATGACATGAGTACGCCCCCCCCCCCCCCCCCCCCCCCCCCCCCCCCCCCCCCCCCCCCCCCCCCCGCGAGCGCGCGCGCAGCATGATGGTTCGTGCCCCATGTCGCCGCCTTCGCCGGTCTTCGTCCGAGCTGAGCTCACACCTCCCCGGCGCGATACATGCGCCATGCGCTCCGTCGTGTGGACGCTCTCTCGTCTTTTTTTGTCACCTTTTTTTTTTTTTTTTTGGTCGTACAGAGCCATCACACCATGTCCACCGTTAAGGCCATCACATCGCCCCGGATCATCTTGGGCTTCCTGGCCGTCTCGGTGATCGCGACGGTGGCAGTGGTACCGTTCTGGGAAACGATGACTGTGAGCGGGACTCTGCTGTGGTCCATCAACACCGACCAGGTGAGAGCTCCGAGTCATTCCGGAGACGCTCCTCCTAATGTATTTTATTTTCCTTGGGGTACCGGCGGTGTGGTTGGCGTGCCCGACCCGAGGGTGTTCCAGTCCAGAGCAGTGCGCGGGCATAGCTACACTCGGGGCGATCACTAGCCTGTGATCACTCTATACAACACTCCCCCCCCCCCACCCGCCGCGCGCCCCGTCCTCATTTTTTGTGTCCCTGTCCGACGTGGGACGACAGACACCACATGGCCAATGTCCACGGTTCTTGATGAGGCTTTGCCAATGTCCGCTGTTCTTGATGAGGTTTTCGCCACTTTTTTTGTCAGGCTGTTCGTTCGTAGTCTCCGAATTTGTATTCGACACCGCGGGAAACCCTCGGGGTGCGGTCGAAGGCGCGGGCGAGGCCTTCCAGCGCGCGCTTCTTTCGCAGCGTCTCACATGAAGCAGCAGTGCGCCGGCTTGGTTGTGTGAAGGTCGCAGGCACCGTAGGGCCGAGAAGAGAGTTGGCTGGGCTTGTTGACGTCTACGAGATAGTTATGAGTCGGACGACGAAAGTAAGCCGACTATCTGACTGACTTTACAAGTTTCATTAATTCAGCAACAAAAAAAAAAAACACCCTTCGACTTCCGAGCCAAGTTGGGCACAAAGACGCGGACCTCCGTAAATTACAGGACGTAGGTACCGTAGTAACTGTCCTACCTAGCCAACTAATGCCAACTATTAATAGTCGGCGACTTACAGTTTCAGCTAACTCACAGCCCCAGTTACAGGGTTTAGTTCCGATATATATTATTTTCCGATATGTTTGGGATATACATATATATATATATTTATATATATATTTATATAGATATTTTATAGATATTTACAGATATGTATATATATATATATATATAATATATATAGATATTTATAGATATTTATAGATATTTATAGATATTTCTATACCTGGTATTTATATATATTTATATATATTTATATATATTTATATATATTTATATATATTTATATATATATTTATATATATTTATATATATTTATATATATTTATATATATTTATATATATTTATATATATTTGGTTAGGGATATCGAGCGTGGTCTTGTTGCACGTATATCGAAAGCCGAGCGCACGCCGGCCGACCGGCCGCGACGCCGTCACCGTCAGACCGATCCGTAAATCGCGAGCCGGACATCTCTCCGAGAAGGAACGGGAAGAGAAACGCTTCGAGTTGTGTCCTTCGTGGTGTCTCGCCTTCCTCAACCCTTTTAGTGCTGCGGTGTCCAGAAACCTAAATCTGACTCTAATTTCAAGTGTTTTCTCCCCACAATGAGACTTCAGTCTTGAGGGGGGGGGGGGTTAACTAACTCCTTTAGAACAGCATCCACATTTTTTTTTCCGGGGGGGGGGGGGGGTGTACTCATTATCATGCATGGCCGTAGCCGTGTGACCATAGACCCTCGCATCCCTACAATGCCGGGACGGAGCACGCCGGGTTTTCACCGACCAGGCAGACGACATTGCTTGCACCAACCGCGAAGCGCCGTGAGGCGTTGGGCGAGTCGTGTGAAAGAGTGCTGCATCTTGAGCAGGGCGCCCCCCCCCGCCCCCCACCAGCTGCTGCCTCGTCGTTTTTTTTTTTCCGGAGGCTTTGGAAGTGTGCGCGCAACGAGATATTGGCGAATGAATGCCATCTATAGTAGAACCGCGCACCATTCTTGCTTATTTTGTTTCCTTATGCGAAGAAAAGTTGTGACTCTCCGGACGAAAGCTGGGTTTTGCTACTTTTTTGAGTGCGTGGGTCTTCGAGGGACGAAAGCCCTCGACACCCCCAAGAGTCCCAGGAAGAAACGGAACATAAATACTTTCTTGGCGGAAGGCTTGAGCCAAGCGGCGGTGGCGGTCGACGGTTGCGGGTGCACACGTGTGTGCGTGCTTTTGTAACCGCGTATTTATCGGCTTGGCGCAACCCAAGCGTTAGAAAAGCTGCTGTTCGTATCCGACCCGACCGCACCCCCCCCCAGTGTTGCCGGCATCTCCGTCCCTCTCTTTCTCTCACCCCCCAAATTTTGGTCTAATTGTCTTCTCGCTGCATTACATTGCCTGCGCACTTGTCAGGGTAGGCACAACCCCCCCCCCCCCCCCCCCACCCCCCCCCCGCCACACACACACACATCTTTGTTCTGATTATTTTCTCTCGCTGCATTGTGGTGCCTGCGTATTTCGTCAGACTAAGCACAACTGGGTGCTGACGTCCATCTTCTTTATGGAGCTGCTGGCTGGCGTGATGATGGCGATTATTGGAGCGCTGCTGGTGGTCTTCCGGTGGCAGGAGCTTTGTCAGGTCGGGCGCGCGATTGTTGCGGCGAGTGCTTTGGAAACCCGTGCCGGCAAAACCGAGAGACGAGACGAGCGCGAGGTAGAACGCTTAGAAGCGGCAGATGCGCAGGCGGGAACAATTGCACCGTAATATCCCACCCGCACAAAAGTTATGGCACGTGGTACGTTGCGCTACACCAGCATCTGGCTTTGTACAATTAGGCGGAACGGAAAGCACCCCACCCCACGGGCGCCAAACACGATGCTTAGGCCAACTATTACGTATGGTAAAATTGTTTTTTTTGGCTCCAGGAATCTGAGATTTTTATTCCCGAAAATTCGCGTTTTGCTCTGCGGAACAGTCAAAAACACCAGTAGACTCCTCAGGATGCTTCCCGGAAATTTCCGAGAGCTTGATGTGGGGTAAATTTCCGTGCCTCCCAAGGTCGTAGTTGGACCGTTTGTCCATGTTGCCGGTGGTTTTGAAAAACAAAACAGCAAGTGTCCACGCTGTTTTTGTCCCAGTTCTCTGACGAACGATACCTTCCGCAGAAAAAGTAACTGGTTGTGCCGGAATATCAAACTCAGACCCTACAAAAACGGAGAAGCGAAGCTCCAGAAAGCACTGGAAATCCCGCCGGGTGATTCTCGTGGAGTGTGTCGGTGTTTTTTTTTTTTCTGTGTGTCCAGCCGGGTGAAACGGTTTATCTTGGTCCCCTAAAATTCAGTTCCTGGAGCCCCAAAAGTAGATTTTACTCAGAACAGTTGGTCTTAGATGTGTTGTGCTGTGCAGCAATAAATACACCATCTCGCCGAGGCAAACAGAACACAAAAGCTTGCGTGCTGCTGCTGTACGGTAGGGTTGCGCCTTTTTTTTTCCCCCCCCCCCCCCGAAGCTCACTGCTTGTTGAGGACCTTGATACCTCATCCCCCCCCCCGCCAAACAAAAAATGGTTTTAAATATAAAATGTAAAGCTTATCCCCATGATGACCAAAATGCCGTTCGCGAAATGGTATTGTAAAGCATTTATTAATACCTTAAATCCCAGCGTATTTTGGGCACGTAGTTTCTCACTTGAGGAGCCCCCCCGTCAGATAGAAATAGAGATATATTCACTTCGAAGTATAATATTTCAAAGCCAAGCGTACAGAAAGAAATGGTACGAGTTTTGTTTGTAAATATTGATTGTGCTCAGAAACACGACGGAGACGTTACATATAATATTAGGGAGTTCCATATATTGACATAGGATTATAGGAGAGGGATATTTAGTCGGATATTCGGGGGGATAAACGGGAGGTTTATTCCCGCGTCATGTTGGATAATAACCTGCATACGATGCATGAGCTGTCACTCGACAGCTCGGATATAATATAAGAGGAGTTCCGTGTTACTATCTGGAGTCAACCACGCGTTCCCATGCCAGCTGCGCCTATACCTTTAGAGATCAATCAACAGTAAACCACTCGAATTCATTTTTTTTTACAGCTCATGGACTCTGCCGACGGATGGGGTCTACCGACGTATGCCTGGTAGGGGGTTTTATCCTGGTAGGAGGCAAGGAGAGGAGAGCTCTCGAGTACCCCTCGCTTGACGTGCAAGAGCTGCGCGTGTAGAGCAGGGGCGCACGAGCAGACGGCACGACACGTGCCCGCTGCCGGTTGAAAGGCGTACATAGACGAGGTCTACGTGTGTGGTTAACTCCCTATCAGGTATACATACACACATGTATCGGCCAAAAATATATACTTCTATCATGGCACGCCTCAAAAATATGGAGATGGTGCTGTAGAGAGTTGGCCTCTTGAAGTATTTTATTTTTAATGTTTTTTTTGCGTCTCCTGTTGACCAGTGTCTTAAGTTTGGTTGGCCCGAATGAACGACGACCAACGACCACCCCCCCCCCCCCCCCCCCCCCCCTTGCCCGTTTGGTTTTGAACCCTACTGCCGCTGCTTGATCTGCTACTGCTGCTGCTGCTGCCGCTTCTACTGCTGCTACTGATGCTGTTGCTACTGCTGTTTGTTGCTGCCATCACTGCTATTGCCGCTGCTACTGCTGCTGCCTACTGCTGCTGCTGCTGCTGCTGCTGCTGACACGCGATTTGGCCGTTCTTCCTTCTTTCCTTCCTGGTCACGAAATTCTCAGGTGTGGCGGCTCCACCGTCGAATCAAGTTCTACATATTCCTGTCGGTGATCGCGACCGTCGTCGACCTGGCTATCGGCATAGGCGGAGTGATCTACGTGCTGGATGAGCGCTACAAGGCGACGCTGATCGTGGTGACGTGGACCATGCGGCACGTGCATATCGCCCTCGACACGCTGGTGCTCTACAGCGCGCTCTCCATCACCACCAAGGTCGCCGTAGAGGTGGGCCGGAATTTTCGGCCTTCCGGCCGAGCCACCCTGCCGAAACCGACCGATGCGGCCTTTGCGCACCGACGAGGGCTGGGGTTGCGAGCCCCGAGCAGTGTCGCCCCCGAGAGAGTGTAGCCTGAACACATCCTGACGTGATTCAGCTGGCAGCTTCGTGAGCGGCAAGCAGAGGCACCACGCTATGTGAAAAGGACACCATATGAGACGGTGCGGTGCCTACGAGGAGCGACGAGTACGTGTCCGATTTTCTCCGCCCGCCCGCCCACCCACCCACCCACCCACCCACCCACCCATCATCGCGCTTTAACTGGGCGTACGTAGTCATGGTGTTGATGATTTCATCGGAGAGGGGGGTGAATCCCCCCACCCACCCACCCACCCACCCACCCACCCCACCCTTTGCGCTTAGGCGGGCGCGAGGGTGTTAGAGGGGATGAAGTCTTCCATCCACCCCACCCTTGCACGCTTAACCGGGCGTGATGTTATCGGTGATTTCACGAGGGAGCACAGGGGTGGTAAGGGGTGTGGTCGGTCGATGTGAAATGCATTTATGGTTCGGGGCACCCCTCTGGCGTCCTTTCTTTTTGTAGCGCAACAATAGGCTTGGACGGCGGGTGCCGCCGAGCACGATACGACGGACCCGCTTTCCCGGCGGATAGCGTATAATGCGCGAGATAACCCCCCCCCCCCCCCCCCCCCCCCCCCCCCCCCCCCCCCCCCCCCCCCCCCCACCACCCCCCCCCCCCCCCCCCCCCCCCCCCCCCCCCCCCCCGCCTCCTTCGACACGAATTTCCAAGTCAACGATTTTTCGACGACGGGGAAAGAGGTGACAAAAACGCTGAGAAATGCTTGCCACCGCAGGTTAAGACACAACACCCTCTCGGACGAATTTCCAAACTGTATGATATTCTTGACAAACGGGCAGAGGTGTCAAAACGCCGAGCGGTGCGTCCAGCATAGGAAAGGTCTCGACGAGTTTTCTTTGTTCTTGTGTGGTGCCCCCCCTCTTGTTGTGGTGAGAGTCGGCTGGGAAATTCATCCCAGCCTGGGGGGTGCGCTATCTTATCACGCGTGTGGTGTGTTGTTGTCTTGCCACACGCGTTATGTACGTTGCCTTGTCACAGGTGCGATAGGTACGGTAGTAGCGGCGCAATGAGCGTTAGACCCAGTCGAAGTTCGATCGCCGACTCTGGCGGGGGTGAGGGAGGGATGCGCGGTCCCTGTGAAGAACGGGGTGTCTCCCTCTGGGCTTTTCGGGAAAAGCGCTATTATAAGTATCGCTATCGGCGAGCGCTGAGGATACACACAAAACCATTCCGATTAAGACAACAACAAAAAAAAAACAACCCTCCCTCTATTATAAGCAAAGGCGGCATAGATATGTTGTATCACCATCGTTTCTTGTAGGCTTACGTTTGTTGTACTTCTGCCGCTGCTGAAGCATAATCAGCGGAGTATTTGCTGTCGGCGGGGGGGGGGGGGGGGGGGGGGGGGGGGGGGGGGTGTGTGTGCTGTGTATGATACCGACGTTTATAGGAAAGGGTTGTTTAGGACTTTTTTTTGCAAATATATTTTGTGTGAAAGCTGGATTGTGCTTCTTGTTGTTGTTGTTGTCGTTGCTGTTGCTGTTGCTGTTGCTGTTGTTGGGGTTTTTTTTTTTGCTTCCAGCGCACGCCGGTGTTTTTAGTTTCGTTTTTTATTTTGCTTGGTTTGGTTTGGTTTTTGTGAATCGGCGTTGCTGCTGTCTTCGGGGTTTTTCCGTATCTCTCGGGGTTTGTCGAACGACGTTATATATCACTTGTGTTTTCCCTGTACTTCTCTTGATTCCTGCGTAAGAGTCTGTATTTTCCGACATCCATTTCTTATGATGTTGTTCTATCACGGTGTTTTCCGGTTCATTTTTTATTCCGATTTTTTCAACATATCGGTAGCCTGGCACGATAAGTGGTGGAGGTGTCCATCGAGCGCTGGGCGGAGCGGAGCGGGGGCGGGGCTGTGAGCGTTTATTTTTTTATGAGCTTCCCTCGTGTGAAGCAAAGCGGCCGCTGATGTACCCCATGCCAGGATGATTGAGCGCAAAAGGTGCGCAGGTTTTACCTTTTGTGCCTGCAAGTAGATAGAAATTAAATTGCGGACGACATTGCCCGTCACGCAGAGAACATCCGGGCTGGGATTTGGTTTACTTACGCGGTAGCGGGTGCTCAAAGGCTTTAGTTTAGATGTGGCGCTGTGGGATCCGGAGACCCCTCGTAGAGGTGGGGTCGAGCGATCCAAGGCGTATCACGTTATTTCCTGGGTGGCATCATGTCGGGTGGCAGGAGAAGGTGTCATGCAGTCTTTATAGCACTCTTGTAGTTGAAAAACTTTGTGTGGGGTTTTTGAGGGGTTCACTGCGTACACGGTGTATAAACGACGCACTGGAAGAGTTCCTCGATATTGTATCGCGGCGTGGGACGAGACGGCGCTAGGCCAACCGATGCGTCTTTTCGGCGATATCTCATGCATAATATTAGCACTTTGCTGGTACTCTTACGTATCCAACCGCTCCTTGGTAGAGAGGACCAATCGCTGCGTCCACCTCGGTGAGGTTTGTCGCGAAACATTGTTTGACGTGTCTTTTGTTTTGACGGGAAAAGGACGTCCACGGAGCTCCCGCTCGTTATGCGCAGAACGCGACGAAGCGCAGGACATGAATCGCCTCGTGGTGCAAAACAGTTTCAAGACTGCCACAACGAAACGCCTCGGTCAAGTCCGCGGCGCTCTCTCTTTCGTCGGGATGGTGGCACAGCCCTCCTTCAATACGTCCCGTCCCGTCCTCCAAAATACCGCTCGCTATCATATGCATCTTTTTTTTCAATGGCCGACATGCCCACATGATCCAAACGTCGATGTGTTCGTAGGTTGTCGGTGTCTACACCCAGCACTCGTACCTCTTTTGTCAATCCCTCAAATCCTCGAACGCTAGAATCCTAACTGGAAATTCCGTGCGGGACGTTGCGTGCGAACACGCTGGATGAGGGAGGGTGACTTTTCTTGGAAACGTAGACCATGCGCAGGTGGCCCGGACCCCCCCCCCTCCCCCCTTCGCACAACGTGAGCGTAAACAAGTCCTCGTGGAGACAGACGTGGAACAACATATTGATAGCAAAAGCCCCACGAAGTGTCGACAGCCTCTCCGTTCGGTACGCCTAATGGTGGGCTACATTTGTTCTACTGTATGTCTGCGCGACGACGATTTTTGCGCGCCGCCCACAATTTGCAAAGGGGGGCTCCCGGTAACCTGTGTGGGGGATAGTCATAGACGCGAGAGGACAGGTTCGACGGTAAGAGGGCTACCCCCATTTTCGCCGCGTTTAGGCCATTCGAGCGAGTGGCTCTGTATTAAAAAACTAGGAGAAAAAAAAACGAGAGCAAATAACTGCTTGAAAAAAAAAGTGCGGTCACCAAAGGTAAGAGTGTTTTTTTTTCAAGTGGTGGAAACAGAAACTAAAATCATACTCAGTAGAGAGATTCGGAATTAGACGTGAAAAAATGCTTGGTTTCGCGAAGTGTCGTGGTATTAATGGTATCCCGTTTCCCCTCTATTGTCGAGGAGGCGTGTTTCTGATGAAACGCGCCAAACAAATAGTTTATTATTATTATTATTATTATTATTATTATTATTATTATTATTATTATTATTATTATTATTATTATTATTATTATTATTATTATTATTATTATTATTATTATTATTATTATTATTATTATTATTATTATTATTATTATTATTATTATTATTATTATTATTATTATTATTATTATTATTATTATTCTTGCCTTCTGACAAAATAGCGTACATGCCGTTCCTATATAAACCAAATAGTTTATACAACCCCCCTGCTCCCGGAACCCTCTGAGAGCCAAGAAAGCGGGAATCATCAAGATAAGACATCAAAGAAGCGCAACCAACAATCCCCCGTGTCGGGGGAAAATCGTGGAACAAAGAAAAAAACACACACACACAAACGCTTGGAAGATTGCAGAGGAATTTAGGGTAGTCACTCGGCCCAGTGGCTCTGAATGGGCAGAAAAAAACGGACGTAAAAGTTAGCCCTCCCACCACAGCACCAGTGAGAGCAACTCTTTGCCGGCATATCCATCACGTCCCATGGTTGAGGACACATCTCCGTGGTTCCGCAGGATGGAGGGGTGTGTGGTACTTCTTGTCCCCACTCTGAAGTGGCTCGGGAGTCCATCGGACAAACAAAATGAGCCTTCGCGCGCAATCCCAGCAGCAGCAGCAAAAATATGGTACAGGAGCCCCTGCCGGCGGCGCAGGAGGCCTCATCCAATCCACTACTTGCATTAAACGATCCGCGGTAGGCAGACAGAATACGTCGAACTGATCCACGTTGGGCAGACATAAATACAACAGCAAAATACGGCACGCGTACGTACCATCGCGGCTTTCGGGGGTCGCAATAATTGCACGGGGAGCTACTACTGCTGTATGCACGTAACCTCTGTCGTTTTTTTCCAGGTTGTCACGTACATCATCGCCTTTTCGTATTAGCCGAGGGCTATGTCGAAGTGGTTAGAATATCCTCGACTTTTACTTATGACACTATTATTATTATTAGTAGTAGTAGTAGTAGTAGTAGTAGTAGTAGTAGTAGTATTATTATTATTATTATTATTATTATTATTATTATTATTATTATTATTATTATTATTATTATTATTATTATTATTATTATTATTATTATTATTATTATTATTATTATTATTATTATTATTATTATTATTATGATGATGCTTGCCTTCCGACCATATAGCGTGGATGCCGTTCTTATGTAAACCGAATATCCTTCCGTAAATCAGTAGTAGTATCTCTCATACTATCGACCCCTTTTGGGGCCCCGAGACAGCGACGCAAAATCAATGATAACATTGTTGGTGTTATCAACTGCGGTGTTACGATACCGCCTTGAATGAGGCTTTTAGGATCCTCCTTCCGATATGCCCGCGGTGCTGAGGCTCGCCGACGCGTATCAGCTCAACGCTGCAAGCCCTGTGCCAACCCCCACGACCGTGGCGACACATGCCGAAGTATTTGCCGGCGGGGTTGACGCAATACGTGCTCAACAACTTCTCCAAGAAATCCCCCCCGTACCACGTCACCGAGGACGACGTTTCGACCTCTCTTCAACGACTCCTACCACTCTGACCCAAAATATAAGGAACGTTTGAACTAAGTATTTATATCCTAAATTCTCCCTATATTTCGGGTCAGAGCAGCGTGAGCGCCCAGCAACGTGGATAGGATCATGTTGCATCCGCCGTACCGTGCCGCTCCTTCCTTGCCTTGTGACGTGGGCACCCTTTTTTTTTTTTCACCATCCCTCAATTCGCGCAGTGGTGGCCGTTCGTTGTTGTACTGTAGTCGTCACTTTAGTCACCGTCAACTTTCCCCTCTCAAGTCTCCAGGCGGTAAATGTAACACGTTGAATGAACTGCTGCCGTGGCCGACGGAATGACTGAACCTCTTTCTCTGCTGCAGCGACGAGCGCAACTTTCAACCCCTCTCACAAGAAAAATCGACCAGCCGCCCTCGGTCGCGGCTCTTTTCGGGCATCTCGATAGTCGCGTTGTACGTTTCCCGGCATCAACATCTCAGCTGGTGCAGTGTTAGGTAGGAGCAGAGTATCTGATGCCACGGTAGAAAAGTCCGCCGTGTACACGTGTATCATTCATCGTTTACATTAGTTGGCATGCTTCAAATATATATCATCTTAAGAATCCCTTTTCAATTGTAGCACCTACGTACTGTACGGCCGGGTGCACCGAGTAGCAGCATTACGGGGGGCCACAGCAAAATAGGACCAAATACGTATTGTTAGTAAAAATACGGAAATGTATAGGTTTTCGTGTGTACCGCAGGTCCTATTTGCTATGGTCCCCTGTAATAGCAGTGCGGCAGGGCTACCTGCGGTATAGGGCGAGGGGGGGGTGTTCTCATGTCATGCATGGCCGTGGTCCTATGACCATAGACCCCTCGCATCCCTTACAATGCCGGGGCTGAGCACGTCGGGGTTCTTACCGACTAGGCAGACGTTGCTTGCACCAAACACGAAGCGAAACGTGAGGTGTTCGGCGAGTCGCATGGAGGGCGACCTGCAAACTACGCTAGAGGAGTCTCTTTTACTGCAGGTGAATACGCTAAGAAACAGCGGTTTGACCCCTCAACTGACCCTCCACCCCCCCCCCGCCTAAAGGATGCAGCTCACCCTTCATGCGACTCGCCGAACACCTCACGGCGCTTTTCGCGCTTGGTGCAAGCAATGTCTGCCTGGTCGATGAAAACCCGACGTGCTCCGTCCCGGCATTTAGGGATGCGAAGGTCTATATATGCTCGATGATGAGTACACCCTCCCCCGCCTAAACGCTTCTCCAAAGTACAACATACTATTTAGGCTTAGAAAGATCTGAAGAGGCCTTGATGTGCCCAAAAAGACCGGTGCTACCGGGGGGTCATAATAATCCCAACCCACAGGCCTTCATGGACGACGTCAAGGCGACTCGCCAGCAGTTGACCCAAAAAACGCAATATCCCCTGTATTTTAAAAACATATTTTCGTTCTGACTACGCCGGTATCTGCCCCCTTAAAAAATACCTGGATAGAATATTCGCGTTTAGTTCCTGGCTTCTCAACCGCCCGGAGCCTCTCGCGCACGAGTGGCCTAAGATCGTGGTGAGAGAATGGGTGCACCTCCGCCCTCTACCGTAGTCTTCGTCAGACCCACTTGTCTTCCTCCTTTTCCTCCCCGACCATGCCTCTTCCCCGACCCGAAGGTGTTTACCGTTGGTGCGTGCACAGGAGGGAGTGCTTTCCCTCTCTCTGTCTCTCTCTCTCTCTGTCTCTCTCTCTCTCTCTCTCTCTCTCTCTCTCTCTCTCTCTCTCTCTCTCTCTCTCTCTCTCTCTCTCTCTCTCTCTCTCTCTCTCTCTCTCTCTCTCTCTCTCTCTCTCTCTCTCTCTCTCTCTCTCTCTCGAGAACCTTTTTTTTGGCTTGTCACTTGTACATGGATGGAGTGCGGTCGGCAAGAGAGCTCGCGAGGACAGGCAGGGGCTCCAGTTTCAGCGAGGGCATTTTTTTTGTGGTGGCCTCCTACGGCACTGCATCACACCACAGTAATCGAAACGGAAGTAACAGGTCCTACCGCCAAATTGGAGAAGAAAACCAGTTAGTTGCTTTTTCGAAGACGGAGTGAGGTAGGGGTGGTATCATCTCGTCGTGTAAGCTGTGGTAGGGTCCTTTTCGAGAATGCTGCAGTACCTGATGGTTGGAGATCTCCCGTATTATCCTCATACATCTGGAAACAAAACTACACCATGCCGAAGATTGTTGAGGCGGTGTACTCGATATCGTGCATGGCCGTAGTCTTTTGACCAGAGACCCTCGCATCCATACAATGCCGGAACGAGGCACGTCGGGTTTTCACCGACCAGGCAGACATTGCTTGCACCAAGCGCGAAGCGCCGTAAGGTGTTCGGCGAGTCGCATGAAGGGTGAGCTACATCTTTCTAAGAACCGCTTGTGAGGTGGACTTGCTTATGGATGACCGCGTCAATGAGTTGATGTAGTTTCCTGTGTGGGCACTTCCAGAGACAGCATCGGGAGTACTACGCAACTGCCTCGTGGGTGCCTTACCATCAACGCCACGTGACACGATCATTTCCCTTGTGCTGAGTGAAGGTTCTCCACCGCGCCCAAAAAAAATCAAACTCGATCGCCAGCTGTGACCGATCGCCCCCCCAAAAAAAAAACGGTACCCTGGATGTCTTGCTAACGTAGTGAGCGTCGAAAGTTTTAGTCGTTGCCAACCCACGCCAACCCAACGTATATAAGATAATATTAATATCAGGGGCGGGGGTTGCTGAGGGGGCGGGACCCCGCTCAGAACGCTACAAAGATATACCGCTGCCTGGCTCGCGTATGCACCGATTCGCCCAACGAAAATGCGTACAACCGCCTGCAAACATGTTACTGTGGTCCTCCTGCAAACATGTACGGGCAATCTGATGCCGCGCGAGGGGGGCTGGGCGCACGTGTGTATCGCGAGGACCTCTACGGTTGTTATTCTGTTTTTGTCAACGTATGCATGACAATCTCATCGTTCTCTTTGTTTCCCCCCCACGGCTGGAGCACATACATAGATACATAGCAGTCAGTGGATTTTCGGTACACGTAAGACCCAAGTTTTTGTATTTTTTTTACGCGATGGACACACCGATGTCCAGCGGGGACCAAACATTATTGAAACGAACAAAACTCTGACGGCGTCTTGTTCTTGCCAATTACTACGCGTGCTAGCGATAGGGCACTTTACCGTTTTATGTTAATGACTGACGAGGCTCCTCAAACTTAAGAACCACCTCATAAGGCATGCCCTATCGTTGGAACACCCATTCACTACGCCATGACAGCTACGTAAACTTTGAAAATTAAGAAAACATCAGCTGTAGGAGATCGAGGATTTCGTCGAAACCCATCTTTGCAAGCTTTCTGAGTGTGATACTAGTGATACTTCGATCGCGCGTACTCCGATTTTTATATGGCCTCATGCAAGATGTACATCCCGTGTACGAGGACGACAAAATCTGAAGCTGCAGCATCCAGGGAGCGCGCGTCTAAATTTGTAAATAGTTTGTTTTACGTAATACAACAAAGTTTAAATAGCGTTTTTTTTCTGTCCATCGGGTTGCACTTTATTTTTTTGGTGTCCAGGGTCAGTCTCTTCGGGTGAGGTATATCGCTCTTCAAAGCGAGGAGCCTCGAATAAAATAGGGTGCGCTTCCATCGCAGTATGCATCAAACAACAGTGAAACCAGGGATATTTTACCGGGGCAAAGTGCGTACTGTGATAAAATAACGTTTTTTCTACAGAAGGGCCCCCGTATTATCTGCTGTAGTAAGTTCCTGGTGTAACGGCACACCCTCAACGAAACTTCCCCTGTTTTCTGCATTACCAGATACTACTTGACGACCTTCTTATTACAGGTTGCTTCGCCATCGAAGCAAGCTCGGGGGCGACGTTTTTTTAGGGGGAGAAAAAGATAATTGAGCTGCAGCAACGGATCGAAAGCGGCTACTACAGTACGTAGCTGTCACACATAATGATATAATAGAAACCCGCGACGACTCCGAACGTGGAACAAGATTATCGCCAATACGAGGCTCATAACCTGTTGGGATATTTATGGAGCGCTACTATTTTGAACTGCTGACGTTCTTCGATTCTGTCCTCACTGCGCAGGCACACCTACCTAGCAACCAAACAGAACTAAGTGGACGAACCACGTAGCATTCTCAGGGTAGGCGGAAGAAGAACTGAGGTCGATATCCGATCAAGACTTTTACTCGTACGTCTCTGAAAAGGTACGTGACACAAATATGCGGCACAATCTGATACGATTGCGGTGCAACCTCAACCAATAAGATTCAACACACGTGGAGAATCTGTCGAAAGCGTAATACCAGGTATCCGGCAACCTGTACATCGGACACTTGCCTCCATCCTTGCAGGCAATGACGCAGGCATCACACAGACGGCGCTGGCTAGATCGCATAAGGGCGATGCTCCTGCTCACGTTATACGTGTCGAGAACGCTGAAAGCAAACAACGCGAGACGGACATGCAGATGATACCGCAGTTTTCGACAAAAAGATCCAGTTACAAGCAAAAAATACGTTATGTTGTTACCTACCATTTTTCTCTAGCTATCTGCAGTGTCTTTGTCCACTGCGCTAGCAAACGAGGTGGAGGTTGTATTATCTCCGTTTCCCTGACAAACAATCGCAAAGTGAGCGGGGGAGCATGCCTTGATATTTTGGGTCCTTACTCCGGTGCCCCTTCCGACCGCAATGCTACCGGAACTGGAGGGTAGACGTGCCGATGTCATGGAATCTTCCGATGATGTACATACCGCTGCCTCCTCGCGTGAGTACTACCGGCGCCACCACCACCACCATCAACACCAACAACACCAACAACACCAGCACCAACACCACAACCACTAACACCACTAACACCACCAACAGCAACAACGAAACCTCCAACACCACCACCACCACCACCACCACCACCACCATCAACACCAACATCACCAAACTTCAACAACATCACTATCACCCCCAATACCACCACCAACAACACCGAAACCTCCAATACCAACACCAACATTTACCATCGACACCAACATCACCACCAATACCAAAACCACCACCACTAACACCAACAACAACAACACCAAAACCTCCACAAGCCTCCCTCGCGTCTCGCAAGGAGAGAACTTATAGAAAGTGTGAGAGTGCGGGTCGAAGAACCCTTTTCTCCCTGGCGCGTTCACCCCCCCCCCCCCCCCCCCCCCCCGACAGCAGTGAAGGGGGGGGTGGGTGGGTATACCTATAGTGTTGGTGTCGGGGATTCTAGTTCTGCTCGGCCTGCGGGGACGGGGTCTTGTGAGAGAGCCTCGACTCCTAAAAAAACTCGAGGATGCCTACAGATACTGACTGTTGTACATCCTACTGGTGTTGGAAGAAAATAGGTTGGAAACCGTTAGTAGCGTTTGTTTGGGTCGTTTTGGGTTCGGCGCTTGGTAGTGCAGTAATGACGGACATACTTGTTTCTCAGCTGGAAAAGTAGTTGGGCCCGCAACCCTCCCCCGATACACATGGAAACCCCCGCATTTTGTTACGCAACAACGCATGTTTACCCTATACTCCCTACTTTACAACATAACCAGCCGCAATTGGAAGCCCGCGGTAGGATGCGCTTTGGAATTTGCGTTGGGCTTGACGCTAGCATGTACTATGATAGCGTTCACATCGGACTTTCAGTCAGACTCCGCATCCCTAGCCGCGGCCCCTGTCGTTCTGACGGCGGCGGCGGCGGCGAGCGTTCAGCACCATTTAGTCTCTGACGAAACCCTAGATCAGGCGGCCCGGCAATGGTTTGGATGACAGTCCGAAAGGAAAAGGGCAGAGCGTGACAAGGTTGGCCCGGGAAGAGTGTATTGGGCTGCCTCTTGTCAACGAAAAACTAGCGCAGGAGTGCAGGAGGAGGCCTTCAGGCATTGTTTGTGAAACACGTATGAATATTTGCTGTATGTTTTACCGGCGTGTGATCTTCACGGGACATATCTTGAGTCTATCCTCGGGATTCCCAAGTGGCGTGTAACCGACTGTGCTGCCGCAGGATATCGCACGTTACTACGAACAGCAGGCACGTTCTTCCTCTCGCCCCGTCTAACTCATAGTCACCCGCAACAATATATCATCACACTGCTCTGTCTACAGTCGCCTGGTTGGGTCACAACCTGTTGTCGCTGAGCCTAGGTGTTCAGCGATGTTGGCCCTGACCTGGGTACTTACCCTCGTGTTTGACCTATGGCAGCTCTGTAGAACCACAGGCGGAAACATGCGTGCTCTGGCGAAGGACAAACAGCAGCAGAATCATCTCAACTCGACGGTTCATGAATTGACTCAACTCTCCAGAGCTGATTTGCCAAGTCCAGCATCTGGAAGAAAATACAAGCCCACCGACTACTCGACTCGCCTGAAGTCAGCGTGTGTGTTTTTTATGACGAGCAAAACGAGGCTCATAACCTTTTGGGATACAGCTTCCGAGACATCTGCATGGGACTTGTGTGTCGATGCTGTCTACATGGACGGGTCCAAGTGCCGCAGCAGTACAGGGGTATCTGTGCGCGTGTGCGGAGGATGCCGTATAGCTGCAGTTGTTCGACATATATATAGGACCAGATACTCCTTAGAGCACACGATGTCTTGATGTATCAATTTCACTTCACGTTAAATATCTCAAAAAAGCCCCAGTGACACCAGCAATGGTACCCGTCCAGCCATTGCCGTAGGGCCACCCCGGTAGAGCCAGCGTCGTACATTAAAAAAGATAGGAAAAAAAAAAAACGAAATTGAAAAGTCAATGCGCTTGAACACTTAAACACCATCTTCTCTTAAAAGCGTAACGCTTGAAGTTCACCACTATTAACGTTAAATGCTCGGTACTTTGTGCTACGTATCTTGGTCCATTGCGGCGATCTACGGGAGAACAGCAAGGGCGTATAGTTCGGGATGACGGGGAAGGACAACATAGCTGTGGACAGTCGGCAGCGAGGTGGCAGTGGTAGGTTTGTTTGATCACGGTCCAAACTCCGTTTGGAGGTCTCCAAAGGAAGGTGAGGTGTAAAAAGTTGAAAACCCCATGAAGGGAGGGTGCAGAACTATGGGTCATGACAATAAGAAAACTACTGCCATATGTAAAGCCCATACAGGTGCAGAACTTCACCCCATCAATGTGCTGGGGCCACGCTGTGATGACAGTTGTCTTGGGCTGCGGAATGGTTCACGCCGGGTATCTCGGTGGACTACCTGCCTTGGCACGTGTTGTCATTGGCAGAACTACGAGGACGTGGGTTCGATTCTCACCTTGCACGGGTGGTGGTGTTTCCTCTTCTGAGAAAGCAAAAAAAATGTAGACACCTGAAATAGAATTGTGCGTGAATCCGCAATACTTCCCAAAAGCGGTGCAGCCGCGCTGATTCAGGGTGGGGACGGGGGTTACGTGGGGAGCTGTCTTGGATTGGGGCTGGGTATTTGCCCAATGTTTGCCCACGAGAGGGCTCAACGGACTCAAGAGTAGAAGGTAGACGAGGCACGTGCTACGATATCTGCATACCGTTTTTTTTCTGACCAACGGACGTTCCTCAACTGAGGAACTACCGATCAATGCATGCCTTAGAAGGCGTGCCTCATCCCGTTTGTGTTTCACAATATTTTTCGTCAGCACCCGGGCTGTGTATGAGATGGTTCGTCGGGTTAGGCCTACGTATGTCCACGAAAGTTAGTCTTGGGTGGCGATGGACCTCCTCGAGCGAAGAGCCCCAGACGCGTGCTACGATAGAGGTAGCACATTTTGGGAGGAAAAAAAAAACAGGTCTGACTGACCGAGCTCCTTCACCCCGTTTGGTACTGCAGTCCCACGTTGGGGACAGAGCACTCAAGTTCTCAGTAATTCTGTCCCCAAGACAGGATTGCAGTCCTACAAGGGTTGACCCAACATTTTTTTAGGTCTTGGGTTTTGTTTTGGTTTGTTTTTTCCAAAAACTTCGGGGTTTTTTACCTGTGCAATGCGATTTTTCGTCGGGTTAATAGGCGTACGTTTTTTTTTTTTTTTTCTCTCAAACGTCTGTTGTTGAACAAGTCATGGAGCTCCTCAAGCGAGGAGCCTCAAAAGATGACATTAATAGATGCATCCCTAGGGTAGAATACACCCCTAGAAAGTCGAGGTGCCACCCTTATTGCAGCTCGCGTCAGGACCATGTGCTGACAAGGAAGGAGTGTTGGTTAGAAGGGAGACATCTCTTCTAACCGATACCTGGTAAGCAGCAAAGGGCAGCAATTGAAGTAGCAAGAGGTTAAGCAGGAAGCAGGAGGTGGGCACAGAAGAGGCTATAAGACTTCGTGGATAGGATTTCCTGTTTCCTCTTTTTGTTTGGGTTCCCCTTGGTTTTCTTCGTTTCGGGGGGGAACGTTCATGAATGACCCACGTTGAAGCTCATGCTGCTGCACATTGCCGAGTGAATAACACGGAAACGCGCGCTCGTGGCGGCGTGCAGATGGGGTACGAGCGTTGACGGACCGTTCATGAGCAGAATCGATGTGGGCACGTGAAACACGCATATAACGTGTTGCTCGTTGACCGCCATCTCAAGCATCCGAGTCATTGCGTAGTTGACGCGCTCGACGACACTGCTGTTAGCGTCGAGATGACCTGTCTGTGGCAAATACCGCGATTGGTTTTGGAGTAGTAGCACCATTAATGTGATCTGCTGATGTTTGGTGCGTCGACGTTTTCGCAAGAAAAAGTCCCTCGACGGGACTCGAACTCGCAAAGTCGGCCTTAGTATGTCATACACAAGGTGTACCACTAGACCACCGGAAACGCCGGCTTTTCAGTATACATATGCGATCCTTTCTCCCTCTGTTTACAATATTAGTTTTATCCTCGGCCTGGGACTGCCTGGCCTCGCTCGAACGTTGTACTTCATGATGCATACGCCAAATTCGACCAGAGCTCGGACTACCGCAAGCAACGTCTGGACGCGAACGACATGTTATTAACCGAGGCCAGCCCCTATCGCCTCGTTAGGGGGTAGCAGCCAACCAACCGACGGTGCCCTGGCTGTCCACCCTACGGCTTGGTCTAGACGTAACCTCCTTTGGGGCATAGCACTTATTTACGGAGGTTCACTGCCTCTAGCCGAAGCAATACATGCAACAGAGTGGGCGTGGAGGTTGATGTTGATCGGATCGGAGTCATCGAGGAAGGGGGCGACGTAGATAGATGCCGTCCGACGGAGCGGAACGAGACGGCTTAAGTCGCGACGACATCACCACGACCGACCGTCTCCATGATTGTGCTCCGCCTCGAAAGTGATGCGTATACAATGGTCACCCCACCAGGGAAGGCAACAAATGAGAGTACTCCCTCCCTCTCTATGCTGGATACCGCGCCTCTCGTCCTCCGATCAACAGTACGTACAAAATATCACCATCTCACCCCCCCCCCCTTGAATTATATGCCTGGTATATATAGGTCGGGTTGGCGTCGGTTGGCGACGACGCTGTAGAACACGCTTCTCACTGCGTGAGTTTGACAGCCGGGGTATCGTCTTTTTCTTTTTTTTTTTGGCGGTTACCGCGGCTGGCGGTCCAGTTAGATCATTTTTGTGCGGGAAGAATTTTTAGTCCTCACAAGGGGGATGATCGTATCAGAGAGTGAGTATATGGTGAGGCACCCACGAGGCAGTTACATAGTAACCCCATTGCGGTCTCTGGAAGTGGCCATACCAAAAATTAAATCAATTCATTGATGATGTCATCCATATGCAAGAAAATCCGCCTCTAAAGTTGTTCTTGGTAGGATGCAGCTCGCCCTTCATGCGACTCACCAGTCACCTCACGGCGCTTCGCACTTGGTGCAAGAAATGTCTGTCTGGTCGATGAAAACCTGACGTGCTCCGTCCCGGCATTGCCGGGATGCGAGGGTCAATAGTCATATGACTACGGCCATGCATGATGAGTAGACCCCTCCCCCCCCCCCCCCTCTGCGCCCGCCTTCTCGCCGACCACGATCTCCGCATCCAGCTTCCTCTTCACGGTGTAGAAGGTCACATACAGTACTTCTACTTCTTACCTGGTGCCACCCAAACCAAACGCCCTTGCTGTCGACGCTTGCCAACATATGCAGGGGTAGCATCTTTTCGGCCAAAATCGTTCTGACTGATCGGGGCTTCTCGACTGGTACGATGCGCGCCACGATACGGTAGCACCCACCAGTATAGTATTTTCTGAGGCTCCTGTCCTCACTTGACAGAGCTCATAAATGTCACCCGAAAAAACGGGTTTGAAGAACACAAAAAAGTATACGCTTGTTAATCCGATGAGCAATCAATCGAAACCCCCCGTAGACGCGTGCTATAAATAGCGGTAGCACGTTGTGGCTGAACCTTTTTTTCTGGATGACGGGGCTCCTCAAACCCGAAACCGTCAGAAGGCTATTTTTTTTCTTTTGCCGGTATGATTCTTGTTGCACCTACCAGGTACGAAGCTAGGGCATGGGGGATAATTTTTTTCATCGGGTTGCGCTTTAAAAGGTTTTTCAAGAATCCGTTTTTTGCTTACCGTTAGCATAGAGCGCCTCGAGTCAGGAACCTCAGAAATAAAAAAAAAAAAGTGCAAATCTCTGCCTTAGCAAGTGTCTCTACCGGAGCATGCGTTCGTCATCACCGATGATCCAGCACGGATCCCTGTCTCTTTCTAACCTACAGCCGCTTTCGAGACCCCCGAGACACCGACACAACTGTGATGTGGGAGATATGGCATTTATGGCAGGGGTATCATTCGTGGCGTACACTTACTTCATGAGCCTGCCACATGGCCGGGACCGAAATCTTCGTTGTTTCAAAATCCAACTATTTTTGAGACCCCCCCGAAAGAATGACCAAAACTACCAACGTGATGACAACTTTCGGTGCTTTTCGACCGTCGAGCCAATACGGGTGGGACCATGTCGCTCCCGTGACGCAAGGCTTCCTTGCTTGCTGCGTTGCGACTCGGACACCAACCCTGTGTATAGTCATCCCCCACTCGAGAAACGCCACGGTAGGAGGTGATGCTTCACTGTTTTATGAGCCCTCACATGAGGAGGAGCTCAATATTCCCACCCGAAACATAACGCCTCCGATGAAGTTTTTTTTTCACCCAACCCGACGGACATATCTATGCACTACTACGGAGGACCTTAGTAAATAGGACCAAATATTGTTAGTAAAAATAGGTAAATATATAGGTTTGTATGCATACCATAGGTCCTATTAACTATGGACCCCCGTAATAGGCCAAAAACAAAAATGTATTATTACGGGGGGCCGTAGTCAATAGGACCTACGGTACACACAAAAAAAAACTATGCAGTTTACCTATTTTTACTAACAATCTTTGGTCTTATTAGCTATGATCCCTCGTAATACGTACAGCAGTAGTTATACTATCTTGCTGACCGGGAGTTGCTCACTTGAGGAGCTCAACCGGGTATAAGCTATTGCCTCAGGAGGCGAAAAGGTGCCACCCCGTACTGTGAAATGAGTGAGTCAGATCACGCAGGAGACGTTGACGCAATCGTCATTTTCATTGTCATGTTTCTCCCTCTGAAGCCCCAACAGGGGTGAACGTAGCCATCGGCGGTAAACCCTCCCCTACGCCACAGGGTACAGGTGCAACAAGTCGGCCCTGCAGCGGCCATACGTTTCTTCACTCACCGCGGCTCTTCTCGACGTCTGCTCACCTCGAACTTTACCGTTCACGTGGTGCCGAATGGCTTGTGGCGGCCGCATTTGAGACCCGCGAACGACGCGCGGCTCCTCGCTCAGATTGGGGCGGTTCGGCACCCAGCCTCCTTTGTGCATATATAGCAGCTTAACGGCTCGGTGTTTAAATTTCTGCGCAACGATCCGATCCCCCCCTACCGCCGCTCTCGCTATGTGAGCTTGAGTGTGCGCGTGATCACCCCTGGCGTTATATACAGATATGTGCGCAATTTTTTTTGTACGGTTGTTGGGATGGCTAGCCGCGTTTCGAGTAACAGAGTGTACAAGCACTTTGACCCTCGCTACTGTACGAAGCGAAAAAAAAAAAAAACCCAACTAAAACAAAGCCGTGAGATCGAAATTTTTGAGTAGGAGTTCATAACTATATGAAGCAAAAATAGAACAAAACAAAAAAAGCAAAAACAAAGCCGTGCGATCGAAAAAAAAACTACTCACAACTCATCGTTGCAAGCTTTTCGCGTGAAAACGAGTGACAACTCGATCGCCGGGTTCTACGATATGTGTTGGTTTTCAGATTTGTCCTCAAATTTGTTACAGGTTTGAAAGCAGCCAGCGAAATTCTCTACCTGCCAAGTATATACTAGGTAGAAGTCACTATTATTACGGGGGTCCATAGTGAATAGGACCTACGGTACACACAAAAAACGTACCTGGTATATATTTGCGTATTTTTACTAACAATATTTGGTCCTATTTACTGTAGTCCCCCGTAATAGCACTTTTCGGCAAACAAGGGCCCTTTCTCCGAGAAACTACACGTCCAAAATCGTAGGAAATGCCATTGTTTACTGGAACGTTTCACCAAAAAATCACGCCTTACTCGTCGTGTACCTATTTTAATTTAAGGGCCCATCTTATCGAGGACTTTCGGTTCTTTCAATTTGACTTGATTTTTTTTTTTTTTCTAATTTAATTTGCATCTGATTTAAACGAAATATGGTATTCCCCGTTAAGATGGGCCCTTAGACATCGATATGAAGACCAAAACGGACCTTATGTTGATCCCTTTAGAACCACAGTCCCGCTTTAGGGACAAACCGGTCAAATTCTAAGTAAATTGTCCCCCAAACGGGACTGCGGTCCTGAAAGAGAGTGGCATATACCCCTACCACGGCACGCGTCCTTTACCGCCCCCTTCCTTCCCTGCCGGATGAGACGTTTTTTTTTGTGAACTCCTGTATGTATATATATATAGATATATCACCTAACAAGTCTCCGACGCTTCTGCTTCGGCGACGACCGTTTCGCCAGCGGAATTTCACAGGCCATGATGCGTGCGTGTGTACGTCCTCCGGCCCCGAGCGGTGCGGGCATGGGCTTTTATTTTCACCCCCCCTTTTTGACCTGCATCACCCACATGTTTTGGGGGACAAACTGCTCGAAATTAGCGGTGGGATAAATAATGTTTTTGCCGTATGTTAGAAGGGTTGAAAGGCACCGCCCAGGTTGGTGAACATGACGCTCGTGATCAGCACTGGTTACGAAATAGCTCACCTGTACACGGTACGCCCTACCGTATGCCGCAGGATATATGATGCCTTAGAAGGCGTCGAGAACGGTATACCGCCGATTTTCCCTCCCCCCGCTTCCCGCAGCGTGTGGTCGAGAGACCTCGACCTCGACCGCTCCGGGCGTCGACAGCCCAAACCGGCCCAAAACATCGCAGGTTTCAATCGCACACGACCCGCGACGTCGTAGGTGCCTAGTTGCTTCAAGACGCCGTACAACGGAAACGGGCGCACCTACTGTACTGCGGGGGGGCATAGTAATGAGGACCCATCGTCTGCACTAAACCCTATATATTCCAGTATTTTTACTAGTAGTATTAGGTCTTGATTACTACTGTATGTTCCCCTTGAACCCTTTGAGGACTGGAGTCTCGTTTTGGGGACAAACCACTCGTATTTTAAGTAGGTTTGTCGCCAAAACGGGACTGCAGTCCTTAAGGGGTCAACATTGTGTGTCATGAGGACCGTTGAGTTCGCCCAGGAGTGCGCTCGTTAGTTCAACGGTCCTTTTTCTTCGCCAGCGGTAAAAGGGTGCGGTGCTAAAAGTCGAACAACACCAACAACCTATATTTTCGTCGGGAGGCTCTCGAACCAGATTTTTTTTTTCTGAAAAAAACGCCTTTTTTTGTTTTGTCGGTGCAAGTTCAGTGGCGGCAACCTTGCCACTCGTTCAGGAAACAAAACGAAAAAATACATCGAAAAGCGCCGAACTGACGAAAAATGATCGCACCTCTCCGCCCCCCCTGCGGGGCGAAACTCAACGTATTTTTACCGTATTCTCTCAGGCTCCTCCTCGCTTTTGACGGGGATCTATCTGTAGCTCACCCCCCAAAAAAAAAAACGGCGTACGAGAAACATTGCACGTTCAATCAACCCGACGAGAAAATACGGTCGGGGGTGCACCTTTTTAACCTCTGAGGCTCCTCACGTCAGTCACTTTTTGTTACCTAACACCCCAGCACCCAACACCCAAAAAACCGAGTTGGAAGAAGAAAAAGAAAAAGAAGAAGAACTGGCAAAGTGTAACCCGACCAATCAACCCCACGCGGGCTTTTGATTAGGTACGCTAAAAAACGAAAAATAGGCAAAAAACAAAATACGTCCGTACCAGGCATGGGATTCCAACGAAATTGAGGGTGCGTATTACGGGGGACCATATTAAATAGGACCTACAGTCCTCACAAAAACCTATATATTTCGCTATTTTTACTAACAATATTTGGTCCTGTTTACTATGGTCCCCCGTAATAGTTCCTCGTTTCACCCTTCTTGGGAAAATAACTGCTGTCCCGTTCTGGGGGCAAACCCCTCGAATTCTAAGCAGAGTAGCTTGTCCCCGAAACTGGACTACCGTCTCAACAGGGTCAGGGAGACCGTCACACGGACGGGGTTTCAACGAGAAGGAGGCGTGATGTCTGTCTTGTTTTGGGTATATACCACCCTGACCGGAAAAGTAAGCTCCGTTTGATAGTATTGTAAGAGTTAAAACGGTGCTTGTTTTCGCGGTCAGAGTGGTTATTCTTCACAGCTGAGGCACCCTCTCCTCCCACCCCCCCCCCCCCCCCGGCACAGTCATACACACGACTGCGGCCATGCATGATAATGAGTACACCCCCCCTCTCCCCCCCCCCCCTGCGCCCAGTAAGTCCGCCTCACAGGCGGTTCTTAGTAGGATGCAGCCCACCCTTCATGCGTCTCGCCGGACACCTCACGGCGCTTCGCGCTTGGTGCAAGCAACGTCTGCCTCGTCGGTGAAAACCCGACATGCTCCGTCCCGGCATTGTAGGGATGCGAGGGTCTATCGTCATACGACTACGGCCATGCATGAGATCGAGTACATCTCTCCTCGAGTACACCCCCCCCCCCCCCCCCTCCCCCGGCAGTCATAAGTACATGTGGTGGAAACAAAAAAAAGAAGCGATGCGCGCCTCTATCGCAGCACCCAGTCGGTACCGTCGACCGTCAAAAAAATTACCGTCGTATTGTATCACCGTCAAAAAAATGTCCGTCAAGGTTCACTATCTACCGTCAACCGGCAATTAATTACCGTCAGATTCCGTCAACCGGCAATTAATTACCGTCAGATTCACACATCACCGCCTACCGGCAAATAAATACCGTCAACTCTAGACACCGCCAGAAAAAGTTCGGGCAGCACTGGATACCGCCCAAAAGACACCGTCAGTACTGGATACCGCCCAAAAGACACCGTCAGTACTGGATACCGCCCAAAAGGCACCGTCAGTACTGGATACCGCCGAAAAGACACCGTCAGTAGTACTGGATACCGCGCAAGGTGACGGATGACGGATGTCTTTTTTCTTTTAAGGTCAGAAGGTTGTAGAGACCGGCGTCCCCGGTGGCTTGGTAGGTGGTCCGCGAGCCTATCAAGATCAATTTCGTGAGTTCGAGTCTCACCGAGTGCATGCTCATAGGGACTTTTTCTTGCATAAAATTGATTAGCGGAAAGCGCGAGAGCGTGAGTTAGCTGTACATTCGATGAAAATCGACGAGCAGTGGGAATGCTGAACCCTATGCGCGATAAAAACTAAAGGCACGTACCGGGGGGGAGAAGGGACGACACCTGTGACCACGGCTTGTCCAGAAGATCGTCGAGGGTAAAACCTCCTACGAGTGGGCTGGAAAGTAAAAGTGATGAAAAAAAAAAAAAAAAAAAAAAAAAAAAAAGAGAGGGCCTGCCACACGCCCACACACACCGCCTACCAGGCCCACATCACGCTCAGCGTGGTCGAGCAGAAGTATGAGCAGTGAACACGGTGCTAGTAGTGTTGCGGGTGAGCCTGCTGCTTCTTCACATGCAGAGGAGGCTGAGTCTGCTGCTTCGCCAGCCCCTAGTTCGGGGTCGGTGGTGGTGGATGGGGAGGAGGGTGATGTGGCGTTGCAACCACAACAAACAGCAGTAGTAGTGGAAACCACGATCACCGCGAACAAAAAATGTTTTTCGGTCACACTCGAGGCGCCTGTTTCCGGCAACAGGAAGCTAACGGCGTGGGTTTGGAAGCACGTGAGTAGATTCAGCCCGAGCATCGACGACAAGAATGTTGTGTGCATGGTGAAGAGAAAGGACGGGACTACCTGCAACCACCTTATGAAGTGGTCTGCAGGAGAGGGCAGGACGAAGAAAGGGACGGGAACAACTGGCTTAAATTCCCACATCCAGAACAAGCACCCCAAGGAGTACAAGGAAGCCATGGAGGTCCTAGGCACGAAGGAGGAGAGGAAGGCGCCGGTGGCCGCCGCAATCGGTGAGGAGACCAGATATTTACATATTTATGCTTGCAAAGTTGAGTATCAACTAATTATTAATCAGTCGAACTCACAGCTGACGTATTTCAAAATTTATAAAAAAAAGCAAAGTTTAGTATCAACTATTTAATGAGTCGAACTCACAGCTGACGTATTTCAAAATTTATAAAAAATATACCAGGTATATATATAATAACAATATTACCTGGTAGAGTATTATATACCCTAGAGTTTAAAATGCCATCCTAAAAAAGCAGAATATTCTCGGAAGAATGAGAGAATGTGAGTTTTGTATATTAGGTATGGTGTACGTACGTAAGAAGTTCAAGCCAATCAGATGACTGCGGTGATTCATGGTAGCATGAATCATAGCCCTTGGTAAACACACCTTGTCTGGTACGTAGCCGCAACCTACACGTATCAGCGCAGTGAAGCAGAGGCAGAGCTACTGGAGCTACAGGTCCAAGGTGTGAGACTATTAATAGTTTGAGTTCGGGATGTCCGACGAGAGCAAGTCGCCGGAGGCCACGGCCAATGCGGCTACTATTGCGCGCGAGGCGCAGGCTGCGAGGTTTGCTGCCCAAACAGAAGCTGAGGCGAATGCTCATGCTGCTGCTGTAGCTGCTGTGCAAGCGGAGGTCGACGCACGCCGTGCTGGGATAGCCGAGGCCGAGGCTCGCCAGGCCGCAGAAGAAGCTGCGTCCGTTCGCCAGGCCAACGCTGCGGCTGCTGTTGCCACCACTGCGGCTGCGGCTGGTCCTTCATCTATGCCGGCAGCCTCGGGGGAGCAGTATCGACGGCTGACGTAAAATAATCAAAATTAATACTTCAATAATTTAAAATTTATAATTTAGTAGCATTTAATAATTTATAATTTAATAATTTAATAATTTAATTGTAAAATGTGATAATTTTGATTTCAGAAACAAAAACACCCCCCTATATTTTTATATTTTTGTTCTTTTCGTCCTATGCATACATAACAATAATATATACTCCTTCGTACAATACAGTGTATGGGTGTGTATTTTATTTTTGATTTAAATATTTATTTTTTGTTTTGGGGAGAGGATAATAAAAATATACAAGGCGCTTCGCTCCGCGGGCGGCCTACGCCGCCCGCTACGCTCGCTCAGGAAGGAAACAACAAATTATGCGAAGCGGACAGAGGTCCATGATTGAATATTGTTTTTTGTATAGCCCCTGTAGTTAGCTGCAAATTGGCGACTTGATAATGCCAAGAGTCCCGCCGCCATGCTTCAGGAGAAAACAGCTCGGACGCCACATATATATGCTTCGCGTCGCGGGCGGTTTTCCGCTACGCTCGCTCACACGTCGTACATACGTACATACCCCAGGCAGGGTACTTATTTTCTTCTTTCGATATGCTCTGTGTCTGTGTACTCGTCGTATGTACGAAAGATAAAACACAGAACGGCACAGCAATACAGCAAAAACAATGAAAATGAAACCGAAAAATTCTAAAAGAAAAAAAAATCCCCGTCCCCTTTCGTGTAATAATTTACTACTTGAGTGGAACACCTTACACCAGTCAAAAAAAGAAAAAAATGAAAAAAAGAAAAAATCTTACAGCAGAGCTTCTCTCTCAGCCTCGTACGCCGCCTGCCCCTCTCGCGACCATGTCGCCACCGATTCAGTCCGGGTAAAGCTTCCCTCCCTCTCTTCCACAGTGAGCCCCGTCGCCCGCCTCGCGTGAAGCCCGGTGCTCACCGTGGACCTCGGCGCAAGCTCGACAATGTTGGTGCTCATTCGGGGTACCTCCCTCTTGTGACTCTCAGCCCGGTCGCAAAAATAAGCACCGCTTGACTATTTTCTTACAATACCGAACGACCCTTAAATACTCGTACGTACTCTATCCAAAATCACAAATGGAGGCCAGACAGAGCCTATTGATGCATCCCTCGTGTCTCGAGGCACACGCGACGCCTAGGCACGAAAGCGGCGACCGCGCTCCTTGCAACTCCCCCTCTACTCGCCAGCATCCGCTGACACCCGCGACGATGCCGGGTTCGCCCGCGCAACCGTGCTCGGAGTACACGCACGCACACGAAACGAAAGAAGAAAAAAGGAAAGAAGGACTGAAAGTACGACGAGAAATGGAGAAAACATAGACTCGCTGGAACGGTCCGGCAAGTAATGAACGGGGGCGATTCCCAAGTGGGAGCTCTGAGAGGCCAGGGATGTACCAACCGAGCACGCTCAGAGGTTGAGATATCTATAAGTATATCTACAAGGCGCTTCGCTCCGCGGGCGGCCTACGCCGCCCGCTACGCTCGCTCAGGAAGGAAAAGTACATCGAATTATGCGAAGCGGACAGAGGTCCATGATTGAATATTGTTTTTTTTATGGCCCCTGTAGTTAGCTGCAAACTGGCGACTTGATAATGCCAAGAGTCCCGCCGCCATGCTTCAGGAGAAAATAGCTCGGACGCCACATATGCTTCGAGTCGCGGGCGGTTTTCCGCTACGCTCGCTCACACGTCGTACATACGTACATACCCCAGGTAGGGTACTTATTTTCTTCTTTCGATATGCTCTGTGTCTGTGTACTCGTCGTATGTACGAAAGATAAAACACAGAACGGCACAGCAACACAGCAAAAACAATGAAAATGAAACCGAAAAATTCTAAAAGAAAAAAAATCCCCGTCCCCTTTCGTGTAATAGTTTACTACTTGAGTGGAACACCTTACACCAGTCAAAAAAAGAAAAAAATGAAAAAAAAGAAAAAATCTTACAGCAGAGCTTCTCTCTCAGCCTCGTACGTACGCCGCCTGCCCCTCTCGCGACCATGTCGCCACCGATTCAGTCCGGGTAAAGCTTCCCTCCCTCTCTTCCACAGTGAGCCCCGTCGCCCGCCTCGCGTGAAGCCCGGTGCTCACCGTGGACCTCGGCGCAAGCTCGACAATGTTGGTGCTCATTCGGGGTACCTCCCTCTTGTGACTCTCAGCCCGGTCGCAAAAATAAGCACCGCTTGACTATTTTCTTACAATACCGAACGACCCTTAAATACTCGTACGTACTCTATCCAAAATCACAAATGGAGGCCAGACAGAGCCTATTGATGCATCCCTCGTGTCTCGAGGCACACGCGACGCCTAGGCACGAAAGCGGCGACCGCGCTCCTTGCAACTCCCCCTCTACTCGCCAGCATCCGCTGACACCCGCGACGATGCCGGGTTCGCCCGCGCAACCGTGCTCGGAGTACACGCACGCACACGAAACGAAAGAAGAAAAAAGGAAAGAAGGACTGAAAGTACGACGAGAAATGGAGAAAACATAGACTCGCTGGAACGGTCCGGCAAGTAATGAACGGGGGCGATTCCCATGTGGGAGGAGCCCTGAGAGGCCAGGGATGTACCAACCGAGCACGCTCAGAGGTTGAGATATCTATAAGTAGTTCTATATATGGGTGTGTGTAGTGTTTATTAATAACTTAATAATTTAACTGTATTTATTTTTTGTTGTGTTGGGGATATCAGTAGGCACACAACTATGATAGCACAGGATTATATCCAGGCCTAATAATGCAGTGCTCGTCGTCTGCTCTTGTTTCGGCGCTGTTGTTTGTTTCCTTTTTGTCACAGCGGGTGATTCATCAGCAGCCAAATCAGCAGGCGGATCGAGCGGGAAGTCGATTGCGCAGTACATCAGGCCACAGAAGATGACTGCCAAGAGGAGATCGTTCGCCGACCTTCGTTACGTCATTTGGTGCTGCATCAACCTGAGGCCTGAGCAGATGCGGTTTGACGATGGCTTCCAGCTCTTCGTGGGTGCTTTGCCCCCCGAGTACATCGACACGACAATGGCCAAGGACACCTTCTACTCGGTCTTGGACACTCTCCATGACAGGGTGCGCAAGAACGTCATGGACGACTTGCGTACATTCCGTGAGGAGTGTCTGGAGGTGGGGTACTCTGGAGCGTTCCTTGGCGCCCAGCTAGATCTTACGACTGCAGCAGGCGAGGAGTACATCACTTTCAGCGTGTCGTACGTACGCAAGGGTAGCACCGAAGTTACCCGCATCGCGCTTGCGACACGCGCTTTCCCCGGCACACACACAGCTGAAGACATCAAACCCTGGATCGAAGAGGTGAGGCATGTGTGGTCGTTTTTTTTTTTTTTTTTTTCGTTTTGCATTTTCAGGAGGGCGTGTAGAGAGTTTTGATTGACTCGTCTGTTTTCGTTGTTCTCCTCTCTTGTCTTCTGGGTAGTTGCTTCGAAGTCCGTCGTGAAGTACAGAGTTGCCCCCAAAATGGATCGTTTTCTGTATCCTGCGAAGTTACCTTTCATTTTCTATTACTGATACTACTAGTAATTGGTGGTAATGAGGCGCGACCTCAGCAATACCTGCAGTAGTCATATCTGCGATGCATCATGCAAAACATTTGTGCTGAACCAACACGAACGAACATCTACTGCTGCTGCTGCTGTACCTACCACCTATACGCCGTCGTTGGTGAATCTCATAATCGTAAATATTCTTGGCATCATATATATCCTGCTCTTGAAAAACACAGACGGCACAGCAGTACGGACGCACCTGTAACAAATACCAACCAGGTACTGGATTTTGTCGTGTGTATCCTGGTATTTCCACCTCGAAATCCGGCATAATAATTTGAAAACGAAAGGGAAGGCTTGTGAGGAGACTCTGGAACAGATCGACAAACAATCCGTGTTTTGTTGTGAACGGGCGAATTGCGAATTTAGAGGTTGAAATACTCTATGATTGATGAGCGAAAACCAATTCATACTTTATGTGTATCCCTGAGTCAGGGACTAGCCGAAACGAAACTAAGCTTGAGCAGTTTTAAGCGGACGTCGAAACATACGATGTAATTGACATGAGTCCAATATTTAGATACCTGGTGAACAAGAAGAGAGCTCGCACACGAAATCATTCTCACACAGTTCGACAAGCACAGCAATCTCAAACGGGAAGCGCGCGACCTCAGCTGATCAGTGAACTCGTGATAAAGAGCAAAACCTTCCTGAAAAAATTGAAGGTCAATCTACCAGAATTTCCGTAGTTTGAAGACGAAAAATATGTACTGCTGTGTGACCACAGAACTTATTACTTGTATACGTATCGTGTCTCTGGGGAATTCAAGAATGGGCACGGACACTGACGACTGGTTGTGCTGGATGTCGACGGGTGAAAAGAACAAGAAGACAAATAAACACGCACCTGATATATTTTTTTCTTTTTCTATTTTTCCAACAGCAAGTAGTGTTTTCTGGTTGAAATTCGGCATAATTTGAACACGAAAAATCTGCATCTGAAATTATGAAATTATCTGTCCAACAGAAGGAGCTTCTTTGTCGTAGCAGGTGCCACTACTTGCTTGTACTGATGTACGACATCTACAGCAGCAGTGTTTCTCCAGCAACAAAAACAGCAGCAGCAGTAGCAGTGGGACGCACGAGGCCAGGGTCAGCGTCGCTGCACGCTCGGCGGCTCGGCTTGTCAATCTAACCCTTGAACCCTTTGTACACATCTACAGCAGCAGTGTTTCTCCAGCAACAAAACAGCAGCAGCAGTAGCAGTAGGACACACGACGCCAGGGTCAGCGTCGCTATACGCTCGGCTTGTCAATCTAAACCCGTGAACCCATTGTACACGTGCTCGATTTTGTCCTGTCTTGGTTTTGAACTCGAAATTCAACATAATAATTTCAAGACGAAAAATCTGCACTCGACATGCTCTGTCCAAGAGAGAACTTCTCGTAGCAGGTAGCAGGTGCCACCGCTACTACTGATGTACGACATCTACAGCAGAGCTTCTCCAGCAGCAAAACAGCAGCAGCAGTAGGACACACGAGACCAGGTCAGCGTCGCTGTACGCTCGGCTTGTGTGTGAACCTTTCGTACATGTGTTTCCTGGTCCCGAACTCATAATTTGACGACGAAAAATCTACAATCTGACGTGTCCAGCAGAGCTTCTTCTAGCAGTGCCACCACTACTACTACTGCTGTACAACTATTATACAGCAGATACTCTCCTGCTTCTCAGTCCCCTCATCAGCAGGAGGGTGGGCCTGCAGCATGTCTCGGGGACATGGCCCGAACGCTCGTTGCTGTGGACAGGCACAGTCTGCCTACCTACGAGTACTCGTAGAGCTAGCTGGGTTTCAAAATGTAATGTGTTGTTGGTTCTGTGTTTTTTCAACATGGCCCAGCACCAACATGTGCCTACACACGTTGCCCCACCTAGCTCGAGCTACTGTGAACGACTTACCACCACACCAGCACGAGGAGGTCTATTTTGTGTGTGCGCGCGCACAGAGCCCGCCGGGACTGGAATTGGTGCGGTGTGCGTCGAGGGCGGTGGTCAAACGTTGCCCAACAAAATGTTGAATCACACACACCCACACACACGCACACACACATACAGAAAAACTCAAAACAAGGCACCCTACGCTCGTATCCGAGCCGCTATGAAGGGGCTTTTTTTTTCTTGGAAAATTCCAAGAAAAAAAAGGCTCGCATGCTCTGCGCGCTTCGCGCGCCTCATCACATTATTATCTAATTTAATACCTTCAAGTGTTTGAATAACCACGTTCTTTCTACCTTGTTGTCTCACGTTTCTGAACCTGCAGCTGACGAAGGAGTTTTTTACGGATATAGTGGGCGAGGGCGTGAAGCCTAAGAACATCTTCCTCGCGTTTACAGTGGATCAAGGAGGAAACGTTGTGAACGCGTGCCGAGCGTTGGGCGTGGAGGTCATCAAGTGCAACTGCCACCGCGTCAACTCCGCGGTCTTGTGTGCTCTGGGCATTGCGGGTTCTGCAGCCAAGTGCAAGAACAAAACGATGGGCGACCTCATGAAGAAGCTGGCAGCATGTGTCGGCGTCTGGAGCCACTCCGCCGTCAACAACGACAAGCTGAAGGAAATCCAACGGAAGCTTGAGGAGGACCTCCACGAAGTCTACGAACTCATCCGGAGAAACGACACGAGGTGAATATATCACGAGGTGTCTTTTGTGGTAATATATTGTACATACGTTGTCTTCGGAACTGAAACATTTCTATACACAGACTGTTTGGTACTGTTCCGTTTCGTCTTGTTTGAATTGAGCAGACTAGCATCGCGTATGTATGTAAAACACAGGACACACGAATACGAAAGTTACTGGTACGAAAAACTGGAAAGTAAGAGAATATGGCACACCAACTACCAAATATCAAATGCAAATTACAAAGTACAACAACACCTCTGCCCTCTGCGATGCCGCCGCACCTTCCGACGCCCCCCGACCCTCTCTGCAAAAAAGGTGGACCAGCCAGTTCAAGATGATGGTGCGCCTTTTGGGCTTGAAGAAAGCGATCACCGAGTACTTCCGGCAAGTCCCGAACGCCGAGCGGAGGCTGACATCCCACGAGTGGACCGTCACGAACCAGGTATCCAGCATCCTGGAGGAAGTATCCGAGGCCACGATCCGGATGCAAGGGGCCAAGGACACTCACCTCAGCCAGGCGATGTTTATCATGCGCGAGGTGATCGACATGCTGCAAGAGGACACGCAGCCGATCCGGGTCCCTGACGCCACCGTGTTGCCCCTCCCGGAAGACGGCATCCCCACGGAGAGGATCGACGTGCTAGAGCTTACCTCGGAAGCGCAAGAGGTGCGGGACGTACTGCTGGAAGTGATGGAAGACAAGGGCGTGGGGAAGGCGTTGCTGAAGGTGGAGCGTGTGTGCGCGTTGCTGGACCCGAGGCGGAAGTCACTCAACGACGACCACCTCATCAACGGCTCTGCCGCCCTCCGACACCGCGCCGAAGCGGACCTGAACGCGCTGATCGAGGAGTTCGCGGAAGTACCAACTCCGTCGCCTGCGCCTCTGCCAGCGCCGGTGGTAGACGAGGGGCCCGCGGAACCTGCGCCCAAGAGGAAGAAGCCTTCGAGATTCGAGGAGCGGCGTGCGGCACGTGTGGCGACAGCCGTTGCCGCTGGCAGCGGTGGGGTCCAGCCTCCAGCTTCCGCCACCACCGGGCGGCGTGTGCTACTCGCGCGAGAGCTGCTGGTGTACTTGGCGGAGGCGGACCAGATAGACGTGGATGACTTCAACCTTCTGGGTTTCTGGAATCGGCGGGGCACCGACAGCGCATGCCCGAACACGGGCAAGGTCACGTCTCCGGCGGAAATGCCGTACCTAGCGTTTTTGGCTCGGTTGTATCATGGAGTCGAAGCCACCAGCTGTCAGGCCGAGCGAAATTTTTCAGCGCTCGCCCACCTCATTGGTCAGCTGCGCAGCAGCATGCTTGCAAGTAAGGTCGAGCGCATGATGTTCGTGCGGCTGAACAGACACATGGTTGACGAGTTCCGCGAGTTGGACGCCGCGAAAGAGCAGGCACGAGCTAGAGTAGCCAAGAGTGCCCAGCAATCGGCGGCGGCGCAGCTGCAGAAGGCAAACATTGTGGTTGAGATTTCCTAGATGCCACGACTTGTTACCATCGAGCGAGATCACGAGTAGCTAAAGTCCTCAGACGTACATTCATCAGTTGTTGGCATCATGTAGGCGAGTAGCTCTTCTTGTGGGTGAGTGAGGCGGGGAGAACTCATGATAGTTTGGGTAGAAATGAAAAATGGCAGATGAGAGGGGGGGGGTTAGACGAGGCTCGGTCGGGCCTATCCTCTGAACTTCTATTTTTATATTTTCTCCGGTGTTTGTTGTTTGCATGATGAGACTGCTCAATTTCGATGAATGTGAGGAAAAGAGAAAAGAGAGCCTGCCCGCTTGTGAGGCACGTATGTACACATCCAACAAATGCTAAATGCCGGCGAATTGATGTTTGTTTCCGTTTTCCGCCGAGGGCTTTGCCGCCGAAAAACGAAGTACCGTCTACCGTCAACGAAACTACCGTCGTGTCCTAGTACCGCCGAGATATTACCGGCATATTTTGGCTTTTCCATTTCCGTCAAATTGGTCACCGTCAAAATACGAAATGCCGTCTACCGTCAACGAAATTACCGTCGTGTTTTATTACCGCCTAGATAGTTACCGGCAAATTGTGGGATTTTCCGTTTCCGTCAAATTGGGTACTGTCAGAGTACGAAATACCGTCTACCGTAAAAAAAATCACCGCCAAATGCATTACCGCTCCGTCTGAGTTCCGTCTGAAATATCGTTACTGAGCACCACCCTGCTATTTTTCCCCTCCCCTTCACCGGCGGCAGCTTCGGCAATGATCAGCTCCACGGGCTGCGACACATCTGCTACCTACCTGGCTTACAACTTACAACCCTTCGTCGCTGCTATTCTCGCTCAAGACTCCACCGCTGATATTCACAGGCTGGTCCTCGGGAGGGGGAACTGCGCTCCGTCCTCCTGCCTAGGCGTTCGTACCGCCCATCGCATCCCCACCACCCCCCCCCCTCCGACGCCCCGGGGCAAGCCACCTCTCACTCTTCGTCGGGCAACAATAACTCTCGGAACCACGTTACCCGGCGGCATTCCGCCGCCGCTGGAACTCCCCAGACTAGCGTGAGCCCGTGGAGGACTGCACTCTCTCCCGTCGTGCAGACGAAACGCCTAGAATTAGAGTCAGATTTAGGTTGACGCACAAATGGCATGCAGTTCTGTGTAAGAGATTTCCCCTTAAGAAGCTGCACCAGCATTCTGGGGGACAAACTTGCTCGTGTGGCATACGTTTCGGCAGCCGTAAAAAGGTCAACTTCAGTACGTACCTGGTACGGTTTTTTGACCGCCGGGGCGCCGCCTGTGGCCGCGGCCACAGGCCGCGGCCTCCAAACTAGTCGCTCCTCCTCGATCACCACCCGCTCCAAGATATCACCGCGATGATATTATCGTTCACGCGCCGCGCCCCTTCTCCACGGCACGATGTTGCTCCTCTTTTTGCCGCCGCGTCCTTCAAACGCGCGCTGTGTCGGCACCTCCCTTGGCTGGCCACAACCATGAGCAACATGAGCGCGAACGTTTCTGCCTATTGTACATGGACAGGTGCCACGGCAAAGAGTGCAGGGGTATGTAGCACCATCGTTTTCCGTGCCTCCCGTTCGGGGAGCTCTTTACCTCCCCCCCTAAAGCCTGCTCTTCTGGAAAAAAAAAAAAAAACGACTTTTGGTACAATATCTCAAGCTCGAACTCGATGCATAGAATCCCGTGTGGCTTAAGGTATACAGCGATTAAGGCATGTCTTGTCGGGCAGCTCCTAAGCCGAAAAGCTCCCCGTCAGTCACAAAATATTTTGGTAAAAAAAAAATGCTGCCCGTATCGAGGCACGCGTCTCTAAATAAATCGGTGAAACCATCGACAGCGGACAATATCAGCTTCGACAATCCGCTTTGTTCAGGGTTACACCAGTCGTACGTCATCTTCCAGTCATCGTCGTTGAGCCCAATGGCGACGATCTCCACGTCTATTCATTCATGTGTCGAGCACACTTACACGGTGCTCGATGGACTCGGTCCGTCCCTGCGCGCCCCGTAACCCCCCCCCCCCCCCCCCTCCCTTCCACGGTCTTCGGTGATACGACTCCGGCCATGCATGACATAAGTACACCCCTTCCCCCCCCCCGGCCACCCCTGCCTCCCCTCCCCCCCCCCCCCCTCCAAACACGTACAGTTCGGCGAAAAAAACACACCAAAAGGAGGTAATCCGGCGAGAGCCGCCAGTTGATACCTTTTCCTTGGCTGTCCCTCAAAACTGTCAGCGACACCCAAAGAATAAAAACTATTACGGGGGTCCATAGTTAATAGAACCTATGGTACACATAAAAAAAACTATTTATTTACCTATTTTTACTAACAAAATTTGGTCCCGTTCGCTATGGACCCCCGTAATATTCTATCCCCCAAAAAAGAACATCGCCACCAACAGGTTTCCCGAAGGTCATCAACCTCGACGCCAGAGTTCTGCTCACACACGCCCGCCGACGATGACACATCTGTTTTTTTTCCGTATAACACACGGGGTGATTGAATAACACACGGGTGATAAGGTGACACCCCCCCCCCCCCCTGGGAAGAATTCCAGCTGAGAGTTTTCTCCGAAACTATGAGGGGGGGGGGCACACACAAACACAGACTAATTTAGCGGCGCTGGAAATATCTCGCCGACATATTCCCGTACCATAGCCCCATCCATCGCTCGGCGTTCTCACCCCCTCCCCCCCCCCCCCCCCCCCCCCCCCCCCCCCCCCCCCCCCCCCCCCCCCCCCCCCCCCCCCCGCCCCCCCCCCCCCCCCCAGCTCGTTGTGAAGAGAAACTCGGGGTGCGGGAAATTCGTCCGACGGCGGCGTGCTCTCTTGGGTGTTAACACTCTGTCCGGAAATATAATAATCATTTGGTCAAATTAATTTACTAATCGAACCGACCTTATGTTGACGGATATAGAGTGGTATACGGCGAATGTTTTCCAGGAGAGTTCGATGGCGGCCTGCCCCTTGACACCCCCCCCCCCCGGCGACGACGGTGGTACACACACACTCTTTGCCACGACCCGATCAAAACACCAACCAATGAAAAACACCCCTTGTCGCGTGGCGGCTACGTACGTCCTCTTGTGGAGAGCGCAAGCGAGTGGGTTAATTGAGATCGTGCGGGCGAGGGGCCCCCCGCGCTCTACGAGCGGAGCGCAAGATTATTGGGATGTGTCCAGGCCGAGAAGGGGAGCGAAGAACGACAGAAAATAACGGGATGCGCTCCTCGAGGAGGGCGGACAGGGAGGTCGAGGCAGGCCGGACGGAGGCATCCGTGGGTTCTGCACACACACATACATACATACATGCATACATACATACATACATACATACATACATACACACATACATACATACATACATACATACATACATACATACATACATACATACATACATACATACATACATACATACATACATACATACATACATACACACATACATATACCCGCACAAACCGCCTCCTTCCGCCGGGGAGAATTCAGGTGCGCTCAGAGTGTACGTACTCAACATGAGCTTTTCTTTCGGTATATAGATCGGCGTGGACACCCCCCACCTGTTGGCGGCGGCCCAAAAACGTTCCCGGCGGCTTGTCGTCGCCAGCGAGACGTTTACTTCTGGACCTCCACCGACTGCATCGCGTGGTATTATACCGCAAAAAAATGTCCTCCAACTCTTCAGTCGCCACCTTCACGCCGAGGGGTGTTGTGGTACACGATCGTTTTTTTTCAGTCACAGCGCTCGTTTTCCCCTCGACAAAAAAAAAAAAATCGGTGAAGGGGCGCTACCGGTACATAATAAAAAAAAAAAAAAGTCCAACGATAATAACATGTTTTGGTGAGGGAGACTCTCGACCACTACTGTATCTTCCTTCTCCGGAAACGCCCTTGCTTGCTGTTCGGTGTTGGCTGGCAAAAAAACCTTACCCGTTGTGGCACAAAATCGAGCGCTGACTGAAAAACGATCGTTCGTACCACCCCTGTGTGAGTTCAACGCTTCTTTACGGTGGCGCAACCCCTCGGGCGAGTTTCGAAAAGCTGTTATCTGCTCGACAGCGGGAAGAGTGTGAAACCTCCGAGCGACGCGGCTATCATGGAAAGATCCCGACGACATATTTCCAGAGCCATAAATTTCTTTTTTTGTGTGCGCCCCGCCCCCCCCCCCCGCCGCCTTCCCCCCCCCCCCCCCCCCGCCGTGTTTTCTTTTCCGGTTGCGACGTACTACTCTGGTCGGAAATATAATGAACGCTTAGGCATTAATATCAAGACAACGTGGTCATTATATTTACGCCCAGTGCAAGACAACACACACACCCTGTGTTTTTAAATGCTTTTTCCAGGGGGCTGTGTTGTCTTGCACTGGGCGCAAATATAATGACCACGTTGTCTTGACATTAATGTCTAAAAGTTCCTCATATTTCCGACCATACCAGAGCGGTACGTCGCAACCGGAAAAAAAAAAAAAACAAAAACGCTTTTCCGTAACTGGTAGCGGCGACATTCAGCATTCGTCGACCGCTACATCCCTCTCTGGGGATGAACAGGATCGCTTTTCTCCAAAGAGATGGCTATGCTCCCAAGATTTTCCGGGCCGTCATCTACGAGAGAGAGAGAGAGAGAGAGAGAGCGAGACTAAGAGGCGTAAACGAGATTGCCGTCAGCTCCTATGTACTGAGCGGGGCCCTCCATCGTATCAATGCGTTGGCTCAAAAGTGCTCATGATATTGGGTCAACAAACTGCAAAAGACAGCTACAGCTAGGGCGTGCAGAATTCCCCCTTTGAGTGAAAGAACAAACAAACTGCTGTGCTAACGCCGCTACAGGGCTATCCTATATACGCTATAGCCCCCAGCGAGTACACACGAACCGAATTATCGCCAGCGAGGAGGTCTGTGAATTAACACTTACAGGAGATCGTTGGCCCACGCATCGGGCATGATAGATGCGTCGTACGACGATAGGGGTATGTGAAAGCACTTTTTTCCTTCCAAGGCAAATATTTCTGACCGACCAGGCGGCTCCTCAACCCGATGACGCCGGAACACCGTTAGTGTTTCACAATATTATTCGTGATATGCGTGCAATCGGCTGTAGGGATTGGTCAGCGAGTTGCACCTACTTTTTAGCTTCTTTTGTCTAGAACAGTTTTTAGGTGAGGTACAACTCTCCTCAAAATTGTGGACACTGAGAAAAATATCGGTGCACCCCTACCGTAGCGCACGTCGGACAGATAGATCATCTGCAGATAGATCATCTACAGATGGATCATCTACGGATAGATCATCTGCGGATACATCATCTACAACAGATGGATCATCTACAGATGGATCATCTGCGGATATGTCATCTACAGGTAGATCATCTACAGATGGATCATCTACAGATAGATCGTCTACAGATAGATCATCTACAGATACATCATCTATAGATAGATCATCTACATACCAGGTATAGATAATCGACAGATATATCATCTACAGATATATCATCTAAAGATAGGTCAGCTACAGATAGATCATCTACAGATATATCATCTACACATAGATCATCTATAGATATATCATCTACAGATAGATCATCTACAGATAAATCATCTACAGATGGATCATCTACGGATATATCATCTACAGATAGGTCATATACCGATAGATCATCTACAGATAGGTCAGCTACAGATAAATCATCTACAGATAGATCATCTACAGATAGATCATCTACAGATAGATCATCTACAGATAGATCATCTAGATCCTAATTTGCCGTGTTGATGTGTTGTGCAGGATCTGTACAGTAGTAGATATCCAACACAGGAAACATGTGTTAGATACGTACACATATACATATGGATCATGCAGATTGCACACGCTCCCATCTCGGCAACATGATGAGCTACATGCATCAAAAATTAAAAATTAACTTAAAACAATCGGCTGTGAGATTGAAGAATATTTCGTCGAAGCCCATCCTTCGCAAGCTGTGTGTGATCCTGTTATGCCGGGTATAGGCGCGTTTGACGGTAGAGGTTGCGCATTTCCGACATTTTTTTTTTCTGAGTGACGGGGCTCCTTAACCCAAAATCGTCGCAATGAAAATCTTGTTTCGAAAAATGACCTTTTGGTATGTTTGGGCCATGAGATTATTCATCGGGATGCACTTTGATTTTTTGCTGAAGTCAGTTTTCGGGTGAGGTATGGAGCTCCTTAAGGTCAGGTGAGGAGGCTCTCAGAAAAAATTGGGTTGGACTTCTATCGTAGAACGCCTCTATATACATCGTAAATGTCAGGAGTTTTATCTTCTCCTAGAAATGTCTACTGTAAGATCATGTTGAAGTTGGAATCGGTGTAATCTGTCCGAATCTATGCGTGCAATGTTTGGGCCGCTGGACCATCAAGCATCTTACAATTATGTCCCTACGTATTAGGCCCGTTTTGAATAAACATGAGCACTCTGTCCCTACATATTAGGTCCTCCTTGAATAAATATGACCACTCTTTTCCTACATACTAGGCCCGTTTTGATTGAATATTTCCATTCTGTCTTCACGTACTATTAATAGGCCCGTTTTTTTAACTATGTTCGTTCTGTCCATTCTTAGGCCCGTTTGAATTAAATATGTCTATACGACTGGCAGAGTATAAGTGTATGAGGGATACTACTCATTTACGGAAGGATATTTGGTTTATATAGGAACGGCATCTACGCTATATTGTCGGAAGGCGAGCACAATAATATTAAGTATGTCTATTCCTGTCCCCGTCCATATTAGGCCCGTTTTGATTAAATATGTTCCATTCCTGTCCCCGTACATATTAGGCCCGTTTTGATTAAATATGTCAATTCTGTCCATCATGCATATTAGGCCCATTTTGATCAAATATGACCACTCTGTCCCTGAATATGAGGCCCGTTTTGATCTAACATGTCCACTCTGCCCCTACGTATTAGACCCATTTTGATCAAATATGCCCACTCTGTACCTATATATTAGGCCCGTTTTGACCAAATATGAATACCAAAACGGCCCTTACGTTTGGGACAGAGTGACACTGCGAGACCCCGCCACCCGCCGTCAAAAACGCTAAAATACACGAAACCCCTTTGAGATTGATTTCTGAGTGGAAAAGCGTTCACTAAAAAAAGGCTGCCCATTAAGTACACGGCATCGGAACAAACGAAGCAGCAGCGGCCCGGGCTGATGCTACAAACAGGAAGGGTTTTAGGGGTGAGTGTGTCCGAGATACGTACGTACAATGCGTAGGAGGCCTCTGACACGCACGCAGCATGATCTGGATATGCTGTGTTCGATCAGAGTGATGGAAGGGAGACAGGCGGCTTTGCGCTATTATACGGGGGACCATAGTAAATAGGACCAAATATTGTTGGTAAAAATAGGGAACTATATAGGTTTTTGTGTGTACCGTAGGTCCTATTTACTATGTCCCCCCCGTAATAGCGCGGTATTAGGGGATGTTCGATTCAAGTCCGACTGGAACATGTTTTATTTTTCTTCTTCTTCTTCTTCTTCTTCTTCTTCTTTCTTCTTCTTCTTCTTCTTCTTTCTTCTTCTTCCATCCCATCTCCTATCTTCGCCCTGCTTTTCTCTCTCCCTCCCGTACAGCCGTAAACTCATGCTCGGGGTCACACAGCTAGTAGCTTCTTCTCCCCCACCTCGCCCCCCCCTTGCGGTACGTGCGCTGCTTTTTCTATCGCGAGATGGCTTCGGCGCTTTCTTCCCCCGTCGACTCGCGTCGAACTGGAACATGTACGGCACATCGTCAGGAGGAAACGGACGATAGCACCAGGTACCGGTAGTTAATATTACGGGGGTCCATAGTTAACGGGACCAAATTTTGTTAGTAAAAATAGGCAAATATATAGGTTTTTATGTACACCATAGGTCCTGTTAACTATGGACCCCCCCGTAATAGTAGTCGTACCAGGGTCCGCGAAAACAACAGTCCCGACATCCCACTACCCATTTTCAAGACCCGGACAGGGGGGGGGGGGGTTACTGAAACCAAGTAAAATACAAATATGAGAAAACTTTGCTTTTTCGTAATTTCGTGCGTACAGAAATGTCGACGCACTGGTTTGTTTCTCACTTTGACACTGGGAAGGTGTGTATTAATAGGTCGTTTTCTCTTTTGTGTCGAGCACCCGGTCGTACTGATGCGCGCTCCCGCCATTGCAGATGGTGGATAAGGGCCGCATCTGACACAGCTTTGGTTGCTGCACCTGTTTCTCACAAGGGTTGACCCGCTCCATCCTCGAACGTCACGCCGTTGCCGTCTTCCGCCGCAATATATCCATCACGGACGCTCTACGCATTCCCCCCCCCCCCCCCTCCCCCCTGCATACTATATATATTATATGGGTTGGGTTGGCGTCGGTTGGCAACGACACTGTAAAACATGCCGCTCACTACGTGAGCTAGACATCCAGGGTACCGTTTTTTTTTTTTTTTTTTTTGGCGGTCGCCCACAGCTGGTTGTCGAGTGCGATCATTTGTGCGAAGTAAATAATCCATACTCTGCACAAGGGAATTGATCGTATCACGTAGTGTTCAAGGTAAGGCACCCAAGAGGTAGTTACATAGTAATCCCATTGCTGTCTCTGGAAGTGGCCACACCGGAAATTAAACTAACCCATTGAAGCTGTCATCCATATGCAAGAAAGTCCGCCTCACAAGCGGTTCTTAGTAGGATGCAGCTCACCCTTCATGCGACTCGCCGGACACCTCACGGCGCTTCGCGCTTGGTGCTAGCAATGTCTGCCTGGTCGGTGAAAACCCGACGTGCTCCATCCCGGCATTGTAGGGATGCGAGGGTCTATGGTCATACGACTACGGCCATGCATGAGATCGAGTACATCTCTCTCATCGAGTACACACCCCCCCCCCCCCCCCCCCCTGCTGCTTCTTTTTTTTTTTTTTTTTTGGCGGTTACCACGGCTGGCGGTCAAGTTAGATCATTTTTGTGTGGGGAGAACCTTCACTCCGCACAAGGCGGATGATCGCATCACGTAGTGTGTATATGGCAAGGCACCCTCGAGGCAGTTACGTAGTAACCCCATTGCTCTCTCTGGAAGTGGCCACCAGAAATTAAACTAGCACATTGAAGCTGTCATCCATATGCAAGAAAATCCGCCTCTAAAGCGGTTCTTGGTAGGATGCAACTCACCCTTCATGCGACTCGCCCAACACCTCAAGGCGCTTCGCGCTTGGTGCCAGCAATGTCTGCCTGGTCGGTGAAAACCCGACGTGCTCCATCCCGGCATTGTAGGGATGCGAGGGTCTATGGTCATATGACTACGGCCATGCATGATAATGAGTACGCCTCCCCCCCCGCCTGCTGCTTGGTGCAAGCAAGCAATGTCTGCCTGGTCAGTGAATACCCGACGTGCTCCGTCTCGGCATTGCAGAGATGCGAGGCTCTGTGGTCAAACGACTACAACCATGCATGATAATGAGTACACCCCCCCCCCTCCCCCGGTCCCCCTTGCAAGCAATGTCTGTCTGGTCGGTGGAAAACCCGACGTGCTCCTTCCCGGCATTGTAGGGATACGAGGGTCTATGGTCATACGACTTCGGCCATGCATGACGTGAGTACCCCCCCCCCCCCTCCCCTCCAATGGAAAGTCAATCCATTCGACGATGCCATCCATACGCAAGAACTCCCGCCTCACACGCGGTTCTTAGGAGGTCGCAGCCCACCCTCTTCATGCCACTTGCCGAACAACTTCACGGTTTCGGCTCGCGCTTGGTGCAACCAATGTCTGCCTGATCGGCGAAAAACCCGACGTGCTCCGTGCCGGCATTTGCAGGCAGGGAGATGCGAGGGTCTATGGTCGTACGATGACGGCCGTGCATGTCATGACGTAAGTACACCCCGCCCCCCTTCACAGCAGGCGACTGGGCGTGGATGCGCAACTCCCTCGCTAACCGCCCGACACGGCGCTAAGAAAGGCACCGAAGCAGCTGCTGTGCTCAAGGAAGGGGAGAACAAAAAAAAAGCAAAGCTACATTATTAGATGCCCGCCCGTGTCAAGGTTTTCGCCGCGCGGGTCCGACGCGGGTCTCAAAACACTGCTCATCCCACTCTCACGTAGATTGCCCGAGGTTGTATGATTTTCCTTCATTCAGAGGCGTGCATCGTTTTTATTTTTTTTTGTTGTTCTTCCTGAGGTAAAATCCTCCGCTGTCGTAGAGCTGTTGGAGCGTGTCGTCTCGTGAGGCGTATGGCGACGAGAGCTAACGTGACAACAACACCAACACCACCACCACCACCACCACCAGCAACACGCACCTCCGATGGTCTTCCTCTACACCAAAAATTCCTCTCTCCCCCCTTTTCCCTTTCTTCCGACATGCTCGTATGGAACTCCGGATCTCGCATCCTGCCGGAACCCCGATGCCACCGGCGAAAAAAACAAAACAAAACATTTCCTAAGAGTCTACCTGCCACGCTCATAAGCACCGTCCTTGACCCTTTTACTACGGGGGACCATAGTAAATAGGACCAAATATTGTTAGTAAAACTAGGTACATATATAGGCTTTTATGTATACCGTAGGTCCTATTAACTATGGACCCCCGTAATAGTACTTCAGTCCCGTTTTGGGGACAAACCACACTAATTCCAAGTATTTTGTCCCCAAAACTGGCCTGACTGCATCCCTAACAGGGTTAACCCTGTTCATGCCTTGCAAAAATCAGCATGCTACAAGTGCACTAATTCCAAGCACTTGGTCGACCAAAAAAAACGTGGGGGTGCAGGCCCGAAGGGGGATTCATCAGCGCCTGCGCCACGAAAATCACCCCTTGGTGCCACCGCCGCTTTCGACGGCATCTCACCCCCGTCCGAACGAACGAACGCCTCGAGGTCACAGAAAACCCGTACAACCACTCTGGGCGTAAATGTGAGGATCGTTTATACCTTAATACGAAGACCAAGCGGTCCTTGTGTTCCGGACCAGACGGGGGGGGGGGGGGTAGCACGCGAGACAACACCCTCCTCCCCCCCCCCCCCCCCCGCCCTTGGACAGGTTCCGAAGCTAACTTTCTCGGCAATGTGGGAGAGTTTAAATGCTGCATAAGAGAGATGCATGCGTCTAAATGGGAGTACCCTCGACGAGATCGCTCCGACGCCACCTTTGTTCGTTGTTGCCGCGTCCCCCCCCCCCCCCCCCCCCCCCCCCCCCCCCACCCCCCCCCCCCCCCCCCCCCCCCCCCCCCCCCCCCCCCCCCCCCCCCCCCCCCCCCCCCCCCCCCCCCCCCCTCGTGATACGACTACGGCCATGCATGATAATGAGTACCCCCTACCTCCCCCCCCCCCATGGGTTTAGGAGAAAAGTCGACTCGAAAAATCATGCCAGGGGTGTGTGTTATCTTACCACCACCCCTGTTACATGGGGTGACCGCTGACGATGGTACATTTGGTCTGTATGTGCACTTCTACGAGGCTTGTAAAAAGAAAGAGATAAAAAGGTTTCCTTTTGCGTCGAAAGCGTACGTGCATACACGCGCGATAGTTTTTTGGATAGTTGACACACGGGGACGAACCGCGGGTCTAGATGACGATCTGCAGTACGTAGGTATTTCGGGGGACCACAGCAAATAGGACCAAATATTCTTAGTAAAAGTAGGTAAATATATAGGTTTTTGTGTGTACCGTAGGTCCTATTTACTGTGGCCCCCCGTAAATAGTGTTTTCCGGGTGGGGTCTGCGTGACACGGCTCTTGCGCACATGTTTGCCAGGTGGTCTCTATAACGCGGCCGTCCGTGTCTTGCCGTGGTGATGTCAGCGCCTTCATGTTTATGTACTCACTCACTACTGTGGAACCAACGCCACGGTGTAGGGGGAGATTTTTTAAGGGCCTTTTTTTTTCAGCGGGTTCAAGGGCATTTCTTGCCACGTACGAGAGTGGCTTCCGTTTTTTTCTTTGTTGCGCGCTCTCTTAGCTTTGTGGTGCGCTTTATTTAGTTCGCGACACTGCTGTATACACCGTCAGATAAATGCTTTATTCATCACAAAGTCCGGTTAAGTTCGCGATATGTACCGACAGGTCAATGTTTTCTTCTAATCCGGTTTTGAGTGAGGTACAAGGCCGCTCGCGCTAGTGACTTCAGACCGAAAGTGAAAGTGAGGGTACCCCCTCTAGTGAAAATGGGGGTACACCCCAATGGAGGTACCCTGCCTCCCAAACCAAATGGGGGTACCCCCCCCCCCCCCCCGCCACCCGCCCTCGTGAAAGCGATGTCTGCCTGGTCGGTGAAAATCCGACGTGCTCCGTCGCGGCATTGAAGGGATGCGAGGGTGCATGGTCATGCGTCTACAGCCATGCAGGGTAACGAGTACGCCCTCCCTAGTGAAAATGGCGTGAAAATGAAAGTACTCCCCTCTGCAGCAACCTTGGTCGTGCGGTCAAAGTCAACGCAGCGCTTCACGGGAGGCGCGAATTCGATGTAAGAGACCGCCGGCAAAATCTTCTTCGATGCCTGCCGGTCCCGCACGCACACCGACCCAATATCGTCGCCGCCATACCTACCGCCTCTACCGTCATAAACCCCTAACCAACGCTGCCGCTGCTACTGCTGCTACTGCTACTGCTATTGCTTCTGCTGCTGCTGCTTGTCGTTTTTATGTTGTCGTGGTCGAAAAGAAATGACTTTGGTCCACTCCGGCTACGAGTTGAATATCTCGCGATCTCTGGCTTCGAGGCTTCCATGTGGTTCCCGCCAAAAATCTCAGGGCACACCTGTTTTGTACGTATATACAACGAACGCCCACGATATTTGTCCAACTTGTTCTTCTTGCAGGCGCGCGTTTGTGCTGCGCTGTTACGCTTCTGTTCCGCGCTTGCTGCTATTGGGGATGGATCAATCCTTGGCTGTTTTGGTGGCGGCTCCCATCAATACGATCGAATCTACTTTCCGAGTGAATTGCGCGTGCCATCTCTCGCGAAATATGCCAACAGTGGAGGGGGTACAGTACCGTGTTTTGGTCGGTTCGTTCCTTCTTGCGAGTCATTCCAAGAGTAGAGGGGGTACAGCACCTTAAATTCGTCAGATCCGTGCCTTGTTACGAGTCAAGCCACAGTAGAGGGGGGGGTACAGTACCTGCGTTTCGGTCAAGCTCGTGCCTCCTTGCGAGTCAAGCCACACACAGCGGAGGGGGTACAGTACCTTAGTTTCGGTCAGGCTCGTGCCTGCTTGCGAGCCAAGAGGGAGTATAGTACCTTGTTTCGGTCAGGCCGTGACTTCTTGCGAGCCACGCCACAGTAGAGGGGTGCACAGTACCTTGTCTCGGTCCGGCTCGTGTCTTCTTGCGAGCCAAGCCACGCACAGTAGAGGGGGTGCAGTACCTTGCTTCGGCCAGGCTCTCGCTTTCTTGCGAGCCACGCCACAGGAGATGGGGTACAGTAGTACCTTGTTTCGGTCAGACTCGTGCCTTCTTGCGAGTCAGGCCACAGTAGAAGGGGTGCAGTACCTTATTTTGGTCAATCCCGTGCCGTCTTGCGAATCGTGCCACGGCAGTAGAGGGGTATTGTACCTTTTTTCTGTCAGGTTCCCAAGATGAGGAGCGTTTCACACATCGCCCATTAAAAAACCGACGGTGAGATACCGGTAAGTTTTCCAAGGTACGAAAAAAGCTTATAACACCGCAAAAAAAAAACAAGCCAGCTGTGAGCGAGTTCTTTTCCGATCGGTCGTAAATGCGCGCAGTCCGAATTGCAGTCCCAAGGACCAGGCATGATAGAACAAAATATACCTTCGCCCAAGATCCGGCTCTGAGACAATGTTTTACAATAAAACAATACCTTCGCCCAAGATCCGGCTCTGAGACAATGTTTTACGCAGCTTGCAAAAGTTGAGTATCAACTATTTAATCAGTCGAACTCACAGCTGACGTATTTCAAAATTTATAAAAAATAAAACAAAACAAAAAAGTAAACCAGGTGTGAGTTGCAGTACGTACGGTAGTTCCCCCGAGGCAGTGCGAGCCCCGAACTACGATGCCACGGCGGGGCAGAACGTACGAAGGCAGGCACAGAACAAACACAGCTGTAAACACACTAAAAGAGGGGGATACACCCGTACATTTATTACGGGGGACTACAGTAAATAGGACCAAATATTGTCAGTAAAAATAGGTAAATGTATAGGTTTTTAAGTATACCATAGGTCCTATTAACTATGGACCCCCCCGCAATAGTTGAGAACCCCCCGTCCCGTCAGCCTCTGTCTGATCACTTTGAACCCGAAGGTACCCCCCTTGGTTATTTGCATGTGAGATTCCGGCTTTCTCGCTGATTTCGGTCACTTTTGCATGACAACATGTGTATGATAACGTGCTTGCGTCCTCTGTTCACCGTCACGCCAGCGAAAAAAAAAATGGGTGTGTGTGTGTTTTTTTTCTTTTCTTATCTCCTTCTAGTAAGTCCGGTGACTACCGTACTACTAGGCGGGTTATGAGTTAGGCCGAGATCGCAAAAGACGGCGACCATTTTTTAGTTAGCGTTAGCAGGCTGTGGGTGTTGCACGATTAGTTAGTCGCGTGTGCGCGGCCGGTCGACTGATTTGCGGAGTTCTGCGTCTTCTTTGGTATCTGACGACATGACGCGCGGTTTTGTCTTGCGGCCCGCTGTGCGCGTTTTCTCGTTGATAAAAATGCTACCCCTGGGCGAGTGAGTCGGTTTGTCGGCGTGCTTTACCACCCAACTATTTTACGGTGCAACATGCAGTATTGTCAGGGACCACGCAAGGTGGGTCAACATAGGCAGATAAATGGCTTTTGTTGGTCCCTCGCGGGTTTTGATTACTAGGTATTACTATGATGCCTTTTCGTGACGTTTAACTATTACGGAGAGGGCCATAGTAAATAGGACCTACGGTACACACAATAACCTCTATATGTCCGTATTTTTACTGACCACATTTGGTCCTATTTACTATGGTACCCCGTGATAGTAGCCGGTCGTGAAGTTTAAACGGCCAAGTCATGGCACCTGCCGGTGACACATAAAGTTAGGCGCTGTTCTCTGTCTTGCTACTTCGGGGAGCCACAGTAAATATGACGAAATATTGTTAGTGAAAGTAGGTAAATATGTAGGTGTTTGTGTGTATCGTAGGTCCTATTTACCATGGCCCCCCGTGCTATAGCGCCTATCATCGTGCCGGAACTAAGAACACAGGAATTTCGGGTGCGCTACAACAACACCCGCTCTCCCGCCCCCCCCCCCCCCCCCCCCCCCCCCCCCGCTTTTTTTTTTCTGCCGGTATATATATTCGCATGCTTGAAGTATGTAGGGTTTTGACTCTCGTTGTGGCTTGTAGCATCTTTTTAACTCTTTGTGCCGGCCGTACTCGCTGGAAGTCTGACTGATGCTTGTCGTCATTGCTACACGAGAAGGAACACGGGGAAAAGTTCGATGAAAAATGGTACTCCGTGCTTGGCTCATGCAAATAGAACCTCCATATACAAGTAAGATATATATATAATATATACTTCGAAGTATATATATATGTATACGGCAGCTGTCGCTAGGAATTCGCACTACACTACAATTAGTACTGTAACTGCTGTGGGAATGTTGTAACTGTCGTCAACTCTGCGTACGTACGCTGGTGGGAGAAAGCGTCGATCACACCCACCCCCGGAGTTTTTTTTTTTTTTTTTTTTCGAACGGCGAGGGTCTCCGGCTCTATAAATTCTACGTACTTGAAACAAAAAAATTGCTTCACCCGACTCAAAAAGCAAGGCATCAAGAGGCATGCCTCATCAAGGTGTAGTTTTTCCCTGTTTTGTAGGAGGCCGTCTCAATGGCGACCCAGTTAAATTATCATTGCTGTTGTGTTTGCCACCACACCAGACAAATGCGTAGCATGAGCTTCGATGTCGATCACTTCTCGTGAACAATCCCCCGAAACGATATGAAAACCAGGGGGGGGGGGGGGGGGGGGGGGGGGGGGGGGGGCAAAAAGAAATGGAAAGCGAAATAGGAAACCAACTGCTGTATGCGCAGAGTCTACCGTACCATACGTGTGATAGATACAACATTACGGGGGACCATAGTAAATAGGACCTACGATACACACAAAAAACTATATATTTTACCTATTTTTACTAGCAATGTGTGGTCCTATTTACTACTGTATGGCCCCCCGCAGTACCAGCACCCCGCCCCCCGCCGACGAAATTTCCGCGTTGGGTTTCTCGCTAACGGGGAGGGATGCAAAAAAAAAAACGAGCAATGCCTTCATATGAGAAGCAAAAATTTCTCAACGGCGCCATATTCGTTGTGTGTGTGCCCCCGCAGTTTCGGAGAAACTCGTCTCGGAAAAAATGGTGCGAGAGTAGGGTGTGTTATTTTTTTTTTATCACCCGTGTGGTTTAGCCTCTCTGACCGATAATATAATCCGCAATTGATGTTTCATATCAGCCGGGCCCAAGGGGGGCCTGTGCGCTCGGCGTGAGTGGTATAGGTATATGCGGCAACCCCCTTCTTTTCCTGCGCCCGGCTTGGCATCTACCACCCCCCGTCCTCAGACATAAAGAACTTGTTTGTGCATTGAACATTGGCTTACGACCGTTTCTGATGTTCAGAGACAGAGTGATACCTGCTTACTGCTGTCCTCGCTCTATTCTTCTATACTCTTGAAATCCTGAGCCGCATCCAGGCTCCATCCCCACGGCGTCGGTGTAGGTCCATCACCCACATCCACACCCCGGTCTATGGTCGCACGGCTACAACCATGCGTGACATGAGTACCGCCCCCCCACCCCCACCCCCACCCCCCCCCCCGCCCGTCCCGGCTCGCTGTACTATCAAATTGACACAGATGATGGCCACAGGCGGCGAAACAGTTGGAGGATAAGACAAGTAAAAAGTTATCATGTAATATATGGAAAAAAAAAAACGTAGTCAGCGCCCAAATGTTGGAGATGTCTATATTATTACGGGGGTCCATAGTTAATAGGACCTATGGTATACATAAAAACCTATATGTTTACCTATTTTTACTAACAATATTTGGTCCTATTTACTATGGTTCCCCGTAATAGGAGTTTGGCATCCGGCCATGCGCAGCGTAAATTGCAACACGAGGATCACTTTTTGTAGACAGCTACCGAGTGCTTGGTACAGGGTACGACAAATAAACCCGGGGAAATCAAGTAGTACGTGAACGCCGCCGGTTCCAGTCTGGCATGCCATCACCATCCTCATCACCATCACCACCACTTTTGCTTTTCAGCTCAACTTGTATACTATACTATACTCTCGCTCTCTCTCTCGCTCCTTCGGCGACGGGGGAAGACTCAAGAAAAATATACGGTACACACGCCGAGATTCGGACCTCAGCGCAACCCGGTAGCAGCAAGGAGATGGCAGAGCCGTGTGAATCCTTTCGTCGCCTTCTCCCCCCGGTCTAACATCTCAACATCTCTCGGTATTATTTTGAAGAGCCACACACATATGTTCGATCCACACTTCCTTCCTTCCTTGCTTTCCCTCCTTCCTCCTTTCTGCCTCGTTCTCGATTTTTCGGGTGTTTGGGTATTTTGCCACTTTCTTCGTTGAAGCCTATGCAGCCATCACGGGGGACCATAGTAAATAGGACCAAATGCTGTTATCAAAAATACGTAACTATGTAGGATTTTATGTATACCATAGGTCCTATTAACTATGGTCCCCCGTAATGTTTACAACAGACGGAGAAGACAAACGAAGGTGACACAATATGTATCATGATCGCAATTGATTGCGCGTATTACAATGCCCTCGGTGCCGTATACCACCGAGTCTTATTTGTGAAAGCTCTTACTACGGGGGACCGTAGTAAATGGGACCAAATTTTGTGAGTAAAAATAGGAAAGTGTAAAGGTTTTTGTGTGTACCGCAGGTCCTATTTACTGTTGCCCTCCGTGATAACACGCCCGCCCAGTAGTAAAGTGCTTCAGGGCGGACTATGCATATGCATGATAAAAAAAAAAAAGTAGGTGCTACGTACGTACGTACCTGCTGCATGCTGGCATACGTCAGTGCGTCGGCGCCAAAAGGTACATCCAGTTGTTCTTGCACTACTTACGGGGGGCCGTAGTAAACAGGACCTACGGTACACACAAAAACCTACCAGGTATGTATTTTACTATTTTTACTAACAGTATTTGGTCCTATTTACTATGGTCCCCCGTAATAGTAGGAAAATGTCAGACAGCATGTACTTGACGGGCGGTACGTGCCTGGTACGAACTATTCTACCAGCATGCAAATAGGTTCTATTTCGTCGATATATAGATGGTGAAATATTCGTGTCACGTGCCATTGTTTATTAGTGGATACCGCGGGAGGCTCTTGTTGTTATTTATTTTTTGTTTGTTTTTGTTTTCTTGTTTCAACATTTGGCCCTTGTGAGCTATTTCCACTATACTACTGCTACTGCTACGACAGAATGTCGGGGGCAAAGGCTATTATTGATATCGGCGGTTTAACTATTTCACGACCGCTACAACAATTCCAAGAAGTACATACACCATTGAGAGTGCGTTCAGTCGGGTGTATATACTCTGGGGATACCCCGGTGCATACCCGAGAAAGACTAAAAAAAAAAGTTTGATACCCGGATGCCCCAGAATATATATATACCCTACTACACACAAAGCCTGTCTATCACGGGGGGCCACAGTAAATAGGACCAAGTATTGTTAGTAAAAATAGGGAAATATGTAGGTTGTTGTGTGTACCGTAGGTCCTATTTACTATGGCCCCCCGTAATAGTAGGGTGTGCGCTTTGGAGATACCCGGGTACATACCCGAGTATGACCAAAACAACCGGGTATGGTCCCCGGGTGCCCCAGACTATACCCTACAACACAGAGTATATTTAGTAGGGTATGTACTCTATGGATACCCGGGTACATACCCGAGTATGACAAAAACAACCAGATTATGGTAACCGAGTGCCCCAGAGCATACACCCCATTAAACACTTAATGAGTGTGTGTTTAGTAGGGTATGTACTCTGGGGATACCCGGGTACATACCCGAGTATGGAAAAAACAACCAGATTTGGTAACCGAGTGCCCCAGAGTATACACCCCATTCAACACTTAATGAGTGTGTTTAGAAGGGTATGTACTCTGGGGATACCCGAGTACATACCCGAGTATGGCAAAAACAACCAGATTTAGTATCCGAGGGCCCCAGAGTATACGCTCCATTAAACACTTAATGAGTGTGTTTATTACGGGGGTCCATAGTTAATAGGACCTATTGTTTACATAAAAACCTATATATTTACCTATTTCTACTAACAATATTTGGTCCTACTTACTGTGGTCCCCCGTAATAGTAGGGTATTTACTCTGGGGATACCCGCGGACATACCCGCGCATGGAAAAAACAAGCAGGCGTGGCACCTTGGTACCCGGGTGCCCCAGAGTATATATACCCTACTAAACACATCTCCGTGAAGTTATGTGATCAACTCTCAGATATTCTAAGCACTCGTAGCCCGTCACTAAAACGCGGTGGGGGGGGAACGTGCAGTTAACCCTATTGCGGCCCAGAAAAAGCTTCCCAAACAGCGAGAGGTGCAGCCTTATCAATGGCCAATACAACCACCATCCCATAGTCGCACTAAAGTGAAAATGGGTCTTAACATTTACGGCCAGATTGGTATTGTAGTGTAAGCGAAGAGCAACAAGAGTTACTGTCAAGTCATCTCGCGAGCGCGTCGTACCAAGCCCTCGGGGGTATATGTATATATATATATATATATATACATCAGAAAGGAACTAACCTTTGCTAACCCAGCAGCCTGCGCTGCTTCATGCGGTCGGTATTCTTGGAATTACGGCGGGCCATAGTAAGTAGGACCAAATATTGTTGGTAAAAATATCAAAATAAATAGGTTTTTGTGTGTACCGTAGGTCCTATTAAATATGCCCCCCCCCGTAATATATAGGGGTGACTTCCACAGCCTCCGGTGATATAGCCGCGGGACTGTACATACGCCCGCCACCACATGACGGATGGCGGGTGACGATTCGCGTGTATCTCTCGTCGAATAGAGTAGAAACAGTTTTTAGAGCCCTCTGCCGCCCTCGGGCATCGATCGACCAATGGACGCCATACCAACAACGTACGGTACTTTCTGGCGAGTGCTCTTCTCAGCGGGGAGCCGTGGCAGCGGACCCGCCTCAAGCGTCGGGGTTTCCAATGCCGCCCCCAGAGGCCCATGGTCCCGCCCCGTCCCCCCCTCCCCCCCCTCCTCCCCTCCTCCCCCGGTGCCAGAAATGTCTCCCCTTGATCGGCGAAAACCCGACGTGTTCCGTCCCTCCTGGCATTGTATATAGGGATGCGAGGGTCTATGGTCGCACGACTACGGTCATGCATGACATGAGTATACCCCTCCCCCTCCGCCCAATTTTTCATTTTTTCGTCAACTTGGGGTGGTGTGTGTGTGTGTGTGTTATTTATTTTTTTTTCAGGCCTGGGTCTGTGGGATGTGCGGGGATCAGACTTGTCGCCTTTTCCGATGTGTCGGTGCCTCCGTGGCCGTGACGCGCGGCACGCCCCCGTTTTGTTTCGTCTGAACGAATCTACGAGTAGAAGACTTCTCTTTTACGCTCCTAATATCCCTACTTCTTAGTCGAAAAAGCCTCGCCAAAACAGAGACCGAACCCGTGCACGTATTACCTTCGTTGATGGGAAAAACCTAGGTCCTGCTGGGGAACTTAGCAGTGGCTGATTATGTAGCCCAACAATTAGCTCCATCTTATCGAACATCGCCTGCTTGCAGGTTTTTACGGCATCTCCCCTCTCCTGTTGCGGCGTTATGATTTTTTTCGTAAATGCCTCGTCATGATACCTGGCAGGCGTTATTGTCGCCCGCCTGGATGATACATATATCTAGGGCCGTTCACGGGTAGGGGCAAACCTCGCGGGTCAGGTGGGGTCCGGTCGGGCAAAGGGTAATTCGATTCGGCCCGTAAGAGCTTGAGAACCTTCTGATCCAACCCGACCCGAATAAACCCGCGGTATTTAAAAAACTTCGTGAGCCGACCCGCCGGTCGAGTCATGACCCGTGAAAACCCCTGCTTTTATCTCGCCGCTTTAGTCACTATTAATAGAGGTCATCCGGGCGAGGCAAGCAACTCATACGGCCATAAATATAACCCTCGTTATGATATTAGCAAAAGACGGGAACTGTATTGCCGGCCAGAAATGGTACCAGGTAAAAGCAAACAGAAGCAATAACACCCAACATCCAATCCAAGCAAGAGCAACAAGTCAAATATCCCCGTGTGAGTGACCCGAGCAGAATCACAGGGCACCCTGCATGGCACTACTACTGTAGTCGCTCCGTACTTGTAGGTTGATGAATCTCGTACACCAGGGTATACCCCACCATAAGAACGCCTACCAGCCGAAACCTGTGGCCTCGGACCTCTGTCGCATGCATGCGCCTCGGACGGACTCCATTTTCGCACCGCGGTTCGGTTTTCGTCCGGTCGGCTTTTCAAACATTTTGAGAAGGTATATATTATTATTCCCTTTGCCGTCTGACAGCATGCGTGTAGCGCTTGTTCCTTGTTCCAATCATACCATCCACATGTACCAGAGAATCCAGAACCCAATGACTTCAGACATGGAAGATGCTATCAATCAGACCAGAATACTTAATTGACGAAAACATTCCAATAAGGCTCATACCAATATGTGTATGAGGGGGAGGGTGGTGGAAGAAAATTATCGGCAGGTATTCAGGATGCAGGAAGCCGGCAGAGGACCCCCCCCCGCCAACACTCGGAACGGTGCTTCATCTCTATAAAGGGGGTGCGTGGTCAAATATTCAATCGACTATTACGGGGGTCCATAGTTAATAGGACCTATGGTAGGGGTAAAAACCTATATATTTACCCATTTTTACTAAAAATATTTGGTCCTATTTACTATGGCCCCCCTGTGCGCCAGCACACTTGATGTTCGATGTGAAAACGCTTGAGTGAGGGCGAAAGGTCGAGGCGGCGCATGGCGGAGCTCTAGAGTGCTGCTCTGTGGCGGCCTGCCAGAGAGCACGAGAGATGCTCGGTCTGTCCTACGGTCTGGACAAAGCTCGGTGCCTCTTTGCTTGCCGCATGTTCGTTTTTCGCTGCACGGTACGAATCTCCGGGAGACGGCGTGACCGCCTCCTCGACAGTTGCCTTCCGCCCGCCACCCCCCGCCCTTTGACCCTTGTCTCGAGCAGTGCGTGGAACGAGCAGTGCTGCAGCAAAACAGCGCCATCGACGAGAACTACCACCGAATCTGAGCAAGCCCTGAGTCCTTATCGTGACGCCATCCTTCTGCAGCCTCGAGCATAGGCCGATACCTGCAACAGTAGTGTATGTATGTACGACTGAGTAACACCCTTGCCGCTGAGGACGAGTTCCTAATCCAAATTACGTATGCGTCCCCCCCCCAAAGCATGAGCCTTACGTTCTTGTTGATCCTTTTTTGCATTCGTGGGCCTGTACTGTTTTATGGCGAGCTTTCTAAAGTTACGCCGCACGTAAAAAAAAAAGTAGGGACGCCTTCCGAGCTGGTTTAATGAAGTCGGATCTTAGACGAGGATTCTACGACCATCGACCGACCGAGGTTGATTGATGTACACGATTCCTCACATTCTCGAAATCAAACCACGAACGTACTTTGACCGCAGTTACGAGTGTCCTGCTCCGCGAGTTCCCAGCGACAGCTATGATACCTCCAACTATTGTTTGGCTGCCCCCTTATTTGTTTTCAACCCTGTGATCCCCGTGGACGCTTGCTTTGTCATCGACGACATTTCGTGTCCTCGCGAGGACTGACATACCTGGTATATACGACGGCCGAGAAAGCTCAGCTTTCTAATGACCGCTACGCGTTGGAACCGAATTGAGAGCTCGTGCCAATCCCCAGCAGCAACTATGTCGGCACAAAATTATGTAGCTCTGGACGTAAATAAGTGCAGAAACCATTGGGGTATTCATATTAACAACCAAACGGTCCGCACATCTACGCCCAGGGTGAGGTATACGGGACGACGACACCATTTTGGGAGGGCGAAAAACTAAAACGCGCTTTTCGCTGGCACCGCTTTTTTGTCAAGTTCGCACACATCTGTTACGAAGCCCTTCCACCGCTGCAAAACATGACCCCACACTAAGATCAAGCCCTTGTGTCCCCGAAAAACGTTGGTGCACAAGTGTTGAAACAGGCTAAACGAATCCTTTCGAATCCCACAAGAGCAAGACCAAAACAAGGAAAAAACAGATGGTTTTTACCAGCCGTCCACGAGCATCAGCGTGGTCGTTCAGCAGCACAGGCCGAACAAGCGTTGGGCACGTGCTGTACGACCCCTTGATTGGAACTCGACCACCGATTTGTGTCACCCGCTTCAATCATGCAGTGGCCGCGTTGCTATGATCATCCTTTGGGTCGCCATTTTTTTCCCCTCAAGTCCCAATCAAGCACGGGCGACAATAAACTTGTGCGGGTTGAATGAAGCCACCGCCCGTTTAACCTCGCGTGGGGTATCAGCTCCCCGGGTCGGACGAGGCCCACGAACAGTAGTGACTCCTCCCTCCCGCGAATGGTGAGGACCATGTTTTCGTTTTGTTTTGTGTCGAAACACACCTGCGGCTTGTTTCACACCAGAAACGATGCTCGTATTACGGAGCACCGTAGTAAATAGCACCTACGGTACGCACCAAAATCTATATAGTTCCCTACTTTTACTCACAAAGTTTGGTCCCATTTACTATGGTCCCCCGTAATAGTAATAGGAGTTTTTTTTTTTTTCCCCTCTTTTTTTAGGGCAATTCATACAGCAGGTATTGTATATGACTTCGACCGCACAATATTCTTGCATAAATTACATCACTACAGGAATCGCATTGTCACTCTATCTGTAATACTACTACGGGGGTCCATAGTTAACAGGACCAAATATTGTTTGTAAAAATAGGTAAATATATAGGTTTTTATGTATGCCATAGGTCCTATTAACTATGGACCCCCGTAATAGTAGGATGCGAGGCTGATCTCTGTGAAGACAGGGCAGCCCTCGGCAGGAACACGTGCGGGTGGATACTTACACCTGTCGCCAATTTTTTGTGCGCTGGCGGAATGTATGGAGAGCAAAAAGAAAATCCCGAGATTTTCAGATTTTCAGTCGGGCGGCGCAGATCTCTCCGGCTTCTCCCAGCTCAAAAGGGTAATAAAGACATGCACTATATTTTAGGAAGCAGTGCTACTTAGCAACTCGCGTCGTTCATGCTCGTTGAATCGTGTTGGCAACCAAAGGAAAAGGCGAAAACCCGAAGGAGAGCTCGCACGTACGCAAGCGTGGGGGGGGGGGGGTAAGGCGAGGCAGAGAAATTTAGCAAGGGTACTTGTACTATTGGTACCATCGCGCTTGCCGTTCGATGACGTGAAGCATGCGGTGTACTACGACGTCGATCACTCGAAAACAGAGCTACGTACGGAAATAAGAAGAAAGCCCACGAAAACCAAAGAAGGAAGAAAACCAATTTTTCTGGTCTAGCCCCCCTTTCGTTGCCCACTTCCGGCGTGACTTCGGCCTGCTCCACCAGTTTCCTTCGCGCCGAACTTCTCGTGTTGCACGATGATCTACCGAGGCGATGCTCCACTGCTAAGCCGCATGTCCATGTTCTATTCTCACACATTTGGGTGTGGGTCTGTCACGCCCCCCGGCCATGCATGACAACGAGTACCCCCCCCCCCCCCCCCCCCCCCTCCCCCTCCCCCCCCCCCTCTCGTTCTTTTTATCACAGCTTCCTGTCGGTCTCGCAGTTGGAGTGTGAAGCGAGGCCCTGGGTGGCCACCTGAGACGATCGTCAACAGGCGCTTCTTCACCAATCCTTTCCTCGCCATAGACCTTCCATCCTTTCTCCCCACGGCGCTCGTTGCCGAGGGTTGTCGATGAGGGTGCTGCCTTCCATCCCGACGCGCGCCAGTCAAGCTTTCCACCGTGAAGGTGTCTAGTTTGTGTCTCTTTTCGTCGAAAGACACTTGTCCCGGTCGAGCACAGTGTTGACGCTTCCGCGACTCGGATGTAGCGGCAGCTGTGACCCACCACGAGTAGCGCCGCTCCCACGCAGGTGCACTCGCGCTTGCGGGTTTGCATGAAAAACATCAGGCAGGATAAACTTGCCGCGGATTTCTCGGGATGGAGCGTCCCGAAGACCTCCTCTCCGGATAGTAACGATGTCCATCCTGAGGCTTTTGTCCGTAGTGAAACGCTGCCCGTTCCCCACTGTTCGCTTGGCGAGGAAACCCCAGCCGCTTCAGAGCGCTAGATATCGCGGGAACCAGCGGGTGGCGCTAATTTACCTGCTCTCCAGCTCGGGGGCATATCCTTGGCGTGCCGTGTGTCTGTATCCACTGCAGCGCAGCAGGCGGGCGGGGCGGACATTGACGCCACGCACTCCTCGATGCTTACGCCCCGTCTGCCCATGCTCACGATTTCTGACTCGGAGATGACGATTCGAAAGGACTTCTTTGGCCGCGCCCTCAAGGCAGGCGGTACAGTAGTTCCCGCCGCTGAGAGGCTTCGGCGACGGGCCTTGTTCAAGGCTATCTATCGTCTCTTGCCCTCCAAGAGGGTTGCCTCGTTTAGCTGGGCTTGCCGTCTCGGGGCAGTTGATCCAAGGCAGAGGTGTGTGCGGCGTGACGGACATGGATAACCAGCTTTCCTATGTAGCTGTTGTTGGGCGTTGCGGAAATTTGTGATCTTTGCGTCGTACGCCGCGAGCATGTCAAGTTCGGAAGGCCCTAGTTCGTTGTTCTTCTTTGTGTCGAGACACAGCTCCAGTCAAGATTCATGGACGATGTAGTCCATCTCTTCTTTTGGGAACCTCTCATGTGTCGCGAATCTCCCACCGAGAGGGTGGGCCATTCTCGATTCAGGCAGTCCCGTGTTTTTCTTGGCCTCTCAAAGGAGCAGGTGAGGTCCGCCGGAGCTTCCGGAAAGGTCCCATCCCTGTTCTCAAACAAAGGAAGCGTGCATCCTCCTCGCTTTTGCCGAAGGCAACGCCACCCCAGTCCTCCTGCCCCTGATGACAGGCGCGCTTGTGCCTGCTCGTTGGGTCCTCGGCGTCAGCCAGTCGCTCGAGCATCTCCCTCCCCGAAAAATGGTTGTGCCTCTGCGGCTCCTGGTGGTTTGAGGACGTGCTACTGAGTTCACTGCGTCCCCTTGTCGGCCCTCCGGCATGCTTCGAGTTGCGAGCCGGTAACCATGACGTGCTCGAGGTAGTAGCTGGTTCTCTGTCCGAGGGATTTATTGGCAAATAAGGCGGCTTATTGCCTGTCCGGCATGGCTGACAGGCAACGCGCATGGCAATCCACGCCTCCGTCCCGCACTGCCCCCATCGTGCGTTCTACGACGATACTTTCGGCACCAGCAGTGTGACGCCGGCATCCGTCACCCCTTCCCCCTTCCGCGATTCGGACGTCGATACCCGCCCGTCTTTCCACCGTCGGAATGCGCCTCGGCGGTATAGCGCCACGGTCTTAGCGTGGTTGACAACGATATCGATCAAGGGTAGGGACCTGACCGTGCTCGTCGTGACCTCCATGAGGTCGAGGATTATGTGGTCCATGTAGGCGAAGGCTCTCCTCGAATCCGAACGGAAACGCGTCAGTTCCGGGCAACGATAGGCAGAAAGGACATCGCCGGCCCCGTACGGTCTCCTTGCTGCACCACTCTGGAACTAGTGATAAGCCGGTGCTCCCCCATAGGCCCATCCGGAACAATGCATCAGCGGGTCTATCGCCGTGGCGCGTCTATCGCCGTGGCGCTTGACCACATACACGGCGTGGGCGCCGACTCGCAGGTTGCGACCTCCTCAAGTACAACCAGCCATTCTGTTGACGGTGTCGAACGCGTTGGAACAGTCCGTGATGAGAAGCCGGTCGCCCGTTTCGTGTACGTAGCGCGCGTGTCCTCAATCCCACGTGCTCGACTCCCCCCGGCACAGCGACCACGAACTGCCTAATACCGCGCGATGGACCTCCTCTAGTCGCGGTTGCCACTGTACAATATTGCTCCTTCGGCAATGAGACGCCTCCATGTCATGCCGACGAAGGCCGGCCGGGACTGTTCCCACCGAGGGCGGTGAGGCTGGCCTGCAGAAGGAGTTTCCAAAACTCCGGTGGGAACGCTTCAGAAATGCCGACGACTCTCCGCCAGAAGGCCGTCATGCCCACTAAAAATCCTCTCGCCCGATGCCGGTGTGGATGGTGGACTGCAGGTGCGCAAAGCGTTGACCATAATCATTTCCGGGGCCCGATTGAACACTGCGTTAATATTACGGGGGACCATAGTTAATAGGACCTAAGAGCTCGTATCTTTCTAGGGTGAAGAATCAGCACGGACACTGGGCTTGCTGGATGTCGACGAGTAGAAGAACGGTTTAATGTGAAGAACACACACACATGGCAAACACAAAAACCTATATACTTGCGTATTTTTATTATCAATATTTGGTCCTATTTATTATGGTCCCCCGTAATAGCTGGTTATGTCGAAGAGCACCTCGGAGGAAATATCGTCGACCGGGTGCCACGGGGGAGTTTTTTTCCTCTCCCTCAGTGGCACTCCAGCATCCCGTAGAGACGGCGGCGTGATCTTCTCGGGCGGGGCTTTGCCCACCAGTGCAGTCCACATCTCTTCGTTGCCAGCCAAGCAAGCGTGGCTGGTGTATAATATCGACAAACACAAACTGACGTCGGACGATCGTGCTTAGATATAATATATATATATATACATATATACAGCCTTCGCACTCACAACACGTGGAAATTGATGTTATTTATATATACTGCTGTTACAGTATATAGCACTGCTGCAATAACTCTCGCCTCATCCCCCAGTTGTCTTCCGACAGAAGGGTGGTGCGTGAGTCTTCAAATAAACAGTAACGCCTCCATATATATACTTAGTAGAGTGACTCGTACGAGGATGTGATCATACCACCAGGCAATATTCTCCTCTTCTTCTGCTAGCTTCGTTGTTACCCCCGGTCAACTCTGATATTAAAAGAACCGAGCGAGCAGGTCGTCGTATATTCGTAGCGGCAAAAACACGCCCCGAGCTACTTTTCTGGCTGTTAGTCCCAGAGACGGCCACACTGATGTACGAGTGAGGACCTCGCTGCGACCGCGCCGTACGAATCCTTGCTTGCATCATGCTTGTACCTGTACCCAAGGTATATAATATTACTACAGCAGCAGACAGTAGTAGTACCTTGTTCGGACACCAGTAGTTGTTTACAAGCGTTGATGCCTTTCTTTGTTATACGCGTACCGGTGTGTCTGTCTGCATTCATTCCTGATCGCCATTATTTTTTTATCGACGCTCATCATCTCCACTTTTTGTATGCTGGCTGAGGCCACAAGAGACTGCAGCTGCTAACAGCTACGCAGCTGCTCAGCTGTTGTTGTTGTATGAATCCTGAACTCCATCCGGATAGGAGTCAGTCAGTGTGTTCGTCCCACGAGTATTGTATGCCTCATGTACCGCAGACAGCACCATACATGTATGTGTTCGTATGCATCATCTGGTGCCAAAAAAGGATCGATTGTGATGGCGTGATGGCACCCCCCTCGGCGTAGCAGAAAAAGTTTCTAATTATTTTCTCTACAAGTACACATTTTATATTATTTTTCGATTGTTCGGCACGGAGGCGTGTCTTCTGTTCCGCCTGATGCGAAGTTTTTCGTTTCTTGTCTTGGTTGTTTGTGGAACACGACAAAAAAAAAACAAATCTCTATGTACTACAAAAACAAAAACCGCAAAAATATATATACTATTGTTAAAGAAACTTATTTTATTGTACTGTTTATACTATACGTGCACAAAAGTTGCTCACTTCCTTTTTTTTTTGTTCAGCCCCAAGGTGCGCCCTTGTGCGGCCGCCCTTGCACCTTTTTCCCTTTTTTTCCTTTTCTGCTCGTTTTTTGTTGATCACATTTCCAGGTTCTGAAAAAAACATCTATCTGCACACCCAGTCGAATCATCGAATCCTCCCTGTTCCCCCTAAGAGCGTCGGTTCTCTTCTCGTTGTCGTCTGCCCCCCTGCGGTCCCTGCTGTGGTCGGAAGGAAGGCTATCCGCACTGCGGCTGCGCTGTGGCCGAATATCGCCCTCCCTGCCAGTCGCGAGGAAGGCTGGTCTGAACCTTTGGCCTGTCGGAGATACCCTGTGCTACGTTTTGTCTACACGCTTTTGGAGCCCTGCTGCCCGAAAAGATCTCCAGCCTACGCGCGGAGCCGGGCCTGCCTGGGCGTTGGTCTGTGAGCTGGGCTACGAAAGACACACACTTCGTGGTATCGCAAAGGGTCAGGCGGGATGAGCTCGACGGTCCCGGTACCGTATCCTTACGAGTTGGTGTGCGAAAGCGATTTCCCTGTTGTCGGCTTTCAGGAGGGAGAAAGGGCGACTAGCGTCCTGCGCACAGTATGCACGCTCATCACCGTGAGCATCATCTCTTCATGGTGTTCGCGGCGGAATATCGGGAGGCTCTTGCTTTTCTTCTCGCACTGGTTAAGGTGAGCCAAGTCGGACGGTGGGGTATTGGGTAGCGCGTGGCTCGGCTTGGCTGGTTGCTGCTCTTGGTGCCGGTGTGCTCTTTATCCTTCAGGCAGGCGCTACTAGTAAAAACCCACTTTCCTTGTTTTTTTTCGTGTGTTTCACAAACCAACATCTCGTGATCTCGTGCCCCCATGGCATCTCTTGGCGTTGTCGTGCTGTCGAAGGAGGTAGCTCCTCGTTGCGGCTTAAACATCACGAGAGACGTCGCCCGGGGACCACGTGGGGTGATTGCAACGTGTGTCTCGCTCGATTCGGGGTTCAGCGACGAGCGTAGTTCCTCCTTCAAACGTGTGCCACGAAGTCTGTGCCACGACGACGAACGAACGATATACATAGGTAGATAGATACACAGAAAAACGACGATGTTTGTTTGGCCAGCAGACATATTTCCTTTCCTGCGTTTCTGCTTTGCTTTGACTGCATGTTGTTTTTATTTTTTTTCTCTGGCTGTGCGCCTGTGCTGGCTGTTTGGCCACCCCCTGTCCAGTACTATTGTGTTCGTATAATCCATCTGCGTACCAACCTTCCGTGGTGTGCTTGCCGAAGAGGCCAGGGTCTAAATTCGAGTCACAACACTGGTACACTGGTACAGAGATATCTGCTGCGTTCAGAATGCTGCGAGCTAGCCCGCGTGCTTATAGCGCCGAGGTTTATCGGGTCGCTGAAGCCCCTCCTGATCTACTGCTTGCTGCGGTGGGGCGTTACTATTAATAATGCCCTGGGTTAGTGTGGGCTCTGTGGTACAACAGCATAATAATGTCTGACGCTCCTTGCACCCATTTTCAAGCAAAATCGCAAAAAAAAAATATCGCCTTCAGCAGCTCCGAGTATGACCGACGAGACTGCTGTTGTTTGTTGTGCTTGCTTGTCGGTTCTGGACGCTAGAAAACCCTACGTACGAACGAGCTTGTTGACAAAAAATATCATAGTCGTCGTAAGGTAGTAGTAGGAACAGTTTCGCTCGCGGCGCCTCTCTCCTCTCTCCCTCTCCCGGCATTCAGTCATTCTTTTCTGAGGATGAGATTGCAGCAGTGTACATGTACATATCATATCACATATCCCAAAGTGTAAAATGACGAGGCAATAATTTGACGTCAACAAAAGAAGAAAAACCGCCGTCTGTCCCCTTTCTGTCTTCCCCAACCTCTCACCCGCCGCCACAAAGGCTTTTTTTCGCTTTTTGATACCTGGTAGTTATACGAAGACATTCCCGTTTTTTTTTTTTTCTCATGTTGCTAAAGAACGGATCACACTAAATCCAAGTAGTTTGTACTCTGTAAAGTGGGTCCCAAAAAACGTGGGTGCAACAACAGTGGTAAAAGCGGATAGAGCGCGCGTTTTGTCTCACGTCTCTTCGCCACGCTCTGTCGCCACGCGCGTGTGTATGATAGGTGCATTAAGGCTGGAAGGGTTTTGTTGTTAACATATATATTCACTGCCATTATATTCGTAGTACGATTGTGCAGTAGTCTACAGTGGGTTCAAAATTGATGCATCTTGTTGTTTTTTTTTCCGTTTCCGTTCTACTAGTATCAAAAGCGTAGCCACCGCTCCCACCATCACCCCGACCCCACGACCACGGCCACGACCACCACCACCACCACCACAGCCACCACGAGCAGCACATCCAAACGTGAAATCGCATCTCATTTTTGTCAGGATTTTGGTGGCTCGTCTTGTCTCGAGACATGACCCGGTTGTCTGTCTGTGTGGTACTGGCTGTCGTCTGGACACCAGGGTAACTTTTTTTTTGTGAAACTACGGGTCGTTGAATACTTAACCAACTCACCGGACAATAATACGATATGAGATCTCGTATCTGCTGGCTGGCTGCCGCCCCCCCCCCTCCATACTCTCGGGCCCCGACCAAGCGATGCCCGTACGTGTGGTGACGATGCCGTGTGGGTAGTGACAGTTGCATGGGTCGCTATCCGCGTCATGTATAGCTTGGCAGCAGCACCGATACTAGCCCGTGCGTCTTTACGGGCCTTTGGCGGCACCGACTTCAGCCATCTTTTCTTCCTTTCGTCGTTCGTTTCGGTATGCTGATTTTTCTCCCTGTGCACCAACTTATGTTCCTAAATATAACTACATCTTGTACATTAGTAGTTAATCAGAATATCTCATAAATTCAGAGACTTAGGAGTGTATGTATTTTTTCTTCCTCGCGTGCGCCACGAGTGCGCTCGTTCTTTGTCGCGACCGCTGAGACTACTCGTGCCCCTCCCGTTCAGAAGTGTCATCATCTGTCTAAAATACCAACATAATTACCAGGTACACATTAATAGTATCATTGTGCAATTCAAGATGGTGTAAAATTACCTGGAGAGCTCGAGCGACTCGAGGTTTTTTCCGTAGTTACAACATCATTTTGTTATGATACCAGGTACTATGGTACCATGTATCAGATACATACAGTAAGTAGTGCACGACGTACACCTTTTTTTTTTTTTTCCCCCCCATCCGCTCCACATCATCTCATCATCTCTCATCATCGCACGCGACAGCAGCACCAAGAGACGATCACCACGGCCGATGCGTCAACTTTTTCTTGCATTTTTTTTGGCGACTTGCCCTCCCTCCCCCCCTCGCGCTGTGTCCACGTGTTCTTGGTTCATTACGCCTATAACCATCGAGCACCGCACCGTCCGATGCCGGTCGCCTGCTTGTCAGGGGGCTGGGATGAGACTTGACGACTACGCGGAACCCCGACCCAACCAGTGCGCGGCACCGCTTAAAGCGCCGACACAAGACGACATGATGTTACAATACCAAAGCAGCACGTATATTTTGCTGTTCGGGAATACTTTCTCACTCGTTCCGTTCTGTTGACCAATCATAATGAGGATCAAAATCGGGTTAGGACCGCCGCGTTTGACTCTTGTTCCTTTTTTTTTTTTTTTTTTGCTGCCTGCGCCCCCCGCTCCCGCTGGGAGGACTAACGGTAGACTACTGTAGACTTTGGTCCCCCAGCCCACCGCCCACCACCACCTCCCACCACCACCTCCCAAAGACCTTCCGACCAGCCTGGTCACGCTTAAAAGGGACGACAGTAAGAATGCCGAGTATGGGGGCATCGGAGGAAGACTGTACAGGAGGGAAGAGGAGGAAAAACAAGCGTGTGCTGATGTTGCTGGGCCTTGTACGTATACGTGGTATGGTGTGCGGGTAATGCATGCGGGTGTGTTCAGTGGAGTGAACGTCTTGCAAATTTTGTTCGAAAATGTAAGAACCGTTCTGATTCATGTCCATAACCGAACAGCCTTTACATTTCGGGACAGAGCGGTGGACGTGACACCACGATTATGTGTCTGTCTATCTTCGCTTCTCGCTTCTTGCATGAGACCAGTTGATCTTCAAGCATGCAGACTGATCCTGTACAAACAAGACAGCAGTAGAACGGAGGGTATATTGATTTACTGCTGCAGATTTGTGACGGCTCTATCGATTATTATTGAACTAAGTTTTTTCGTACTTTCGATCGAAAGTAAAAAGTACGATGGTACTGGTTCATAACATGGGTTCCAGGCTGCGTACCGGCGCATGCCCCGACCGGGTCCGTTTTTTTTCGTTTTTTTCCGCCGAAAATGTTGCACCATATGGAAACGTTGGATGTTGTACTGGTGGGTCTGTGTGCACAGTATGTTCTTGACCGAGTGGCGAAGACGAAGACGCGCGAGCGAGCGTCCTCAGTCCTCATGGATGGATGCCACTGCTTGCTTCTGGTAGTGCGGACGTGGAGGAGTGTCTAGTTTGCCGTCGATGGATCCGGAGAAAGGGGGGGGACAAAAGGCCAAAAAAGTAACTAACAATGGCGAGAAAAATCGAGTGCGCAGCAACAGCAACAGCAGGCAGCATTTACATGTTGACGGGTATCCACTTTTGTGTGCGAGTACTAATAATAGCACATGCCTGGTATGTGTATACCTGGCTTAATACTATTATTACTAATATATCTACGATGTGATACGATGCGATCATCTCCATGTTGACGTCGCATCCCGTCTGTTCGTGCTGTGAAGCTACCTGGTATAAAATACAAACCTTAAAAGCAACAAAAAGTGTCAACGAACCAATGAAGAAACATGACCCAAATCTAGTTTCTTTATATCTGCACAAGAGTAGTTTCCATACAAAACTGTTTGCGGCTGGTTTTCGACTCGTAAAGTTGTAATATTGCGTTCGACTTGAAAAATAACGCGTTTTTGGCTGATTCGACTCGAGTGCTGAAAATCGGCTCGCACTCACGGAACAGGCCTTCTGTGTACGATGCACGCTCAATCAGGGGCTCGGTTCTGTTCGACGCTTGCAAATTTCGCTCGAAATGTACAAAATCGGTCGTCGACACCGAAAACCTTTTTTCAGAGCTAATTCGGTTCTGGATTCCCAAAATCGGCTAGGGTTATATCCATTATGCTGTTAATAGTTCTCATTTCGATAAAATGGGGCTCTTCGAGCATAACCGGAAGCCTGACCCGTAAGAAGCAGAGCTGGGAAGATTTTCAGCATGAAGACGTATGAGCTTAACAAGCCCAAAGTAGACACCTCCCTTTTGTACACAAATGACCTACTGCTGTTCGTGATGGGCATCTTCACAGCTTCCGGGCGCTCTACTGCGCGATCTATAGACACCATGTCAACTTGAACCGACATCGGCGATGTTGTTTGCCAGAACTTTGCACGTGCGTTTGAATTTTTTTTTCGAAGCAGCACCAAACGCGAAGTTCGGAGATTTTTCCAAGCACATCATAGCAACTGAAAACGAGCAGAAACGAGCCCAAAAAGCCACAAAGGTGTACCTGGCTAGCGTCAGGGTGCAAGCAACAATGGCCCAAAAAGCGAGAGCAAATAGTCCTCTCATGCACCGCAAAGTGGAACGAAATAAAAACGGCCTCGTTTTAGCGGCCATAAAACGAAAAACATGTCTTTGAATGTTTTTGAACAAGTCAGGCTTTCCATGCCCATCGTAAGCGATACTGCTGCCCTACGACGGACGAATAACAACCGAATCATTGGTCGGATTTTTGGCTCCTATGATAGGGAAGAAAATTGGCTCGCCCGGCTCAAAATCAAATGTTACTCAGCCTTTGTATAAACGACCCCTGAAAATCGGCTTCATAAACCGAAAATCGGCCTTTCCCCAAAACGGGTCTGCGGTCCTCGAAGTGTTAAAAGCCGGACCAAGGTCGACCTCCTCCTGTGTGTTTCGAGGCCGGCGCCCATGAGTGAGTGGTGATCAGCTACCAGCAGTGGCAGTAAACCGACGGCATTATGCAGTGGTACCGATAGCTATGTATGGTGCTTGGTACTGCGGGCAGCCCCGACGGTGGTTGTTAGCCAACGCTCTTTTTCCCCCGGCTTCTACACATGGACTGCTGGCCAAAGGTCACGAGGTGTAAAGCGCTGCGGTTACGTCTGAATTTGACCTTTTATTCCCACTTTGAATTTGACCTTTAACTCCCACTTTTACCACCCCGTTGCACACACACATGACACCACATCACACCGTCGGTAGTAATTTTTCCTTGTATGATACCAACGGGTAGTATACCTCGTACGTACGTATGGGTATAACATAGAGCTGCTGTCCCGCTTCTTGTTTGTTGCCCGGTCCTCGAGTGTGATTTTTTTCTTTTCTACCCTGGTTGTTGGCGTTCTGCCTTGCGGCCGAGGCTACCTGTCTCAACTTTTCGGTGTGTTTTTTTGTTTTTTTGAAACACGTCAGCTGTTCAACATTGAATATCGAGCTTTTGCATTGATCGGTATGGTGTAGACTACCGGTATTAGTAAACAGCTGGATGTCAGCGTTCTCGACAAGAAGTGGTCGGTGCTTACGTTTTTTAAGCGTTGCAGCAGATGAAAAAGGTTGCAAGCTTCGCATGCTGGTCTCCATTGTAGCGGTCACGCATTTTTTTCATCCCTCGTGCAGCAGTAGGCTGATGGCTGGCTGGTGGCTCTCCTGAACAGCGCCTGGCGGTTACAAGCGAGACGATTTTATTTGGGCCATCGGTTGAATATGAAGAACACATATTCCATACAGCAACAAGCAGCAGAACTTGTTTTTTAAAAAAAAATATGCTCGTGCATGTGGACGGAACCTAACCTACTGCCAGTACGTACGTATTGACGAGTGTACGAGTACTCGCATGCATGTACCAGGCATGTGACACCCTTGAATTGAATATAGTCTGATGTTGATGTCAGTAGTTGGATAACAGCAGTAGCAGCATAATAGTATCCACTTTTTTTTTTTTGCGAGTTCCCATACCACCATACCTTACCTAGCCCGTCTTTGTTCGTTGACGGCGACCGACGGATTCCAAGTGGGTGTTCATTTCTTTGACCATGTTCATCGACCGCAAAACTTGTGGTACACTTGAATATTATAAAACACCGTAACTATACCTTTACCTGGATAGCTGCTGTACTGGAACGTATCTGGAACATGTGCATAAATGTATACGTGCGTGGTTACCAGGTATACGCTGTATACGCGGCGGCTGCCCCGTCCGGGCACCTGGTACGAGGAGACAATTATATATTACGGGGGGCCATGGTAAATAGGACCAAATCTTGTTCGTAAAAATATGAAAATATATAGGTGTTTGTGTTCACCGTAGGTCCTATTAACTATGGTCCCCCGTAACAGTACGTTGGCGATGGCAAGGACGAGTTACTATTAGTACTACAGCAGGTACAGCAGTAGTACACGGCTGGCACAGCGGCAGCAGCACAAGGGACAACTGCTACCGCTCTGTCTATCGAGGTGTAGCAGCATATTCGTCGACCCTCGCTCGACTTCCGCATGCCTGTTGTGGTATGATAGGATGTATGAGGTGCGCAATCACACCTTGTTTGTTTTTCTTGCGTGCGTTTTGCCGCGAACGCTCATGCTGCTGTGTGAAACAGCCAACCAAAACATAGACGAGCTTCGATTCTGACTGTTGAAAAAAAAAATGAGTAAAAAAGTGTAGACAAACACCTACTGCACTGCTGCTGTGCGCGCCATGCATGCACATGTCGTACGTATGTGTGCATCCAGAAATGCGGGGGCGATAATTTTTCTCAGACCCCAATTTCGGTCCCGACGTCAAATCACGCGTCAAAATTATAATCCGTCGTGTACATACTTGCGTATATATTTCTCAGATATAAACTCTTTTAGGACCGCAATCCCGTTTGGGGACAAATTACTTAGAATTTGACTGGTCTGTCCCCAAAACGGGACTGCGATTCTAAAAGGGTTAGACAACAGCTGTGAGATCGATGATTGTGTCGAAACAACTACCTGGTACCTGGTAATCTTTTTGGCAAGCTGTGTGTGACACTTATACCTCGGTCACGCGTACTATACGGGTTTAGAACTAAATTATCGGACACACAAACGACCCCGCAGTCTACGAAGCGCTAAATACTGACTGCCTGGCGCTGACGGCGAAAGACGAGCAACACAAAACACGAAAGCAGTGGCTCAGGCGCGCTTGTTTAGAAAAGCAAAGATGATTCAGGCCTTTTTCCAGACATAAACAGACCACAGGCTATATACTTCTAATACTACTACCACTACCACTACTACTACTACTACTACTACTACTACTACTACTACTACTACTACTACTACTACTACTACTACTACTACTACTACTACTACTACTACTACTAGATTTTACATCGCCTTCGCCCGAATTTTTGGGAGTTCCGGATCAACGGCGTTATTTTTGAGTGGCCGTAAAAATCCTTCAGGTGAGCCTGCGTGTGCCTGGTGAAAAACACCCAAGTTAAGAGACGAAAACAGCAGTAGTTCAGGCACTCTTGTTTCAGAAAAGGTACGATCGTCGTCCAGGCCTATTTTCAGGTATTCCTGAAGGCTGTATGTGGGGCGTACGGTGAGAGCCCAACAGCGCCCTGGAAAATAAGTACGTACTAGTACTCGACATCGCACTGCCGTATTGTAGAAACCAACAGCAGAGCATGCATGCACGCATGCCATGCCACGAGCATAGTGCATGCATGCCACGTGCTGCCGCGTGCTGCCACGCTGCCACGTATCGATGTTGTCTTCCCTCTCCACTTCCGCAATTCAAATTCGTCCGGAAATGTAACGATCGTCGTCGGAGAGTAAAAAATATTAAAGACCTGAGCGTTTCTTACATCTCCGGGCATCGTGATGCATGGTCCTGCATTTACACCCCGTACGTAGCCCCCTTTGATCGAAATATCACACGCCAAGCTTGTTCAGATTAAACATGATGAAAATCGAGTTTCGATCTTGCAGCTGAGTTGTGTGTGTGTTTTCTTTTTTTCCACGTACCTTACAGGTACTTTTCGATAGCACAGCCCAGAAGCGTTTTCGTTCCCTTCCAATACACCCTTCTAGGGAATGGCTACCACCGCAAATTTATGTGAGGACGTACTGGCAAAGACCCCCAAAACATCCGAATGTGGAAACCGCTCCCCACGAACCGCCAAGGAAAACCCAAGAGGCGGCAAACCAGGGGATGGTTTGTGATCATCCCCTGTTGAGCAGATGTCTCAATTTGCACCCCTGCGATCCTCCTGCTCTATCACCTATTACCCGCCCGAATGTATGTGGAAGCGCTTCAATTCAAATATTGGACAAAGGGGTTTTCACTGCTGTATAGTGAGGCATTTTCTAACAGGGGCTAGCACAATAATGTCGGAACCGCAGACAAGTATTGACCACCGCATCTGATTTGAGAGCCGCTGAGAATTTAGAACTTGGTAACGGTATTACATATGCCTGCCTTTCTGCTAGGTGGTCGGGTTCTCAATGTTGAATAATTGAGTGGCAGTTTTTTCGCCTCGGACCAACTGCCTTGAGCCTTGAGTGCCGAAGGTGACTGCGTCTTGAAGAATACCTGAGAGCCCTGTCCCAGCAGATGCGTGCCTTATAACGTACCTACGCCCGGAAAGGGGCAGGAAGGGAAGGTTTGTGCACCAAATGACGCTATTATAGATAGAAATGCCCATGTCGAAACCGGAGTTCAGGGCCACCTTACGTAGCTGTGATTGGGTACCTCATTCATGCCTTCAATGTCTTGTTTGGATGGAGTCAAATATCTTGCAAAATGCCTCTAGACTTGCCTTGAAAATGCCATGTGCCTGAACGTTGTTTTGAAAGGCAAACCGCGTTCTTGAGAGAAAATGGCAATAAGGCACGTCTACTAGGCATTTAGAGCAAAAAAGGTACTCGAAAGAAAATGCCTCAAGATCTGCCTCACTTGAATGATTTTTGCCTCCAGCGCCCTTTCCGCCAAGTGCCTTGACCGCCTACCGCGCGCCTTTAGCGCTGGGGGCTTACGATTCTCCGAAGGCGAACGCAAGAAGGAAGGGTGTCGTGTGTTGTTTTTTGCTACTGGTGCTGTCAACAACAATTATGTTGCAGGTCATTGTAGTTGTAATATTTGTTATGCTGCCTGCGGTAGTAGTACTGATGCTGCCCTCCCTGTGCGAGGGTAGCAAGTCTGCGGGGGTCCTGGTATGTCAGTCCTCGAACCTGATATGCTATGTTGTGCCTGGTATATATGAACGTTGGCTGCGCGACCTTTCGAACCGAATTCGTAGGCAACAGGCGAACTGAATTTTATTCAATGGAACGCCCGCCCTTGGACGCACATGAAACTCTTGTCTAAACTCATGAAGGTCAGCAGGTAGAGAATCATGCACCAGAGGCCGCCGAGATGACAATTGAACAATTTTCGATGCAGCGTAGTTACTGCTCTGCTGTAATACAACAGAGTAGACTACGATTACGGGGGACCCTAGTTTATAGGACCTGCGCTACACACAAACACCCATATATTTATGTATTTTCAATGACAATATTTGGTCCTATTTACTATGGCCCTCCGTAAATAGTGTACAAAACAGTCCTAAGCAGGACCAGGTAGTGCTGAAGCGCCAAAATGCATGCACGTTGCTTGTTGGGCCTCAATCTTTTAAGGCTCGCCCTAGCAGACATGACCCCGTTCGAACTGCAGTCCCGTTGTGGAGACCAATTACTTGGGATTAGAGTGGTTTGTCCCCGAACGGGACTGCAGTCCTTAAAGGGTTAACGCCATTCTGCGAAGAGGGGTGCCCTCACCCTTTTTTGCCCTATAACCCTTTTTTGTGAACGCTGCTGCTGTAAGTACCTTAATCTGACTGTAATTCCAAGTGTTTCGTACCCACTGCAGGCGTTCAGTCCTGAACGGGTTGAGGGCTGTTTCGAGCCTCAACGAGCCCTACTGGCGTTTTGTATGACCAAAAATAACGCCGTTATACCGGAAACCCCAAAAACAGGGGACAGGGCAGAGACCCTGTTGATGATCGCGTTAGCCCTTACAGTACTGCCGCTGTACACGAACAAGCCTACACCCGGCTTACTCTAATTCCAAGTGTTTGGTCCTTACAAGGGGAGTGCACTTGTGGAAGTCCTCCACGGGTCAACGCTTCCGTAAAAAAAAAAAAGTCTCCCCGTGGACCAGAATCGTATTGCAAGTGCATCGTCCTTTTCCTCTGATTATTCTTGGGAGTTCCCGTCTGCGGCTGTGGAACAAAAAACTTGTTGGGCGCGATAATACCACCACAAAACGTTGTTCTGCAACATATTCTACTCTCGTTCCAAGTTCCAAGTTCTACTCTCGTTCCGAGTAGTGTCCATGAAACGTGAGCGCTTGGGCCTTGCTTGAAGCGTGCCTTACCTCTAGCTATTAATAGTTACCTTCATGCGGTTGTTTTCCACAAACATTTAACCCTTTTTTAGGACTGCAGTCCGGTTTCGGGGACGAACTACTTTGAATTAGAGTAGTTTGTCCCCGAAAACGGGACTGGGTTTTAACCCCTCCAAGGCTGCAGTCCCGTTTTGGGGACAAATTACTTGGAATTAGACTGCTTTGTCCCCAAATCGGGACTGCGGTACTAAGGGGGTTAAAAAGGTTAACTCCACCTGAGGCGAGCCTTCGCCACTTTAATGCTGCAGTCCCCGTTTTGGGCACAAATGGCTCTAATTTCTATTTTTAATAGTGGGTTGTTCCCAAAATAGGATTTTGCACTCCCAAAAGACTTGCGCTTAGTACTCGTACATACGCACACATCACGCGTCCGTCCGAACGCGTGTTACACACCACCCAGTGCCGCCAAACGAACCAATACGTACGGACCCTGGGTGCGCTGGATGTTGTCCCATACGTGCATCGTACGTACCTGTTCCTATTTTTGCAAAAAAAATGTCCCGCACAAATTCCAATACAACTACACAGCAGCAGCACAACAGCAGTAGTAGTGTTGTTTACCCAATTTGACACATCCGTTACACATCCAAGTTTGTAGCAGAGGTGTCGTGTGTTTTCTTCACATGAAACCGTTCATTCTACCCGTCGACATCCAGCACAACCACCAGTGCCCGTGCCGATTCTTCTATCCTAAGAGAGATACAAGTTCTGCGTTCACAGAGCTACGCCACAGCAGAGATACTACGTCGCCACGTATGTATGCAATGCAATGCCATGTCATCATGCTGCGTACGACAGGCACGACATACACATTCCATGACCTACAAAAACGAGACGAAACAAAGTTGAGACCCTGGGGTCAATCGGCTTGTGTCCCACGAGAAAAAAAAAATCTACTGATACTCGAAATTAGCAGTGGGATAATGTTTTCAGCAGTCAGAAAATCAAGCCGGAACGGAGATGAGACCACGTAAGTAAATTGACTTGTCACGATGGGTGGTTTTCCAAATGGGCACTGCTCAACACACTGCTGCTGGTGTACCGCTACAGCAGTAGTAGCAGCAGTAAACGTGTTCTCTGTTCCTTAAAAACGTGGGTCGCGGTGTCGCGGTTCCAAATTCCAAATTATCGAGCCTCGCGCGATTCTAGATTCTTGGGATTATTGAATCTTTTCAGTATATACTGCTGCTGTATCACTTGTTATATCATACTGTTTAATAGTTCAATTCTTGAATCTCTGAACGAAAACAACCTTCGGGCCGTCGGAATCTGTTGACGACCTTCATATACCACACACAACACCCTGTCCCTATTGTCCGGAAGGTACACGGAACGCTTGTATACTGAAATCAAGTGAAGAACGGAACGCTTGTATACTAAAATCAAGTGAAGACGGTCCTTGAATTGCCGGACAGAGGGGTCTGATAGTTCTGGCTCATCGTACGTCATACTGGTTCCTAGTGGAATACTTTCGCGACGGAAGAACATGAATCGACCTGGTATTCAGGGGAATGTCGCCACCATTAATATTAACAGTAAAAGTAAAAGTCGCGAGCAACGCCGGTCGCCCCTCTCAGTTCTTTCTCACCTTCACTTTTTACCCCTCTCTCCTTTTCTCTCTCTCTCTCTCTCTCTCGTCGCTTTGTCGTCACTCGTCGGTTACCACTGGTTTGAAGTTTTGGCTGCTCTGCGAGATTTTTGGCGTTGACAGTGTCGTTGCTTTTTGAATATTCATGTATTTCCTACCGTAGTTTTAGTATGTGGTTGCTCATATTTTTCTTGTCGAGACGTCTCTATTGTATCATATACTGGCATTCATCTCAAGAAGCTTTTTGCTCGATTTGTTTTTTTACCGTTGGCGCAACGGCTAGTACGATATTTACGATATTTCTGCTGTAAAATGATGGATCATGGGGACGCTACCAGGCAGGCACTACAGCAGCGGCAGAGCAGTATATGTTATATATTACGAACGATACCTGTTTCCTCTTTCGGCCCAAGCACGGCTACGAGTATGATGCTCACATACCAGATGCAAATCAGTACACCTCTTGACTACTGCTGCTGTGGTATGTATTGCCCAAATGTCGGAGTAATAGCTATTTACGGGGGACCATATGTAAATAGGACCAATTATGTTTATTAATGGTAAAAATGGGTAAATATATAGGTTTTCATGTATACCGTAGTTCCTATTTACTATGGTCCTATTTACTATGGTAATAAGCGTTACTATGGTAATAAGCGTTGTCGTATTAATATTTTACGGGGGTCCGTAGTAAATAAGACCAAATATTGTTGGTAAAAAGGTAAATAGATAGGTTTTCATGTATACCATAGGTCCTAGGTATTAACTATGGACCCCCGTAATACCAGGTAGGCCGCGTACTCTTCTTTTTTTTTTTTTTTTCTTGGCAGAGCGGTGGTATGGTCTGTTGTAAACAGCATTCGTTTGTACATGTATTTATGAGACATGTTTTGATACTTAAATGAATTGTGGAAAACCTTTTCTCCTGAAAACAAAAAAAGACTAACCTACGTATTATTACCCACATCTTGTAGTGATTTTCCATGCAAAAAGTATTGTGCATAAATTTCAAATCTGCTCATAGGTACGTGGGTTGCGGTTCCAAATTCCAGATTCTGAACTGCTATTTCGGCCCGCTCTCCTTTGATTCATTCGATGATTTTTGGGTCGGGCGACCCTTACTCCTGGTGGCTCAAATGATCAAATGTCCGGTTAGTCGTAGGTATTTGTTGTTTTCTTTCCGGAGGTACTCAAAAAAACATTCACACTATTTTCCAGGCAGTTGTCCCCAAAAATACTTTCCGCGACGTTACCTGATGCATTTCTTACGCGAAAATTGTCCCGCATCAGGCACCAAAAACGTGGGTCGGAGTGTCGCGGTTCCAAATTCCAAATTCTAGAGCTGCTGTTTCGGCCGGCCCTCCCTCGGTTCATTTTGAAAATGGTGCAAATCCCAGGTTACTATCGTACGAAAATTGTTTTTTTATGAAGCGTATACTGCGTACGGCTGCAATCGTATTCCTCGAATATTCCCAAGTAGTTGTACTCAAACCGCGGGGGCAGTTTTATAGCGGTCAAGCGATACCCGGAGGTGCTGATTGCTTTGTGTGGCTGAAAAGGACGAAACTACGAGTATGCACTACTTTCTGTGTAGTTCGTGGCATTCGAAGAAGGGGCTCTCCGGGGGTCTCGATCGGTCGCACCGACATCGTTTTTGTCTGTCTGTTCTATTAATACGATAGCCATTTTACGAAACCTGAGTTTTTCGCTGCTTAGGCGGGCAGCTATTAATAGCTGCGCGTGTGATGCTGGCGATGCAAGACTATGTGCGTTGATGTTGTGCCTGGTGGGAGTGTGATTTCATCGCGTGGTTCAGCTGGCCTGCACCATGCACAGGTACAGGTAAGCAGCAAGATCAGCAACAATACATGAGAACGGGAGGCGTCTCTCGCTCGGGCTATTTCTGCGTTCTCTCGCACGGGATATGACGAGCAACCTTTCAGGGTTGGTGTGATACGAACGTACTCGCGCGACCGGCAGTAGGAATAGTGCTTCATAAATGCAACCATGGAAACACCTGCTTCATAATGTGTATGTACCTGGGACCTGGTGCTCACGCACGGCAGCGACAAACATTTTAACCCTTTTTATTGCTGTAGTCCCGTTCTGGGGACAAATTACTTGGGAATTGAGTGGTTTCTCCCTAAACAGGACTGCAGTACTTTAGCAAGAGGGTCGGAGACGGAAATGAACGTGTACCAGGTACTTTTTCATCGCCCTCTCGCTTTCTGTACGAGTATATAGTATTCGAATGACGATATGTTTTAATCTATATCCCCCAGAGAGCCCCCCCTCCCCCCTCCCCCCCCCCCCCCCCACATGCGATTACGGTACGGGCAGGCATGAAATGATTACCGTACCGTAAGGATGCGGGTTATATGCTGAAGGGTGCGATGTTTTTCTTTTGCGCTCGTTTTCTTCAAAACGGAAAGGTTGCCAGTACCGAACAAGGCGTTTTCGGGAATATCTGCTCGAGAGCCATCCGAAAACATTATGTTCGGCTTTATCAAGCACCTCTTGCCGTTGGGGAGAAAAGAGCACTCAAGAACGATCGCCCCGTTAAGCGATGATAACCCGCATCCTTACGGTGCACGAGTACCCCCCCTCCCCCCCCCCCGCCGCCCCCCGTTCGTCATCGCCACCGCCGTTGCTCGGTAACCCCCTGCTGCTTTTTTTTTTCTGGCTCTCTTTTGCGCGATGTTGCCCCGTCTACGCCCGTGGGTTGTTGACGGTTGTTGCCCAAATCTTGCGCTTTTTTTTCTTCATGATTTGTTTTGTTTCCACAGCGGGCTTGTGCATCAGATCGCGGAGCTGGTCATGGCGGAGATGGTGCTGCTCTGCTGGTCCAGGTCGGAGCTCCTGGTTCTCATTAAGGCGTTGAAGTTCATGGAGGTCGTTGGGGCCAACATGCTGGCGGTTACGAACGTGGCTATCTGTGTCAACTTAGCGTTGATAGTGTCGGTGAGTCGGTGGGCCAGTTGCTGCGGCAGTTTTCACACACGTCCGTGTAAACATGAGCTGGCCCCTCTACTTGATAACCCTTTTGGGGCCGCGTTGAAGGGTTGACTGAATAAACTCGGAAAAATATTATCGAAGAATGAACTATCACGGGGGACCACAGTTAATAGGACCTACGGCAGAGACAAAAACCTATATATTTCCCTATTTTCATCATCAATATTTGGTCAACCCTTCCGATAACACCAGTACTTGATACGAGATAAATATATATATATATACTAGCAGTACCTCTCGCATTGAAATTTTTAAGAATATCAGCGGCAATAATTCAGCATCATTTTTTTTTTTTTGCGATTTTCGATTTTTTCCGGGAACTTTGCTCGGCGCGTGTTCCGTTATGCTTTGCCGTAGCCTCTCATTGCGGGGATCCGGAGTATAATGTACAGGCTGTGCCATAAGGAGTTCGATTATTGCGGTAGCTTTTTTCTTTTTTTCTTTTTGTGTGTTTGATGACATGACACGCTTCTGTAGACGGTTCCGTGGAAGGCGAAAGCGAAAATATATATAATATATATATGTGTTGCGTTACTACTCTGTAGGCCAAAGATGCTACGAGTACTCTGCTGATGTGATGGTTTTTTGTACATGGTGCGCTGATGGTACGAACACAATGCTACAATCCGTACAGACAAGTGTGTTGGCAGTGTTGGCATTTTAGTTTTAAGTACTACCAAAACCCTTACCAATTTTATTTGAACCCTTAAAACACGTCGTACCCTTTTTTTGTTTTTGTTGAGAGTTTACAGCGGAGACGATTGTAAGCCCATGCCATGCGCTTGAACTGTTTTGGCGTTCAGTGATGACACTTGTCGTAAAACCCACACGCAACAGCTTTCGTGAGCAAATGAGCAAAAAAGACCCACATTTGGTTTGATTTTGCTCACGAAAAAACAACCCAAATTGACAAAAAAAGCATGCTCACTTTCGTTTCTGAACCAACCCTCTTGAGGCAAACTGCACTCACCTATTTTGAGGACAAACCGCTCAAAATCTGAGCAGGTTGTCCCCCAAACCTTGAATTTTGTGTGGTTTCTTCCCAAGACGGGACTGCAGTGTACCAGGTATACTATTACGGGGGGACCATATTACGGGGGTCCATAGTTAACAGGACCTATGGTATACATAAAAACCTATATACTTACCTATTTTTACTAACGAATTTTGGTCCCGTTAACTATGGACCCCAGTAATAGTAAATAGGACCAAATGTTGTTGTGAAAAATAGGTAAATATATAGGTTTTAGTGTGTACCGTAGGTCCTATTTACTATGGTCCCCTATTATGGTAAATCGCAGGGATGAAATGAATCAACATTACCACAGGGGGGCATACCGCCCTGGCCGTCAATGTGAGGAGCGTTTGTACATTGATACGAAGACCAAGCGGTCCATATTTTGCCGCATGTAGTGGTAGTAAACCCACGAGGGACACAAAAAAAACAGGTATCCCCTTCTACCCCCCGCCGTGTTTATGCGCCGTGTTATTAAGCCCACGAGGGACTAAAAAAAAGCAGGTATCCCCTTCTATCCCCCGATGTGTTGCAACCGGCGCAAAAGTGCCCGCTCAGGCGAACTTTGAGAACCTGCCCGCAAAAGAAAACTCGTGCTTCACAGGGGAAACCCCACACAATTTGAAATTGGCGCGGAGCGAATTAGCACACACAAGCGCACCACAGCGAACCAGCACACACAAGCAACTACGCCGTCGCCACTGCTGCTGTACACACCCAGCAGCAGAGGCTACAGTGGGCACGCAGCCACACCGCTGGCACTCATAGCATCCCATTTAGATGTGTTGATGCCCCCTGTTAGTACGGGGGGCCATAGTAAATAGGACCAAATATTGTTCGTAAAAATATGGAAGTATATAGGTGTTTGTGTGCACCGTAGGTCCTATTAACTATGGACCCCCGTGATAGCCCCGTTTTGGGGGCATATTTCTCATAATTTGACCATTATCCATAATAGTTTTGTCCCCGACACGGTAGTTTCTGCAAGGGTAAAATTGATCAATCCGTGTCTACAGTATGTTGTCCCGTCATGGCTGCGGGTAACGTGGACGACTATTAATAGGTGGCCACAGAGTGGAGCGCGAGCTCTGCTAAATCTCTGCAAAACCGAACCTACTTTTTTTTTTGGTAGACACCAACCCACTTGAAATTTGTTTGGTAGGGACAATTTTTGCAGAGGAGAAAGGGTTACAGCAGCTATATATTAAATATATATTCATATTATATATTAATAGCACAAATTCACGGAAGCGGACGAGGTGAGAGGAGGCGTTATTGTTGCACCCGATGCGGGGATGAACGATCCGTTTTGAGGCGTCAGGGGAGAACTGCCAACGGAAACATGACGATTGCAGCAGAAGCAGCAGCAGTATCAATTAAGCCACTGCTTTTGTTGAGGGGTGATGCATGCCAGGTACCAGGTATTTTGGTTACCGAACGCAAGCAGCCGTGTATATGCCGTATATGTAGGACTGCAAAATCGCTCAGCGTTTGCGCCTGCAGCAGTACCGCCCCGAAAGCGGGCCTGGTGACTCGTCCTAAAGTACGATTGCTCGGCGCTTGCGCCTTCCCCTCTTTATACCCTTTTTTTCGAGAAAACCAGCGTGGAAAATTCGTCCCTGGGAGGGGTGTGTTGTGTTTTACCACCGTGTGATAATGCTGTACGGTACATACACGGCTTCTTGCATTTTGACTCGTACCAAAAATCCCGTCGATAATTATGGTTGCCTTGTCCGTTGTTAAAGTCCCCCACCCTGCCTTAATGAGGATCGGCTCTGGGATTCGTACAAGGGGGGGGTGTTCTGTTTATCACCCGCGTGTTAAATGGTGCTACTTGTACCAAGTACGATGCGATGCGGACTTGGTGTACATCGTACCCATCAATGCTCGTGCTGTGCTTGCTGGAGGGCGTATCTCTGTGGCGTAGCTTTGTGACCACAGAACTTTGTATCTCTGTAGGATTGAAGAATCGGCACGGACACTGGTTGTGCTGGATGTCGACGGGTAGAAAGAACGGTTTAATGTGAAGAAAACAACAACAACAAACAACAACACTCACTGGTGTTGTTGCGCTCTGACCGGGGGATTGTGAGTCACGTTTACCTTTTCATACACAAGCATGAGAAGTTCCAGAATGGTGCTTCTATTTTCCGATTAGAAGTGATAATTCGTACGTGGTATGTTGGTGAACCCTTTTGATGACGACCAACACAGCAGCAGCGGTAAGCTTTGATGGCAGCGCGAGTGCGTGAGCGCCCAGCAAGCAGGGACCGGTAGGATCGTGTTCGCGCCTTGCCACCTGTGCAGCACGACTTCTTGGCACTGTGAACTCGGACGCACCAATTTTGTATCATCCCCCCCCCCCCCCCCCCCCAAACATGCAGTGGCAGCAGTTACTGCTATAATGGCCAATTTTTCCTCGTCGTTCTTTTTTTTTTTTTCTCTCCCTGGGTACTGCGGGGTCCCCTATTTTGGGGACAAACTACTCTAATTCCGAGTGCTTTGTCCCCTACAAGGGACTGCGGTCCTAAAAGGGCTGTAAGTCGAAGGAGGTTAATATGACCAACTTGTCCGGTTTTGGTATTGGTCGCTATTTTTGTCGCCATGTGTATCATGTGGGTACCGAAAAGCAGAATATATGCCAAAACAAAAAAAGCAGAAAATATGCCAACCAAGAAACACCTTCGTAGAAGGTGAGCAAGTCTTTGAAACCTTGTTTGTTGGGACACCATCCTGGAACAAATTCGAGCATAGGCTTGTTAGATACCAGGTGGGGGTTAGTGAAGAGCTCGCTGATGAGAGACCATTTCTTATTTGTAAGATTCCTCAGCGTCCCCCAAGACTTGAGAGAGTCTCGTCTCCCCTTCGAAGAAATACGATGTCTCTTTTCTTAAGCGTCCGAAAAGTCTGCCTTGCGTTTTGAAATGTGTGTGTTTTTTTCATGAATTCGTGGGCCTGTACTATTCCAGTAGTATCAGTACAGCAGTAGTAGTAACTAGCCCGTATGTATATGTAACCGTTCTATTAATAGGATTTTTAAGAGAGGAGAAAGACGTCGAAAATTGGTGGCGATCAATTATTACAGCGTCAGCGATGCCAACAAGCAACGCGGGCCGCTGGGGTACGCGGGGGTGTTACAGATACAGAGAGCACCCGATTTTGTACGCAGAAGACCTTGTGGACACAACACGTGCGCTGCTGCTACGTGCTCGTACGACTTGTATATGCGTCGCGCGCGCACCAATGGTGCTGCTGTTGACGGGACCGCACCTCAATAAGATTTTGTTTCGCTAATTTGGGTCTCGAAGGGGCGAATAACTGAGAGCAGGAGTAAAGGTCGGGGGTGGGTCGAGGGGGAGGGACTACTACTCCCTCCCACCCTTCGACCTCTCACTTCGCCACGTTTCTTTTCGCCATGGAAGTTCACATCGGGACACCAGGCGAGCGTTTGAGGGGAAACCAAAGACCAAGCTACCAAAATCGATGACCTAAAACTATTATTACGGGGGACCATAGTTAATTGGACCTTTGGTATATAGGTAATAACCTACATATTTTCCTATCTTTCCTAACAATATCTGGCCCTATTTACTATGTGTGTGTTCTTCACATTAACGGTTCTTCTACTCGTCGACATCCAGCTAGCCCGGTCAGTGTCCGTGCTGATTCTTCACCCATCGAAAGATACGAGCTCTGTGGTCACAGACTATTACGGGGGTCCATAGTTAACAGGACCAGATATTGTTAGTAAAAATAGGTAAATATATAGGTTTTTATGTGTACCATAGGTCCTACCTGGTATTAACTATGGACCCCCGTAATACGACACAGAGATAGCACACCGTAATGCATTACGAAATAGCCTAGGCAATACCATGCCTTCGCGCTAGGTTGGTCCTTCGCAATATTAATAGTACTATTGCGGGGGTCCATAGTTAACGGGACCAAATATCGTTAGTAAAAATATGTAAATATATAGGATTTTGTGTGTACCGTAGGTCCTATTAACTATGGCCCCCCCGTAATAGTCACTGCTTCGTTCTTGGGAGTGTGTCGGTGCTATACGTACGCAACAGCAGCCGCTGCTATTAATATGATGCACCTGGTGTATACTGGTACGAAGTATCAGATGCAAGTCCAATGCTGTATAGTATATACACTGCCATCATGTTGTCCTTGTACCAGGGTTGAGAACAACGTATCCATCACGTTGAGCCTCTACCATGTCGGGTTCAGTGCGGCTCGGCTGGCTCTTTTCTTTCCGTCGGCGTAAAGGTGTAAACCATTGATGATGCGGAATCGGAGATCAAAAGAATGAAATGTTTTCTTTTGACTCGTGGGCGGGGCCGGGTGGGCGAACGCCGGCGTCCCCGGTGGCTTGGTAGGTGGTCCGCGTGCCTATCAAGGTCAATTTGGTGGGTTCAAGTCTCACCGAGTGCATGCTCGTCGGGACTTTTTCTTGCACATAAAAATTGATAGGCGGAAAGCGCGAGAGCGTGAGTTAGCTACATTGCATGAAAATCGACGAATAGTGGGAATGCTGAACCCTATGCGCGACAAAAAATTTGGGCACGTACCGGGGGGAGAAAAGACGGACACCTGTGACCACAGCTTGCCCAGAAGATCGTCGAGGGCAAAACCTCCTACGACGTGAGCTGGAAAGTAAAAGTGATGATGAAATAAACAAAACAAATAAAAAAAAAAAAACCGTGGTTGAGCTGATAGCCCCGTTGCGTGGGCAGGTGGGAGCGGGCTGTTTCTACTTTTCACTTTCAGTACATGCGCACCCACCCATAGTGTTGACGTATATATCACCTCTATTTTTCTGCTTTCCGTGCTCTCATCATGGCACCAGGTACGTGGTGCGGATATATATGTCTGTGCTATCAGTTTCAAGAGTAATTACTACTTGTTGTATACCTGGTATATATACGACTGCTGTACTTGTACTGCTGTACGCGCACGTAGACTATTATTAATACTGATGCAGCGGTGCGAGTGTTGTTCTCAACACCACAGCAGCAGTAAAACGATAAAAGGACCAATTACAGCAGTAGTAGTACGAGTGCTTTGTAGTAAATTAATTTCGGTGAACAACCAGGGGTGGTTCCAAGATTACTTGTCGCGAAAGAAATGAGGATGTGGCTCTATTGATCGGCGCATGCGCCTGCTGCCACGTTGACGTCTCGGAAAATCCCGGCAAACTGCTGTATACCTGGTGTACGTGTGTGGTCGTGTAGCCGATAGCGACCCTTTCGGGACTTGCAGTCCCACCCATGCCGACCGGCCAAGAAATGGGGGAAGCGGGGCCTGTCTCTCCAATCGTCTGGTCAAGGTCTAGCGATTTTTTATTTATTTGTTTTTCCCCATTCCATTCATCATGTCTCCTTCGCCCCTTCTTTTCTCCTCTCTCTTCTTTTAATTTGTCGTAGCTCAGATCCAGGGTCACGAAGCAGTAGGCTCTTTTCCCCCGTCCTCCCCACGGTGGTTTTTCTTCTCTTGGCCTTTTTTTTTTTTTTTCGCGAGGGAGAGAGAGGTCTCGGCCCTTTCTTTCCCTCGTCAGCCCGTGTGTATCTGCTTACAACAGCAGCACCGCCGTGTGATCCGCAAGCTGTACAGCAGTAGTAATAATACATACAAATACACCTATTTGGACGGATGTCGGAAGCCGGATTTCTCGACAACGAACATCGAACGGTCCAAACACCAAGCGATGCGTCCGTCTATTCATGGTAATGGAGAGATCTCGTCGAGATGTTTACGAAGCCCCCCACGATTTTTCGTTGTTTGGTGCTGTGACTGGCCGGACCCCTCCTCGGTTTTCGGAGAAAAGTCGCCTCGGAAAATATTTCTTTCCCGGGGGGTGGGGGGCGGGGGGGGGGGGGGGGGGGTGTTGTCATGCGTGTGTGACGGTAGTGTGCTAAATACCCACCACTCTGTCCCGAAATATAGGTGCCTTTTTTGTTACTAATCGTCAATGGAAATGATGCTTATATTGCGAGACGTAGTGGTATTGCTGTATTGTGACGACATCATGCTGCGGCAGGCGTCTTCCACAACTCCTTCGCTCTGTTGGTCCCGGCTCCAGATGTGTATTGTTCCTTATCAAGGACCCAGCAGCGGCGTTCTCTCTACTGTAGTAGCAACTCCCAGCGAGCTCCGCGTCGGGTTGCTGTGGGTGGGTGGGTAGGTGGGTGAGTGAGTGGGTGCGTGGGGGGCCGATGCTGCTGTGTTTCCTCGACGTTCTTTTGTCCCCTTTTGTTCGGGTGAATTTCGGCTCTCAGATGTTCCCCTGGAAAGGGTTGCAGCAAACATTTTACCAAGTGCCAGGTAACAATGAAAGCTATTATGCCAAGGAGCAACAAAAGCTACATACAATATTTAGGGTGGTATCGTTTTTTATCCCTGCAACGCCGCGCCGGGATCACGTGTGTCGCTGATGATGATGGATCAGCCGGGATTTTACGTGTGTGGCTGATGATGGTGAATCGGTCGTTTCGTTCGTCCTGTTTCGTCTCTCAAGCAAGTCCCAAGCAAGAGCCACAAGCAAAAAAAAAATTACATCAGCACAGAGCTGCGGCGAAGATTTTTTTTCTTTCTTTCTTTTTTCTCTCCGCGAAATCCCGGAAGAGGGGGTTGGAGGTACATACGTACTTGACTTTCAGGCCGTTTCCTATGCGGTTTGATTTTCGAGCTTCAGATTTTGACCCGATCGCATTTCAGACGTGAACTTGGCAAATCGAAACAGTCACCCTATGCGGAAAAAATTAGATTTATTGTGCGTGCAGAGATTCGAGCAAACGCCGAGACCAACTTTCATTACTGTAGTTTAGCGCCGCGAAGAGACGCGCTGGGTACGGTGCCCTGCGCGTAGGACCCAAGCGTCCGAGCCAAGGCTGACTGCCACTGTCTGGCTGCGAAGAGACGTGGCGAGTGCGCTGGAGTCAACCTGTCTTGGTATTTTGTGTTTCATTTTGTGTCTGACTGCTGCTGCTGCTGTACAGCAGCAGTGTACAGCAGCAGTGTAGTCTATGAGTACGTACCAACGGGATGGTGCTTGCCGAGTGCGCTTCTCTTGGTCTCTAGGCCCGAGCCCGCACCAGCCGACTATAGTCTGGCCACGGAGGGACGCACCGCCCGCGCGTTGGGCGCGAAGCGAGGTCGCTATACAGCTGTGTCACCATGCAACTCATAGATCGTTCTGCTGTTGTTTGCTGTGATGGATAACATCTTTAATCCAGAGAGCATGCCATTTTTCGATTGGAAAATTCGATGACCCAAGTCGTCGGATTTTGGCCCAAAATCCTTTGTGGGTCATAGGATTCTCAAATTGGAAAATTTCCGGCCGGGTTTTGCATATTTGGACTGCGTAAGCAGAGGGTCGTTCATTCTTCAAATCGAAAAGTACAAATCTGAATCTCGAAACCGAACCGCGTAAGTAGGAAACAGCTTTTTACCATGTGTATCGGCTGTCGCTTTTAATGGGAACTCGCGCAGCATAAAAATGGTCACCGTCGTCACCTTGTGTGCGTCGGTCGGTCCCGGTCGGTCGATGGCTTGACATCGAGCCATCTGGAAAGGAGTCCCTACGTATAAATATGTAGCCCCCCATGTCCGGTGGTTTTTAAAGGCCGTGGAAATTAGGAGCCGCACGTTCGCTCGCAGGTAACAACTAACCACAGCGCGGCGGTGGAAACGTGTTTGAATGAAGATGTTTTCGCCGCGGCACCTCGAAAGTTAGTAGCGTTTGTGCAGTGTGTGGTAAGAAATAGGAGCGACAACAGCCGAGGTGCCGGACGGCTTACGATCTATCTGGAGTTTCTAGATCCGTGGATCCCGTATCTGCCGTCATGAGACGTGGTGCATGATTTTATGTACTCGTAATATACTGCACATGCAACCCGTCGAAAGTGTGTGTGCCGTTTTGATAGATTATGCGGATCGTGTGTAATTTGCGGCTTCCCCCCTCCATCCCAAGAAGGCGCTGCAGTGGATCGTGCAGATCGTATACAAGTACGCGGCATATGTTGTGAATTTGAGAGGTGGCGTTTCTAGGGCGAACCGCAGTACCGTCTTGCAGACAAAGCGCTCAAAATTCCCAAGTAGTGTGTCCCCGAACGGGACTGCAGTCTTGTACGGGGTAAGGGTTAAAAATTTGGGGCTCGAGATTTTCAGGAAAAGTTGAGAAATTACCGATTGTTATGATGTACTATCCGTGATCAGCGTGGGATACCTCTCTGCATTCTGTGGTTGGTATCCTATTCGTAGCCTTCAGGAGCCTAGTGATCAACGTTGACGTCAGCATGAGCCAGCCGCAAGCCTTGGCCCAAAACAGGAGAGATTTTTTAACTGCCGTCGGTTTTTGTTCACGGCTTCCACCCGCCATCCCAGGAAACATGCGCTGTGCAGATGACGCAAATTCGTACCACGCGCCCACGGCAGTAGTGTGTATCAGACGTACGCGGCCTTCCTCGCGGCATCACGATGCAGATCATACAGGAGATGCTGAACTGATGAACCTCTCTGCCCCGATCTGATGCACATGTATGTGCATCGTGTATGACCCTATCAGGGTCGCAGTACAAATCACTCTAATTGTAAGTAGTTTGCCCCTAAACGGGACTGCAATTCAAAAAGGGTTGAGTATTAATAGTAACAGGCGACCTGTTGGAAGGACCGAACAACAACTGCGGCAGGCTTTTGTTTTATCGTACGACAATATTGCCGAGCTGTTGCTGCATCTCCGCTGACTTGAGATGGCGGCGCGTTCTGCCCGCGGGGCGAGCCTGTTACTCGCAGTACTGCTGCCGAGACTCGAATAGCGGCACGTTCTGCTCCGGGGTACGCCCTTTTTACTACAAGTACATGAAAAGCGACCCAACTCTTAATTCCAAGTAGTTTTTTTTCCCCCTACCACGTACAGGGTTGTGAGTCGGCTGACTACGAGTTTTAAAACCCTTTCAGAACTGCAGTGCCGTTTTGGGGACGAACCACTCTAATTTCAAGTAGTTTATCCCCAAAACGGGACTGCGGTACTAAAAGGATTGAAGTCACCGACTGTAATATTACGGAGGACCACGGTAAATATAGGACCTACGGTGCACACAAAAACCTACCAGGTGTATGTTGTATGTTTTGCGAATTTTACTAACAATATTTGGTCCTATTTACTGCGGTCCCCCCGTAGTAGTTGTTAGCTGGCTACTACTGACTGTAGGTAAATATATATAGTTGTTTTTGTGCGGCGATATTTTTTTTCGGAGTTTTGCGTCTTTTATCGTGTCTCGGCGGTGGCTTCTTCGGTGTCCGTAAGTACGAAAAAGAAAAGGAAATGTCATTTTTGTCGGAGTTTTTCCACTATATGACACACAACTGATCGATTACTCGCGAGCAAGTCCAGCTAACTAAACTCATAGCCCCACGTGCGTACGTACGTACTCTCTCCTTCTTCTTGGTCGTAACTTGAGGAGATGCGGGGTCGCAAAAGCAGGCTCTTCTCCTTGCCCCCCACCACGGTTCTTGCCTTGGCACGCGTTTTTATGGCCACAATACTTGATTGAGGCCCTTTGTCTCTTTTGCCTCGTCGACTCGCGTCGACAGAAACCTGCTGTAAAAATCTCGCTCTTCTTCCCCAAGTATTGTTTTGCCTACCACGAGAGCGCAGGCAGTACTGCTGTGCAAGCGGGCTAAGCGCGCGTGGGTGCAGGACTGAAGGGGTCTTGTACAGCTCTTACAACCTCTTATCGAAGAACTGCACTGCTGCTTGCACCGATATATACCTATGATATAGCCGTTGTTCCTCCCGGAGGGGGGGGGGAACTAAATGGAAATAATTTACGCAGAAAAATATTGCAGGCACACGAAGAGTTGTTACCTTTTAGAACTTAACCCACCCTTTCGGGGTAGGGACACACTTTTTTTTTTCCTTTTTTTTTTTTTTTTTGCATGCCCGTTTATTTCTTTCGGCCTTTTTTCTCTGCTCCCTCCATCCCCTATCCCCTAGCGGTAAAGCAGATGCGGGGTCACATGATAGGGTCTTCTCTCTCACCCCCGCCCCCGCTACGGTGCACGCCTCGCATTTTTATCGCAAAAATGGTCCGGCGCTCTCTTGCATCGTGGACTCGCGCCTAATTTAGTTGTGCACGGTGCTTGGGGTTTGGTGGTGGGATTCCTTTTGCAGTACTTGTGCTCTCGATCGAAAGCGGTTTGCTCGAAGGTAGACCTTTACTGCCGCCGTTGGGTCGGAATGTCATTGCGTCCAGCAGCACATGTCAGTGCTTTGTCTACATGGTATTAATGGTGTTCACAGCAGTTCTCCCTTCATTTTTTTTCCCCCCTATTTCTTGGGCCAGAGCAGTTGGCCATACAGCAGCAGTAGCATGTAGAGAACAAGTGTGTGACAACCGACTTTATTTTTTTTTATCAGTCGTGGCTTTTTGTGAATTGCTTGAAGGAAAAAGTCTTGGGGGGGGCAGTCGTACGTACGATTCATCTTGATTTTGTTTAGGCGCTTCCAGCAAACAATCCTACATATGCCAACCCTCCGGTGTGTCGGCACCCTCCAAAACAAAAAAACTAAAACTTCCGATCAAGGAGCGCCAGAGAACGCTGCGACACCAGCCAGAAGCTTTTTGTCTCCAAAATCACAGCAGTCAGTAGTCTATCCCCCATCCCCCCCCCCCCCCCCCTTTCTCCCCCCTCCTCCCTTCGTCTACCCCCAGGGCTTTTGATTACGCCGATAAATAATCCGAGCCTACTTAAGGGCGAGCAGCAACGCACAGCGGAGCGTGATACAGCAGCAGTGGTCCGTCCCTCTGTAGGGCCGGTATGTGTTAGCCAACAGCCAACGCTACGGGCGCTACTTCGGCGGCAACCGGCACGAATCCCTCCGCATACTGCGTCACTCGCGAGTCTTGTATGTGCCGAGCGATTTCGCAGGCACGCACCTGACCCGTTCACCGCTGTTGTATATCATATAAAGAGTTACTCCAGTCCGGTTTCGGGGACAAACTACTTGGGAGTTTGACTAGTTCGTCCACTGAACAGGGGCTGCAGGTTTTGCTCTGGAGGAGTTGAGCGGCACTACTATTACGGGGGGCCTACGTACGGGTAAATAGTGCGGGGGGGGCCACAGTAAATAGGACCTACGGTACACACAAAAACCTGTATGTTTCCCTATTTTTACCGACAGTGTTTGGTCCTATTTACTACGGTCCCCCGTAATAGCACCTACGGTACGCACGAGAGCTATATTTCCCCCCTGTTTTTTTGGTGACATTATTTGGTCCTATGTACTCTGGTCACCCGTAATACTCCTGTACCGAGCGATTTCACGGGCAGGTGGCCCTTTTAGTGTGTTTTGTAGTGCTGCAGTCCCGTGTCGAGGACAAAGTACTTGAAATTTGACTGGTTCGTCCCCGAAACGAGACTGCAGTTTTTGCCCTAAGTAAAAGGGTTGAGCGGCACTACTCAACCGGCACTGCTGCAGAGGGACCGCTCGGTGGTTTCTTTTCCCTTGGTTGTGTTTTGTGTGATTGACTGCGGCGGCGTGGCCGTGGCCGTGACGTGTGGGAGAACAGGAAGGCCCCGTGTTTTTTTTGTTTGTACTGTCAGGGAGGGTGTCATGTGTGGGTACCCGGGTACCTTGCCTAACCGAGTGTGTATCATACCTCACCAAAACAACCGGAGTTGGTAACCGCCCGGCCGGGCACACAGCCTATTTATTCATGGAGGATTTGTATACCCTGCGGAGCATTACCTTGAAAAAACTTGTTACGCATGTAATATATATGAGCAGATATTTATGGTCATGCTTGTATCACCCCAGAGAGCACGTATATACTCACCTACTGTAGCATAACCTTGAAAACATATAGTTACAGTCGTACATGATACCGGGTGCTTCTGTTGGTACATATTTCTATGCTTGCATTTTTGTAATACAGTAGTAGTAGGGTTTCTCTGTTTGGACTCGGACTGTTTTTATGCCCCTAGCTGTCCTCACGAACGTTTCACTACAAACCCTTCTTGCCGCGTATTCTGGGACGATATGCTTGCAGTTGGTGTAGAACCATTTTGGTAGTAGCAAAAGGGTCTGGTACAGTTTTACCGCACAATACCTGACCCTTTCATGACTGCAGTCCCGTTTTGTGGACAAACTGCCTGAAATTCGAGTGATTAGTTCCCAAAACAGGACTGCGCTGCGCGTACTAAAAACGGGTTAAGATGACACATCCCTCCTCGGACGAATTTCAAAGTTGATTTTCTTAACATGCCGAGCGACATATATACATAAATCTGTTGGAAATATCTCGACAAGGTTCTCGCAGAAGTCGCCATTTTCGTGGGTGCGCCCCCCCCCCCCCCCCCCCCCCCCCCTGTCTTAAAGGCATTGTTTCGGAAAAAATAGGCTCTGAACATCCCAGGGGGTGTTGTCTTGAGCACCCGTGTGTTATAGGGTACTAACCTGGCCGGTAATATAATACTCTTATGGACTCTTCATATGAACATGAAACGGAGCTTCTGTTCCGGTCAGATTTGGTATACGGTAACAATCCCTCCGACACCGCAACGACGTTTCGGGTACAAACTGTTAAATACTTGGAACTGGTGTGTGAGGAACGTTTTTGGCATGTAAGAAAGGGTTGTCTATACGTACCATTAATACCGCGTTTTTTCGGAGACGTTAGTTTTCTGGTGGGAGATTTTAAGTATGTAAGAGTGTTTTTGTTTGTTTGTTTGTTTTGTTTTGTTTTGTTTTGTTTGTTTGTTTGCAGGACGTTTTGCAAGAGGCGTGTTTAGTAGACGTCTAACCGCGTTGTTTTTTTTTCCCCTTACCCCCCCCCCCCCCCCCCCCCCTCGCGTACCTGGGGGCCTGCTCTTGTGATGTCTTGTCCTCGTGTCCGGCGCTTGCGTCTGACGCTGTATATATGCTTGTAGCGTAACCGCGTGTAAGGCTCTCTGCGTCCCGGCATTGTAGGGATGTGAGGGTCGACGGTCATATGACTAGTACGGCCATGCATGACATGAGTAAACCCTCCCCACATGCATTGGCGGTTGGTGCTTACGCTGTAAATGTGCTTGCCGTGTTCGGCCAGGCTCTTTCGTGTTCCCCTTCCGTCCCCCCCCCCCCCCCCCCCCCCTCCCCTGCTCGCTCTCTGGTGTTTTCCCTACGCCCGGCGCCTGCGGCTATAGTTGTGTTGTTGTTTTTGTTTTGGCCGAGCTCTCTCTCTCTCTATATATATACTCTTTCTGTTTTCTTCATCTTTTATCTCTTATCTCTCTCTCTCTCGCAGAGCCACCGACCGAGCGCGCACCATGTCTCTCGCACGAGGGAACGCCACGACGCGTCTTGTGGCTGACGTTGTGTGATACGATGCTTGCTGTTTTGCCCGACCGGTCTTGTCTCTCTTGCGTTTTGGCAGAGCCACCGGACCATGTCCCGCGTGAAGAGCAACAGCTCGCCGCTCTTGATGCTGTCGCTACTGGCGATCTCGGTGGCAGCAACTGTAGCAGTGGTACCATTCTGGGACACCGTGGCGATGAGCGGCACTCTCTTCTGGACTTCCAGCGCTGACACGGTGAGCGCTGAAACGGTGCGTATACTTGGAAATAGAGGGGCGGGGGGGGGGGGGGGAGGGGAGGGGGGGGGGGGGGGGGGGGGGTACTCGATAGGAGAGATGTACTCGATCTCATGCATGGCCGTAGTCGTATGACCATAGACGGCGGGGGGGGGGGGGGGGGGGGGGGGGGGGGGGGGGGGGGGTTCTCGATATCAGGCATGACCGTGGTTGTATGACCGTAGACCCTCGCATCCCTATATATATAATGCCGGGACGGAGCACGTCGGGTTTTCATCGACCTAGCAGAGCTTGATTGCTTGTACCAAGCGCGAAGCGCCGTGAGGTGTTGGGCGTACTGTCGGGGAGGGGGGGGGGGGGGGGGGGGGGGGGGGGGGGGGGGGGGGGGGGGGGGGGGGGGGGGGGGGGGGGGGGGGGGGGGGGGGGGGGGGGAGGGGGGGGGAGGGGGTTTCTCCCGCCCCCCTCCCCCCCGTCAGCAGTTGTCTGTTTTTTTGGGTTTTTCCATGTTTTTTCTGTTGTGCCCTTTGTGTTGTTTGTTTGCCGTCTTTTCCCCTCTCTTTTATCTCTTTTTTCTCGCGGTCTCTCTACCGCTGTGTCTACCTCTTGTCTTTATTTTTCTCTGTTGGCTGTTGCTTTGGTTTTGTTTGGTTGTGTTTTTGTCCTCGGAAATTTCGTCGTCGTCGTCGGCCGCTGTCGTTGATGGTAGTGGTGATTTTGTTTAGTTTGTGTCATCGTCTGACGCAGTCCTTGGCTTGAGCTGTCGAAGCTCTCGGGAGAGTTCAAGTTTCACATTTGCACTCTGTTTTATTTTCATGTTTTGCATCTGACTATAGCAGTACGAAGCGCGCGAGCGCGAACTGCGAGCCCTTTTAACTTGGTTTTCCAAGGAAAAAAAGTCTCGTCATATCGGCTCGCATACGAGGGTAGGGTGCCTCGTTTTGAGCTTCTGTGTCAGTCGTCGTGATTCAACATTTTTTTCCGGCCACGGTTTATCAACCGCGCTCAACCCACACGGCACCAATTCCGGTGCCGGCGGGCTCTGTGCACGCACACAGACAAACGAAACCTTCTCGTGCTGGTGCGGTGGTAAGTCGTTCACAGTTGGTCAAGCTAGGCGCGGCAACGCGTGTAGGCGCATGGCTGGGCCATGGTTTTCAGAAAACAGAACCAACAACCGTAAAATATCACACGTTAACGTTTTTTTTTTTTTTGTTTTTCGAGTTCTACCTAACGAAACCCAACTCTACGAGTATACTCGTAGGCAGACTGCGTGTCTGTCCACAGCAACGTTCGGGCCGTGTCCCCAAGACATGCTGCAGGTGGTATCGTCAGGCCCACCCTCCTACTGATGAGGGGGACGGAGAAGCAGGAGAAGATCTGCTGTAGATGTTGTACAGCGGTAGTAGTGGTGGCACCTGCTACGAGAAGCTCTGTTGGACACATGTCAGGTTGTAGATTTTACCTCCCATGAGTGCGGAACCAGGAAAACACAAAAACATCGAGTACGTGTACAAAGAAAGGGTGCAAGGGTCAAACCGACACAAGCCGAGGTCGCAGCGACGCTGGCCCTGGCCTCGTGTGTCCTACTGCTACTGTTGCTGCTGTTTTGCTGCTGGAGAAACTCTGCTGTAGATGTCGTACATCAGTAGTAGTAGGGGCACCTGCTGCCACGATGAGTCCTTTCTGTTGGACGAAACATGTCAGGTGCAGATTTTCGTCTTGCAAACGAACTTCCGACCTCGTTCTGGAGGGCATTATGCTGAATTTTCCTCAAACTCTACGCGCTTTGGCTCGAACGCCAGGAAACGAAGGCCCGAGAGCGTCGGGGCTGGTGTTGTGGTTCGCCTGCTGGCTGTTAACGGGGGGTGTGTGCGGCTGTGTTGCCGTGCTAGCTGTGGGTTGGATGATGTGTACGGCGGTCCTCACGTGATATTTTGACGTGGCTGCACTGACGGGTAGGACGCGCTGAATTGTTGCTGTTCGTGTTTTCGATTTGCTTTTCCATTTTAAAACCCATGAAATTCGATTATGAAATTCGATTTGCAGCCGTCAACTTTTTGATTTGGGCGTGTTCATTTTCTCGGGGAACCTAAAAGACGAACTGGAACATGTTTGGGCCAGGAACCAATCAGCTCCAAGTTTATTATCATTTCGATTTTCGACTCTGTTCGGACTTTGGACACGCCCTGAGCCCGAACGTACGTAGATGTTCGTTCGTTCGTGTTGGTTCAGCACAATATACTCCTAGAACAGTCCGATCCGTGTTCGCCCAGCATGATGGCATCGCCGATACTCCTACTGCAGGTATTATTGAGGTCGTACCTCAATACCACCAATTTTACTAGTACTACGACGGACCATAGTAAATACGACCAAATATAGGACCAAATATTGTTAGTAAAAAAGGGGGAAATATATAGGTTTTTGTGTGTGCCGTAAGTCCTATTTGCTATGACCCCCCGTAATATTAATGGCAAGGAACAGGAAATCTGGTTCAGGCTGGATTGTATTATCTTTTGAGAATCGGTGCGTGCTAAGCTTGCTTCAGTGTGAACTCCCGAACTGCTTATACACCTGTAAAACAGCCTCTACCTTTCTTGTTGCTCGTTTACTTGTTGGGTGTCCTGGACTCTTGCCAGTGTACAGCAGGGGCCTGAGATGGTGTTTATCAAGTCTCGTATACAACACTGCAAAAATATGAGTTCAAGTGAAATAAAGTTCGAATAAATTTCCAAGCACTTTCGTCCCCCAAACCGAAACGGAGGTGCAGTTTCAAGGTATTGGAAGGGTGTATTATGTCCTCTTTGAGGTACTCGGGTATCAGAACTAGTTTTTCTAGTCAATATCGGGTGTCTACCCGGATGTCATGCTCGGGTATGACCAACGCAATCTGGCATGTATCCGGGTAATCCCAGAGTAAATACCCTGTATGACACCTCGTCACCGCTGTTTTCGTAGCCGCCTTTGTTGCGGAGCGAGGAGAAGCAGGTGTGGATATCGGTGTCCTGAGCCCCCCCCCCCCCCCCCCCCCCCCCCCCCCCCCCCCCCCACCCCCCCCCCCCCCCCCCCCCCCCCCCCCCCCCCCCATGCTCCCGCCGTACCCCCCCCCCCCCCCCCCATTTTTTTTTTTCGTCGTCGCTGTTATAGGCGAGATGAGAGAACTGGGCGTGGACTTATTGTGTTTCAACCCTCGCCGCCTCTCCCACCCCACCCCGTGTACCCGTTTCTTCTGGTCGTCGCCTTTATATGGGGAAGAGGAGATAGCTGGATGTGGAAATTGGTATTCTGACCCCCCCCCCCCCCCCCCCCCCCCCACCCACTGCTCCATGTACGTTTTTTTCCGTCGTCGCGCCCAATAGGGGAGCACAGAGGACTGGGTGTGGGTTTCGGTATTCTTCTTGGAGTTGATCGCTGGCGTCGTGATGACCGCCATCGTTGCGCTGCTGGTGATATTCAGGCTGCCGGAGCTCAAGCAGGTCAGACTTTCCTTCCTTCCTCCGTCCCTTCCTTCCTTCCTTCCTTCCTTCCTTGCTTGCTTCCTTCGTTCCTTCCTTTGGTATTTGGGTAAAGAGTATACCCCGGCGTTAGGGAACTGAGGGGGTTGGGGGTGGGTTAGGGGTGGCCGTATGCGCTCATGATCGGGCGTTGAACCATGTCCATTTTTTTTTTTTTTTTCCTTTGGCAGTGGGAGTGTCCGTAAAACCTCACCTAACCCCTCCTTGCTGCACCGTACGTACGGTCGGCATGTAGAGGTATATGCTTCTCGGATACTCTCGGTACGGGAATGCAGGGCCCGTGTTGGAATTCGTTTTCTCAGCCGAAGCATCCTTGCATTGCCGGACAAGAGTTATGTTACCGTATATTGGTTGCTCATCATGTTCGTATGTCCTACGTCCTGCGTGGTTCCAGGCACATATCTGTCCGTGCGTGTAGGGATCGTTTGGGCAGTCGTGTGACAGTAGTCTACACTACAAACTGTCGTTCCGTTTCCGGACAGGGTGACTGACATTCGGCATGGTGGTTTGTCCGATTTTTATTGCACTTGCTGGTTTGGTATATAGACGTGCTGTCCTGTGCTAGCACCTTTTGTGTTGGCATGCGCCGTACCGGCTCGATATTTTTGACAAGACAAAAGACGGCACTGAAAACGTTCTCCGCGTTTTATGAAATCGGAGAGAGCTTCCAACCTACTTCGATTTTTCGCCAGCCGGTTTCTACTATTACGGGGGGCCATAGTAAATAGGACCTACGGTACACACAAGAACTTATGTACTTTGACTATTTTTGCCAACAATAAAATTTGGTCCTATTTACTATGGCCTCCCGTAGTAGCAAAAGTATCGGTTTTGGGGGTGTGATACACGGATCGCCAACACGTCCGCATCGCAAGCAAATGTTGATGCTGTAAATAGTGTGGTAGACAGCTCGTTCTTTTTCCGCGCGCGGCAAGACCTTTTTTGGCCTTGAATATACTATCAAGGCTACTCTCCCCTCAAGTGCGAAGACCGTATTTTGTGAGATATTATTACGGTGGCCCATAGTTAATAGGACCTATGGTGTACATAAAAACCTATATGTTTACGTATTTTTACTAACAATATTGGGTCCTATTTACTATGGTCCCCCGTAATAACATACGAACGGTGCCAACATTTTGGCACTAAAGTGGTCCATCAGAATTAGTGTAGGCGGGGGGGGGGGGGGGGGGGGGCTGGCTTGTCAGTCAGTTCACCCCGCGGTGTCACATCTGTGTGTACTTGGGTAGTTGCTTGGTCGCTAAAAGAGATATCGTTCCGCCATTGCCCACAACCGCTGTGTAGCTCCTTCCTCCCTCCGTCGGGTCGGACGCGTATATAGCCTCCCCCACTCCGCCCCCCTGCCTCTCGTCTTCGTCTCCGCTGTAACTTGGAACGCTATTTCGGAACGCACTTTCATCGTGGGAACCCCCAGGCGTTGTGGAGTAGCCCCCCCCTGCCCTCCCCTCCCCCCCCTCCCCGCGTCTTTCAGCCTCTCAACTCCGTTTCCTTGAATGCTGACACCAACGCGGAACGCCTTTTCACTATGGAAACCGCCCAGGTGTTGTCCGTCCATCGACGAATCAAGTTTTACTTCGGGCTTACCATGATCGCGATTTTCGTGGACCTGGCCATTGGAGTCGGGGGTGTGCTGTACCTGGTGGGCGGGAAGGATCCCATGTATATCGCAGTGACATGGACCATGCGCCATCTTCACATCGCGCTGGACACGCTCGTGCTCTACAGCGCCCTGGGAGAGGCGAGGTTCGACATGGAGACGACCCAGCCGAGCGTCGGGTCCTCGAACGAACAGGTCATTGCCAACGGACACCACCACATCCCCAAAAGATTGGCCGCCGCGGCTTCGTCCTCGAGGCGTCGCGAAGGAGGGGCTTCCGTTCAGCACGGTTACGCGACGGGGACAGTTTGATGAGGGTTTCTATGTTTTTTTTTCGAAAAGAGGAAAAATGGCACAGTTACGTTGCGTTAATATCTGCGGTAAAGTCCGCTGGTTTTCATTTTTTAGGCCCTCGCCAGTGCCAGGGCGGGGAGAGTAGGGGGGTGCGGGGGGGGGCTGTGAGAGAGGAAAAGGGGGAAGGGGATGTAGGGGATTGAAATGAGGGAGTTTCAATAAAATAGGCCCGGAATATCTGGAGTTCACCCACCCTTTTTTTTCCTACCGTAAAAATGAGCACTGGGAGGCCTGGGTCGTTATGTCCTCTGCGCCACGGGGGGGGGTGGGGGTCAAGGGATTGGGGCTTAGGGGGTTCCGATGAAAGAGGCCTGGAAATTCTGGAATCTTTCTCCTCCTCCTTTTTTCCGACCTTTGGAAAGGAGCTCTTGAGGGGGCTTGGCTTGCTCTATATCCTCTACACGCGCACGGGCTTTTGCTTGGGCGCTGCTGACCTACGGCCGCATCCCCTTCGCGGCGTTCACGCCTTCGCGGAACTCGAAACCTCTACTCGTTAGTTTTTGCTTTTAACGCCGCGGGATGGCTTGCCGCGCGAGGATGTTCTGCAATCTTCCAAGAGTGAGTTTAGACGGGCATTTTTGCTCTCGATGGTATGCGGGTACAATGCCCGAGCGTGATCAAATACAAGCCAGGTTTGATTTTGATGCCCGGGTATGTAACCTGGAGTATTTCCCCCACTATGTGATACCCGGGTATGTACCCTGGAGTATTTAACCTCTACTGTACTATGCGATTATACCCGGAATGTACCCTGGAGTATATACCCTACTGTGTGATACCCGGGTATGTACCATAGAGTTTTTGCCCTACTGTGTAAACACAACCTTTGATATTCTGCTTTCATCTCGCTGCCTTCCTGAGAGTTGGGCGGCATGTTGTTAGAAGTTTCATGGACAGGCTCGCGTCGGTTCATGGACATAATTGCGTCAGTCGTGGGAGGGTCGTAGCACCACCAACCCTGACCAGCCTCTGCGACCACCGCCGCGGCTGCTGCTGCCGCCGCCGCCGCCGCCGCCGCCGCCGCCGCCGCTGCTACCCGCGCTGGTGCATGACGGACGTATTTTGCCGGCCCGATGGTTTACGGTTGGTAAAGCCAGCGAAGCGCCACTTGTTTTGTTTTTTACGCAGCCTGTTTTTTTCCCCGAATATGATTTTCGGAGGTTGAAAACGCATGTGTTCCTGGTCCGTGTTAGCTCTTGTGCTGACTATGCTTCCTGTGCGTCCAGGGGGGGGGGTTGGCGGGGGGGGGGGGGGGGGGGGGGGGGGGGGGGGGGGGGGGGGGGGGGGGGGGGGGGGGGGGGGGGGGGGGAACAGGAGAGTGGCCGCCGAGTAGGCAAGGAAGCCAATGTAGAATGGACAGTGGGAGAGGAGGGGGGGGGGGGGGAGAGGGCGTGCAGTAGTGCGGATGGATTGCGTCCGTTGCTGGGGTTTCTCGCGAGGTTTGGAGGTTATTCTCTGGGTTGAGAACACGGTTACGGAGGAGTTGAAAACGGTACACGTCCAACGCCATTGGCCCGCCTTGTTTGTGGCTGCGGCTGTGATGTTTTTTTGTCGTGTGACGATACGCAATAGTTTCGGTAACGGACATTAGATTCGAGCAGTGGCATACCGTCGGTACGTTCGTCGCGTTTGCGTACACGCAACATGATATCATACATGGCCGCACAAGGTCCCCTGTGTGCGGCGTAGTCGCTCGGATGTGCCGGCTTGTCATGTCCGGCGGCATATGTTGACGAGGGTTTCGAAACGTTGGGTTGGCGTCCCGTCAGCGATATCCCCTTTTCCTTTTTTCCCTGACCACAATCGGAAGCGGCGATCGCGATCTGCCCTTACGATAGTTTGTCTCGAGGGGTAAGGAGGCGGGGAGGGCGGGGGGGGGGGGGGGGGGGGGGGGGGGGGGGGGGGGGGGGGGGGGGGGGGGGGGGGGGGGGGGTCGATGGATACACCGGTACATGTTTTGTATTGTCGACTTGAATGGTCGTTTCACCTCGTCTCGTTATTTCTGCTCACTGCTGTACATCTGAGATTACCCCATATTGGAGGGTAGTGCGCTGGAATCAGGCGGCGCGCATTGGGCCGGCCCCCTGCCCCTGTCTGTGTGGCTGCTGCCTGTTTGGGGTTTAGTATAGCTGTGGAGGCACTCTGCGCCCGTCTCTTCTCGGCCTGGTGGGGCCCGACGATGTTGCCGGCGTCGACAAGAGAAGTGGAGAAAAAAAAAAAGAAGAGCTTAATTTTGCGGGTATTGGCGTCGTCCGAAAACGAACGAGGCACCTGTTTTTCCCCTGCGTTGAACTAGAACGTATCGCAGCCAAGAGCTTGGAGTGTCTTCCTGGGTTTTGGGTGTGGGCTATCGATGTACGATACTGTAGCCCGTCAAACGAGGCCGGCGGGTAGCCGCTAGGCGAGCGCTTGCAACCGGGGTTTTTATGGGAGGGGGGGTGGGTGGGTGGGGGAGGGGTTCATAGCACCGCCATAGCTGCTGTGCTGTTAAAAGCTCTTTAACGAAAAAATATGGGCACCCATACGTCACAGTGGCGCCAAAAATACGGGCGGCAGCACTGGGGGATATTTTTGCCTGGAGATTCAGTTGACGGAATGTCCGATGCTTTCGTGGGCTTCCTTCCTGTTTGTTTTAGTTTTTTCGCAGCTTTTGTACGTAGTCATCCATATAGGGATGTCCTCGACGACCCTTTTGATATCGTGCATGGCTCGGGGTCGGCTGGCCGCGGCCCGCCCTCTTATCCTCGCGGTCTAATTGCGTTTGTCGTTGCGTCTTTCTGATCTCTGAGTGAGTGTGCTCGCGATCGGTGTTCCGTCGATTTGCTCGTGTATTTTTTCACGCCGGGGGGATGGAGGTGAGGGAGGGAAGGACGGGGGGGGGGAGGATGGGGGCGGGAGGCGCCGGCGGGGGTTGCGTACGCACGGTACATTCAAACACATTCTGCCACGCTGTCGTAGTGTATGTATGCTGGATGTGTTCGAAGCCAGCGGCGATGAACATCCAACGCTGTCCTTCCCGGTGACGCCGAGTAATAGGGGTCGTCGGCGCCGCAGACAACCCCGTTAGAATGCGCCGGACGCGGTGATAGCTTTTTTTTTTGTTCCTTGTTTTTTTGTGTTAAAAAATATTAACGGGATGGTTCGGTAGTGGTGGGCGGGGGGGGGGGGTTGTCACGTGCTCGGGGGAAAAAAAGACCGGAAATCGCGCAACGGCCAGTCTGTTCGTTGTCAGGGTCGTTGCGCGCGCCGGGACTGTTCGATCTCGAACTCTCCGATTGTTTTTTTTTTGTCTGTATCACCGTCCTGTTAGATTATTTTTATCTAGTGTGGTCCACTACAGACCGACACGCTTTTTCATTACGAGTAATGATGGATTTTCTGCACATTTATGGATGTCATAATATAAAAAGGGAGAACCGGTTTTGCATGTGTGTGTGTGTGTGTGTGTGTTTTTTTTTTTTTTTTCTACTCTTTCCTTTTTTGTTGACATGTTTTTTTTTTCTTGTTGCCCGTCGACGAGTACCCTTGAAGCGAGAAGTCTTCCCCCAGGATGGATCGTTCAAAATCTCACAATGGTGGTGTGTGCTGGCTGGCCAACGGTGTGTTGTAGTAGATGCTGTTCTTGCTCTCTGCATGCATCATGCACCACTTCCTCTTCCCGTCCGTCCCAGTCGACATCTCTACTGCTGTAGCAGTCTGTCCGTCTCTGGTGCCTTTCTGACGACTGGCGCTTACATGTCGCGGTGCTTAGGACGGCGAACAACTATGTTTGGACCATATGTTCCATGGAAAGGTCAAACATTCTACCTTGCTTGGTACCTGGTATATGATATAATACGACGCACAGCAGGTGCTTTCGCCATCATCGAGCAGCTTTTTTTTTTTTTTCTTTTCTTTCTTTCGCGTATGTCGTACCAGTACATCGTATTCCTAGAAATGGTTATACTTTTGTATGATTCCACAAACAGCAGTACTGCTGCTGCGTCCAACGATTGTCACATCTTTTTATTTTCACGAGTGTCGGTGGATGCAACGATTGTGGATTTATTTATGTTGCAATATGTTTATTGAGTTAGACCTGAGTACAGCTGTATAGTAGTATAGAACTTACGTAGCAGCATCGGCCATCGACGAAAAGTCTTTTTTTTTTGTTCTCACTGAAGACTTGAAATAAGAGTGAAGAACGAAGGGGTGCTGTGGGTTTCGACGGGGTCCTATCGACGTTCCGACGGTTTTCGCGCGCGCGCAAAAAAAGGCACTTCATCGATGTCAGCGAAGTCACGAAATCACACCTCAAGATAATCAAGAACGTCGTGCCTATCTCCCCGCCGCCGGCCCGCCGCGACCTACCTACCTACCTACCTACCTACCTACCTGTTGTTCCTTATTATTTTCTTCCTGCAAAAATGACCCCTCTCTAATCCCAAGTTAGTTGTCTCTCACAGGGAGCGCTATTTGATACCGTGTGCCTGGTAGCAAATATCAAGATATTTTCAACACATTGACACCCATCACTGTTCTTCTACTACTAGTTAGTTGCCGTGTAAACACTGGAACGCGCAAGCTGATGTCTTCTGGGACGAGTTTCCGAGGCGTTTTTTCTTTGTACCACGGTATGCAAGGGGGGCGCACGCAGCAACCACAGAGCGGTGTGTGGCTGGTTTGGAAATATCTCTCGTCGAAACCTTTCCCTGTAGATTCGACGACGCATCGCTCGGTGTTTGTTTGCACTATACTTACTGCTGTCTATATCGCCGTTCGCGTTGTCGAGAAAAATCAGCTTGGAATTCCGCCCGAATAGGGTGTGTTATTATCACACGCTTGACAAGTGTTACCTTGTCAAGACTTGACAATGGATCGTTGCATCGCATTCTCCCACTGCGTTGCACTACAAGCAGTAGTACGTGTTCTGTTACAACACAGCACCACTACTCTGTATTACGGGGGACCACAGCAGTAAACAGGACCAAATATTGTTAGTAAAAATAAGTAAATGTATACCTGGTAGGTTTTTATGTATACAATAGGTCCTATTAACTATGGACCCCCGTAATAGTATATCTGTCTGTATGGGCGCATATTGGCTGGCCAATCGACACGTTTTTTCTGTTGCTCCATAAATTGCTCGTGTACTAAACAAACACACAGCGGTGAGTATGGAAGCCGACACGTTTTTTCAGCTACTCCAGGTTACTATTAATAGTGTACTATTACGGGGGACCATAGTAAATAGGACCAAATATTGTTAGTAACAAGAGGGATATATATAGGGTTTTGTGTGTACCGTAGGTCCTATTAACTAGGGCCCCCCGTAATAGTGAGTACTTAATGGGAGCTATGGAGGAGGTCGTTGCTTCTTGTGACGATGCTGTCGGCCTTGTATTGGTCTCGGACAGATGCGGCCGAGCCCTTTGAAGCGCAGGTTTATTTCTTCCTCTTCTGTGGCAGGGAAGAAGTGCCTCTATAAAACCTACCAGTACCTAACTGCCCTGTCCTCCACATTCGATTTGTTTGCAATGTCGCCCCACCGGACTGGCGGACTGTGACTCAACAACTACTGCTGTACCACCGATATTAAACACGAACAAACGTAGTAGCACCGCATACATTTACCCCGGCAGTAGAGTACCTCGTGTTAGGCTGTGCTCGATGGATGGCCGCATCTCATCGATGGAATACTGTACAAGCAGTACTACGGTAGTAACGTGGGAGAATCATCAATGGAATACTGTTCAAGCAGTACTACAGCAGTAGTAATAGTAACATGGGAGAAGGGGTCTACAGCAGTATCATCTCGGCTGCGCTCGTACACAGAGAGAGATTTTGATTGTTGTGGTGGTCGATACGATTGTGTCACGACATTATAAATACTGTTGTATGTAGCATGTTACTACTACTGTACTACTACTGTTAATTCTGTGCGACCAACACTAATTACCATGCTCAGCGGCGGGCGCTGCGTTCTCGTAATCTTACAGGCACCAGGACTCAAAGTAATTCGTACATGCCTCTATCTGTGCTCAAGGTCGGTATATCTACAAAGAAAAAAGTTTCAGCCGCCGTCTGGTAATATTTTCATACCAGTATAATTCGTACATACATACGTAGCTTCTATCTGTGCTCAAGGTCGGTATCTACAAAGAAAAAAGTTTCAGCCACCATTTGGTGATATTTTCATACCAGTATGCTAATATGCTCCCTTAGCTTCTTGTTGCGGGACCCATGCATGCTACTGTTTTTCATCGGAGACCATAGCATTCGTTACACATGCAAAAATGCTATTACGGGGGTCTATAGTTAACAGGACCTATGGCATACATAAAAACCTATATATTGAGGTATTTTTACCAACAATATTTGGTCCTGTTTACTATGGTCCCCCGTAATATATATTCCAGCATTTATTACTTAGCCTGTTGGCTCCTGATAACTATGTTCCCCCGTAATACTTGTATACCAGGTACAGCAAAAGAAATGCGCTGTTCATGCTATCGGCGCTCTCATGTTTTCTCACATTAAATTGCAGAAAGTCATTGCCAAAAAAATACCTCCACCGCGCGCGGTTGGTCGGTCACTATTACGGGGGGCCACAGTAAGTAGGACCAAATATTGTTAGAAAAAATAGCGAAATACATAGGTTTTTGTTTCTACCGTAGGTCCTATTTACTATGGCCCCCCGTAATAGAAGGCACAACAACAACAACAACAACAGCAACAACAAAATAAGTCTACAGGATGAGGTCAGTAGGAAGATCGAACCGAACCGTACGAAAACCGGGGGGGCGGGGGGGGGGGGTGGGAGGGGGTTGCACTGATCATTTTATCTATGGCCGCAATGCACGTACTGGGGGGGGGGGGGGGGGGGGGGGGGGGGGGGGGGGGGGGGGGGGGGGGGGGGGGGGGGGGGGGGGGGGGGGGGGGTACTCATTATCATGCATGGCCGTAGTCATACGACCATAGACCGTCGTATCCCTACAATGTCGGGACGGAGCACGTTGGGTTTTCACCGACCAGGCAGACATTGCTTGCACCAAGCGCGAAGCGAAACGTGAGGTGTAGGACGAGTCGCACGAAGGGTGAGCTGCATCCTACCAAGAACCGCTTTAGAGGCGGATTTTTTTGCATATGGATGACAGCATCAATGAATTGATTTAATTTCTGGTGTGGCCACTTCCAGAGACAGCAATGGGGTTACTACGTAACTGCCTCGTGGGTGCCTCACCACATACACACTACGTGATACGATCATCCCCCTTGTGCGGAGTAAAGGTTCTCTCCGCACCAAAAAACGATCTAACTTGACCGCCGGCCGTGGTAACCGCCAAAAAAAAAAAACAAAACAAACAAACAAACAAACAAAAACGGTACCCTGGCTGTCTAGCTCACGCAATGAGAGGCGTGTTTTACAGCGTCGTCGCCAACCGACGCCAACCCAACCTACATATATATATACCAGGTATGGGGGGGGGGGGGGGGCGTACTCATGCCATGCATCGTTGTAGTCGTATGCCCATAGACCCTCGCATCCCTACAATGCCGGGAAGGAGGATGTCGGGTTTCCACCGACCAGACAGACATTGCTTGCAAGGGGGACGGGGACGGGGAGGGGGGGGGGTGTACTCATTATCATGCATCGTTGTAGTCGTATGCCCATAGACCCTCGCATCCCTACAATGCCAAGACTGAACAATTCGGGTTTTCGCCGACCAGGCAGACCTAGATTGCGCCGAGCGCGAACGGGGGGGGGCGGGGGTACTCGATATCATGCATGGTCGTAGTTGTATGACCATAGACCCTAGCATCCCTACAAAGGCGGAACGGAGCACGTCGGATTTTCAACGACCAAGCAGAGCGGGGGGGGGGGGGGGAGGGGCGTACTCATTTGTTGCTTGCCTTATACTGATGGTCATTTGACCATTGGCCACGCATGTCTTTCGAGACGGAGCACAATTTCTACTCCTAATAGCGACACCTCCAACAATCATTGCGTTGTTTCCATGTATTACATAGAAACTTTTTGCTAATGCTATCCCCTCCCTGTTTGGCCGACTGTGGCCACCATCTTTCTCCTAGGATAGCGATCGTTTTCTCACTGCCATTTAGTGTATCAAATTCCTCCATGTCACATTCGTCTATTTACTTCGTCTCCTCTTGTAACACATCCCGTTCCTCCTTGTACAAATCACATTCTCCTACTACGCAAGTTCTACTCTCTATTGCTTTGCCACACGGGCACATCTCTTTATCTACTTCTTCCTCCCGGCTACTGGTATACCTCTTTCTTCTTTCTGGCAGGTACAGGTCACCCACACGAAATCGCAGTTTCAGCGTTTTCGCGAAGTCCATTGGGCCGTGCAAACACGTTTTCGTTCCTTTTCCTTCGCTCAATCTCCTGTATATCTCTCAAGTGTTTCTCCGATCCGACCTTGTTTCTCAGCGCTAGCCTTTCCCTTCTTTCTATCATTTCTTCTACTTCTGCTTTGTACCTCCCAAACTTCCCGGCGGACATCTCTTCTTGGTTTCCCCCTATATACCTTCCATACTTTCCCGACTACGCCATCCCACCCTATTCCAGCTTGCCCTTTTGTTCCTTTCTTACATACAGCTCTATCAACTATGGCTGGCAACCTCTCTTTGGCATGTTCCTTACTTTATGCAGCAATTTCAACTTTCTGATGTCTCTATTTGTCTTGAGTGGGTGCATTCCAAGTTCTGCTCTTAATACTGTACTAGTCATACTTGAGCATCTCAGGATTTTTTTAGTTGCTGCCATCTGTACTAGTCTGTTTCCAACTATTTTACGAGTTTCGCGTTCCCTTCCCATACTTCTCCTGCATATTCTAGCTTTGGTACTATCACATTCATCAGGATACATCTCTTAATCCTATTACGGGGGTCCATAGTTAACAGGACCTATGGTGTACATAAAAACCTATATAGTTGCCTATTTTTACTAACAAAATTTGGTCCCGTTAACTATGGACCCCCGTAATAGTGCCAAGGTGCGAGTCTGATGGTGGGATCCCATCTATCTTGCCTACTGTGCGTGTGATCTACCCTTTCCTATTACTCTTGCTATATGTGTATCCCAAGAGCAGTCTTTTGATATCTCTACGCCAAGGTCTGTACGATACTGGTCTACGGTCGGCAATTCATCTTCTCCCCACTTCCAACTGAAATTTACCGGGTTCACCTTATCTTCGTTACAAGCAACAATTGCGCGGTTGTTGACGATCGCCGTCACCCTCCATTTCCCGGTGTATTCTAGCGGCTTCTCTACTTGTTTCTGCAATCCTTCGGGCGTTTCTGATACCCCACGAAGTCATCCGCAAACATCAATCCCGACACCGTATCTTCCTCTACCGTGACTCTCTGCCTTGCTGCGTCGACTGCTACTATCAGGTCGTCAATAAATATCTTGAATTAAGTTAGGTGACAACGTACATCCCCGTGCAACTTCTAGTAAAATATCAGCATACTTCGATATTTCCCCCTCCAGCATGACAGCGCTTCTCGCACATTCCGTCATCTTTTTCATCATTCTCCACATCTTTCCTCTGATTCCTATTTCCCACAGCTTTTTTCCACAATCCATTTCTCCATACTGTGTCGTAGGCTTTCTGTACATTTAGAAAGAAACAGTACGTACGTTGTTAGTCCCGCGTCTTTCCTATCTTGGATTATCTTACCTAAGGTGCACATAATGTTATGGTCTATACGGGGCTACGGTTTGGCCTAGACCCTGCTTGCCCTTCGCTTATTTCGTCTTCCTTCTTCATCCTCGTTGCCATTCTATCGTTCAAAATCTTACAAAATGGTTTGCCCACTGCGCTTAGTAGCGTTATCCCTCTATAGTTCACCGGGTCAGCCTTATCTCCTTTCTTGAACAAGTTTACTACTGTTAAGGTCTTAGTCCGTTGGGCTAAAGGTAAAAGGTTAACCAATCGCCTACCCAATCTAAGCCTCACAACACTCTCCCCCCCTGGAACGGACCGGATATATATACGGGTCGACGCGTGACACCAACACGCGGTTCCAATTTCTGGGGATCCAGAAGTATTTTTTCATGTTCTTGACATGAGGAAATTCACTTTTCTTTAAAAATCGATTTCATGGTGGACGTGAGATTCGAACTCACGACCAGCGACCCAGGTCCTGCCGACGACGCCATTTGTTAAGGTCTTAGTCCGTTGGGCTAAAGGTAAAAGGTTAACCAATCGCCTACCCAATCTAAGCCTCAGAACTCCTTCTCTCCACCTCCTCGGTGCGTACTCGTTTTCCCATATATATATCCAGTTATACAACATAAATAACCATCATGGTAAGCATGCCTTCTCCCCCGTACTTCATAAATGCATTCCCTATTTGGTCTGATCCTGCTGCCTTCCTATTCTTAAGTTTACCTACACACTTCCTTATTACTTCTTCCCTTGTGAGCAATATGAGAGGGGGGGGGGGGGGATTCGATGATATATACCTGGTACGTGGATTATCTACGTTTAATCCACACACAGTAGTAGTAAGCAGCAGCCAGTTATAGTAGTTGTTACTCCTCGCTGTTAAGGTCTTAGTCAGTTGAGCTAAAGGTAAAAGGTTAACCAATCGCCTACCCAATCTAAGCCTCATAACACTCCCCCCCCCTGGAACGGACCGGATATACGGGTCGACGCGTGACACCAACACGCAGTTCCAATTTCTGGGGATCCAGAAGTATTTTTTCAGATTCTTGACATGAGGAAATTCACTTTTCTTTAAAAAGTGGTCTCATGGTGGACGTGAGATTCGAACTCACGACCAACTACCCATGTTCTGCCGTCGTCGCCACTTGTTAAGGTCTTAGTCAGTTGGGCTAAAGGTAAAAGGTTAACCAATCGCCTACTACCCAATCTAAGCCTCATAACATCGCCTACTACCTGACAACATTGTACCCTTGTTTATAAAACGATTTTGAAAACAAACCTAGACCCCACATTTTGTAATGTATGTATGTAAGTACAAATACGCATGCATGCATTTAACCCCCATCGAAACCCCGACCCTTATCCCATACACGCACAGGAATGAATGATATCCAGCAAACATTCGGTGAACAAACTCTTTTTCTCAGAATAAAGACAAAACTATTCGTTTCCTTGCCGTAACGTACTTTGAAAACAGTATCATCATCGAAGCTCACGGATGGGCGAACGCCCCCCCCCCCCCCCCCCCCCCCGTTCGGTGGAGGGGGGTGGGGGGGGGGGGCTTATCCGACCCTATACCTTCCTCCGGACACCTTCTCAAAGAAAGTGCAGGATGCCACCACATACGTATAATATGTGTGTATATACCTGGTATATACGATGGTATACATACACACGCTGAAAATGGGGAACACTCGGGGGTTGACAATTTCGGGGCGCCCGAGGACCGACGATTTTACGGAACACTTTCTTCTTCTCCTTGGTGAAGACAAAAAAAGGTACCAAATATATACCACTCCGACCCTAAATATAAGGAACGTTTAAACTGAATAATTTTATGCTCACGGCCCCTATATTTCGGGTCAGAGTGGTATAGGTATCTCAGGTACAGTACACATGATCAATGAATCGCCCCAACGCCCTTCCGTGCAACGTCGGGGGTTCATACTGTTGACCAGGTAGTCCGTAGGGGTTTTTACTAGATGGAGCTCTTGACTCTTTTGGCACATCGGAACCACACCACCGGTAGTCTTATAGTGGACACTTACTTCTGGATGGACCTTTTGGCATGCATACGCATACGCACCGCGCGGTCATTTGTCCATTCATTACCCCGAGCCCTCTTTATTTCGCTCGTTTTGCCAACGTCTTCTTGTCACACGCTTTGCACCCCGACGTTTATTAATAATAGACTCGTTTGAACGTCGCACTCTGCGCTCTCTTTGCATTTCGCACTCTCACCACAAAAGGATGAAAACAAACACTACCCATACAATGCGAAAACCTTCATCGTGCGTATATACAAAATCACACCCTGTGGACACTGTTAATAGACAATTGTCCAATAGTCTACTGCTGTTGTTAATAGCTTCCTATTTTGCGATTGACTGCTGTCTATTGTGATCCCTAGTTCCGACCATGAAAATATTTAAAACGCATCGAGCCCTGCTGTCCACACACAATTTCCATTAAATGACCCCTATACCCATACCTGGCCCTATTGTCCAGACAATTCCTTTTCATAGGCAGTCTCCTCGTGGTCAATGCTCCGGACAATTCCAACTAATGGACTTTGCCTAAATTAATTGTCCGGACAGTTTGAATTAATAGACCGTCTCCTAAATCAACTGTCTCGACAATTCCAACTAATAGATATAAGACTGTATCATAATTCAGTTGTCCCGATAATTCCAACTAATAGACAGTCTCTTCAGTCAATTGCCCCGACAATTTCAATTGGTAGGCAGCCTCCCAAATAATTTGTCCGGACAATTTCAATTAATATACAACCACCAAAATCATTTGTCCGGACTACTTCAATCGCACACCGCCTTCTAAATCAATTGCCCGGGCAATTCCATTGGACAGCAGTATACAAAATCAATTCTCCGGACATTTTCAACCGATGGAAAATACTCTGAAATCACTTCTTCAGACAAAATTTGAATGCTAATAATTTAGTAGACAGTCCCCTGAATCAATAGCCCATACAATTCAAATTATCAGTGCATACGGAGCCCTGCTATTGACCAGACTGACATCGTACCTGGTTTTGGCTCGAAAAGGCGGGTATACCTTAAGGATTACCCTGGGCTGGGTATTATGTCGATCGATCTTTTACCCCTTAAGCTCGGTAGGTAATACCTTCACACGTGACGTCGTCGACGACACACGGGGTTCGAACCCCACTTTGAACGCTTCTTTTATAGAAACGCTTGCGCGTGCGTCCCTAAATGCATAATATATATCTCCCTGTGGTTCCCCAGGTATTGAAACGAAGCGGGTAGTAGATCAGCGTACGGCTAGTACCGACGCCCCAATGATTCCGCCGTTCAGAGGGGGGGAGAGTGCTATATTACTGATTACAGGGATTATACCCTGGGCTGGGTAATCGATCGATCTTCTACCCCTTTAGCAGTGTGTAGGTAAAACGCCTTCACATGACTTTGTCCACTCGGTCTATTAATAGCTTTCAACTTTCAACTGATTTTGGCCAATTTTGAACCAATCAGAGAGAGAGGCAATAATATATACTATACGCGTACACTACTGCTGTCGTTTCTCTGCATCTGTCTGCGTCTGCGGTCCCTCTGTTGCAATTCCTGTGTACTGCTGTACTGCTGTATGAACTCTGTACAGCAGTACTCGTACGTACATGTACGCATTTAATATACTTAGTACATACGTACGATTTCACTTTTTCCTCTTCGGGGTATACGATGTGTTTTAGTTGTTGATGTGATAATACTGCTGTGTTGTTTTCTCATGGTCACAGAATGAGTCATATTGTACAGCATCATCATCGTGGACAAGCAGCACGGCAGTTCGTCTGCACCACCCCGCGCGCGCCGAGGTGGTCTCAGGATTGGCACGGCAAGATAATTTCATGCCAAGATAATTTCATGCCGAGCAGGCGTTTCCGCGAGGATGGTCGAGAAGCTTCAAAGCTGGCAACGGGGGGGGGGGGGGTGCCAGAATAAAATACTCTTGGCGATCCCGCCGTAGCGAAAGAAACGAAGCCTGGTGACACTCTGCAGGTCCCAGTGGAGCCCGCCCGTGCTACCTAGATACCCTAAAGAAATAAAGCAATTCAGATTTTGAGGCCACACGCTCGCTTGATGCTATAAATATAGTAAGGCGCATTTTTTTGTTGATTTTTTTCATGGACTAAACACCGTTCGTGGCGCGCGTTTTTTACTTGGTTTTAGTATATACTTGATTATGGTGTGTGTTCTTCACATTAAACCGTTCTTTCTACCCGCCGATGTCCAGCACAACCAATGTCCGTGCCGACTCTTCAATCCTAGGCTCGTAGAGAGACACAAGTTCTGTGGTCACAAAACTGCGCCACAGAGATACTACGTTGCTACGTATGCAGTAAGCACAGCAGCAGTCAGTGTGGGCAATGAACTCTGCCAACAGTCATCGTGACTACTGTCTTCGAAGCAGCAGGCCTCACGGTGTCGGAAAAGAAGACAGAGACAATGCTTTTCTACAGACACCAGACCAGAAAACCCTCGCACCACTGCTCGTCATCGAAGCAGCAGGCCAGAGGTATAAGCAGACGGCCCACAGTTCTTATACCTAGGCGGCATTATCCACGAAAACGCTGACCTCTCGCTCGAAATCGACCGACGGATCCGTCTCATGCGAGCATGCCTCAAACGGTTCGGCCCGGAGCTGTATGATAGGACGACCGCTCCCCTTAGCCTGAAAGTCCGAATGCTGAAGGCCGAGGTGATTGAGACCCTGCTGTACGGGTGTGTGACGTGGACCCTCAGAGCGGAACACTTTGCCAAGCTTCGAACGGCTCACCACCAAGTCCTGTTGCGAGTCATTGGCTTCCAGCGCCGACTTCGTACTAACCATACCACCCTCTCGTACGCGAAGGCCTTCAAGATGACCCGTTGCGAGAGCATCGAAGCGACCATTCGCAAACGGCGGCTCTTCTTTGCGGGGGGGGTGGCACGGCAAAACAAGGAGCGATTACCCAGTCGGGTAATATTACCCAGTCGGGTAATGTTCGGGACGATGGCTGGTGGGGAGAACCCGAGACCTGGCGGACAGTTTAAGACTTGGCATAGATGCATAATCAAAGACCTTAGGGAGTTCCGAGCCACCGAAGGGTCAAAGGAACTTGCCCCCTTGGTGTTTGGAGTTGAGACCGCGCTGTGGTCCACTGCTGCAAAAAAGGCGGGGAAGTGGTACCGGGGGGTCCTCGAAGCAGCCGAACGGTTCATGGTGAGGTGGCACGAGGCTGAGGTTGAGCTGAGTCGGCAGCGCCGCGCATCCGCCGTGGGTGGTGTCCAAGGGAATGGGGGGAGGGGGGACAACAGGAGGAGTGGCAGAAAACCCGACCAAGGGAATGCGGAGAGGGGGGGGAAGAGGAGTAGAAGGAAAACTGCGTTGGACGTATGTATGTATGTATCTAGGAAGGAGATGGCACACAGGGTAGCAAGGCACCGGGCAGACTAGGAAGTATAGAACATGCCGGTACTACTCGTGCCACCAACTGGTATGCAGCTGGTTCGAACGTGGCCTTCCTCTGTCTTCCCTTTTTTTTTCTTGCGCTGATCCTCTGTGATTTCATTTTATTTCTTTCTCTTCCTTTCTTCGATCGATAAGCCTTATTGAAGGAGGAGTCGTGTGGCGTGGGTGGATGACGAGCCTGCTTTGCTTGTTTCGTATTGTCTGACGCCAAGGGGCCGGGCCTAGTTGACGAACGCAGGACGGAGGCGGCAGACAGGGTATAGCAAGGTACCAGGCGCACTAGCAGGGAGAACCTGGCTATCTATGCTACTCGTACCACACAAACTGCTGCCGCTACCTGGAGGATGCTTTGTGCTTTGGTTTGCCTGTGTTATTTTCCCTTGGTTGTTAGTCTTACTCTGTTTACGACGAGTAGTATTAATAGTGTGTGGTGTTTTTCTTCTTTTTCCTTTTTCTTTTTTTTTTTTCCCAGCTCGTTCTTTTCAAGTGTCTGCCGCATCCCCTGCGGGGGGGGCACGACAGTTTGTTTCTTATATTTTTTATTTTTTTCTTGTTTTTTTTCTCTTTCGATTTGTCTTCTTCGTTTTTTGTTTTTTTCTTTGTTTCGGTTCGTTTTGTCTTCTTCGTTTTTTGTTTTTTTCTTTGTTTCGTTTCGTTTCTCTATGATATACCAGGTATAAATAGAGAAACGAAACGAAACAAAGAAACGAAACAAAGAAAAAAAACAAAAAACGAAGTATATAAATAGAGAAACGAAACGAAACAAAGAAAAAAACAAACAACGAAGAAGACAAGTCGAAAGAGAAAAAAAACAAGAAAAGGAACAAACTTCTATCGTGCCACCCCACAGGGGATGCGGCATACACTTGAAAAGAACGAGCTGGAAAAAAAGAAGAAAACACCACTTTTTTTTTTTTTTTTTTTTTTCATCACGTTTACTTTCCAGGCCACTCGTAGGAGGTTTTACCCTCGACGATCTTCTGGACAAGCCGTGGTCACAGGTGTCGTCCCTTTCCCCCCCCGGTACGTGCCTTTATTTTTTTGTCGCGCATAGGGTTTAGCATTCCCACTGCTCGTCGATTTTCATCGAATGTAGTCAACTCACGCTCTCACGCTTTCCGCTTATCAACTTTTTATGCAAGAAAAAGCATAAAAAGTCCCTACGAGCATGCACTCGGTCATGCACTCGGTGAGATTTGAACTCACGAAGTTGATCTTGATAGGCACGCGGACCACCTACCAAGCCACCGGGGACGCCGGCAACCACTACTTGTAAATAGAGTAAGACTAAGAACCAAGGGAAAATAATAGGCCAACCAAAGCACAAAGCACCCTCCAGGTAACGGCAGCAGTCTGTGGCACGAGTAGCATAGCCAGGTTCTCCTTGCTAGTTAGTCCGCCTGGCACCTCGCTATACCCTGTCTGTCGTCTCCGTCGTGCGTTCGTCAACTATGCCCCGCCCCTCGGCGTCAGACAATACGAAACAAAGCAAAGCAGGCTATAGCCGCGGTATCAAAATGTCGTAAGAACGAACATGATGATACGATTTATACTGCTCTTATATTGCTGTTATTTTGGTGTTGTTTGTGTTGCTGGTTGATGTTATTGCTGGCTACTGCTTCTGCTGTCGCCCCCCCACCCCCGCCCCCGCCTTTTCCCCTCTCATTCGTTGGCGATATTTATTTGCAAATGTTGTTTAGGCCTTCTCTTTGTCTTTCTGCTGCATGCATGCATGCATGCGCAGATGTATGTATGTGTGTGTTCTTTATTTCGACCCGTCGACAGACATCCAGCACACAACCAGTGTCCGTGCCGATTCTTCAAACCTGGAGAGATACACAAGTTCTGTGGTCACAAAACTACGCCACAGAGAGAGATATATACTACATTGTTACGTAATATGCAGTAAGCACAGCAGTAGTAGACAACGCAAAATGCATATATGTCATCACACTGGATATGACGGTTTAATGTGAAGAAAACAACAACAACAATATGACAGGCACGCCATACATATATTCTACGAAAAGAGAGAAAACGAAACTAAACAACGAAAAACAAGAACAAAGAAAAGGAAGAAAACAAATCGAAAGAAAAAAAGAAAAAAAGAAAAAAAAAAAAAAAAAGAAGAGAAAAAAAGAGAAAAAGAAAAAACTGTCGTGCCTCCCCGCAGGGGATGTGTGTGTTCTGCACCTTTCTTCCTACGGGTCGACATCCAGCACAACCAGTGTCCGTCCCGAATCTTCAATCCTAGAGAGATACAATTTCTGTGGTTTCAGAACTACGCCACAGAGATTCGTACTATTAATACATTGTTACGTATGCATATATATGCATAAATAAGCACAACAACAGTACACAATGCAATCCCATATATGTCATCATACTGCTGGGTATGACAGGCACGAAAACTACATATTCTATGAGAAAAAACAAAAGGAAACAAAGAAAAACAGAAAACAAGCTTGTCTCGGACTATCTGCTTTCTCGTGGTTGCTCATCTCGCCAGAGGTTCGGCAGTCAGTCTCGTCGTACGACCCCGTTTTTCCTTCGTACCAAACTGGGCTACTCTCAAACGGTTCGGCCCGGAGCTGTATGATAGGACGACCGCCCCCCTTAGCCTGAAAGTCCGAATGCTGAAGGCCGAGGTGATTGAGACCCTGCTCTACGGGTGTGTGACGTGGACCCTCAGAGCGGAACACTTTGCCAAGCTTCGAACGGCTCACCACCAAGTTCTGTTGCGAGTCATTGGCTTCCAACGCCGACTTCGTACTGACCATGCCACCCTCTCGTACGCGAAGGCCCTCAAGATGACACGTTGCGAGAGCATCGAAACGACCATCCGCAAACGGCGTCTCTTCTTCGCGGGGGGGGTGGCACGGCAAAGCAAGGATCGATTACCTAGCCGGGTGATGTTCGGGACGATTGCTGGTGGGGAGAACCCGAGACCTGGCGGACAGGTTAAGACTTGGCATAGATGCGTAGTCGAAGACCTTAGGGAGTTCCGCGCCACCGAAGGGTCAACGGAACTTGCTCCCTTGGTGTTTGGAGTTGAGACCGCGCTGTGGCCCACTGCTGCAAAAAACGCGGGGAAGTGGTACCGGGGGATCCTGGAAGCAGCCGAACGGTTCATGGTGAGGTGGCACGAGGCTGAGGCTGAGCTGAGCAGGCAGCGCCGCGCATCCGCCGAGGGTGGTGTCCAAGGGAATGGGGGGAGGAGGGGCAACAAGAGGAGTAACAGAAAACCCGACCAAGGGAATGCGGAGAGGGGGGGGAAGAGGAGTAGCAGGGAAACTGCAGTGGACGAAAGTAGGAAGGAGATGGCAGATAGGGTAGCCAGGTACCGGGCAGACTAAGAAGTAGAATATGCCTATACTACTCGTACCACCAACTGGTGCAGCTGGTTCGAACGTGGTCTTCCTTTGTCTTCCTGTTGTTTTTGTTTATTTTTATTTCATTTTATTGTCTTCTTTGCGGTGACCCTATGTGATTTTCATTTCTTCCTTTCTCCGATTGATAAGCCTTATTGAAGGAGTCGTGTGGCGTGGGTGGATGACGAGCCTGCTCTGCTTGTTTCGTACTGTCTGACGCCGAGGGGCCGGGCATAGTTGACGAACGCTGGACGATGGTGGCAGACAGGGTAGCAAGGTACCAGGCGGGCCAGCAGGGATACCCTGGCTGTGCTACTCGTACCATAAACTGCTGCCGCTACCTGGAGCATGCCTTGTGCTTTGTTTGGTTTGACTGTTATTTTACCTTGGTTCTTAGTCTTACTCTGTTGACGACTAGTGGTGTTTTCTTCTTTTTCTTTTTCTTTTACCAGCTCGTTCTTTTCAAGTGTCTGCCACGTCCCCTACGTGGGGGTACGATGGTTTGTTGCTATACTGAAGTATATACATATACCAGGTATATTTTAGTTTCTTTTTTTTTTTTTTTTTTCTCTTTCGAATTGTCTTTGTTTTTGTTTTTGTTTTTTCTCTTTGTTCCGTTTTTGTTTTTCTAAGTCATGGAATGTGTATGTCGTGCCTGTCGTACGCAGTATGATGACATGGCATTGCATTACATACGTGGCAACGTAGTATCTCTGTGGCGTAGCTTTGTGACCACATAACTTGTATCTCTCTAGGTTTGAAGAATCGGCACGGACACTGGTTGTGCTGGATGTCGACGCGTAGAAAGAACGTTTAATGTGAAGAAAACAACAACAAACAACAACAACAACTTGCGTATAGCTACGGCTGCAGATCCGTCGACATTGTCTGTTGACAGTTCTACGATGCCCGCTACAAAACCCTTCTTGGTTGACAACCACTACCAGGCGAGGGGGACCGGAATGGGCCCCGTCATCCGTCAGACTTTACCACCTTCATCCCCCTCTTCTTGTCCGACTCCTCGTATCAGCAGTCGGGGCGTGAATGCGAGGAGGGCTGGTGGCAACCTATGTAGTTGCAGGGGTTGTCGACCGACCGGCGGCCTTTGGGTTTGGTCGAGGTGGAAGGCGCCTTACGTTTTGAGCCGTTTTTTTTTCGCCCCCGCGACTGAGCGAGCGGTCGCGACGTGCCGATTTTTCGGCCCCGTCCCGACCAGTCGTCCTGTCATCGCGGCTGTTGCCAGCAGTGGCCACGCGAGTGTTGCAGAGCTGACACTTATTTCTTCAGTGCCTCCATTTCGGACACAGCTAGTGTGTCCGCCAGGGTGGCCTGCAACTGGGGGGTTAGGTTCCGGCAGCCGTGTATAGCAGAGGCAGTGGACGGGTGTTCAGTCGTGCTGCCGTGTATTGCGTTTCTTTGGTGTTTTTTCACGCGTGTTCGAGATGCTTGAAACGATTTTGCCGCGGCTTCGCGTATCATTTCGATGCGAAGGTGGGGGGGGCAGACCGGTCTCAAACGATGCAATCATGGATTTGCGCCAATGCGTGTTCATATGCTGTCGTGTTCGTCGGGGCGGTCCGTTGAGCTTCAGCGAGCATACGCGCGTACGCTTGTGTTACACGCAGGCTGAACGTGTCAACTGACTCGCCTTCAACCCACTGCTGCTGTAGTGACGCAATTGTTGTTGTTGTTTTCTTCACATTAAACCGTTCTTTCTGCCCGTCGACATCCAGCACAACCAGTGTCCGTGCCGATTCTTCAATCCTAGAGAGATACAAGTTCTGTGGTCACAAAGCTACGCCACAGAGATGCTACGTTGCCACGTATGCAATGCGATGCCATATCATCATACTGCGTACGACAGGCACGACATACACATTCCATGACCTAGAGAAACGAAACGAAACAAAGAGAAAAATAACAAAAACAAACAAAGACAATTCGAAAGAGAAAAAGAAACAATTACCAGGTATATACCTGGTATATATATAACAACAAACCATCGTGCCCCCCCCGCAGGAGATCTGGCAGACACTTGAAAAGAAGGAGCTAAAAAAAAAACGGAAAAAGAAGAAAACACCACTATTACAGAGTAAGACTAAGAACCAAGGGAAAATAACAGGCGAACCAAACAAAGCACAAAGGATCCTCCAGGTAGCGGCAGCAATTTATGGTACAAGTAGCGCAGCCAGGGTCTCCCTGCTGGCCCGCCTGGTACCTTGCTACCCTGTCTGCCACCTTCGTCCAGCGCTTGTCAACTATGCCCGGCCCCTCGGCGTCAGACAATACGAAACAAGCAAAGCAGGCTCGTCATCCACTCACGCCACACGACTCCTTCAATAAGGCTTATTAATCGGAGAAAGGAAGAGAAAGATAATAAAATTAAAATCACATAGGGTCGGCGCAAAAGAAGAAAATAAAATGAAACAAAAATAAACAAAAACAACAGGAAGACAAAGGAAGACCACGTTCGAACCAGCTGCACCAGTTGGTGGTACGAGTAGTATAGGCATGTTCTACTTCCTAGTCTGCCCGGTACCTGGCTACCCTGTGTGCCATCTCCTTCCTACTTTCGTCCACTTCAGTTTCCCTTCTACTCCTCTTCCCCCCCCTCTCCGCATTCCCCTGGTCGGGTTTTCTGTTACTCCTCTTGGTGCCCCTCCTCCCCCCATTCCCTTGGACACCACCCACGGCAGATGCGCGGCGCTGCCGACTCAGCTCAACCTCAGCCTCGTGCCACCTCACCATGAACCGTTTGGCTGCTTCGAGGACCCCCCGGTACCACTTCCCCGCCTTTTTTGCAGCAGTGGACCACAGCGCGGTCTCAACTCCAAACACCAAGGGAGCAAGTTCCGTTGACCCTTCGGTGGCTCGGAACTCCCTAAGGTCTTCGACTATGCATCTATGCCAAGTCTTAACCTGTCCGCCAGGTCTCGGGTTCTCCCCACCAGCCATCGTCCCGAACATTACCCGACTGGGTAATCGATCCTTGACATTACCCGACTGGGTAATCGATCCTTTTGCTTTGCCGTGCCACCCCCCCCGCGAAGAAGAGACGCCGTTTGCGGATGGTCGTTTCGATGCTCTCGCAACGTGTCATCTTGAGGGCCTTCGCGTACGAGAGGGTGGCATGGTTAGTACGAAGTCGGCGCTGGAAGCCAATGACTCGCAACAGGACTTGGAAGTGAGCCGTTCGAAGCTTGGCAAAGTGTTCCGCTCTGAGGGTCCACGTCACACACCCGTACAGCAGGGTCTCAATCACCTCGGTCTTCAGCATTCGGACTTTCAGGCTAAGGGGGGCGGTCGTCCTATCATACAGCTCCGGGCCGAACCGTTTGAGGCATGCTCGCATGAGACGGATCCGTCGGTCGATTTCGAGCGAGAGGTCAGTGTTTTCGTGGATAATGCCGCCTAGGTATAAGAACTGTGGGCCGTCTGCTTATACCTCTGGCCTGCTGCTTCGATGACGAGCGGTGGTGCGAGGGTTTTCTGGTCTGGCGTTTGTAGAAGCATAGTCCCTGTCTTCTTTTCCGACACCGTGAGGCCTGCTGCTTCGAAGACAGTCACGATGACTGTCATCATTTTCGCGAGCCCTTCAGCCGACCGAGAGACAATCCCTGCGTCATCGGCGTACAACATGCCCCATACAGCCCTTCGCACGCACGCCAACTGCTCCTGTTCCTCCGTTCCGACTACTCCAGCATCACTGAGTTGCACCGAATCCCTTACGATGGCTTCGTCATGGCCAAAGCGTACTAGTACGACGTGTAACGCAGCAGCGAAGAATACGTTGAACAGTACGCACTAATAGTGAGATGCGGTTTGCCGGCGAAAAAAGGTTGGTGAATGCCGTCACCCATTCGTTCCAAGTAATCGGAGATCGAATTTTTGTGTCCGCGTTTTGTGACCTGAGGGTTGCAAGTTGTCCCTCTGTTCTCCACTCTAGTGTCTCTGAAAGTAGCTACCTGCTGCAGTTTTCTTTACCGAGAGAGACAGGTATCTGATTGTGCTCGTCGATCGATCACCTCTTCTGGTGATCCATCTAGGGAGTGCAAACGTGCTCGGGATCGGAACTCTTGCATAACCTCTGGTGTGTCTTCGCTGGGACCACCAGTGAGTTGGAGAGAGGCTGGCACATCAGATGATTTCAACGAAAGATTCGATTCAGTCAGTCGTGGCGCAACCGGGTTACTCGTAGTAAAACCAGGGTTAGTCACGGTGCCTGTGTTATTCGGAATAGCCGGGGTCACAGTTGAGCTACTCGTAATAGCAGGGGTCACAGCAGTTGAGCTATTCGTAATAGCAGGGGTCACAGCAATTGCGCTACTCGTAGTAGTCTGGGTCGCAGCAATTGGGCTACTCGTAGTAGTTGGGTTGGTTGCGGGCGGAGCGGGGAAAGCATTGTTAGCGGTGCTAGGGTTAGTCTCGAGTGATTCTGGGGACATCGGTTCCAAAGTCATGTCTGACAGTAACGCACGCGGTTTCACCTGTGGGTAATCGGCTGGAGTTCCCCCAAACCGTCCCATCGCCAGGTCGATAACCCATTTCTGGGGTGACGTTCCGGCTATGGTGTGTTCCTGGAGGTGCTCCCACACCCATGCTCCTTCCACCCCGGGCGAGCCGGTGCTCGTTGTCTTTCGCGAACTAACTAGCCTAGTTAGTTCGCGAAAGACAACGAGCACCAGCTCGCCCGGGATGCCTAGTTACTTCGCGAAAGACAACGAGCACCAGCTCGCCCGGGATGGAAGGAGCATGGGTCTAGTTAGTTCGCGAAAGACAACGAGCACCAGCTCGCCCGGGATGGAAGGAGCATGGGTGTGGGAGAACCTCCAGGAACACACCATAGCCGGAACGTCACCCCAGAAATGGGTTATCAACCTGGCGATGGGACGGTTTGGGGGAACTCCGGCCGATTACCCACAGGTGAAACCGCGTGCGTTACTGTCAGACATGACTTTGGAACCGATGTCCCCAGAATCACTCGAGACTAACCCTATATTAATAGCACAGCTAAGAATGCATGTTCCCCGCTCCGCCCGCAAGCAACCCAACTACTACGAGTAGCCCAATTGCTGCGACCCGCCGCGTGCGTTGCTCTCAGACATGACTTTGGAACCGCTGTCCCCAGAATCACTCGAGACTAACCCTAGCACCGCTAACAATGCATATTCCCCGCTCCGCCCGCAAGCAAAACCCAACTACTATGAGTGGCCCAATTGCTGCGACCCAGACTATTACGAATAGCTCAACTGTGACTCCTCCCCTCCCCTGCGTCGGAGCCGGGGTGCTCGAGGTCCGGGTGGGGGGGGGGGTGCTGGGCGAGGCGAAGCCGGAAGGCGCTCCCTCGTCGGACGCTGCAGTTTGACGGCCCGCCGAAGCTACCGCTGCGGCGTACAACTTGCTGCCTTTTTCTTGCCCATTTTTCTTCTTGTTTTATCAGAGTTCAGTACTCGTCGACGCAAATATGGATGGAGGGTGTCTCCGTTGCAGGTGTCGGCCTTGTCTTCGTCTTGGACGGGGTTGGCCGAGGCCTTGACGTGCACGTTTTCTTTCGTGATATGAGGCAAGGAGTGCCTCCACAAGCCTCCCTCGCGTCTTTCAAGGAGAGAGCTTATAGAAATTGTGAGAGTGCGGGTCCTCTTCTCCGAAGGACTTTTTTCTCCCTGGCGCGTTGGGACTTCATGGCCCGAACGTCAACCATCATGAAGGTCCATCAGTGATGGCGGATCTCATAGACCGGACGTTGGTTAACGTATCTTCATGGTTGGCATCTGTGATCGGAGATTGACGGTATCTACGCAGCCTGTCCTCCACAATATACGTAAAAAGGAGAGCAGAAAAAAAAACTGTCGTGCCTCTCCGCAGGGGATGTGGCAGACACTTGAAAAAAAAAGTGCTTCGTAAAGAAACAAAGAAATAAAGAAAATAAAAAACACCACTATTAATAGTGACTCTAATAAACAGAGTGAGACTAAGAACCAAGGGAACGTAACAGGCAAACCGAAGCACAAAGTAACCCTCCAGGTGGCGGCAGCAGTGGCTTGTGGTATCAGTAGCATAGCCAGGTTCTCCTTACTAGTAGTCCACTTGAGACCTTGCTACCCTGTCTCCGTCCTGCGTTCGTTAACTATGCCCTGCCCCTCGGCGTCAGACAATACAAAAGAAACAAAGCAGGCTCGTCATCCACCCACCACGCCGAACGAGTCCTTTCTTAAGGCTTACCTGGTAATCAATAGAAAAAAGAAAGAAGAGAAAAATATAGAACGAAAATCACAGAGTATCAAGCGCAAAAACAAGAAAACAAAAAAATAAAGAAGACAAAAAAACGAAAGACCACGTTCGGACCAGCTGCACCAGTTGGCGTCACGAGTAAGCTATTAGATAGGCATATGTTCTACTTCCTGGTCGGCCTGGTGCCTTGCTACCTACCCTGTCTGCCATCTCATTCCTACTTTCTTCCACCGCGGTTTCCCTTCTGCTCCTCCTGTTCCCCCCCCCCCCCCCGTATTCCCTTGGTCGGGTTTCGTTCCACTCCTCTTGTTACCCCCCTCCCGCCCCATTCCCTTGGACACCACCCACGGCGGATGCGCGGCGTGGCCTACTCAGCTGTGCCTCATCCTCGTGCCACTTCACCATGAACCGTTTGGGTGCTTCGAGGATCCCCCGGTGCCAATTCCCCGCCTTTTCGGACCGCAGCAGTGCGGTCTCAACTCCAAACACTAAGGGGGCAAGTTCCGTTGACCCTTCGGTGGCTCGGAAGGTCTTCGACTATGCATATATGCCAAGTCTTAAACTGTCGTCCAGGTCTCGGGTTCTCCCCACCACAGTCATCGTCCCGAACATTACCCGACTGGGTAGTAATCGCTCCTTGCTTGGCCGTGCCACGCCCCCCGCAAAGAAGAGCCGCCGTTTGCGGATGGTCGTTTCGATGCTCTCGCAACGTGTCATCTTGAGGGCCTTTTCGCGTACGAGAGGGTGGCGTGGTCATTACGAAGTCGGCGCTTTTGGAAGCCAATGACGCGCAAAAGGACTTGACTTGGTGATGAGCCATTCGAAGCTTATTATGGGCAAAGTGTTCCGCTCTATTCCAAGGGTCCACATCACACAACCGTACAGCAGGGTCTCTATCACCTCGGCCTTCAGCATTAAATTTTATTTGGACTTTCAGGCTAAGGGGAGGGGCGGTCGTCCTATCATCATACAACTCTCGATGTCATCTCGAGGCGGCCTTCGCGTACGAGAGGGTGGCGTGGTCACAGCGCAAAAAGTCGGCGCTGGAAGCCGTATGACTCGCAAGAGGACTTGGTGGTGAGCCATTCGAAGCTTACTTAGCAAAGTGCTCCGCTCTGAGGGTCCACGTCACACGCCCGTACATCAGCGTCTCAATCACCTCGGCCTTCAGCATTCGGACTTTCAGGCTAGGCGAGGCGGTCGTCCTGTCATACCACTCCGGGCCGAACCGTTTGAGGCACATGCTCGCATGAGCCGGGTCCGGCGGTCGATTTTGAGCGAGATGTCAGCGTTTTCGTAGCACTTACTTGAGAACTTCACTTACAGTAGATATTATACTCAGTACATTTACCTGGTAAGAAAAAAAAACCACTCTACGTATAAACACAACAGTGAGAGACGCAAGGGAAAATAATGAGCAGCCTCGATTTGCGAGGCGTCGAAGGAAAAAGCTGAAAAAGCGAGGAAAAAGACCAAAACAAGTATAAAGAAGGAAGAACACAACGAACGATAGCACAACACACCTCAACAGCACGAAGCAGGCAATACTGCTATTATACGCTACGAGTAGAATACGCACAGACATAGAGGGGGTGTCCAGAGTCCGGTCCGGAGTTCGGAGTCCAGAGAGTCCAGAACAAGTATCCCAGAACCTTGCCAGATTATATTATTAAATAATAATAATAGAAGAACAGAGAGAACACAGCACAGAACCCAGACCACACACTATACCACTAGTATAACAGAAAGAAGAAGAGGGTGGAAGAGCTGCAGGAAGAGCGAGACAGCTGGGACTCTCTCCTAGGTACTACCGATAGCAGTGTGTAGACCAGCACCAACACCGCACGACCTTCTGCGCGTTGAAGCATGTATGTATGTGCGCTTAGCAGTAGTTATAAAACCAGCCATTTTTATGGACATCGGGGTTTGGTAGAGATAGATGTTTCTTCGGGAGTGTTTGGGAAGGAGGACTCGGTCCTAGCGGTCGGAGGTGGCAGGGTCAGGGGTACGGTGGGGAAGTAAAGGCAGTAGTAGCACGTGGCGGAAGGGGTTGGAGAATAAGTAAGGTGGAAGAGCTGCAGGAAGAGCGAGACGGCAGGGACTCTCTCCTAGGTACTACCGATAGCAGTGTGTAGACCAGCACCAACACCGCACGACCTTCTGCGCGTTGAAACATGCGCGCAGCAGTTTACACCAGATATTTTTATGGACAGCGGGTTTTTGGTAGATGTATGCTTCTTCGGGAGTGTGGGGGGAGGACTGGGCTCTTGCGGTTGGAGGTGGCATGATCAGGGTTCCGGAATAGTAGTAGTAGTAGTAGTAGTAGTTACGTGGGGGGAAGGGTTGGAGGAGGTAGAAGAGCTGCAGGAAGAGCGAAGACGGCAGGGACCCTCTCGAAGGTACTACCGATAGCAGTGTAGACCAGCAACACCGGACGACCTTCTGCGCGTTGAAACATGCGCGTAGCCTTATAATCCAGCCATTTTGATGGACAGCGGGTTTTTGGTAGATGCTTCTCAGGGGGAGGGGAGTGTGGTCGTCTTTTAGGTGGATGAGATGGAGGGATGCTGGTTGTAGTAATGGTCTTCACGAGCGTCACATCAGTTTTGATTTGTCGTATGATACTGCCGCGCTTTTGTTCTGGAGAGTTCTTCACTTTCTGTTTTTTTAATAGTCTTTTTCAGAACAACACTACACATTATTTTGTCGCATAGAAATCATAATACCAGGTATAAAATAAGAGGAATAAGAGCAAGAACTGAAAATACGAATTCGTATTCGGTACGTACGCATTTTGCGCATACGGGGCGAAGAGTCTGGAGACTGGAGATCCTGAAAATCCGGACTATTTTTGATTTATTCCTTTTTTTTTTTTTTTTTTTTACTTGTAAAATTCGGTCAAAATGTTGCGTCTCTCGGTTTTAGTAGTCCCTAGTGCACGCAGCCCTCATAGCACCTTAGCTGTGTCCCTTCTGTCTCGCGTGATGTCTGCCATGTTAGGACCTTCGCCACAAGACAAGGCATGGCGCCTAGCGGATATATATATATATATGTTTTTGAATTGTGATCGCTGTCTCCTTTGTAGAGTTTCCTCGTTTGCCAACCTGGTTCAGCGAACAACCTTTTCGTACCTCCTTGGGCCCCAGACAATGGCTCCAGTAATACGCTTGTACGTCCTTCTTTTGCCTTCACTTCGGTCTTCGTTTTCTTCTTCAGCCTTCGCTTCGGTTTCTGTCGCCTCTGCTTTGAGTTCTGTGTCTCTCTCTCCTTTAGCCTCTCTTCGTAGTGTTTGGGTTTTATTACGAGGTGTGGGGGGATCTATAGCCTCATTTCTTTTGTTTTGAATAGCCGTATCTTCGACCACCTTTTTCGTGGCCGTTTGGGATGAACTTTGTCATCACCCTCCGACCATCTTGTGGTCTGCATATACGACTATTCAGGGTGGGCTAATGTGATATGAGTAGAGCACTCATGGGCTATATAGATAATACGTTGCAGTCTTGTAGTCTCACGAATACTAGAATAATCCAAATAATGGATTAACCCGGCGGATATTCCGTTTGTCGAGAGTAACGTTCTTTTAGGAATGTTCCCTAGGGCGGATAGCCCGTTAGACGAGAGTAATGTTCCTTGACGCAGATAGGACTACGAAGCCGGAAGTTCTTATATTAGCAGAAGAACGATCGGTAGCCATAGGAAAGTTCTGTAGGAGTACATCAGATAAGAGGAATTTAGGATAGCTTGTGGCATGGGGTGGGACGAGTATATCTGGGCGTCGAGTCCCGCCCCCCTACCTCTCACTTCTCTACCAGAGCATCTCCTCAGCTCTCGCCATCAATAAGAAGATCTAATCGGAAGAAGCGAAGCACTGCTTTCCAGCTGCCAGAATCACCTGCGTCCCTTACCACTACCCTAGAGCGGCCTCCGCATCACACGAGGCGTAATACGCAGCTTGCAATGTTGACAGTTGAGTATCAACTATTTCACACCTCGGATAACGTATCACTTAACGTTTTATGTTAATGTTAGGCGTCAGCGAAAAAAAAACACGTAACATTACGTTACTACGTTAACTACTTTCTGGATTTTGTGATAACCTAGTGTTAGTTGTGTGTTATGATATTGGCGGGCGATCGCGAACATTATGTTAGAGTGTTACCTTGATCTCGTACTGACCGCAGTATATGCGTTACGGTGTTGGGGTATGCAGCCCATAGCGAGTAACACTATGTTAGCGTGTTAGCGGAATTCCTGGTGGCTATCGTAACACACGTTGAAGGGATAACGTACATGGTCACTTAAACGTTAACATTATGTTACCGTGTTATTAATAGCGGCATCAGCCCGTAGCGAGTAACGTTATAGTGTATCAGCGGGATTCTTCGTGCTACCGTAACACCCTTTCGACGGATAACGTACACGGCCATATAAATGCGTACATAACACTGTGTTAGTGTGTTAGTGAAATTCCTAGGGGCTATCGTAACACACGTTAGAGGGATGACGTGTATGGTCAATACGTTAACATTATGTTACTGTATCATCTGATTCAGCCGCAGCAGCAGTCCGTTTCGAGCGACGTTATGTGAGGGTATTACGGAAGTCTTGCTACCGTAACAACATAACATACGCCAAACGGATAACGTATATGATCGATAAAACACTATCAATAGCATTACGTTAATGTTGTGCACTCGAATGCAATATATGTAGTGATACAAGTTAGTAGATAACGTACACACCCCCAATCTACAGTCAATAATATGTTACTGCCGTGTTAACTCGTACGTGCGAGTGTGCAGATTACGTTATAGATGGACAACGTAATGTGTTATAGGTGGATAACGTACTGGCGGGGTTTCCACAAGGAAAATGAGACGTTTTTTTTTGTGGGGATTCCTCCTAAATATCCCCTGTTTTGGGTTTTTAAAATATGGAGGTGTTTTTTTTACCGGGGATGCCATGCTATCCTCCCCCGGGGATATTTTTGTAGGTATCCCCTACTGGGATGCAGGCGAAATTGGATAACACGGCTACGCATGTTACTCCCACACGGCCGCTTTACCACTAACACAGGTAACACATGTTAGATCTCGGGAAGATCCAAAGGGCAACGTAGTAACATTACGTTAGAACGACTTCGGCCCCAACGGTAACTCAGTAACATAAAGTTAGACCCGAATTGGTTTTATGGTAAAACGGTAACGGAATGTTACCATCAGATCTTTACTGACGGTAACACCGTAACATAATGTTACCCGGACTTCCGCATTTAGGCTAACATCCTAAGCTAACATAATGTTACGTATGGGTCGGCTAAGACTGTAACGTATCTAACGTACGTTAAGTGTTACGTTATCCGACCCTAAGGCAATCAGATGGGGGCTCCAGATAACGTAGTGTTAGTAGTGCTGGTCATTGCGTTATGTTACGTTAGTGTGTTATCTGTAACACAATGTCATGTGTTAGTAGTGCTGGCGAGCATGGTAACGTTATGTTAGGTAGGGTGTTATGTATAACACTCCTCCTAAGGGTAACATAATGTTATTGTGTTACGTCTAACGCTGCGTGCGTCGACCATAACATTATGTTATCGTGTTATTAATAGTAAATATGCGGATATCGATCTGGGAATGTTAGAGTGATAACGTACGTACGTGTTTGGTCAAAGCCTAACACTGTGTTACGGTGTTAGTTCAAGGACTGATCACGGCAGAGAACATAATGTTACTGTACCAGAGCTGGACGAGACCAAGCAGCAACATAACGTTAAGTAAGGCTCGTGCACGTTCGTGGGTTTCCAGTTAACACTGTGTTACTGCGTTACCGTGATCGCTCCTCTAGTGCAAACACTATGTTAGTACGTTGCCACGTTCCTCTGTTAAGCCCCATATCGTAGATAAGTGTTATCCGAGTGTTACGTTATCCGAGGTGTGAACTATTTAATCAGTCGAACTCACAGCTGACGTATTTAAAAAAAAATATATATATATGCAAATCTGAGGATCTGAAGCATCATGTGGAGGGGGTTTTCCAGAACCCCTCCCTTTCCCAATATGCGCGAAAATTACTGGAACTCCTCTTTTATTGTAGCATCACAGCAGTCATTCCTAACTTGTAGCTCCTTTGACGGCTTGACGACGGCCTCCAGAACCTAAAAAGTACGAGAGGTGCAACAGAATCGTCTCCTAGACTGCTAGGCACAAGAGCTGGAGCCCTAAAAGCACTGCACACAATAAAACGGGCGCCACGCAAACATGTCGTTTGTTCGGACTGTAAGGATGCGAGTACCTGCGGGAACAGCCAAACCGGGGCCTGCGATCGGCCAGGCTCTTGGCCCTCTGGGCATCAACATGATGGAGTTCTGCAAGAGGTTCAACGAGGATACCAAGCACATCGTGCAGAACACGCCCATGCCATGCGTGAGTTGGTGTGCGCTGTCCGCCTGCTGTCTGTTGGTCGACGTTTTTTTTGTCGTTCTGTGTGTGGAGTGTTTTTGGTTTTTTGAGCGAATTCCATACGATCCACACACCAGGCACCGCACTCTCAGTCCCAGCGTCCCAGCAGCAGCAGCAGCAGCAGCAGCAGCACGAGGCAGTCATCAAGTAGAGGGAGTATTCGTATGTAGTAGAGATGATCCACAGGCACTGTCAGTCCGCCCAGACATTTTAATACGTTTCGTCGTCTCTACAGCAGTACGTAGTCTAGACAGCTGTAGTTTTGTTACTGGTACTGACTGTTATGCTTGCTGTCACCCCACCCCTCGCTTGCCTCTCGTACCCCCATGCATGGTCTTATCATGCCGCAAGTAGATACGACTGCTTGTCGACTTGCTGTACTTGTTTCCCCTCCTGCAGCAGTGGTCCCAAGCCCCCAGCCCAAAGTGACCCACTCTAGTTCTCGAAACCCTCCGCGTTCCTTTGCTTGGCGAGCCTGTGCCGGAAACACTGCCGCCGTATCTATACGAGTATGATCATGCAATGTAACAAGTGGACCACTACTAATTACTGTAATAATACACCTGGTACATGTATAGTCTACATACGGTATACCAGTATATACCTCGTATACGGTTGGCTTCTTCCCGGCGGCGGCCGATTTCTATTGCATGGGTGCATCTGGATTGCTGGCGTGTGAATGTTGTGCTTTGTCGTAACCAGTACGATGGCATGGCATTGCGTTGTCTACCTCCTCCTCACTGCATTGCAATGTGGTGTGTTGTGTGTCGTAGTTTTGTTACCACAGAGTTTTCATCTCTTTAGCACGAAGAACCAGTACGGACACTGGGTGCGCTGGGTGGTAGCGGATATCATAGGAATGACGGTTCGTTGTGAAGACGCTCACACATTTGGGCCATCCTTGCGGATGGCAGCGAAGGCAGGGTATCTGCTGTCGTAAACTGCTGCATGCGCTGGAAAAAGAACCAGCAAACAAACGATCGGGAGCTTTCGGGCCGGACGGCGCGGATTTTCCTCCGGCTTTTTCAGTTCACCCACTTCGGAAGGGGCTCCTATCTCTGTACAGACAGGCGACCGTTCGTAAAGTCGCAACTCGCTTCGCGTACGGTAAGCTCAAACGAGACCCCTGCACGCCAGGCGGCCGTGCAAACGGGACCCCCATACTTCATGCGGCCGTGCAATTTATAGAGCTGTGGGTCGGCCCAGTCACCAACTACTAACACGCAGTAATAGTTACCAGGTATTAGCATACAGTCGTTTCCCGGAGGTGCCGACTCTCCGACTGCTTGGGTTTGAAAACCGGTATACTTTTTTGTTTTTGGGGGGGGTGACGCTCCCGCCCGGACAGGGTTGGTTTGACGCGGTTCGCTCACCTGACTTGAGTCGGCAAGTCGTCGGCTGGCCACCACCTGGCTTGGCCAGCCGAGTTGCCGACTAAACTCATTTAGTTGGCTCATGGGCACCTATATACCGACTTGTGAGTTGTCTTGATGTCCTGTTGAGTCACACCTCTAGTAATCTATCAACTCGCTTCGCTCGTATCTTAACAGCATCCCGCGACCGCATGGCTGGACTCGACGCTACACCTACCGCCCCCCACCCCCATGCCCCCCGCAATGGACTCCTCAGATGCTTACTGCGTACACGGACCGGAGCTTCACGTTCGAGCTTAGCACACCTCAAACCACGTGGATGCTAAAACGGTGTGCGGGGATAGATAAGGTCAGCTCGCGTGCACCCACCCATACACGCGCCCTTGTAAATGAATACAACTACGAGCTGGTTCAACCATATTGCCCCAGATTTTGTTTTTTTTTCTAATTATCACTTCTACTTTCCAGCCTAATTCGTAGGAGGTTTTACCCTCAGCGATCTTCTGGACAAGCCGTGGTCACAGGTGTCGTCCCTTCTCCCCCCCGGTACGTGCCTTTATTTTTTGTCGCGCATAGGGTTCAGCATTCCCACTGCTCGTCAATTTTCATCGAATGTAGCTAACTCACGCTCTCGCGCTTTCCGCTGATCATTTTTTTTATGCAAGAAAAAGTCCCTACGAGCATGCACTCGGTGAGACTTGAACCAACGAAATTGATCTTGATAGGCACGCGGACCACCTACCAAGCCACCGGGGACGCCGGCATGTGGTCAGCCACGAATGCCGCGCGCAATAGATATATATATAAAACTCAAGAATATCGCGATATTTGACATTTAGAGCCAAATTAGGTGCCTCACGAGTTTTATACGGACGTCGGGTATAGCGATATTTTCGCCATACGTGGTCCGCAACACACAAATATATGCTTGGGGTATTTTTACCCCAAGCTTATATTTGTGTTCTCTTTTTTGTTGGTAGAGCCGAATTTGGCAGACAAAATTGGAAACAGCCTGTCCCCTCTACTCGGTCATCCGATCATTACCTTGCCAGCAAGCGCCACAACAGCAGCAGTAGCAGTGGTGGCCGCCACGACTTGGTTGAATGAGTACGGCAGACGGGTGCTCCCTTGGTCGGGGAGAGGCGGATGCACGGGATGCCCCGGTTCAGCGGCACCAGCACAGCACCCAGTGCTCTGGCTGGGCGTCTTTCTGCCGGAGTTGCCCCAAACCCATGCCCCCAACACCGCACGCCCCACCTCATCCGGGAACAAGCGGGTAGCGCCAACCAGACCTTTAGTTTTTGGCGGACACGTCTCAGCACGAGCACGAGACGCGCCATCGTCTATGCCAAGAGCCAAATACATGGTGTACGCGGGCGCTGTAGCCTGCCGAGCTACGTAGAGAAGCAGCTGCAGCAGCAGCGGCAGCGACGTCCTCCAGCCCATGCGATGTTCTACGTGTTTGTGCACTTGCCGCCTATTTTTATTTCACCCATGTTTTATCTCACGTTGTTATGGCAAGAAACCCGATATTGAGTTTTATATCGAGGGATTTGCGTGTACGAAAATCGCGATATTGAATTCAGCGCAAAGAGTCGAAATATCACCCTCTGTTGAGTTTTATATATGTCTAATAGTAACTCAAAATGTCACATATTTGGTATCATACTGACCGCCATGAGCAGTGGAAAAGGGTGGCTATTACGGGGGACCATAGTTAATAGGACCTAAGGTACGCGCAAACACCCATATATTTACATATTTTTACTAACAATATTTGGTCCTATTTACTATGGCCCCCCGTAGTAGCCAATTTTTTTCAAGGACCTCGGATTGGCGCTACCGCCGAAAAGGTGACCCGACTAAACACAGACCTTCAAAGAAGTCAGTTATTTGTCAGGCGTTTTCTTAGGATTTTTTTTTCTTCCCCCATTTTTTTATCTAAACGAGCAGCTTCCAGGTGGTCCAAGGCATGTTTGTACAAAGTTTAACGCAAATATTCGACGATCTGACTCGATATGAAGTCATATTTAACGCCCAAAATCCATTCAATACTGAAACTAAGTAATTGCCAGGTGATACCGGAATTCGCACGTTTCCCGCACGAAGGTTGAAATTTTGGAGGAATGAAAGCTGAGTTTTTGCACGTGTTGTTTATGCCCCTGCCGAACCATTGATGTTTTTTTTTTTTTCGTCGCCGAAAATTGAAGACCCCTTGCGTAGACCGATGACAATGGGAACGAGACCGTAAATGGTCGCAAAAATTGTTTTTACTCCGTTTCAGCGACTGTACCTCGCTGGGAACTTAAATGATACTTGCTGCTATCAGGACTTTTTCGTTGTTTTTGGGAGAGCTTTCCAATGCAGTTCGTAGTCCATACAGGGTATGGCTTCGAATATTTTACGAGGAAGCAAGATTGAAAATGAACAAAGATTGGCCCAAAACCGACTTAAAAGGAGACTTCCTGCTATAAGGACTATTTCATTCTTTTTTGCGAGAGCTTTCCGATGCAGTTGGTTGGTATTCCATACCTGGTACAGGGTATGGTTTCGAATATTATGAGAGGAAGCAGATTTAAAAAAAAATCCGAAGATTGGCCCAAACCGACAGACATTCCAATCTCGTCAAAAAAATTGGGTCAATCTCTGGAAAGTTTGCGAAGTCTTGCTCCCTCGTAAAACCTTCGAAACCAGACCCTGTATGGACTACCAACTGCGTTGGAAAGCTCTCACAAAAAAAAAAGTGAAACAGTTCTGATAGCAGAAAGTCTCGTTTTACAGTTCCTCGCGAGATGCAGCAGCTGCAATCGTGCAAAAAAAAAAAAACCAAACAGTTACGATCCCGTTCCTATTGTCATCGGTCTTGGTCCTCGAAGTACTGCAGTCTCGCTTTAGGGACCAAAAGTACTCACTAATACGAGTATGGGTGTTTTGTCCCCTAAACGGGACTGCAGTCCTAAAAGAGTCAAGACCCAAATCTCCCAATAAAAACAAAAACCGAACTATCTGTTGGAACAGTTTTTTCTAAAAAAAAAAAAAAAGCGTTAAAGGGTCGGCAGCGGCTCACAGAACGTATGTGCCAAATTTCAGGGTCTTATCTCCCTAAAACGGCGAGGATATTGATTGGACTCTTAAGAAACTTCGCCGCCGCAAAAATGAGGCAGCAGAGCAGCCGTTTTTCTGAGCCGTATTTACATATTCACGTACTAGGTATGTATTAAGGGCCCGTATTAACGAGCATTTTTTTCAATTGACTTTCGAGAGGTTTCTTTCGTTTGGTTTGATTTGCAACTGATATGTCGAAAAGTGAATCACCAAGCAGGTGTGTTGACCTGAAAATCGACAAAAACGATTTCAACAAAAAGTCTTTTGAGACATATTTTGCTCTTCGTGTGGTTCATTTGGGGAGTTTATGGAACTCTACGTGGCATGTTCCACGAAACCGAAGCAAGCCACGCAAACTTGGGCCGTGTTGTCGACTGCTTCAGAGGCGAGATCCACCATTCCCGAGAGGCAGGGCCCGAGAGGCAGGGCCACGGTAGCGGCCGCAGCGCAAGGTCCGACAGCCCCTAGCGCAGAATGAACCACCCGCGGCGCCTAAAAAAAACCCAAGGCCGTCGCAAACCATCCCTCTTTGCCTCCCAAACCACACGGGCACCGACCAGGTCACGACTTCGCTCGAAAGTTTGATCGCTGTATCCCCGTCGCTGCTGCCTGCGTGGGGCTTCGGGGCTGCGCCAGCCACCCAAGACATCCCAAGAGCGATAGCCTCTTCGGCGGTGCCGGTGGAAATAATCTGGCCGCGGCGGCCCGGGGAGGACGCCGGCCGTCGCTCGGCTGGTTGGTTGATCTCGGGAGTTCGTTGATCTTTGTGCGTTATTCTATTTTTTTTTTTGAAGTACACCCTTCCTCGATAGGACCCAAACTCGTATTCTTCACGAAATTCTCTTCAAATCGAATCAAATGCATTTTTTTTTCATTCAAGAAACAACCTAAAATAACTCCTCGTTAGCACCGGCCCTTACGACGTGGCGCAGCTTCGAAAAGTTGTTTGAAAGGTGGTTGACTTAAAAAATTTAACGCTTACGTAGCCCTTGTAACCCTGGCGCGCGTGTTTACACCTGGCCCAGTTTCAACAAGTTTGGTTGAAACCCTTCAACTTTTTTTTTGTCGAACTGCAGCGCCAAAAAAATAGTAAACACTACTGGTGTTGTCGCCCACGCGCGGCTCTTGTTTGCCGTGTACTGTGGGTACCGGCGCTGACACACGTGTGTGGGCTAAACTATTGATTCTACTAGTCTGTGGCCCGTACGCTAGACTTGAAGCTCGATTCGTCAGCAATAGAGGCGCTGTTGTTGCCTTTTATGGGCGCTGTGATCTCGGTCAATGGAATGCAAGGGTAAAGCGTTTTTGATAAGACGCGAGGAAGACCCGGGTATCGCAATGCCATCTGAGTCTGACACGTCTAAGTATAACCTCACGGGAGGTCTCGTGCGTAGCTCCTCAGTAAAAGCTCTGGAGATTTTGGCACGTACGTGGTGGTGGTGGTGGTACCCCGTGGCCCGAAGCGCGTGGTTGTGTTTTTTTTTTTTGGCGAAAATATCTTTTATCCCGCTTTTTTCGTGGCTTTTCTCGAAACTGGAAAAATAAATGTGCGTACCCCGCACTCCTGTCAAAAGTGCTGCCACATGGAAAACATGTGAACACTGCCAAAAGTTTGGACATCGATCCACTGCAGCAGTAGCCCCCCCCCCTCCCTTCTCCTCGATCCGCTGCGCGAGCGCATGACATCGGTTACCCTTCCTCTGCTGCACCGCTCTGCTGTTTTCGATTGCGTCGTTTGGTGGCGCTGTTGGTTATCCGGCGACGAGCAGGGGGGTGCTCGGACTGGTCACGAACAGGGCGGCCGGGTGAGCGAGGGGGGAAAGTGTCGGGGGGAGGGAGTGTACTCATTATCATGCATGGCCGTAGTCATATGACCATAGACCCTCGCATTCCTACAATGCCGGGACGGGGCACGTTGGGTTTTTACCGACCAGGCAGCCATTGCTTGCACCAAGCGCAAAGCGCCGTGAAGTGTTGGGAGAGCCGGGGGCGGGGGGGAGAGGGGGGCCGTACTCATTTGTTGCTTGCCTTAGTCATTTGACCATCGACTACGCATCCCTTTCGAGACGGAGCAGGGGAGGTACTATGCTCTGCTTACCTCGTATCGATAGATATTTTGTGTAGCCTCCGGCAATAAGTTTTGCGTGTATTCTAATGTATAGGCGAAATATGCTTTTTGATGGGAGACCGGTACTTTTGGGCAAGTCAAGACCTCTTTGGGTCTTCTTATGCTGTTTTTAGTGTGGGTAGGGTGCGGTGGGGGCTAATTTTACCGGGTTTCAAGTGTGGGGGGGCGGTCAGTTAAGTTAATAAACCACGGTCTCCCGCCATGTTTCGTATTAAGGAGACAGGTAAAGGCGGTTGCTTCAACCGTTTCTGGTCTCAAACAGCAAGCAACATACCCTGTACGCTTTTGTCTTTTCCCTTCTCTCAGTCGGCAGGCAAGAGGCCATTGATAGTATTGTTTTCGCAAGAGGAGGCCTGTCGTGGTCTTCAATAGCCTGATGTATACGGTAGGTCGTATCGCTAGGCGATTTTCTCCACCCTTGACTTCTCCAGCGCTGCGCTGCTGCTACCAGTATTTTCCACCCTGTCCCGAAATTGTTAGGACCGCCCGTATATTAATATTCGATGAAAATGGTCCTCATATTGACGTACATATTGGTATTATATTACCGCCGCTCCCCCTCACTGGACGAAAACACGGTGGCGTTTGGCGCCGCGATTTTTTTTTTGCTCTTCTTTGTGTTTTTGTTCGCAGGTGGGACTCAAGGCCATTTACGAGATTGCTAAGATCAAAAACGCCGAAACGCACAGCGTGCTGCTGCCCCTCGAGAGCGTGTGCAAGTCGGTCCGGGCAACGGCTTTGTCGATGGGCTTAGAGATCGTCGATGACCGAGAAGGGCTTAAGAAGAAGACCGTTGCATAGCGATCTGTTGAACTGTGCAACAGCAGTCAGATACGTAGCTGTTCCATGATCTTGTGAAGCGGCTACTCATATTTATAGCAGTCAGTTTTCCTGTTGTATGGTGGTTTTGGGTGATGTAACTTCTTTTGATGGCCGTCAGTACGAGCCGTTCGTACGTTTTCGTGCAACGGCTACATACCCCAACATCAAATAGCAGTCAGTTTTGCTGTTGTATGGTGGTTTTCGGTTTATCTAACGGTTATTATCAATAGTCAGTATGAGCTGTTGTCTTGTTCGTGCAACGGTTATATTTTCCGTACAGATGCAGGGTCTCGGTCAAAGCTGCTCAAAAGCCGAGACCGCGGTTTGACCCCTTGACTGACCGCCCCCTACACTGTACCAGTAACTTGTACAGCTGTAGTGGTGCCTCTATAGTGCCTGTTGAGTAGTGCCGGCTGCTCGATATAGTGCCGGTGCAGTCGCTTGGCACGGGTGAGATTAAAGAGTGTGAAAGTGTGCAGAGTAATTGGTGCCGGTTGCCGTTACATATAGTGCCCGTAATGTCGACGGGCACATACCGGCACTATAGAGGGACCACCACTGCAGCTGCTGTGTGCTAAGGCCCGAACAGGCTTTGACGGGTCCCTACAAGACCGGTCTCCCATTATTCCGAGGGACCATAGTAATTAGAACCCGAAATGGACCCAATACACAGATATCGTCGTATGTTTACACACCACATTTTGGTTCTGATTACAACTGCTGTAGGTCCCCCCCGTGAGAACCGACACACGAATTTTGTCCTTGTATTTGCGCTCTCTTTCGTACGCCGAGCTACTGCTGTACTGGTTCGTTGATACTCGTATCGACGTTTGTTGTCTAAGTCTGGAGGTAGATCCGGTTCGTCTAGCGTTTTTTTTTTTTTTTTTATTCCCCCTGGCTTCTCCAATTTTTAGTGCCGGGTTTGTTTCGGAGGATTGTTTTCGAGCATCTTTCATCTTCAATTTAGTTTTTTTGGGGGTCATCTTGGCGGTGTGTGCTGCTGTGTGCATACCGTAGTAGCACTGTAGTATGCCTCCTGTTTCCCCCGTTCTTTTCTCCGTTGTCCCTTGCGCTTGTGCACTTCGCGCACGAGAGCGAGAGCGAGAGCGAGAGCGAGAGCGCGAACGATGTCATGAACAAACGTGTCCAGAAGAACGGGACGATTGATACGGAATAAAAGTTTCCCCACGAAAAAGCAGAAGAATCACGACTGACTCTGTTGATAGTGGAGACAGAAATAAGACTAAACAGTCTGTTTTCTAGCATTACGGTACGTACGTTCCAAGTAAGACGCCAGCACGGACATTAACTATTACGGGGGTCCATAGTTAACGGGACCAAATTTTGTTAGAAAAAATTGGCAAATATATAGGTTTTTATGTACATCATAGGTCATATTAACTATGGACCCCAGTAATAGTAGTCGTACCAGGGTCCGTGAAAACAACATCCTCACGACGCGTATGACGATAGGGGTATGATATACCAGGTATTAATATTACGGGGGTCCATAGTTAACGGGACCAAATTTTGTTTGTAAAAATAGGTAAATATATAGGTTTTTATGTATACCATAGGTCCTATTAACTATGTACCCCCGTAAATAGCACTTTTTGCCTTCCAAGGCAAATATTTCTGACCGACAAGGCTCCTTAACCCGAAACATCCCTGGAATATATGCCGATAATGTTTTTGGAATATTTTTCAGTGATATACCTGTCTATCTATATGATAGGCTTCAGGATTGGTCATCGGGTTGCAGTTTCAGCTTTTCTCAAAATCAGTCTCGGATGAGGCGACAAAAAAGCTCGTCGAATGAGGAACGTAAGAAAGAAATGTTAGGGGTTACCACTATTACGGGGGGGGATGGGGGACCATAGTAAATAGGACCTACGGTACACACAAACACCCATATATTTCTCTATTTTTTACTAACAGTAACTGGTCCTATTTACTATGGTCCCCCCGTGACATTGATATTAACACCTCAAGCTGCACGCGCGTCGCCAAGATTTTTCATGTGAACAGTCCATCAAGTAGAAGACGAGATTGGAAGAGTTTAGTATTTTGGGAGATGGATGTGGGGATTGAAGGGGGCCAGCTGCGCGCGTTTCCGCCCGCACAACAGCAGTGTGTCGCTGTGTCGCTGTGTCTAGTGACACGCGTCCATTAGTCACGTCAAGCACATACATACCAGGGTAATCCGTAGAGTGCACACACACCTCGACCAGATCGTCCATTCCTAATGTATGTATGATCTACTATACTCTATAGGTGTGTTTCAGGGCGGATAGACTCCTGACTTGTATATGGTATGGTAGTCGCTCATGTTGCCGGGAGTGGGAGCCGAATATCCTGCACGTACGATCTACTGCTGCTGCTGCTGTGTAGGACATGTTTTCTGGGTTGGATCTGTACTGCAGTAGTAGTACTGCTGTGTGCAGATCCTCTGCACAGCGTCTCACAACGGCAAAAAAATCGTATCCTACGGTATCAATACGTAGTATTAATAGTAGCTCGTGACTTGTTGGACGTGTGGTATCACAAGAACGAGTGCAGCAAACAGCCTGCCACAGGCGCATGTATATACAGCAGCAGTAGCAGCAGCAGTCCTCACCCTCTACGCCTTCTTCACCCTCTGCTCAGAGCTTACCACCCTGTCCGCCCAAGAATGACACAATAGACGGACTAACATCAAATGAGATTGTGTCGTGATTGATGCGCCCGCGCGACAACCAGCATACTGATTGATGCAATCCAGTATTATACTGGTACTGATGGTTGACGGAGTCAGGGGTGCTCGGCAAAAAAGAGAAAACGGCCTTCGAGTACTACTGTACACTCCTCTTCCCAAAAGGTCAAAATGAAACGCAAACCAATTCAGTCAGGTGGGATTTCTGGACGAAAACTGTATGTACTGATTGACGAGACTGCCAGCGGACTCAGATCTCACAGCCCTATGTCTTGCCCCCTTTGGAAACCTATAGGCAAAGCGACCGGAATAATTAAAAGCACCGTGATACCGCGCCCGTTTGGCATCTAGCGTGAGCGCGCAGCCCTTCTATAAATAGTAGTACCCGTATCACACGCCTGGTGAGAAAATAACACACCCTCCGGGAGGAATTTCCGAGTCGATTTTCTGGGCGACAAGGGAGGTAGCCACGACGAAAATGACGGCTTTGGAAATATCTAAATGGGTGTGATATTTTCATACATACCATAATACGTAGACGCATCGCTCGGCGCTTTGCACTCTCCTCATTGTCGAGAAAAAACAACTTGGAAAATCTTCCTAGGGGATGTGTTATCTTATCACGTGCTGCAAAAAAGGGGTTTTCCGTACATATACGTATTACGATTGATTCATTATGTACACCTCAGATACAGTTGAAACACTGAAACGTGTCACTGTCAGATATAATTAAATGGGATCACGGAAATAATGGAAATAATAAGCTGATAACTGTTAAGATATGGTCTTGTATGAGATTGAAAGCCCGGTAACTACCTGGGTTTAGTCACGGGGAACGTATTTGTAGTACTTGGAAGGCGTATCTTAGATGGAAAACCAGGGGTTTTGCAGAGGAGCACGAGCTTGGTCTCAGTCTCCGCGTGCACGAAAGGACTAAAACTGCTCTTCTTCTATAGCTAAGCAAACAACACATGTGAGTGCAATGTTTACCGACTTAAAAGGCAGACCTGTCCAGGGATACAAAGTGTCCCGCAACCCGGGATCTTAACAAGTGGCGTCGTCGGCAGGACTCGAGTTTGGTCTCAGTCTCCGCGTGCACGAAAGGAATAAAACTGCTCTTCTTCTATAGCTAAGCAAACAACACATGTGAGTGCAATGTTTACCGACTTAAAAGGCAGACCTGTCCAGGGATACAAAGTGTCCCGCAACCCGGGATCTTAACATAACTACGCGGCGACGCGGTGTATGTGCTGTACGGACAGAGGGAAACCCGACCCCCGAGGGTAAAGAGATGGCCGAGGTAAGGGTAGCAGGGGACGCAGGTGTATCTGGCAGCTGGGAAGCAGTGCTTCGCTTCTTCTGGCTAAGATCTTTATTGATGGCGAGATGTGAAGGTGTTACCTACTGAGCTATCGGGGTGAAAGATCGATCGATTACCCCTATAGCTCAGTAGGTAACACCATCATAGAGAGCTAAGGAGGTGCTCTGGTAGAGAATTGAGAGGTAGGGGGGGAGAACTCGACACTCAGATATATTATGCTCGTCCATCCCCACGCCACAAGCTCTCCTACATTCCTCTTATCTGATGTACTCCAATAGAACTTTCCTATGGCTAACGATCGTTCTCTTTCTAATACAAGAACTTCTCATTTTTTATTTATTTTTTATTGTTATTATTATTATGCTTGCCTTCTGACAAAATAGCGTAGATGCCGTTCCTATATAAACCAAATATCCTTCCTTAAATCAGTAGTATCCCTCATACACTTCTCTTCCAGTCGTTTCCAAATTCCCATTCCCCACAACATTTCATTTTAGCTACCAGTACAATATATTATATTCCTCATCGACGTTCCATCCCCATGTCATTGGCCGCATTCCTCCGGCTTCTTCCTCCCTTCCCCTAGCGGCCTGGCGGTCCCTCAGGGCAAGTTTATATCTATGTACTCTACGTGAAATTGCGACCTGTGTAGTCACGGAGATGATCTGGAAGAGGCGTTCTTTGCAGACGCCCTTCCGCGCTCGGGACGATCCGTCCGTCCCTCCAACTATGCTTGTCGCTAACTGATCAATTAGATCGCTGCCTTCCTTGCCGAGGCGTCCAAAGCTTCCACCGCGAGGGTGGCGAGTTTGTAGCTGCGCTCGTCGAAGGACACCTGTCTCGGACGAGCGTAGTGACTGCGCTTGCGCGCCTCAGAAGTGGAAGCAGCTGATCCGTCTCGGTCAGCGCTGCCTGCCCGCATGTGGATCCCCGCCTGTGGATCCGCATACGTGATGTCGAGGAGTATCGCTTTATTGCGATACTCTGATGCCGTAGCATCTCGGAGTCCTCCTGCCTCGATGACGATGTTCATGCAGAGATCCCTGTTTGCGTGGAAAGGGGCCCCGCTTTCTATTTGGTGGCGGATGGACATCCTCTTGAAGGTGCGGGAGAGCGCGTGCACCAGAGGCTGGTGCTGGTTTACTTGCGCGCCCGATCGATGACATAATCGTGCATGTCGTGTAATAGCCTCCGCTGCACCGCAGCAGGGGCATTTTTATCCTCCGGCGGATTGGTAAAAATAAAGCTTATGCTCACCACACTTCCACGTTCCCAATTTCGTGTCGTGTGTCAATTTAGCCCATTTGGGCACGTTGACCCGACCTGACTCCCGAGAGGAGCAGGTGCGGTGGAGATAGCCACCCGGGAGAGTCATCTCCCCCGGGTAGTGTGGGACTTGCGCGAGCTCACCCACTAACAAAAACCAAGGCGATGCGGCCTTCCCGCTGGACTCGGTCCAGTTACGGTCCACCCTACCCGTTGGGGCGGTGGTCCTCAATATGGTCCTATAACATTACTCTCTATTATGGATATTATGATATACCCTGGCACAGTGACTGAGAGGCTGTGTCGTCGACGTTAGTCGAGGTGATGACACGTCCGAGAGGGTAGCCTGGAAGACGAGAGTCCTTCCACTGCGTGAAGAAGATGTTGAGATATTGTAACACTGGCGCTTAGTTGGCCAACACACACAGATATAAACCGCAGAGTATGCAGGAGTCCAGACGATGGCTGTTTCCCAGAGCTGACCAGGACAGCTACGATCCACACGAGAGAGACACGAGAGAGTGATCTACTCGGCTAGCAAGCAGAGTATTCCACGGAAGTAATTCCTCCGCATACACATACGTACTTTACATTCGAACAGACACATATGAGATCTACGATATACAAGAGCAATGCTACTGAACATTGACTCATACTGGCTATGTGCTAACATTTCCATAACACTCCCCCTCAATGAAAGTTGCTCTGAATTGTACAAAATTAATGATGATTAAATCAAGCAAGTATTCGTTGCATGTGTAAGTTAAATCGTTTCATGTCTTATACGTGCTACAATACATCCATGGATCGCAAAAGAAGTACCTGCTATTGTTTCCTGCACAAACCAAATTACCATAACTTTCAATCCTACATGGCTCGTTCAACCAGTGATGGTGCGAGACCGAATGCCGATTCCTGAAAAAGTAAGCTGATTCACACAAACAGAACAGATTAAAAAAACAAACACACAAACACATACCACAATTATTTGAACTTGTTGTTGATGAAGTTATTCACGTGGAAGTTGTCGATGATGCCTAGTAGATGTTTGAAGCGGTGCTTGTTGAGGTGCTTCGTGCCGATGTCGGCAGGGTTGCTCTCGGTCTGGATGTAGTGGATGGAGATACTTCCTTCCGACACCAGTTCTCGGACATAGAAGAAGCGTAGGGCGATGTGCTTAGTCCTTGAACTGAAGGAGCGATTTCCCAGCGCGTGTAGCGTTGCCGTGTTGTCGCAGTAGAGCGGCACTTGCGCAAACTCCTTTCCGAACCCAAGCTCAGTCAGCACATTCGAACAATATACTGTTTCCTTCGTAGCTAGCGCCGACGCAACCAGCTCCGCCTCCATGGTCGACATGGCAGTCAGACCTTGTAGTCCCGACTTGAAGCTTATCGGTGCGTTTCCTAGCATCATCAGGTAACAAGAGGTGGACTTTCCGTTGTCAGGGTTGTTGGCCCAGTTGGAGTCCGAAAAGGCTGTAAGCTTGAAGCCTCCCTTCTTGTACGTGATGTTGAAATCGGTGGTGCCGGCCAGATAACGAAGCGTATGCTTTGCTGCCACCAAGTGCGTCTTGCTGGGTTTCGCCATTGGGCGAGCCAGCTGGCCCGTAGCATGTATTATGTCGTAACGGAGCCCTTGAGCAATGTACATCAGGCACCCCACGATGCCCTGATAACGTTTCGTTTCTTCTTCGTTCAGTAGTGTATCCTCCGGCTGGTTGTTGGAAATCTCCGGACCATAACCAGGCGTGCTGGTTGGTTTACAGTCCGACATCCCGAACCTTTCTGAGGATAGACTTGGTGTAGGCTTCTTGAGAAATGGTCAATGTCCCTTTCGCACGGTTCCTTTTCATTTCCATTCCCAACACAAGCGATACCTCCCCCATCTCAACCATCTTGAAACGTTGTTTCAACTTCCTCTTAACCATCGAGATGACGTTCGAGTCGTTGCCGGCTACCAGAAGGTCATCAACATAGAGCGTCAAGATGATCTGGATACCGTCGTGGTTGTACAGGTAGACGCAAGTGTCAGACTTGAGCGGAACGAAACCGATTTCAACAAGGACGGGGTCAATGATGTGGAACCAATTCCCGGGGCTTTGGGCTAGCCCGTAGAGGCTCTTCTCTAGCTGCATTACTAGATCATCTCCATCCTTGTTCTTGACCTCGAAGCCAGGTGCCTGTTCGTCGAACACTTTCCCCTGAATGTCGGCGTATAGAAAGGCAGTGGACACATCAATGTGGTCCAAATCCAGGTTGAACTCCGCGGCTACGCACGCTACCAGCCGAACGCTCTGTAGTCTGCACACCGGAGCGAAGGTACTGCCGCGCAGTCAAGTCCAGGTACTTGGTTCCAGCTTTGAGCCACTAGACGTCCCTTGTATGATCCGTCTGGCTTACGCTTGAATACCCACTTGGACTTAATCCGCTTCCTCCCAGGGGGAACTGCCTTAGGCGGGACGAGCTTGTAGACTTTTCGTTCGTTAAGACTCGTTATCTCGCGTTCAGCAGCTGCATTCCATTGCGCACCATCCGGCATGGCCCGTGCTTCTTGGATCGTCCGTGGAACACCCGGTTGAGATGTCCCCACAGCATACGCATATTCCGTGAAACCGAAGGAGCCGTCCCTATGGGCGACATCAGGAAACTCCCCTTTCGCGGTGAATGCGTATGAGATACGACGGAGCTCGCGGACGGTCTTGGCATTAGGGAAGTTCGTAGTCGACTTGGTGACAGCACGTGTCGACATGGAACCACGCCCACCTGCCGAGCCGCTAGACGTGATGTCTCCCGCGCAGATCTACCACGCGAAGAGTCACCGCGCGCACTTCGGCTACCGCGAGACGAACCACGCCCACGTACAGAGCCATCTTGTGTTGCAGCGCAAGACGGAGCAGGACCAGAAGGCGATGAACCAAGCGGCGTCGCAGGACTTGGACTTGGTGACGTACCAGGAGGAGACGCACCTCTGCCCAGCTCAGGGGGGCTTACTCCTCCAGGCGATGCCGGGTTATCTCCCTCAGGTGTACCACCGGAAATTCCAGGCCCACCGTCAGCAGGAGGAGATCCAGCAGGACTCAGCCCAAGGTCACGAGTAGTTGTTTCACGAATTTTCTCGAGGAGTTCAGTCACAGGCGGATCCCCAATGGCATGATCAGGAGAGAGCAAATCAACTGAATGATTGAAAATATGGTTTCGCACGTCTCTCACCATGTCGTTGTGGTCGTCGTACGTGAACTCCCCGTCGTCGAAACCACCCTCATCCGACGAAGGCACTACGGAAGGAGTCTCAATATATACAATATTTCGACTCTCCCGTACACGTCTCGTCGCAGAGTTGTAGACCCGGTACGACTTACTGTCCATGCTGTATCCGACAAGCCGTCCTTCCCAAGCACGATGCTCCATCTTCTTGGTGTAGGTCTCGATGTGCACGAACGCCCTAGACCCAATCACCCGAAGGTGCCCAAGGTAGACACCTTTGCCGTAGAGCGCCTTGTACGGCGTCCCGGTTTGCAGGGCTTCGTGAGGAGTCCGGTTGCTTAGATAAACAGCTGTCTGCATTAACTCCCCCCAAAGGAAGTTCGGTAGAGTCGAGTCAGCGAGCAGGCAGCGTACGATGTTCACGATCGTTCGGCCCGCACGCTCGTTCGCACCGATCTGCTGAGGGGTGTTCGGAGAGGCGAACTCCAGCTTGATGCCGACGTCTTGACAGTACTGACGGAATTCCGCACTTATTGGTTCCGTACCTTGATCCCCGCGGAGGCAGTGGATGCGCTCGCCAGTAGGAATCACAGTCCCTGTTGAACACCGCAAGAGAGTCCACGGAACAGGTATTGTCCTTCATGAGAACTATCTCTTTCCATTTGGTCTGCTGGTCAACGAACTTGGTGGTGTACTTGAAACCTCCCGACCCTGGAGGCGTAAAGGGGCCAAGGGTGTCTACTGAAACATGCTGGAAAGGCGTAAAACGCCGTATGAAGCTTGCTTAGGGTGAGGCTGTTGTGTGCTCTTACCGAGCGGGCAGGCACCACAATCATTAATGTCACCGGTGTAGTCGACGCCGTTGTCGGGCGCCTTCTTCAGGACGTCCAAGCTCTTGCCGTTAATATGCCCCATGCGTGGGTGCCAGAGATCAGCGGGCTCCACTTTTAAGGCAAGCTCGTCAGGGTTGTCCCCGAGGACCATCTGGCCCCCAGCGCCACCCCCAAGCTTCACCTCGATGGATCACATGGTCTTTCCTGTTGTGTCGTCCACCCCGAGGGTCTGCATCGGGATAACCACGCCCCTCGACTCTAACCTGGGGTTGGTCTGATGAAACAACGTTGCCACCCCCTTTAACATCGCTGCGGTCACGGAGAAAAGGTTGGTGCCCAGCCCCGGTACCATAACGACGCGAAAGGAGACTTGCCGTTCATTCCCATTGTCGTCTGTAACGGCGCCGACGATCGTCCCCGTAGTAACGCCTCTGGCCTGTCAGGAGATGCTGGCCGGCGGCGACTATCGTGAGTGGGATCCGAAGGTCTTCGATATCGCGCATGTGGGCCCGCACTCCTGGTGTAAGCGCAGGGTCTAGGTAATTGTCGGTCGCTCCACTGTCCACCACCGTACGGAGGAATGTTCCGTCGGAGCGGAAAGGAGCTGACGGCAACCCTGCAGGAGTCGCCATGAACGCACCAAAGAACCCTGAAGGTATGTGATGGTCCTGCGTAGGTGACTCCGGTTTGGTAGCAGACGCCGCCGGGAGTTGCTGGGGAACGGCAGGCGACGAGGCGGCCTCTGCCAAGGAAGCACCGAGGGCGCTAAAGGAGAATCCAAACGTAGTCGGCTCGGACTGGGACGGTTGTGCCACAGTTGGAGACGAGTTCGTCATGTGCGCGCCCCCGATGTTGGCGAAGTTTCCTGCTGACTGCAGCAGCGCCAGGTTCGCAGCCAAACCTTGGAGCTCTTTCTGCTTACGCTCTCGCAGCTCCTGTTGTTTATGACACTCGGCATCACTGTGCGTCTTGGTTTTGTGGTAGGAGCACCACTTCGGCTGGTTACTCCCCCCCACCACCACTGCTTCGCTTGGGCTTCCTCCCCTTTGGCTTCCCTTGCTTTGATGTTGACTTCTTGGCTGGTTGGGGGCAGTCGCGCTGGAAGTGCGCGTATGCCTTACACCGGTGGCACTGGTCGGTGTGGGACGCAACCGCCATCGCGGCCCCCCGGCCGGAGACCACGGGCCCCGACGCGCTGCGCGACTATTGGTCTACATAAAAGTGGTTCGCCGTCTCCTGGAGGCGGTCCACAGAGGTAAACTCATCTCGGTAGTGCATTTCCTGGATGCATTTGAACTCTGGGGCCTTGGTCAGGCCCGACAGCATTATGTCTAGGTGTACCGCGTCAGAAACGTCCTCCCCCAGCACCTTGAGGCGAAGGTTGAGATCCCAACCCTTCGTGAAGAAGTCTATGGGATCACCGCCAGCAAGGTGTCTCAAGTTGAAAAGCTCGGTGTGACACGCACGCCGAGCTTCCTGAGTTGGAGCGTCGAAACGCTTGTTTAGGGCTTTCTAAGCCGCTGTCCCATCCCCCATAGCACATGCCTCCGTCCGTTCGTGAGTACGAACAGTTAGCTGTGCTGACCCGGAGGTCACGAAGAAGAGGAGGGAGTATATGCGACCGTTAGCCTTGTCCCACGCGGCCACAGTGCCCTCGTTTGGTGTGGTTGCCGATGGGCGCTCTTTCCCGTCAAGGACGGGAAGAAGCTCTGGCGCGTGGAGAATGATTGCTTGTCGAAGCCTGGTCTTCCATTCGCGAAAACCCGAATGTCCCGAGCATTTCCCAATGCAGTCCAGCATGCGGTGGAGCCCGGAGCCCGAGTGTTCCGCCATTGCTGAAGCCAGGGTAACACGAAGCTCCGTAGCTTACAACCCACGTCCGGTGGAAGCAATCCTGCGTCCGTCTGGAATACTGCGCTCCTTCCGAGCACAGTGATATCCTACCGCAGATGGCTAGACTGCGGTGTTGCGGCGACGGAGGTGGCACACGGGTCAGATGTACTGCTCAGACTTGCTACGCGTCTTTCAGCGTAGACTTGTGGCTGCTGCACGGATGCAAAACAGGCCTGGTCAGATCCTCAGCCTACACACGTACCGATCAAAACAACCAGCACGCGGCAGATTTCTTGGACAGACCTACCTCGCGTATACTACGCGCAGGTAAATTCACGTGAGTCGATCACGTGTGCGTAGCTGTAGCAGCGGAACGGCTACCAGTCGTATCCTCAACCCACACACGCTACCAAGCCGGCAACTCGGCAAGTGGAAGATGTCTTGAACAGACTACGCCCGGCGAAAATACCACGCGCAGGCGATTTCGGTAGTCAGTTAAAGACACAGGGCACCGAGGAGGCACTCCGCGCGTACAGAACCAACAACCCACACAACCCTATTCGCCAACCGAAGTCAACGCCTAGAAATTATGCCCCCGAATGCTTTACATAAACAGTTGCGTACCGGAAGTGTAGCCGAGAGCCCAGGTGATCAGTCCGGGCCCAATACACAAGCGGGTTGACTCAGTGTGGCCTCCAGCAGAAAGCTGGCTCTTGCAGCAGTAGCTCCCCGCGGAAAATATCCTCTGGAAGACGTGTGTGCTCCACAGCATTCGACGACAGCAGAAGTCGCAGTCGCCGCAGGCCTTCACTCAGACAAACTATCGAGGCTCATAAGCTATTATGGATATTGTGATAAACCCTGGCACGGTGGCTGAGAGGCTGTGTCGTCGACGTTAGTCGAGGTGATGACACGTCCGAGAGGGTAGCCTGGAAGACGAGAGTCCTTCCACTGTGTGAAGAAGATGTTTAGATATTGTAACACTGGCGCTTAGTTGGCCAACACACAGAGATATAAACCGCAGAGTACGCAGGAGTCCAGACGATGGCTGCTTCCCAGAGCTGACCAGGACAGCTACGATCCACACGAGAGAGACACGAGAGAGTGATCCACTCGGCTAGCAAGCAGAGTATTCTACGGAAGTAATTCAACTGCATACACATACGTACTTTACATTCGAACAGACACATATGAGATCTACGATATACAAGAGCAGTGCTACTGAACATTGACTCATACTGGCTATGTGCTAACATTTCCATAACACTCTCGTCTAACGGGCTACCCGCCTTGTAGAGAGTTCCTAAAAGAACATTACTCTCGACTAACGGAATATCCGCCGGGATAATCCATTCTTTGGATTATTCCCGTAGTCCTGAGACCACAAGAATGCAGACTATATTATTTGTACCTATAGCCCATGAGTACTTCACTCATATCACATTAGCCCACCCTGAAAATTCGTATAGGCAGACCACAAGATGCTCAAGGGGTGACGAGAAAGTCATCCCAAACGACCAGGAAAAGGTGGTCGAAGATGCGGCTATTCGAAACAAAAGAAATGAGGTTATAGATTCCCCCACACCTCGTAACAAGACCCAAACACTACGAAAGGGCGGTGTTCACTGAAAACAGCCACTGACAGGGATACCAAAGGAGAGGAATACATAACTCAAAGCGAAGGCGAAAGGAGAAAACAGCGGAAGCGACAACAAAAGAAGGACGAAAGAAAAAGGAGACAGAAGCCGAAGCGAAGGCTAGAGGAAAAAACGAAGACCAAAGTGAAGGCTAAAGAAGGACGCACAAACATACTACTGGAGGCATATTGTCTGGGACGCAAGGAGGTACGAACGGGGCTTGTTCGCCGAACCGGGTTGGCAAACTTGGAAACTCTCAAAAGGGGACAGTGATCACAATCTTAAAACATAAATATCCTGTAGGCGCCATGCCTTGTCTTGGAGCGAAGGTCCTAACATGGTAGACATCACGCTAGACTAAAGGGAAACAGCAAGGGTGCGATGAGGGGCTGCGTACACTAGGGGCTTACTAAAACCGGGAGACGGAACGAACAACCCGGCGTCTGGGAGACCTGTTCGTGGTGTGAACAATACCAGCAAAAGGTAGCAACGTAGACAACTCAACATAATCAAACTGGAAGGCGGTGTCTGCAAGAAGACCTGCAAGAAGATCGGCCTATTGCGTGCAATTCGAGGTGGTAGATAGCGCGGGGCTAAAACACTACCGTGTGCAACCATACCAATAGGGGCGATATCAAAAGTGGTGTCGTTTGCCAGAGCGCAGAGGGGCGCGGGGAATACCGAGCAATAAGAAAGGAAAGGAAGAGAATAGAGAAAACGAAATACCGTCGAGACCAGGAAACTGACTATTAATAAAAGCTGGACACAGGTCAGGGGAAATCGATCATGTCAGAACCACTATGTATGGCCGATAACTCTGCGGTCGTCCGGGGCGACAATGCTTCTTGGACCCTACTTGGCAAACATGGAAGAAACACGGGTGAGCTGAAAACTCGATACAATGCTAGTTCGAGGACCGTCTGAAACAGGGGTCGGCAGAAACCGATGGAGGTCAGGGTACAACCCAGGCTACGACACGATTATACCTCGGCGTAGTATCGCCGAAAACTGGCGGTAGGTTAGTAAAGTACAAACGCAAATGCTGATTACAATATCGCTACGACTCGGTGGCCTGAACGTAAGGTGTAGGCGACGCCAGATGTGAAGAGATGGCCGAGGTAAGGGTGAGGGGCGCAGGTGTACCTGGCAGCTGGGAAGCAGTGCTTTGCTTTTTTCTGGTTAGGATCTCCTTTGTTGATGGCGAGAGCTAGGGAGGTGCTCTGGTAAAGCAGTGAGAAGTAGAGGGGGGGGACTCGACACTCAGATATACTCGTCCCACTCCACGCCACAAGCTCTCCTACATTCCTCTTATCTGATGTACTCCAATAGAACTTTCCTATGGCTACCGATCGTTCTCCTGCTAATATAAAAACTACTCATTTCTCATTTTATGGTCATATCTCCGTTAAAGAACATTACTCTCGTCTAACGGGCTATCCGCCTTGGAGACCATTCCTAAAAGAACGCTACTCTCGACTAACGGAATATCCACCGGGATACTCCATTTTTTTATTATTCCCGTAGTCCTGAGACCACAAAACTGCAGACTATGTTATCTGTATATATAGCCCATGAGTACTTCACTCATATCACACGAGCAATAAAACATCAAAATCCCCTGTAACCTTCGTTACTAACACAACGGCATGCAGCAATTGGTTGACAACGACGACGGCTGCGTTACAGAAGATTACCAAGCAAAAAACGCAGGTTATGCCATTCATATACACTAGCTAGCTATACGGCCATGGCTCCGCCTGTGGCGCTAGCCCTGCGTTGTCCATGGTGGTGAGAAAAATACCTGGTACGGCAATACTCGTAGTGCTGTGATATGCCACTGAACGGAAAGAAATGTACGGACCACCGTGCTGGGCGGTATCGATCCGGGGGATGTCCGTTTTTGCCCGAGGGTTGTTGTAGTTTTGCATGTATGGAAGTATTTATGATTCGAAGATGGGGCCTTACCATCTCCGGGTGCTGCGGGACATCGAATCGAACATGAGCTTCAGCCAAACCGTAAGTCAGCGAGTGGGGTTGGGGTTTCCATACCTTGGGGGGCGGTATCGACCCGGGGGATGTCCGCTTTCGTCTCTGGTTTGTTGGAGTTGTGGATGTATGGAAGGATTTCTGATCCAGGGATGGGAGCCTATCTTGCCCGGGTGCGGCGGCACCTCATCGTTGCCCGGAGGGGCCACTCTCGACGCGCTGGTTCAATGAACCCCAGCTAACCCTGAAATCAGCCAGTGGGGTTGGGGTTTCCACACCTTGCGGGGCGGTATCGACCCGGGGATGCCCGTTTTCGTCCCCGGATTGTTAGAATTGTAGATGTATGGAAGGAAATATGATCCGGCGATAGGACCTTATCACCCCCGGGTGCGGCGATACCTCGACGTTGTCCCGTGGGGCAACTCTCGCTGTGTGCTGTCTCCATGAGCCCCAGCCAAAACAGCGATACAGCGATCAGCTGGTGGGGGTGGAGTTTCTACACCTTGCGGGCCGAGATCAACCTGAAGAATGTCTGTTTTCGTCGCCGGGCTGTTAGAGTTGTAGATACATGAAAGTATTTCTGATTAGGGGATGGGACCTTATCGTCCCCGGGTACGGCGGGACCTCAAAGTTGTCCCGGCGGGAAATTCTCGCTGCGCGCTGGCTCCATGAGGGTGTGTCTTAACCCCCCCCAGAGAGCATTGGAACGAACCGGATGGAATATTATTTGCTGCATGAATTGATGCTGATTGGTTGTGGGAAACGAATAGATTCAGTGCAGCCCGAGAAAAACTGTATATCTAGGAAGAGGAAGAAGAAGTGTTGCACCCCTTTTTCTTGTTTGGGAGGACCGAACGGCCCGACCGAACGGGAACATACAGGATCTTATTTGATGTAGATGGGCACCACCGAGGATGGATGTGGACACCAATGTGCTCTGGCGTGTGCAAAAGATACCGTTCGTACTGATTCGGCTGGCGAGGCCCAGGATTCTGCATGGACCCAAACACGTTTTTTTACACAGGCACGGAACGAATGACCACGAACAGCCTCGTTCCGTTCCGCTCGTTCCCATGCTCTCTAGGGGGGGTTAAGACACACCCTGAGCTACAGTGAGCCACAGCCCACAGCCAACCATAAATCAGTCAGTAGGATTGGGTTTCCAAACCTTTCGGGGCGGTATCGACCCCGGGGGATGTCCGCTTTCGTCCCGGGTTGTACGATTTGTAGTTGTGTGGAATGATCTGATCCAGGGATCGCATCTGATCATCCCCGGGTGCGACGGGACCTCGACGTTGTCCCGAGGGGCAACTCTCGCCTCGCGTTGGCTCCATGAGCACAGCCCAAACAGCAATCAGCCTACGGAGGTGAGGTTTCCACACCTTGCGGGGCGGTATCGACCAGGGGGGTGTCCGTTTTCGTCCCCGGGCTGTTGGAGTTATAGATTCATCGAGGAATTCTGATCCGGGGGTGGTACCTTGTCATCCCCGAGTGCGGCGGGACCTCTACGTTGTCCCGAGGGCAACTATCGCCGCGCGCTGGTTCCATGCGCCCCAGCCTAAACAGCGATCACTCGGTGGGGGGCGGGGTTTCCACACCTTGCGGGGCGGTATCCACCGAGGGGATATCCGTTTTCGTCCCCGGGTTGTTGGATTTGTAGATATACGGAAGGATTTATGATATGGGGATATGGAATTATCGTCCCCGGGTGCGGCGGGACCTCGAAGTTGTCCCGGGGGGCAATTCTCGCTACGCGATGTCTCCATGAGCCCCAGCCAACTATAATAAGCTAGGAGAGTTCGAGTTTCTACAGGGGGGGTGGTATCGACTCGGGGGATGTGCGTTTTCGTCCCCGGATTGTTGGTGTACAGAATCTGGAGATGGGACCCTATCGTCCCCGGACACCGTTGGCTCCATGAGTCTGAGCCAACCAGTGATCAGCCTATGGGGGTGGAGTTTCCACACCGTGCGGGACAGTGGCGACCTGGGGAATCGCCGTTTGTCCCCGGTTGGTCGGAGTTATAGAGATATATTGAAGTAATTCTGATCCGGGGATGGGACCCTATCCTCCTCGGGTGTGGCGGAACCTCGATCACTCCATTCAGCACCACATATTCTAGAATAGAAAGAGCCAGCGGCCTCTGGCGTGGATTTGGCCAACCAATCAGCTGTTAGAGTTGTAAATCAAAAATGTAAGTCAGCAGCTAAGCTGGCTAGATGGCTGTCAGAACTGCCTCGGGATTGTGCCACGGCCACGGCTCGCTGCGGCGCGGCGTAGGACCCGGAGTTCTGCTGGTTGTGACACCCGGCCTCCCTACCCAAGGGGAAAGGCGGGAATACATATTTTCCCATCCCATTCACCGGTATTGTCTTTGCCCTACTCCTTAGTTTTACGCTCCCTCCCTTTCGTAACTCAACGGGATCACGTAGCTCTCCCCCACTGTATATATGCATAGGTTGGGTTAGCGTCGGTTGGCGACAACGCTGTAAAACACGCCTTTCAGTGCGTGAGCTAGACCAACAGGGTACCGTTGTTTTTCTTTTGGCGGTCATCACCGCTGGCGGTCGAGTTAGATCATTTTTGTGTAAGGAGAACCTTAACTCCGCACAAGGGGAATTATCGCATCGCGTCGTGTGTGTATATGGTAAGGCACCCTCGAGGCAGTTACATAGTGAACCCATTGCTGTCTCTAGAAGTGGCCACACCAGTCGAAAATAAAGCAATTCCTTGACGCTGTCATCCGTACCTGGTATGCAAGAAAATCCACCTATAAAGCGATTCTCAGTGGGATACAGCTCACCCTTCGTACGGCTCGTCCAACACCTCACCGCGCTTCGCGCTTGGTGCAAGCAATATCTGCCTGGTCGGTGAAAACCCGAGGTGCTCCAACCCGGCATCGTAGGGATGCGAGGGTCTTCGGTCACACGCCTACGGCCATGCACGATAATGAGTACACCCCCCCCCCCCCCCCCTACTACGGTGCATGCCTTTCATTTTTATCACGGAAAGAGTTTTATCAGCATTTGTGTTCTTCCCTCGTCGACTCGCGTCCAATTCCACCACGTGGACGGTCGTTCTTCTCGTGCATTTTTTATTGCTGCACCTGGCTGGGCCCCACTATAAAGTTTTTTTAGTATGCAGGAAGGTACTGGGGGAGATTATGGGTGCCGGTGGGAGTTGACGCCGGGTTGCAGCGGGCCATCAGAACATGATGACGGTGGGTGTCTTCTCCCTCACGTGGCATTTGTCTTCGGGTAGCTCCGGGTACAGCAGCTCGGCGGCCAAAGGGCGGCACACTACTACGTTTTGGTTCGGCAGTGTAATTCCATTGACTGACCGCCCTCCTAGACTTAAAATACCGTATAATGAAATATAGAGTAGTACTGTACTGTAGAATGGTCATGGGATAGCCGAAGTATCAATGCCCTGTATCACCCGAAGAGTGTTCCCCTGGCTCTGAAGTTTCCCTTGTAGTACAACGGTTAGGATATAGCCAATAGGAGAAGAGAAGACCAGCGCCCGAGGAACGTTCCTCGGACAAGCGTCTTTACCCGTCTAGTGGGTCAATAGAAGGGGAGCGGAGAGGGCTTGATGCCTTGAATCAAGCCCCTACAGCATCGACTCACTCTCAACAACTCCCTTCTATCTCTCATGGTGAAGAGGACTACAGCAGTAGTACAACAACACAAGAAGTCTCCTGAACAAGAAAATCTACCTTCTAAGACAGTTCAAATAGTTCCTGATTTCCATTCCCTTACCTCGATAGTCGGGTTCTAATGCAGTAATAACACGCAACATGACACGCTCCTCCTGGAGCGATTTTTTTAGAGTCTATTTTCTCCAAAAAAACCAGGGGGACCCCACAAACTGAAAATGGCGGCAATGGAAAGAAAGATCTTCTCGAGATATTTTCATAAGATGTGTCGCTCGGTGTTTGCACTCTCTCCCCCCTTGTCGAGAACATCACCAGCTTGAAAGTTCTTCCGACGTGGGTGTGTATCATCTTCTCGCACGTGATATACGGTAAAATTACGCTGAAGCCAAAAAAAGGTCTTGATGCGCCCAAGAAAACCGCTTTCCTGCTTCGAATAATGGCATATTGCGGTTGCGTCAGGATTTGGGGGAGCTTCGATCTCTGTGGGCTTTCCCCTCAGATACTTCGTATCCGCCCCTCCGTCTTGCATCGGTATGTGGGGAGGGCGAGCACAATCAGACGCATGCTTTGGTAGAGGTTCAGTATTATTTTCTGATATATATATATATATTTAATATAGATAAGGCTTCGTTTGGGTAGGCGGTTTGGTTAACATTATGCCAGTAGTCCAACAGACTAAAACCACAACAATTGGCGTCGTAAGAGTGTTACGAGGCTTAGTTTGGGTAGGCGATTGGTCAACCTTTTACCAGTAGCCCAACGGACTATTAATAGGATGCCGTCGTAAGAGTGTCATAACGCTTGATTTGGGTAGGGGATTGGCTATCTTTTTGTCAGTAGCCCAACGGACAAAGACCTCAGCATTAGCTCAATTCCCTGAAATCTCGCCCGTGGTCCCGAAGGAAGCAAACAAGTATCAGGTACACAATATTAAGTGCAGCAGCACCAAGTACGCAAGTACACCCCATCTCCTATCAATTGCGGCGTTTTACTAAGATATATATAGAGGTCATAGCATTTTTTTGGTCAAAATATACCTGAAGTGCCGGGACTCCTGAACTCTTTTAGGACTGCGGTCTCGTTTTGTGGGCAAATCACTCGAAGTCCAAGTATTTTTTCCACAGCAGGCGCATGCTACGGTAGTAGAGGTGCACTATTTTTTTCCCGAGTCTCTTCGCATGAGGATCTCTGTACTATTAGTGAGTCACCCAAAATCTGATTTTGGAGGAAAGTGTAAGTGCTATGTACCCGAGGAAGAATCCCGTGGCCTAAAGCAAGCAACGAAAAATACCGCAACATAATAATAAAATTCCGACGTTTTTGGGTTAAGGGGCCCTGTTACTCAGAAAAGTTTCTGCCCAAAAGTGCTACCTGTGAGGGGTAGTGCAGAGATAGAAGCTGGTAGGAGACACAGGGATGTCGATGCTGTATAGGGCAAGCTGCTTGTAATTCACGATCTTCTTGTTACTGCTCCTCAAGTGAGTTGAGAGGGAGAGAGAGAGCTCGAGTGAGCGAGGGCGGGCTTCATCGGGAACACAACTCAGCCCAGACGTTGACCAAAACTGACCTGTATGCAGCTACGAGTCTTCCCATAAAGAAGATTCTCAAACCGCTACGTGTAGCCATAGAATATTTGCATACGGGTATATTCCAAAAACTCTACGTGTAGTCATATAAGATTCGCGTACGGGTATATTCCCAAACCTGTAGCCATAAAAGGTTCGCATACTGGTATGTACGTTCCTATACGGTGTATGTGCTACTCCATCACATTAGCCCACCCTGAATAGTCGTAGATGCAGATCACACTACAATGAAAGGATGATGACCGCGTACCATCTCAAAATCAGGAAGTGAGATCGAAGATGTGACTATTCAACAAATAAATGAGGTGGTAGATCTACCCCACACCTCGTAGTGAGGCTTCGACGCGTCACTCAAGAAACAAGCGATTATTAGGAAGGAGAAAAAACAAAATGCAAGGAACCAGACAAGGCGCAAGGGCGCGAAGAAAAACGTGGGCGAAAGACGATACGTTAGCGGGAAGTACGCCGCAAAACTTGAAAGAGAACGAGGGTCTACAACGTGGGGTCTCGAGGCTGACGAGAACGTAAAGCCGATGGACCAAGACGTGGGACCCTGTAAGGCCAGCTGGTAAACATACTAGCACAAGGTGGGATGTGACGGGGTCTTTCTTCCGAAAAGACATACGCTTAGAAAAACGAGGGCGTTAGGGAATGCCTCGTGTACTGCAAAGCAAAGAGAAACATGTAGGTCGTAGCAAGGCTAGTCGAGGCAAAAACAGGCACGCCTATAAATGGGGGCCAAAAGAAACAACTTGAAACAGAAACAGGGAATCTAAAGCAAGTCTCGTACGCTGAAAACGAAGTAGGAAGTAGGAAGCACCTGTCCAACAGATACGCAGGATAAGAAAAACTTCAAAGGCAGAGAAATAATTAGGCAAAAGCCATGCTAGAAATACTGTAGCGCCGCGGTTCAGCGGCCTTCGCGAAGAGGAGGCAGGTGGAACCGGCGGCGGAAAGTTGACGAAAAAACGCAATGTTTCCGGAAGCACAATACGAGTACCACGATTTTGTGGTGGTAGGTTTAGCAGAAAGTAGAAAGTAGAACCACCAATGATGCTACAATTTTGCGGTGGTAGGTCCAAGTTGAAGATAGAACCATAAACAATCCCGAAGGTACGATACCATGACAGTTCGGCGGCCTTCGCTTGAAGAGGCAAGATGAACCGGCAGTAGTAGAGGGAATAACCGAAGCTCATATTTCCGAAGGTACAATACGACGACAGTTCGGCGGCCTTCGCTAAGGAAGGCAGGCCGAAAGGGCAGCGGTAAATTGGAAGGAAGACATTAACACACCTGAAAATACAACACCGCGACAGTTCGGCTGCCTTCGCTATAGAAAGCGAACGGAACTGGTAGGGGTAGATTGAAAACATCAGACCAACACACCGGAAAGTGCAATACCTCTTTTTGAAGGAACAACCCAATACCCGAAAGTAGACCTAAGGCAATACGCCCGAACGTACAAAACCACGACAGTTCGGTGGCTTTCGAAAAAAGAGGCGAGTGGAACTGGAGGTGGTAAGATGGAAGGAGCAAATCAATACACCCTGAAGTAGAAGGAACACAGAACAACGCACACGTAGTGCTAAACCTGAAATAGCCGAAAACTAAACCCAAAAGGGGGCGGAATACCAAGATCTCAAAAAGAAAGTGAACGCGCACAAACGACCGGAAGAAATAATCAATGCTAAATGCGGCTACTCATGGGGGAAAGAGGAGCAGTCAGAGGTCCGCCGGGCCCGTCGGAACTGCGTAATACCCCGCGAGCTAGACTCCCAGTCTTATGGCGTTGTAAACACCACGATCCGTAGATGGCGACGTCGAGGTTGTATAGTTCGTCGGCCGGAGGTTGATCTTGGTTGTCGAGGAACCGGATTATGTAGGTGTTGTCCGAAGAAGAGTCCGATGGATCGCGATGGACCATCTTACCCAGCCACCATAGGCCATCGCGAGGCTTGTATCAAAGGTGTGCTCCTGGTGGAGATACGGTGGAGCGAAGGAGCGTAGCGAGAGATCGCGGGGAATGAGGGTGTAGCCGGAGGAGATGCATATGTTTATTTTTGAGTGCGATAGCTCGCTGCGCGGTACCGATGCCCATCTATCGGTAGAGGTGGTTTGCCTGTCGGTGTTGCGCTCAGGTGCCATACCAGTAGAGTAGGGTGTGGCATCCGGAGTGTTGTAGATCTAGTTCCCGCTCCCAGGAAGGGCCAAGCAGTCCGACTCAATGGGTTCTGTATAGGACCGCGAAAACCCCGCCACGGCCACGAACGATTTGGTGGCCCGTGATCTGTTCGACTTCGAGGCGTTTCGGCGGTGGCTAGACGTCGTCAAAGGTGACGGGGAATGGAGGGGATCTGGTGGTGAAGAAATTGACCACGTACTTTGAGAGGTCTGACGGTAGGTACTTAAGCATCTCGTTGGTGTCGTCGGGGCTCCGCCAGGGCTTGCAGCGCTCGACGGAGACGCGGCGTTAGGAGTCCCGTCCAGGTAGGGCGGGGGGTATGTCGAGGAAGAGGAGTTTGTCGTAGAGGAGTGGGTTGTCGGGGACGTCAGAGGCCGGCGCTGAGCCCACGGCGATAATAGAATGGTCTAATCCAGTTAAGGGAGAGCTTGGTCTTGAGCACGGTGGTGTCGGTGTTTGTTTTTGCACCTTGGCGGATGGTGGCCGCGGAGTTGTAGACCCATGCCCAGCCCCCCACGGTGTAAGGGGGAGAAAGGCGAAGAGCGTCCATGATGGGGTTGTTGCTGCGGGCCAGACGCGAAGCGGTGACGGCGTGGTCTTCGCGAACGAGGCGGTAGGCGTGTTGTTGGCGCTCGGTGGCAAGGTTGCAGTGGTCACGATTCAGGCTCTGGTGGCCGCCAATGTGGGGGAGTCAACGACCGAAAGGAGCAGACGCGGAAGGCGGCCTATGTGGACTTATTTTGGGGCCAGCGAGGTGGAGGCATTGACGGAGTTGTTGTAGGCTGATTCGACGTGCGGAAGCAGTTTGTCCCAGTTGTTTTGTTGCTCGTTGCTAGACATGGAAAGCTTTTGGGCCATGGTGTAGTTGACGCGCTCGACGCCGTCATGGGTGCAGGGGTGGTACGAGCTGGTGCTGATCTTGTTGATGCCAAGGCTTTCGTAGATGGCGTTGGAGAGATCGAGGTGCCGTTGTCGGAGATGAGGGTGACGAGGCATCCCCAGAGAGGGATGTACTGGCCGATGAGGATGTCGACGGTGCCGGCGGCGGCGAACTGGGCTGCTAACACTGTGTACATGCCGGCGTGGCGGCTCAAGCGGTCGGTGAAGAGGAGGATATAGGAGTTACCGCGTGGGGTAAGGGGCAGCGGGCCAAAGTAGTCGACGCTGACGGTGATACCGGGGATGTTGGGTAGGGACAGAGAGAGGGTGGGCCAGCGCATGGTTTGGCGCGAGGTCGGGGCACGGCGTTTTCGGCGGTGAGGGGGGGTCTGCTGAGGTTGGGCCCTCGTTAGCCACAGGAATGTTGTCGTGGAGGCCATGGACGTTGGGGGCGGAAAGGGGCGGAGGGGGCTCCAGGGAAGGGTCGACAAGGGTGGAAATTGGTACTTAACTAGTGGAGAAGAGGAGGTCCCAACGAGGTCCCCCGGTTCAAGCTCGGTGGCCCCCGAGCGCGGTATGATCTGGTTCCCATCGGAGACAAAAATTCCGTGTCCGAAGGGAGATCATCGCGGGGAAGCATGTTGACCATGTAATTCCCGGTGAGCACTGGAGCGCCGGATTGGCGCACCAGGTTGACCTCGACGAGGGTTGGAGTGGTCGAAAGCGAGATCGTTCGGGTGGCGGCATATCGAAAGTGGTAAACGTCTTCGATGGAACGGTCGTCCTGGATGAACGCGGTGGCTCGGTCGGGGTCGTGGTGCAAAAGAGAAAGCTCACCAAGGGATGGTCCCGGTGGCTGTTGGGGAAGCGTGGTGTATCAACGTCGCTCGAAGTGCGTCCATCTGTCCCGCCCAACAGGGATAGGGTGCTGCATAGTGTCCGGAGGGACAATACACGTCCACATGGCTAGGTGGTTGTGGGAGAGGTGACTCTCCGGAACTGTACGATAAGGCGGGTGGAACCAGAGGTGGTGAGGAGGGCGGAGGTGCCGGAGCCGCCCCATGAACGGGGGGGCTCTGTGTCGTTCACACGTATCTGTGGCGGTGCCGCAGGCCTTCAGTTTGTCCACCGCTCCAGCGGAGATACACGTCTGCGACGAGCCTGTATCTAGTAGAGCGACGGCGATATAGCGCTTAACGGCGTTAGGGCCGCTGTGAAAGCATACCCTGGTTGTGAAGGATGAATCGTCAACCGTTAGGACGCCGCTGAAGAGGCGGGGTCTATTTTCTGGTATCGAGGGCGCGGCAGCGATGGGATAGGTTTTGGCGGAAGGGGCAGACGGCCGGGTAAAGTGACTCTCTGAGAATGCGTCTGGTGTGGAAGGAGGTAGGGGGTGAGTCAATAAGCAACTCGGTGAATGCTGCGGGGGAGTATCAACTGTTTCGAAGATACCATTGTCGGCAGGGTTTTTCGGGCGGAGGGTGGGGCGGTGCTTGTCGGCTCGTGGGGCCTGGAAGGAAAAGGAAGGGGGGGCGGGGGGGGAGGGGGGGAGCAAGATCCTGGCGGACGATCATCAGCATTAGACCTAGTTCGCCCTGGGAGGTTAGACCCCTTCCACACCAAAGATTGAGAGGCCCATGGGTTTTCGGCCTCAAAAACTATGCCCCAGATGATGTCCTAAGGGCTGGCTTCAGTCAGGATTTTGCTATCCGTCCCCAAGAGAGATCTGAACAAGTCTAGAATTTCGCCGAATTTGCTCAAATTCGCTTGACGAACGATGGAGAGGCGGTGCCAGACCCATACGTCGTCGTCGAAACCGGGCACGGCGCGCCCGAGGGCTTTCTGCTCAGCTTTGATGGTGGCACATTGTGTCGCCCAAACGTGTGGCCTTTCGCGCCATGACGAACTGCTCTGCGCAGTTGTAGTCGGTGCCTCCGTGTACGAAGTCCGACACACATCACTGTGAGAGGACGGAGTCACGTTTCCAGAACAGGTGAAGTTGGTTGGGCGTGAGGCTCCGGGTGTATGCAGGCTGGTCCGGCAGTGGTGATGTGGCTGTCATGTAGACTGTCACATGGTGTCGTGGGGAGGGGAGCCGGGTCATTTCCAGCTGCGCTCTCAGTATCTGCGGAGGAAATGGTTGGCCTTGCCGAATCTCTAGGAGGGTCTCGGGCGTAGCCGGAGATACCCTGGGAGTCACTGTTGAATGGCATCCTCGGGAGGGAAACCGGGTCAAGAGGTCCGACTGCGCTCTCGGCATCCGCCGGGGAAATGGCCGGCACTGCCGAGTTTTTAGGAGGGTCTCGGTCGTAGCTCGAGATACCCTGGGAGCCACTGTTAAATGGCGTCCTCGGGAGGGAAACAGAGTCAAGAGGCCCCGCTGCGCTCCCGGCGTCTGGGTGGGAAATGGTCGGTATCGCCGAGTTTCCCAAAGGGTCTCAGACATAGCCAGGGATACCCTGGGGGCCCCTGCTTGAATTGGTCTTCGACTGGGAAGCTGGGGCCCACTCGCTAGGAGAAGCGATTCCTGGTATCCAGGTCCTCCGGTGTCCTATCATATTGCACGGCACCGGGTACGATGGCGGGGCAGGCGGCTCTACGGATCTCCTGATCAATGTTGGTCGCGAGTTTTCCGCCCTTTGGGCTGGTCTACCCCCTAGGCCTAGGGATAGTAGTGTTGTCAACATCTGGCGGTCAGCAGAGGTCCCGGTGTCAATTGCATCCTGGGATCCATCAGAAGCTGCCGCGGGGCTCGCGAACGAAGCGAACAGAGCGACCCAAATAGTTGAAAGCCAGCTCGGTACATGGCCCGGTTGAAGAGGCGGCTGAGCTGTATACGGTACCGGAACTACTTGTAGCCGTGGTCGTCGAGGCGTCGGGCAAGTTAATTACTCCTGCAGGGCACTCGACAATGGTTGGCAAGTCCCAGCGTTTCTCATCGAGAAGAAACGTCGAGGCGAGCGTCCTTGTGAGGATCGACGTCGCAGCCCTCTCCGGCCCACACCTAAAAGACAATCGCTTGAGCAAGATGATCAGTGGTTGAGCAAGCGGTTGATATCGGGGCGGGGGTAGCTGTGGAGCGGACGTGATGAACACGGGTGTTTTGTGACCCGTGTGTGCTCGCAGAAGGTTCTGTTGGTGGTGGTGCGAGTGTCACTCCACCATCGATCTGTCAGTTCGTCCGGAAGGTACCCGGCTGCCACTGGTTGCTGTTCGGCGTGTAGTTATTGCCGATGCGCATGTTTGTCGCAGGAGTGGCTGCGGGGGTGCTTGCCGTAGGAGCTTGCACTGTCAGGGCTGTTGATGGTGTAGCGGCTGCCGCTGAAGCCTCGAGGCGTCGGTGTTGAAATTGATGCCCGGGAGACTGTTGGTAGCCGTCGTTGTGTCCGTGGTACCGGCGCGTTTGGCCGTGGTTGTAACGGCCATTGCCGCGGTGGTTGTTATTGTTGTTGTTATTGTTGTTGTTATTGCTGTTGCCGTTGCGGTGGTTGCGGCTACGATCATTCTGCTCCCGGCGGCAAGACAGCATGCGTTGTTGCCATTGACGGAAGGTATATTCATGGTCGTTGAGCATGCCCAAGTCCGGGTTGAGGATGCCGGACGTGTTGGTGAACGTTAGCTTTCACGATTTCAAGCTATGATCGCGCACTCCACAGTTGAGGGAGCAGTCACCATGTTCCCGAAGAGCTTGAGTACGCTGAGTTTTGTTGAGCAACGTAGAAAAGAGCGGGGGGTCGTCGGTGCGGAAACTCCTGGAGACGGCGAAGACCTCCGGGAAGCATCTAAGCGGCCAGTCAGCAGCGTCGTCGAGGAAAAGATCGTGGCTTCCACCGTCGACGTTCAACTTCCGCCTTGCCCGCCGTGCTAGAGACGACGCGCACGGTAGTAGCCGCCCCCACCCCTGCGAGCCCCGACCAGCTGCCACCGACTAAAACGCAAACTGCTCCTGCCAATACTACGGCAACCGCCCCCCTGCACCCAGCAGTCTCCGCCTTTGAAGCCACTGAGCTGCAATCCCTCAGCGATACGCTTGAGTGTATACAAAACACTCGCGGATCGTCTACCCACAACGTTTCGACGGCGGCACATCGCCTGCTGGGCTTTTTTCCACGAAACAAGGACCCAACGGTATGCAGTGGGCCACGCTGTAACCGGACCAACTACCGAGATCATGGCCACCACGAACACCCCCCTCCATGACCTTCGCCGCCTCCATTCAACAACCGGCCCCGGCCCCTCCTGTAGTTGGCTCCAAACCGACAACCCTCGTTACGCTGAGCACTCTACCCGCCACAATTCCTTCCGCCAGACCCGCGACCACCCTTCTTGGATGAGCGATCACAGCATCGACGACGACAACTGCAGCAGCAGCAACAGCGACGTCGACGTGCCTCAGGGACGCAGACCCCACCGTGACCGTGACGGCCGTGACTCGAGTCGCGACCAACTCCAACGCGTGGCCGGGCGCCTACCCCTACATCCACACCAGATCTCGGCATTCCTGCAGCCAGTCAGCCTACGCCTGCGCAATCGGCGACGGACACCACGCCAGCCATCTCGGACGCAGCTAGGCGGAACTACAACAATATCCGCATGCGGAACATGGAGGTAATAACGCGCTTCCCGTTCCCCCCTGTTGTAGACGTTGCCGCAGTTCTAGGAAGACTACTGTCCAGCGTAAACTTGGTTCAGGCGGAGATCCTCGCCGTCTGCGACGAGACAGGGACGTTTTCCCTCACATCCGAGCGTTGGCACATCCCCCTCCACAAAAGCTTCCGCAGGGCCCCCTCCTCCGCGAAGGGAATACGTCGGAACTTCCACGCCTCATCGTTAGTTTTCTCCGTCAGGTGCGCAACTAGCTAGAGCAGGACAAATACCTGGTAGGAGCCTTCGGCGTTCAAACGGCTTTTGCGCCTGCTCACCTCGCACTTCGATACGGGTGGCAAACGCCTCGGTTTCACTCAGCTATAATCCTACGGCGTGCCTACTATTAATAACACGGCTTTTGCCGTCTACTTTCGGGAGGCAGATTATGTTGTCTCCATAATACAAAGTACGGAAAAGGTGTTCAAGCCAACCGACGCCATGGTCGTGGAGTACTTCCGGTCGAGCGTCGGCCAACATCTCCCGGCCCTGATGCCGACGCTTTTCCCTGGCTCCCTCATGACCGCACCGGAGCCTAATGCCACCGTTCAGGACACATGAACTGCTTTTAAAGGTCTAGCAATTAACAATACGCCGGCTATCAGTGGCGACAAGTTCCACGCCCGGACCAACAATGGACACACTCTTACTCCTCGACGAATCCGGCCCTGGCCCAGCAGCAGCGGTCACGTGATTCGCACAACCACGCGCCAGGATCCTCGTCAACCCCTTCGTCAGAGGGCTGGTTAATCGATTGGTTATTTTACCCCTATAGCTCAGTAGGTAGCACCTTCATATACCTCTGCATAATAGCACGCGTCAGAAAGGGTTCATCACCAAGCCCCCAAGCTGGTGGCGAAGCTGGTGGCAGAGAGCTTGGTCGCTTGTACGGCCAATTCGGTTTGTATCAGGATTTTTGTCAGTACCTTTGACGGATGGAAGTGGGCTCCGCTTGAAGCGGAAGGACGGAAAGGGGCGAGGGGGGCGGGGGGGGGGGGGAGAGGAGGGGGGGAGGGAAGGGGGGCGGACGGAGGGGGGGGTGAGCGGACGGGGTGAGTTGTGACCTCCATTGTAGAGATTATACAGGAGGGCATGAACGAGTCCTGGTCGGCTATATGGAATGAGTGTGCAGCTTGAACTGAGTCTCTATAACTCAGTTTGAGAGTCTGTAACTTGAAGGGAGCCTGCAACGTTATCGGCATCTGAAATTCGAAAGGAGTTTGCCGCTTGGGAGAGTCTACTACTTGAAGAGAGTCTTCGACGTGAGGTAAACGTGAGGAAGTAGGGATGGAGGCAAAACAAGGCTGTCAGGAGTTCGTCGAGTGGATCCTGTCGTCGGCAAGTAAATCGTTTCAAGAAAAGACGATATTGCGCCACGGGAAGAATGGTCTCCGTATTTAGTTCCGTTTCGCTTTGATTCGTGCGACAAGTCACGAACGAACGGAGGGAAACACGTGCGAATCCAGGTTGGAAAATATCTGCACCTCAAAAAGCTGTGATGTAGTGCGGAATGATCCGTAGAGGAGCTGACGCCTGATATTGAAAGGTGAGTGCCAGCACAAAGAGGTCGGGGGGGGGGTGGCTGCAATTCGCTTCGAGTGAGCTCTCCGATTCGAATAGCTTGAGCCCGGCCCCTGGCATCCGGCAACGCCGCTTGCTTCCTTGCGTGTTTATCTTGGCAGACGGACGCAGAAGTATTCGAAAGTCCTCGCGCAGAGAGCCCGCCCTGCGCAAAGTCCATGGAAATTCCGTCGCAAAATGAAATGGTGGTTACCAAGGAGCAGAAAACCTCGATGGCCCCCGCAAGCGTTCCAAGCTACAGTACGAACGGGGTCGAGAGCCCGAGCGCTGCCGTGGCTGGTGCGTGCATCCGCGCTACGAGCACGAGAGCCCGAACGCTGTCGCGGCTATTGCATGCATCCGCAAGGCAAGAGAGCCGGGCTTGGAGGCCGCAGTCGTTGGGGTTGTTACACGTCCCAACTAAAAGCAGCAGTACCCGTGGGTGATCCAAAAGTCCACGACCAGCACCCAATTCAGCGCGTTGTTGAGGGTTGTATATTGTGAGTTATCGTCAGGGTTTAGGCGCTATTATCACAGACATACATCTATCAGCGTGGTGACGGCGCTTCGGATACTCACCCTCGAGACATCGGGAGGACTCGCCCCTCCCGCCGGCAGAATACAGTTTTCAGGACGGTTCACGGGTCGTAGGTCAAAACTCAGCGCGTCGGGTCGGGCGGGGTCACTCGATAACCCGTCATACTTCGAATATCTTCTGCCCCGACCCGTGATTATTTTCTTAAAAACCTCTTGACCCGACGGCTTGGATCAGAGAGCAACACGTTTTATGTCGGTTGGATTACTCTTTTGGTGTCATAACGACTCAGACAACGGCCTTAAATAGCGTGTGAAAAACATCGTGGTTCGGGTGCGCATGGGCCTCTACACGGAAGTGTAAGCAGTGTCATCGATATCGATCGCAGTATACCCAACGAAACATTGATGAGTCGAACGGAGCCTGACGACACTCGAGTGAGAGGCCAGTGAGGGGGGGGCTCAGGTATGTAGGCTTTTCGGACCTTCAAGCAGGGAAAAGGCCGAAAAAAAACACTTTACTATTGGCTCCGCGGGACTTGAGTAAACCTGAGGAATAACATTATTGTTATTGCCCTCGATGAAATGCATTCGAGCGCTGTTCTCAGTTTGCTCGTCTCTTTTTTGTGAAGTCGCAGGTGGAGTTGTTGAGAGTGACGGGAGAGGCCAGTCGGGACCAGCACAGACGAAACCCAAGAGTGCTGTGTTTGGCTCAGGCAGAGCGTCTACTTGTTGACTATCGGGACCACTTGTTATAGTACTCGGCGGAGACATACATCCAGCAGCAGCACACGAAGACGGAACGAGCATCCGCACCAGTACCACAGCAATGGGATCGGTATCATTGAGGTGTATTTGGGGTTGCAGGGCTAAATACAAGACTGTTGGCCAATGAAAAACGAAACATGAACGGGGAGAGATCTCCAACGATCAGTCAGAAAACTGACGTCGCTCTCTTGGCCAAAGCAAAACATGCCGGTTGTTTATTACAACAAGTAAACGGCAGATTGACAAGAGATCTCTGTACCGCGAAATAGTTGTTGTTGGCGAAATGAGAACTGAGGTGGATGCATGCTCTAGGGGGCAAGAGCTTGCCGCCGGCGTCCTACGGTATCCCCCAAAAACTGAAAAAAGCCCATTTTTTGTTGTGTGTTGTTACACATTCGACAAATAGACGTATTTTCAACTGCCGGGTTATTATTTTTGCGAGTATCGAAACATACGATGAGGATCGCAAAATACAAATAAAGGCGAAAAGTAGAAAGTAATCAACTAACTGCTGTTGTAAAGGACCTACGATAGTATGCAATTTTGGGTAATTATTTTTGCGAGTACCGAAACACACGACGAGGATCGCCAAATACAAGTAAAGGCGAAAAGTAGAAAGTAATCAACTAACTGCTGTTGTTGTAAAAGACCTACGATAGTTCGTATGCAATTTTTTAGTATTACGGCGGTCCATAGTTAAGAGGGCCTATCGTATAGCTAAAAACCTATATATTTACCTATTTTCACTAACAATATTTGGTCTTATTTACTACGGTCCCCCGTAATAGTATGCAATTTTTTAACAGTACTCGTAGATAGTTTTGTTGTCGCACAAGAAGTAATCCACTCCTGCTGTTGTAATGTAAAATACCTGCTTGTGCTATAGTATGCGTCGTCGTTGTTGTTGGCCAAATGAGAAATGAGGTAGATGCATGCTCTAGAGGGCAAAAAACATGACTACTAAGTACTATGGAAATATCATATCGTATAGGGGGTATATATAGGGTAGCCCTATACTGATATCAGGCTCTACTGCTATAGTATGCGAATGACGACGCTTTGTTGGCCAATGAAAAACATTTCGTGGGTCGTTACACATTCGACAGATTGACATGTATTTTCAACTGGCGGGTTATTATTTGCGAGTACCGAAACATACGATGAGGACCGCAAACAAATAAAGGCGAAAAGTAGAAAGTAATCCACTGCTGCCGGCGGCGTCCTACGGTATCCTCCCGAACCTGAAAAAAATCCCATTCTTTGCCTTTCGCTGCTGTAAAAGACCTGCGATAGTATGCAATTTTTTTGCCATTCGAGACGGATACAGCACTACAGCAGTACTCGTAGATAATTTTGCTGTGGCACAAAAAGTAACCCACTCCTGTTGTACTGTAAAAGACCTGCTACAGTATGCGAATGGAAACGCGAAGTACACCAAAAAAGTATTATTTCAGCTCGTGCGACGATAGACGATAGACGCTCGATCCCGACAGAGACTCAGCCCACGGACAACCCGCGCGGTGGCGGGCAAGATCAACTGGTGTAGATGACGGGCTCGAAGAAATGAGGTGGCTGCATGCTCTAGGGGGCAAGAGCTTGCCGGCGGCGTCCTACGGTATCCTCCCAAAACCTGAAAAAAACCCATTTTTTGCCATTCGAGACGTTTGTTGTACTGATAGACGAAATCTATTTTTTTAGCCATTCGAGACGGATACAGCACTCTGCACTACAGCAGTAATACTCGTCGATAATTTTGACGTGGCACAAAAAGTAACCCACTCCTGTTGTACTGTAAAATACCTGCTATAATATGCGAATGGAAACGCGAAGTACACCAAAAAAGTATTATTTCAGCTGGTGCAACGATGCACGATAGACGCTCGATCTCGACAGAGACTCAGCCCACGGGCAACCCGCGCGGTGGCGGGCAAGATCAACTAGTATAGATGACGGGCTCGAAGAAATGAGGTGGATGCATGCTCTAGGGGGCAAGGGCTTGCCGGCGGCGTCTTACGGTATCCTCCCAAACCTGAAAAGAAGCCCATTTTTTGCCATTCGAGACGGATACAGCAATAGTAGTACTCGTAGATAATGTTTTTAATCTATTTCGTGCACACCAGCCGCCAATGCGCTGCACTGAGCGTAGGACCCAAGCGTCTGAGCCAACTCTTGTATTCATCGCCACCCTTGCACAACAAGACAGCACTACAGCAGTAGCAGGCACCTGGTCTGGTGTACAGACGTCTCCCCAATTCGGTATGGCGTCTGAGCCAACTCTTGTATTCATCGCCACCCTTGCACAACAAGACAGCACTACAGCAGTAGCAGGCACGTGGTCTGGTGTATAGACGTCTCCCCAACTCGGTATGGGATGCGATATGTTGGTGGTATGGTTTTCACTTTCCAGCCTAATTCGTAAGAGGTTTTACCCTCGACGACCTTCTGGACAAGCCGTGGTCACAGGTGTCTTCCCTTCTCCCTCCCGGTACGTGCCTTGATTTTTTATCGCGCGTAGGGTTCAGCATTCCCACTGCTCGTCGATTGTCATCGAATGTAGCTAACTCCCGTTATCGCGCTTTCCGCTAATCAATCTCTTTTATGCAAGAAAAAGCCCCTACGAGCATGCACTCGGTGAGACTTGAACCCACGAAATTGATCTTGATAGGCACGCGGACCACCTACCAAGCCACCGGGTATGGGATATGTTGGTGGTATGGTATATGGGAATATAGGAAAACCACCGTATGTGGTATGGTATGTGTTGACGGTATGGTACGGGAAAAACACAGTATATGGTATGGTACGTTTGCGGTATGGTACCATGGTACGATGTCGTGGATGTATTATATTGTAGGGCAGGGCAAGGGTTCTCCTGCTGTTCCCTAGGTGTTACCATATAATAAAATAAGGTTGGACGGAGGTATGAAAATTCTCTCGCGACGTCGATCTTGCCACGTAGAATATTCCTTGTTTGAAGATGCTGCAGTTGCCGGTATTTCGAAGCAAAAAACCCAAACAGAACTTCACAGTCGCATTGCGCAGATTGCGAGGACCTCGACGTGTCGCGAACACAGCCATACCAAATAAAACGCCGCAGTGAAATCCAAGATGACAAAAGGCATACAAGTTGACTTTTCGCCAATGATCGTTACGTGCATGCACCCCGTAAACAACACTATGTCGACCGAACAGTTACCATAAATGTAGCTGCGCAGAACTCGAAAGGCTGGACGCGCCGTGCAACATTTCTGCAAAATGCGTTCTAGCAAAAAGACGGAAACAAGAAGGCAGGCAGTCCGAATCGAGAAGCAATATCACACAAAAAATCAAAACGTTTCAACACACATGTGCAGAACACATGAGACGCTCAAGGCGGCGGTACGTCGGAGTCGGGTGGGCAAGGCACAGCTGCGCTCCCCACGTCGTAGTGGCCAGGACTTCGGTATGGCGGAGGCGTGATGGGTCCTTGTCTAGTTGCCTCGATTATCTCCGCGCGTTCTTGGTTTGCGCGCTCATGGCAGCTAGCACTACGGTATGCTGTCGTTTGTGCCTGGGGAACAGGCAAGGTCATAGACTTTCGAAGTTAGACATACATATGCTGGAAACCATCATACCAGTCGTAGTCGAAATCGTCGCAAGACGTGGTATCCCCCCCCGAGTATACAATCGTACTTCAACCACCGCCCTCTCGAACGCAACTGGGTCACGAAATGGTTCGGAATGGAGTAGATGACAGCTACGAGGCAGTACTCAACGCCTATCATCAAAATGGGTGACGGTGTGCTGGCGGCTCTCCGGCGTCCTCGTAGATGTCTACACGTGCAGACGCGAAGAAAACGCGATCTGGGGCGTTGTCCGCACTCCAAGGAAGAATCGACCATAGGATGTGCTGATGTGCTGGGCGCAGCTTTTCGTCGCAGGGGGGGCACGGAGCAGGTCCAGGAAATGAGAAGTCGGAGGCGGCCCCGGTCAGGAACAAGGCATTGACTGCATCCTGGAGTGACTGGGGTGGTCCGGGCGGAATCAAGACTGGTGCGGTATCTCGCCATCGTGCACATTGGGATGCGGTTATCTCGATATGGCCATGGTCCTCGACATGGCAATCGGTAGTGTAGTTGCCAATTGAATCCGAGAGCCGTCCGAGTGTACATGATACGAGCATGCCGTTCCACGACGTCACCTGGCCATCCGCTGTTGGGGTGGAGTTGATCATCAGGTCGAAGGGTGATACAGAGAGGTCCGATCGTGACCCCGGCCGCTAAGCGGCAGCACCGCACCGTTGTTGACGTGGGCCGTTATCGTTCTAATGATAATGTAAGTATCAAGAAAAGTACGTAGGAAGCACGTATTCGTACCATAGAATTTCCGCTTTTTTCTTGTGGTTTTGGTACTATAAAATTTGGTTTTGGCACTATAAGAAGTGGGTACCGTAGGTTGCAGGTATCGAGAAGTCAGTATCACTGCAGTCTTGTTTCGACCAGCTGTGTAGGGTGTTAGAGGGGCAGGTTGTCTGTCGTCCAACGATTTTGAGGCGTTTCAGTCGATTTTCGTCCGCCTCAATGCCGGTCGAGCAACGTTTGCACAGCAAGATATAGGCGGTGTGCATGGTGTGGAGGCAAAGGACGACCGCAGGAACTATACTGCTACTACTACTGCTGCGCTCTCAAGTGGTTGCAGGGGGCACCCTGCTACTACTGTGACGCAGCTTTTGGGTCCACTATATACGTGAATGAAATTATGACGAGCTTGTCGATACCAACCGCGCAGCTCGAACAATAGCAGAGACGGCGGTGCGTGGTGGTGGCGCAGGCAAACGGTGGCGACAGCAGGCACATGCGTACTGCTGTCCTCTCGATTGGCTGTGAGAATTGCACTGCTGCTCAGAACAACAGCAGAGGAGTACAGCAGTTTTTTTTTTTCTGGTGGCGGTTGTTGATCGTTGTGGTCGGTGTGGTTTGGAGTCGGGATGTCATTCATGCTGTACATGCGCCCGTGCCCCCAGCTCTGCCTACTATCCGTCCTCGGTGCTGCATCGTAGGCTCCGATACATGCAACAAGTAATAAATTACACCCCGCATATGCCAACGTGCGCGCATGATTTTGCCTGCTGCTGGTGTGCTGTTGGGCGCCTGCTGCTGCTGGAGGATGAGTAGTTTTGTCTGGTGGCAGTTGGTCGTTGATCGTTGTGGTGGGCGTAGTCGGGAGTCAAGATACATACATGGGTACATAGATACATACATACATATGCCCGCACCCCAAGCTCTTCCTATTTATCCTCGATGATGCATCGTAGGCTCCGACACTTGCAACTACTACAGGTACAACAGTGGCCAAGAGTACACCCTGGATGTGTCACCTCACGCAGTTTCGCCTGGTGGCAGTTAGTTGGTTGTTGATCGGTGGGCGTGTTCGGGAGTCGGGTTACACACACATACCCCCGCACACCAAGCTCTGCCTATCTATCCTCGATGACGCGTCGTAGGCTCCAACACTTGCAACTACAGGTACAGTAGCCAAGAATACACTGCGGGTGTGCACCTCACGCGCTGGTTTGGCCTGTTACTATGCTGCTGGGCAACAGCAGGTGGCGGTTGTTGTTGGTCGTCGTCGTGGTGAGTGTGGACGGGAGTCGGGATACATACATGCGCCCGCACCCCAAACTCTACCTACCTACCTATCCATCCTCCGTGATGCATATCGCAGGCCCCGATACAAGCCATCCATAGAGTATACTGTGGATGTGCCACCTCACGCGCATGGTTTGCCTGCTGCTGCTGCTGCTGGGCGGCATGGTCGCAGCGATGTAAAACAGCCTGCTTGTTTTACTCGTAGCACGCTCAATACGATATCTGTGCTCAGCAGCAATTGTAACGGCACTGTTGGCCAATCACGGCCATTTTGCAAGTCATACGGTAAGTCATAGCTCTGCTTTGATTGGTGCAAGCTCGAAAAGTCTAGTCTGTTTTTACGTTGTTTTTAGTTGTAAATATCCCTTGGCCCAGTGCCTGTCTCCTCTCATGTAATAATTTTCTGCCTGATTGGAACACGTTCCCACCGGTCAGAAAGTAAAAAAACGAACAGCAGAGCTTCCCTCTTAGCCTTGTACGCCGCCCGCCCGTCTCGCGACCACCTCACCACCGATTGGGTCCGGATAAAGTTTTCCTCCCTCTCTGCCACAGTGAGCGTCGTCGCCCGCCTCGCGTGAAGCCCGGTGCTCACCGTGGTCCTTCTTCGCCACTTCGACAACGTTGGTGTTCAAACTGAATTGAAGTCTCTTTGAAGTTTAGTTTGGTCGCAAAAATAAGCACCGCTTAAATATTATTTCGCATATCTAAACGATCTTTATATCTCGTATATGGTGCAAGCGGAGCCTCACAAAGAGGCCAGACAGAGCCCATTCGTGCTTCCTGCGTGTCTCGAGACACACGCGACGCCTAGCCATGGAAACGGCGACGGCGCTCCTTGCAACACCCCCTACCTGTTAGCACCCGCTGACACCCGCGGCGTCGCCGGGCTCGCCCGCGGTACCGTGTTCTGACTACACGCACGCGCACGAAACGAAATAAAATGGCTTCAGATTATATAAAAGCAACGCTTGACTCGTACTTGGTACGTTCGTTTGAACACGAGTACACAGTACAACAAGAAGGCGCTTCTATTGACGAATGTAGTGTTTGTTCGAAAATATAAGCTGTACCAGAACATTGTTTGTTTGCCAGAAAACGGTATACCTTGACAGAAAATATAATATGACTTGGGTTTGGTGTGCCCTGATCACCTCGTTTTACTTTTCGTACCGTAAACTGGCAAAAATACGATGGTGTATCGTTGTTTTGCATTTTTGCAAGTGAGACGGACGGATATGGATGTTTCGCCAAAAAACGGTATACCTTGACAGAAAATGACATCTTACTTAGGTTGGGTGTACCCTGATGGCCTGGTTTGAGTTTTTCGTACCGTAAAATGGCAAAAAAGCGCTGGTGTACCGTACCGTTTTTTGTCATTTTTCCGTTAGGACAGGAAATTAATTTTGCTTCTAGATTATCTTAGGGTAAACCCTAGGGAATGGCTAAATTTGCCTGGTGGTATGGTATGCTTCAGTTTATAAGGTCCGTAAGGGTCGAATACATCGTACGAATATCATCTGTAACGAGCTTATACATCGGCCATTGGAAAGTGTTCGAAATTAAGCCTTGCGGACAGACAGACAGACAGATTTGCATTTACCAAAGCAGAGACTCAGTTCTACAAACTGAGAATTGTTAATTGCCCTCAATGAAATGCATTCGAGCGCTGTTCTGAGTTTGCTAGTCTGCTTTTTCATTGTTTGGTGAAGTCGCAGTTAGTTGGAGCTGGTGCGAGTGTTGAGAGAGACCAGTCGGCACCGGCATAGACGGCACCCCAGCGGGGGCGTCGCCCACGCCCCACTGCTGAGCGTCCCGCTGGACGTTTTGCAGCAGGACAACCGAGCCCCCAGCCCTCCCTCCGGACTAGCTGAGGTGTGTCCGGTCTCAGCAGTCACTGCTCCCCCCCTCGCAGCTCCAGCCTCGCCCTCGCTTGCACTGCTTGAGCGTTTGACCTCAGACCAGCGCGCTTCGTTCCTGCACGTCTGGGCACGCTTGCCATCACATCTGCGGGAGGTGGCTTTTGACCTCCACGGCACAGGGCGGACCCCTGGGGTCATCGAACAGCTGGGGGACGTTCTCTGAGAATCCCTGACGTTTTCTCGAAGTCCAAGTCGGATTTTGGTTCCTGCTCGTTGATGCCTTTCGTGATCTTGGTCCCGGAAGGAAGCGCTCGTGTCACGTCCAGGCCGCACCGCATCAACCCCATCCTGACCAAGGAAGTGGAGGTCACCTTGGATCAGTACCTAGCGGCAGGTCTGGTCCAGCACTCGACTTCCCCGTACTCGAGCCCGCAGGTGGTCATCCCGAAGAAGTCTGGAGGCGTTCGGATCACCGTGAACTACAAAAAACTCAACCAAATCAGCAACCTCAGCCAGCTGCCTATTCCTCGCGTGGACCAAGTCCTCGACTCCCTGGGGAAAGGACGGGTGTTTTCCCTCTTCGATTTGGTCTCCTCTTTCCACCAGATTACCGTGCACAAGGACACCGTCGCTCTCACGGCGTTCTACACTCCCACGGGCCTTTACGAGTGGCTCGTCATGCCCCAAGGCAGCAGTGCTTCGCCCGGCTGGTTCGTCAAAGTGATAAACGAAGTCATTAAAGGCCTGCACAAGTGGCGGCCTACCTTGATGATGTGATCGTTTTCGACTCTGACCCGACGGTCCACGTCAGGAAGATACGAGCCCTCTTCGAACGCCTGCGCAAACAAAACCTCAAGCTCTCTCCCTCGAAGGCTCGCCTCGGCGCCACGGACGCCAATTTTCTGGGTCACTCCATTTCGCCCGCGGGTATAAGCCCTAATGCGGAAAAAGTTTCGGCTTTGATGAAAATGCCCATACCCAAGAACCTCAAGCAGGTCCGCGCCCTGATGGGCGGCGTAGGATAATATCGCAAATTCCTGCCCGACCTGTCTAAACGGATACGTCCTCTCACCGCCCTTCTCCGGAAGGGGGTCAAGTACGTCTTCACGCCGGCTATGGAAGTTATCGTCCGTCAGATCCTCGCCGAGCTCGCTGCCCCACCGATTTTGGTATTCCCTGACTGGAACGCCGTAGCCGACGATTCCCGCCCCTTCCACGTGTACCGCGACGCCTGCATCGACGGTTTTGGTGCCGCGCTCGAACAAGAACAACCGAACGGCTCGGTACGGCCATTGCTTATATCAGCCGCGCTACCCTAGATTCCGAGAGGCACTGGGCACCGTTGGACCTGGAAGCTGGCAGCATTGTCTGGGCCATCAAACGACTCCGAGGTTACCTGTGGGGCACGAAGTTTCGAATATTTTCGGACCACAAAGCACTTGAGGGCATCGGCAAAGTAGGGGACCACAACGCGCGAGTCCAGCAGTGGCTCGAGTTCCTCACCACGTTCGACTACACCCTTGAGTACCGCAAGGGCAGCGCCAACGGAAATGCTGACTTTCTCTCCCGCTTGACGGAGCCCGCCACAGAACACGATTGCAGTGGGTCTAGCTGCCTCAACCCCGTCGAGGACGGTGGTATCTTCCTCATCCGAGCCTGCGGGCTTCGCACTCGCTCTTCGCCGACCCCTGGTGTCGGTTTGGGTGGGCTGGTGTCCCACAGTGAAAGTGCCGTCTTGGGTGGGCTACCTTTCGCCTCTTCGAATTTTCGCGATTTTCGCACACACGGGCCACGTCTGAGGACTGACGACCTCTCTGCTCCTTCGGAGGGGAGATTCGTCGCGCGTGTATTTGCTTCCGTCGCCACCGTCGACCGCCGTCCTGGCTTGGGGCTTTTTCACCCCCCGACAACGCCGCTTTCGTTTCGGTTTTTTTTTTTGTCGTTCCCTCCGGGAGCGACCAGGGCTCTGCAGAAGCCCCCGCTGCAGCGATGATTGTCGCCCAGCGCGCTCCTCTCCCGACGAGCACTTCACAGGGCGAAGATTCCGCCGTAAGCACTGCTCCCGCCGCGTCTTCCCTTTCAGGCCAGGGCTCTGCAGAAACCCCCGCTGCAGCGACGATTGTCGCCCAGCGCGCTCTCTCCCAACGAGCACTTTACAGGGAAACGATCCCGCTGTGATCACTGATCCGGCCGCGTCTGCCCCATCGCCGCCTGGCAACCCGGCGCCTCTGAACGTTTTGCCGTCTTCAGGCCGCATCTCAACTCGGGCGCGCCGACGAACAGCCGCCGCCGCTGGCACCGTGCCGCCTGCTGTTCATTATGGCTTCGGGGCCGCCGGGGCCCCTAGACCATCAGCCTGGCGTGCTATCACCCCGCCGCGAGCCCCACGGCCGCGACCGCCCGCGCATCCGTCGTTTTGGCCCCGACTCCTGCCGCCTCGTCCGTCCCGACGGTACCCATCCCGTCCGGCCGCGACCGCGCCGAGCCCGTGGGAACTCCTCTTTTACGGCTTCCGCCGCCAACTGACGCACCTCCCGTCACCTCGACCGACTTGGACGCCCTCGGCGCAGCTGCCGAATTTCAGTTTGGTGGTTCCGCAGCGCGCTATTCGCACGCCGACTGGGCTCGGGAACAACATGCTGAGCCCGCGTGCGACGCCGCCATGCGCTACATAGCCCTTGGCCGTCCGGAAGTTTTGCCAGACGACTTTTTGTCGGGTTTCCCTTCCCACCAGCGCCCTCCCTTTTCGGAGGTTCAGGAGCTGGCCAACAAAGGCCGCTTGCACACCACCGACGCTGGCATCGTTCTATTTGTCCGAAAGCCGTCCCTCCCCCCTGCGTCGGATACGCAACGTCCGGTGGGTCGTACGGCCTGTTTATTGAACGACGAGCCTATTTGCATTTATGTTCCGCTGCTCATGCGCCCCTGGGTCATGTAGGCTTGCCATTCCACGGCTTCCTGCCACGTAGGAACCGCGTGCACCCTACGTATGCTCGAACGTTTCTACTGGTGGATCGGTACGTATGAGCATCTGCACCCGATGGTGGCTGCGCAACTGCTTAACGTGCCAAGCACGGAAAACGTAGCGGCAGCCGGTCCGGTGGCCCTCCATCACGTTGCCCTTGCCAGAAGGGCCCGGCATCGCCGTCAGCATCGATTATTTCGGCCCTCTCCCGGTGACGCCTCGAGGTCATACCTACATCTTGCTTTTCACTGATAGTTTCAGCCGTCGAGCCGACATGTACGCCGTCACAGCTGCAGAGTTCACCGCTGAGGGCACGGCTAGCATTCTCATCAACCGGTATATCCCTCTTTGGGGGTGCCCGCGCATCATCCTCTCGGACAACGGCCTCCAGTTCTGCTCCAAGCTTTCGCACGCCGTATATTAGCTTCTCGGGGTTCGAAAAATTGCCACCAGCTCCTATGTCCCAAACGGCAACGGTGGGGTGGAACGTGTAAACCACACGATGGCTCAGATGCTGGCTATAGTCGTCAACGAGCTCCAAAACAACTGGGATGAACAGCTCCCTCACGTCGAATTTGTGTACAACAATTCCGTCAGTGCCGCCACGGGTCTGGCTCCCAACGAGGTAAATATGGGTCGACTCCCACGCCTCCCTCTCACGATTTTCGAGCGTGCTGGAGTCGCCGGCCACCAGAGCTTGGCCCGCGACCACCTCGCCTACTGCGACTTGGCGACGGACCGCCAGCAGCGCGCGTACGATATCGTTCGACAACACCACGCTCTCACTGTTGTTCGCGTGAACCGCCGCAACCCCGCCCTTTCCGATGCTCTGCGGCCGGCCCCCAAATTTGGCGTTGGCGGTTGAGTGTGGGTGTACAATACGGCGGCCACCATCCGCCAGGGCGCGAAACCAGACACGGACGCCAAGGTCCTCAAGGTCCAACTCTAACTCAACTGGACGGGCCCCTACAAAGTTCTCGCAGTTGGCCCCTGCTCCTCAGCGGACACCCCGGATGGATCTCCTCTCGGAGCAAAGCTCCTGTATTTGGATCTTCCTTCCGATATGCCCGGCGCTGAGGCTCGCCGGCGCGTATCTGTTCAACGCTGCAAGCCCTGTGCCAACCCCCACGATCGTGGCGACATGCCGAAGTATTTGCCGGCGGGGTTGACGCAACACGTGCTCAACAACTTCTCCAAGAAATCCCCCCCGTACCACGTCACCGAGGACGACGTTTCGACCCCTCTTCAACGACTCGAAGTGGAAAATATTACTGGACATCAATCGGTTAGAGGTCAAGGTGGCGTCATTGCGGTGATGTACGAGACGCACTGGACAGGACTATCCCGGCCATCCTGGGAACGGGAAATGGACCTTCAGCTTTCTCGCCACGCAATTTTGCGCTAACGGGCCGGCACCCCGAACCAACACCGCCAAACCAACCGCCTGTACCGCCGAATGAGAGTTGGCGCGGCACAACGGGAGCTTTCTCGGAGTAACGGCGAGCGGTTTCTGGCACCCGGCTATGGCTGCGTATCGCACGCCGATTGGCTCCGCCGATACAGCAACACTGTACTTCCCAACGCGGCCCACTTTTGGTACAAGGGCGACGACGGTCTGTGGTGGCTCGGGAAAATCAGCGCAACTACACCAACGGATGGAGTAGATTTGGTTCGATTTTTGGACGACGCGGGACCAATCGAGCTTCCTCTTTCTCCGGCGCGCCACACGACTTCGACGAGAGCTGTACGAGGTTTTTGGTGTCTGCAAATTCACTTGGCTAGCGCGTTAGCCCGGGGGGTCCAGCGTAACGTAGATGAATCTCGAGATGCCGCCGTGGATAGCTGATTTTCGCTTCTTGACTGCGCTCGATATTTATTTATTTTTTTGTCGTTTTCCGGGACTTTGGGAGATGTTTTTTTTTTTTTTTTCTGCTCGATGTGTTTTGTAGTAATAACTGAACTAGGTTTACCGCGAGTGGGTTTTATCCAGGCTAATCGAGACTTCAAGCCTACGAAAAGCAGTATTTCATCAATTTCTTTAGAAGAGTACTCGGGATCCGGTTTCTCTCACCAACGAAGCACTCCTGGCCTATGGTTGGCTGCGCACCGGTCTAGTTTTATTTAACGATGCGCGCGATACTCCTCGCTGGCCTTTTATCACCTCGCTAGCCGGGCACTCTTGTCCATTCAGTAAGCGGTCATTTTTCCTACCACGTTTATGACCAGGTTCCCGTCGAGATCTTGTGATGAAAGGTGTTGCTTTTAGTTAATTCAGTCAATTAAACAGAAATGCTCTTATGATTATTCAGTCTCTTTCCGCCTCCTTCTCCGTTCTCAAGCACAACCGAATCTTCACACAGAAACAACCCTTGCCTTATCTCCGCGCTCTTCGCAATCCTCACTGTTCTGCTGTACTGCCTGTCTTGCGCCAACCTCTGCCCGTGAATACTCCTCTGTCGGATCTATCCTCAATGCTGATAGACGATGCTGCTGACGAGAAAGACGGACCCAAACTCAGTTCTGACTAGGGGGGGGCGAGGTACCCAACTCTCTCAGCAAGCTGTGCTGTTTATCCTAACTAATTACTTGTATCGATTGACCAATCATCCCCCGGTCAAACCCCCATTGGACAAGAAGATGTCCTCATCCAACTGCGTTTTAAACTGTCGTAAGCTGCCAATTCAATCCGGATCCTACCATCGACCAAGTACTGTATGAATCATGTATGAATTGTACTTCCGTTCTTCATTATTTCTTACAATGAACCTATTCCATTTAAATATACTATGAACTCGCATTCCCATGTTCTTTCCTGATCGTCGACACAACCGTCGACACAATTCCGTATTCGTGCCCCGAATTATTAAATTCCTGTCTTTCTGATCTAATTGGCGCATATGTCTAAGATTCCGATCTTATCCCAATATATTTTGCTCATATGATGACGACCACGACCGGATAATATGATCTGCTTTTTCTTGGGGCCACTTGATCATGCCGCCTCCTATGATTGGCGACCTTTCCGATTTTCCACCCAATTGATAACCCGGCGTATTAACTTCTTACAACAGTTTCTGTTTTTTTTTTTTTTTTTTGGGCTGGGTTGGGGATGTGTTTTTGCGTATTTTGTCCTGCCTACCCCCCCCGCTCAGTGTCGGGACTGGTCTGGGTAATCGGCCGCTCATTTGCGGCCTAGGACGCGTTTTCAGAGTTGTGGGCTGGGTTTATAGGTGGTTCTTGCCGTCTTCCGCGTTGTTTTTATTTTCGTTTCCGTATTCACTTTTCGCTTTTCCATGCATCTTCCTCGCCTCCCCCCCCCGTGCGGGCGGCATGGCGATGGCTTTCATTGACGATTTTTTCCTGCCCAGGTCTTCCCTTCTTTTTTGTACGTATTTCGCCGACTTCGTTGCCTCGCCGTTCAGAGGTGTGTTAAGATCAAGGTTGCGGGACACTTTGTATCCCTGGACAGGTCTGCCTTTTACGCCGGTACTCGTTGGTACTCACGTGTAATATATTAGTCTAACTACGTATACTACTATTATTTATTAGGTATTCATATAATTGTAGGGCAGGGCAAGGGTTGCCCTGCTGTTCCCTAGGTGTTACCATATAATAAAAGGTTGGGCCGCACTCTCATGGTCTTACCTGATCGCCCATAAGGTTCTAGTCGCAAATATAATGATCGCTTGGTATTCATTTTAATGTTTGAACGGTTCTTATGTTTACGCCTAAAGTAGTATTTTTTTGCCAAGTACCAAAACATCCTGATTGGGTGCTCCCATAAGGCTCCCATAAGGTTTGGCCAATCAGCAGCACTATATACGCGCGCGCGAGATCAATATGCGCGGCGAGATTAGGCTGGCATGCCGCATGCTGCCGCCGTCCTCTGCCTGTGAGCCTGAAACAAGGCACGGGTACGATACAAACTCAGATGCTTGCAGCAACTCAAAGGCGAAGAGGCGCTGGGCAAGCTGCTGGTGGTGTAAGTATTCTTCGCAATATGGGTATTCAGCTGGTGGTGCTGGTGGGGATACAAAACCTCGGCGTGGCGGAATGAAAACCTATAGTCACCAGGGAGCGCTTCCAGATTCCCTGTGCAAGAAGGCTTGCACGGCAGAGGGGGAGGCTTCTATGTAGCAGGTGCGCGTGTATGCTGTCGTGTTGTGTCACATGCTGCTTGTGCTCCCTGGCGATACGAGTAAGCTACTACCTACGAGTGTCGCCTGCTGGTGCAGCAGTTTTATACCTGGTACGTAAAAGAGTACGGCACCACAACAAACTGTACCGTACGTACTATTAATTCTGCTGTTGCTGTATACTCGTGCCTACCTGCTGTGCAAGAACCACAGGAGTCCCTCCAGCAGATCTTTAAGACTGCTTGTGCCATACGGGCTTCACAAGGGCATCTGTGCTCGTACCTTCTACTACAAAAGCAGCAGTTGCCTGTTTTTTCACGCCTCCCGTATTGACTGCACGTATATACTTGTACCAGTGTGCGCAGGAGAGGTACTGCACTGCTGATATACCAGGTACTGACTGCTGTAAGAGAATGTTTCCTACGAAAAGGCACCTGTTTGGTGCGTCACAACTTGCACCGCTGCCGTGTGCCGGTCGCAACCTGCGCAGCAATCCCTCCAGTAGATGACTGTCGCCTGCACCCCACGAGCTCTCTCTACACTTTACCTACCATTACTCAAGGCAGCAACCGTGGTCTGCTATGTTTTTCTATGGTTGGGAGATGCGTTTTTATGAAGAAAGCCCAGAGGAATTCGAGGCGGTGGAGCAGGCCCTCCGCCACAAGGTTAGGAGTCAAGACTATGTAGACATGAAAAACGAGCGGGAGTGGCATCGCTTCATTCATACGTACCGAAGGTTATCTTCAACGGTATACGTGAAATTCACGTTGGGCGCGAGACTTGATCCCATTTAAGTTCGTGGAGTGCCGTGTTACCGAGTGAATATACGGCCGCAACGTGGCAAGGATTTTGACTGGGTTTCCCCTCAAGTAAGTTGTCACTGTTCCGCACAACACATGACGTTGTCATTGTTGTTTTTGTTCGTTTGGATCGTTCCAGCAGCGACGGTTACAAGTTATAGAGGGTTGCGTATTTCTTCGCAGGCGTTATTATGAATTATGCCGGGTGTTCACGAGGAGAGTTTGAGCACTCCGTTCTCTGCTCCGTTCTCTGCTCCGAGCTACGAGCTAGGCTCCGCTCTTTCTCCCCCTCCTCTGTCCTCTAATACAACGACTATAAAGCAACTCATCAGACCACGTGGTGGTCAGGGCATCCAGGCTTGGACTCTACGAACACACTAGTGTCTTGAACGTTTGAGGTCTGGTACAAGAAGCCCACGATACCCTCGAAGGGATCGGCTCAAGAAGAGCACGATTCTCGGAGTGACGTTGAAACGCTGCGACGCGAGGTCAAGCTGGCGATGGAGAACAGAGAGGCGTCGATGCTGAACGCCATGAGGGACATGATGGCCGAGTTCATGAGGAACAACGGCCGATCGGAGTCCGGCAGCGCTGAGAGTAGCGCTGCTGTAGGGGAGAGCCCACAAGGGGCAGTACCCACTCCTGGAAGAGAGATTGCAGCAGAACAAGAGACAAATTTGCGTGAGGGCGCCTCGCCAGATTTGGGAGCAACTGGACGCGGAGGAACTGCGTTGCCTGTCGAGGTTGGCCCACCGAGGGGTAAGCCAGACCAGCATGGGAGGACAGGAGGATGGGGTGCATACCCTGGCGGTGAGTTGGGTGGTAGATTTGACCTGCCTCTATCGCGCCATTTGGCCTTCAAACACACTCCTGTGCCATCGTTTAGTGGGCTAAAATCTGAGTTCAACCCCTCGACACGAGACGCTCGGTATTACGCCAAAGGAGATGGTTTCTTGTCTGCTTTCGTGTCGGATCCACCGCAGTACATTCCCGTAGGGGAATTGGACACAGAAAACTCGATGCTTGTCGCAAGGGGGTTTAGCCGCGAAAGTGTGCACAGACATACACTGGCGTGGAGTTTCTTGTCGACGGCCCTCAAGAGCAAGAGCGATAAAAGCATTTTACACCGGTGTACCTCGCCGAGGCAAGCGTGGGACGCTCTCTTTGCGTGGTACGGCCCTCAGACGACGGGGGCCAAATCAGACCTCTCCCGACGCCTTAACAGTTTTAAGATGGCGCCGGGGAGCAACCCGCTCGAGGAGATGGGCAGGATCGAGGATCTTTCCGCGGAAATGCGAACAGCAGGAATGTCAGTAGACGACCACATGCTGTGCACCATCTTTATTGACGCTCTGCCTGCCGAATACGAAGTGGAGGCTCGGAACCTGGCATCACGTGACAGCATCGGCCGTGATGACATCATCAAGGCTGTTCGAGAACGGCATCACCGACTTTCTGGAAACAGGAGGAAGGGGTCCAACGCTGGCCACGCAGGCCATGCTATGTACGCCGCCGTCAGCGGCGGTGGCGGTGGTCGCCGGAAAGGTGGAGGAAATGGCAAAGAAAAAGGTGGACGACGGGGTCACGGACGAGGCGGTAGAGGCACCAACGAGGACGGTGGTGGCTCGGCCGCGGCTGCTGGTGGCAATGGCAGCAACGCCAAAGCCGCCAGCGGAAGTACTTCAGTGGGCAAGTGTCATAGGTGTGGCAAGAAGGGCCATTGGAGGAGCGAGTGCACGGCGAAGCTATGCAGTCGATGCCAGGGACGCGGGCACTCTGCCGATGCCTGTTCCACGTCCACGGATCGATGCAGTCGATGCAACGGGCTGGGGCACGCTGCTGATGTCTGCCCCTCATCGAAAGAAGAGCTTTTTTCTGGCGCGAAACTCCCGGCCACGACGTCGTTGTGGGCGGAAGCGTCCCACTGGGCGTGTGACGCCTTGAACCGCACAGCAACAACAGCTAACCCGCAGAGCAAGTCGCCGCATGAGATGTGGCATGGTAGCCCCCCCCCGGTAGTACTACTGCCCTTCCTCAAGCCTGGCTACTGCAAGGTGAAGAGGGAAAACAAGTCACAGGCGAAAGCACAAGAGTGCTTTTACCTTGGCCCTGCAACAAACAACCCCCGAGACTCAGTACGAGTGCTGACAAAGAAACGTACTGTGCTATTAACGCGCAATGTCACCTGGCAACGCGTGTCACCTGCACCACCTGTACCTGCCGAGGCGAATGGCTCCCTGTCTACGGAAAATGGGGGGTCAGAGGCAGACAACGTGAGCACGTCGGATCGAGGTGGTGGGGGGGTGGTGGATGAGCTGGACGACGGTCTGGCTCACTTGAACGACCTCGACGTGACGTGGGGTTTTGACCTGGACGCGTTTATGCGGGAGCGCGCGCAGCAGGCACCTGCCACCGGCGAGGCCGGCGGCGAAACACCCGAGACGATGCGTTCGTCTCAAGGGGGCGCCATGGACGCCTCCTCGGTCCCGGCAGGGAGGGCCGAAACACCCGGGACGATGGGCTCGCCTCAAGGGGGCGCCGTGGACGCTTCCTCGGTCCCGGCAGGGAGGGCCGAAACAGCCGAGACGATGGGTTCGTCTCAAGGGGGCGCCGTGGACGCCTCCTCGGTCCCGGCAGGGAGGGCCGAAACAGCCGAGACGATGGGTTCGTCTCAAGGGGGCGCCGTGGACGCCTCCTCGCTTCCGGCACGTGGGGTTTTGACCTGGACGCGTTTATGCAGGAGCGCGCACAGCAGGCACCTGCCGCCGGCGAGGCCGGCGGCGAAACACCCGAGACGATGCGTTCGTCTCAAGGGGGCGCCGTGGACGCCTCCTCGGTCCCGGCAGGGAGGGCCGAAACAGCCGAGACGATGGGTTCGTCTCAAGGGGGCGCCGTGGACGCCTCCTTGGTCCCGGCAGGGAGGACCGAAACAGCCGAGACGATGGGTTCGTCTCAAGGGGGCGCCGTGGACGCCTCCTCGGTCCCGGCAGGGCGGGCCGGAAGCGACCCGGACTCAACATCAGCCTCCGACACCGTCCAAGGGAACGGTGAGGATCCCCCCGCGGTCCCGTCGGGGAGGACCGCACACGAGCTCAGCAGCTGGGGCCGGCTCCCCCCGACAGTACGGGGCCGGACCCGGAGTCAGAGCCAACGCCTGGAGGGTGAACCTTCCATGCACCAGGAAAGGATGGGTAAAGGAGCCGCAGACGCGCTGCTTGCGGCAGCGTACGAGTCGTGGACGAAGCCTGGGAGTATGCCGGACCGTACGCCCTGGACGACGGAGGACAAAGTGGCTTTGATGGCCGGAGGACCTGCTGTGGAGAACAAAGGGGAGTTGAGCGTGTGCATGCCGAGTGGTTTCCCGGAAGACGTAGAACCGCCCCCACAGTCCGTAGCAGAAGTAGAGCGTTCTGAATACAAAGCGGCGTGGCACGAGGCCATGAATGTCAGGAAATATCGTCGGCCTAAACAGATCACTGTATGGTCTAAAGCAGAGCGGACGGCAGTGGGCCGGATTATTGGTAGAGACCGTGGTAGAGTACGGAGTGCAGCAGTGTAGGTCTGACCCCGTGTTTGTTTCGCATGGTTGTGGACGGCAAGGTAGAAATGAGCATGGCCGTTCATGTAGATGACATCGTGATCGCAGGATCGGATGAGACATGCAAAGATTTCCATGCCGCGCTAGCTATGAAATTTCCCAAAAATAACCTCGGCGAACTGACTTGGTACACTGGTTGTGCTTTCAAACGCGACTGGGAACTGGGGACATTAGAGATTACCCAGATGGCGTTCATTGAGAGCATGCTGAATCGTTTTGGTGTTAACTCATCCTCTGATATCCCCGCGACCCCCGGTGTGGAACTAGGTCCAAGAGAGGAGGGCGAACTTGGAGGAGACTGGCCGTACAGGGAGACTGTAGGCAGCTTGATGTGGCTGTCGACCATGACGAGGCCGGACATTTCGAACGCTGTACGTGCTGTGGCGCGCCACTCCCACAACCCTACGGAGAGGCACTGGAAGGCAGTTTTGAAGATTATGGCTTACCTCCACGGGACCAGGTTTATGGGATTGACTTTTGTACGGGGCTCGGGTTTGGATTTGACTGCGTATAGTGATGCTGATTATGCGGATAAGTCGAACGATAGGCGATCGATATCGGGGACGGTAATTACCCTAGGGGGTGCGGCCGTCAGTTGGGCAAGTAGCACGCAGAGGTGTGTTACGTTGTCGACAGCAGAAGCAGAGTATGTCGCCCTGGGTGAAGGGGTGAAGGAAGCTTTGTTTACGGGCGCGGTGTTGTCGTTTATCTGTCCTGAGCTAAGCGGATCATGCGTCCGGGTTTTCGAGGATAACCAGGGGGGCATAGCGTTGGCTGAAAACCCTCTTAGTTCTGTTCGGAGTAAGCATATCGACGTGCGTTTTCATTTTGTCAGAGAGCTACTTCGTGCTAAGAAGATCGACATTCAGTTCGTAGCTTCAGAAGAGCAGCACGCGGATATTTTGACGAAATCCCTGGCTGCGACCCCTTTTAAGTCTCACCGTAGGTTCTTGTTGAATCTGCCTTTGGAGGGTGAGTAAGGGAGTATGAGCATTATTCGATGAGTACGATGTTTGAGTGATGCGAGGAATAATTTGTCAGGTCGCCAACCCTGCGCTACTTTGAGGGGCATGGGGGAGTAGGGCACCGCTTGGCATTTTATTTCCTGGCCATGGTCATCGTTTGGAATGCGGCCGTTGTTTCAATTGCAATGGTTTGGAGTATATGTGTTATACAGGGGGTTTTGACCCGGTGGCCGGGTTTCCTCCTGCGGGACTGTCGTTGGCTGTTCTTAGGTCCTAGCAAGTCTTGAATGTCTTGTCCGTCTCGTCACTGCTGTGAAGAGCCAGGGAGGGAATTCGTTTGGATCGTTCCAACAGCGACGGTTACAAGTTGTAAAGGGTTGCGTATTTCTTCGCAGGCGTTATTATGAATTATGCCGTGTGTTCACGAGGAGAGTTTGAGCACTCCGTTCTCTGCTCCGTTCTCTGCTCCGAGCTACGAGTTAGGCTCCGCTCTCTCTCCCCCCTCCTCTGTCCTCTAATATAACGACTATAAAGCAACTCATCAGACCACGTGGTGGTCAGGGCATCCAGGCTTGGACTCTACGAACAGTTTTGTCCTATTCTTGTTCGTTGCCACCTCTATCAGGATGATCCCGTCATCACGAGCATGATGAGATCTTCTTCTAAGCTATAATAGTATCGGCGGCCCATTTGGTGGGTCAATCTGCTCAAAGAACCAGCAATCTTTGCTGAGGGAGGAAGCGAGGAAGGCTGCACGTCAAGACTGACTGACAGACTGACTGATTCCGACGGCCTGCCAAAATAGTATCCAGGCAAGGGAGTATTCTGCGGCTGGCTTTCTAATGTATTAGCGTGTGCTTGCAGTACAAATGGTGCAGAAGAGTGTATATGCATCTGCTCGCATGCAGGGAGATTGTATGGCCACTCTTGATCGCCACGATCTTGATATCGCTGACGTAGGGAGTGATGGGGTGTACTATCACGGGGGACCATGGTAAATAGGACCAAATATTGTGAGTGAAAACAGCGAACTATATAGGTTTTGTGTGTGCCGTAGGTCCTATTTAATGTGGTCTCTCGTAATATATATCATGAATGGTCGTAGTCGTACGACCATAGACCCTCGCATCCCTATCATGCAGGAACGGAGCATAACTTTCAAGGGGGGTGTGTGAGCAGCTGGTACACGGGGCCATGCAGGAATAGTTTGATCGAGTGCTGGATACGGTGCCACTGACTTAATCAGTGTTTTGTTCCGACATTGAAACGCAATATTTGCTATTGCCTTCATAGGTTGTACTCGCCGGTGTGAAATAATCGTCTTCGTATTGTTGGGCAACGCGAAGTATCCGAACTGGATTTCCACAATATTTTACTGTGACATTGGGGCCCAATCCAGTTATCGTAGCAGGATGCCAAACGCGTGGGAGGTATTGGATGTCAAACGTGCGGGAGGTATTGAGGAATTATGTCACGATATAATCGATGCTACTACGCAATCCTGGAGCTTGGTGCATACCCCTCGAGCAGGGCTTTTTCGCTTCCGATTTGTTCGAGTCGCCTGCCGCCCTAGTAAAACATACCGGCCACCCCTCCAAGCCCAGCACCACTTTAATGACGCTCGTCGTACCGACGGAGCTCTGTACACTTTCCCAATCCGCCATTGAAGTGTACGATGTCGTCGCGGATATGGAAGCGGAAAAATATTGCGGTCGTCTCGATTCTGAGCAACAAGGCCGGCCACCTTGAGGCGTACTGTTAAAACATCGAACAAAACCTATCCCGTTTTCTTCAGTTCTGGGTGCTCGAGCGAGGCCCTATACCGTTCTGGTCATGTATTCACTGTTTTCGGGCTAGCATGACACGTGCTACCCACATCCCGCGCCCCGCGGGTGGTGACGCAGGCATCAGCAGGGAAGCGCTAAGGCCCGTTCGAGAGAAATATGAGCCCACCAGGACAAGCTGCGCGCTCCCGTGGATAGTGGAGGTCCTGCTGGCGCCACGCGTGGCAGAGTGAATCGACGACGACCTTCAGTTTAAACAGATAGTATGCAGAAAACCAAGCTGTTCGAGATTAGGGGACACCAGAGTATTGCTGTGCAGTCACCGTTGACATCGGTGTTTTCGCACGTTTGCCCGCACGTCGTGTCAACTGGGTATTATGAGACAGCAGGGGCATAAAAATAACACCAGAATCAGTTGTTTGGATCACAAGGTGGGAGGGCACATTCACTGCTGTGTACCAGACGAGCGTTGCCGCGACTTAAAAGACAGTCGACGGAGAAGAACGCCATTTTTTATTTCAGTCGGCGGTGCGAGTTGGATGCGCTTGAGACGAAATACATCAGGCGGGCTTCAATTATGGCCGGTCGCACAAGCAATAGTAGTGTGTGTCAAGTGCAGGCAATTTGCAGAGTATTACTCAGATCAAACTATATGATGCACGACGCGTGCAGCGTGTACATTGACTCCAGATGTTTCAAGTAGATAGCATAGGTTGTAGCCGACCTTGTTACCCCTTTGAGAACAAGATGATGGTGTTTTCTTGTGTTGCGCATTCTGCCAATCAACGTTTTCACGTGCCTTGATTGTTTCGCACGAATTGTAGGTATACTCTGCATGCAACTACACCCGACACTTTCGGTCGGTGCACAGCGTCCAAGAGCGGGGTGCGCTTGAGCTATATGTGAAAACCTTTTTTTTGTTTGTACGCTTCGGGGGGCTGTGGGAGCAGTTATCAACGAAGACTGCTTCTGCGCGGTTCAACCAAATAGAATTCGCGACTGCTACTGTCGAGGGGCAAACCATTAATAATGTCAAAACATGATACCACATTGTGGTACTCGTTTATACTTGTTCATTTAGCTCGGTCGGCAAAGCTGCTCACCCACGGTGAGTGTGCTCGTGATGTTGTCATATCAAACATCGATCAATTCAAAATTCCAAGAAGAGAGGGAAGAAGACCTATCTATCTATACAGGCAGAGCGAAATAAGAAAGAGAGAGTGCACAGCATCTCTGTTGTGTGCGAGTATAAATGGTCCCCAAAGCTTCATTTTAGGCAAGTACTGCAGCAGAAATATAGAGATACATGAGGCAAGGCTGCACATGCGGTATGTAGGCCTTGTGCGCTCGTATGAAAAAAAAACGGAAAGAAAACCAAATCCTGCTGCACTTAAAACACACCAGTACCACGGCAAATGCGAGCGCCACTCGAGATGGCTTGCAACGAAACAAGTCCCACGCTTTAGCTCAAGATTGCCCGCTTCTGCAGATACCGGGGTTGCGGAAATCGGTAACGTACAGCTCTCGCAATCGATAATTCAAAAAAACACGACTATTACAGGAAGACACTCGTAAATATTGGGAGCCTGTACACACCGCGTTTTGTTTGGTCGCTTCGCTCCGAAAATGTTTTGGGCGCTTCGCGCCAAATGAGGTTAATTGCCCATAGGAGGTAAGACCATGAAAGTGCGGCCCAAGGTTGGACGGAAGTATGAAAATTCTCTCGCGACGTCGATATTTGCCGCGTAGAATATTACTTGTTTGAAGATAGATGCTGTAGTTGCCGCTATTTCGAAGCAACCAAAACATAATGTCACGGTCGCATCGCGCAGATTGCGATGACCTCGACGTGTCGCGAACACAGCCATACCAAATAAAACGCCGCAGTGAAAGTCCAAGATGACAAAAGGCATACAAACAAGTAGACTTTTCGCCGATGATCGCTACGTACATGCACCCCGTAAGTATACTACTATTAATTACTAGGTATTAATATTATTAGTACCGCTGACAACAAAACGGACAACGTCATGGTAAACAGATAAGTGAAATAACCACGCGGTACCATGGGTTGGGGCATGACTAGTACGATATACTACAGCTGTTATTATACGCCACAACCCGTTACACGTAAATGCAGTACAGGTAGAAGCAGCATGAATAAATACATACACTACTATACCTACTACTTGCTCCTAAACTAAAACTGCCATACCACGGCGGCGACGTAGCATGCCAGCGGTACCATGAGTTGGGGGTACACCACTACCACTACTACACAGATACATGTACTGCTGTGTAGTAAAGGCAGAAGTAGCATGCACGCGCTACAAACTACTACCACCAGGTACGTACCTGGTATACTACGACTGACTATACTAGTAATAATGATTTAACAAGTGCACAGGCCACGTACAGTATTATAATGAGGCGCGCGAAGCGCGCTAAAAGCGGGCGAGCCTTTTTTTTCTTGGAATTTTCCAAGAAAAAAAAAGCCTCTTTATAGCGGCTCGGATACGAGCGTGGGGTGCCTTGTTTTGAGTTTCTCTGTATGTGTGTGTGTGTGTGGTGAGGCGTGTATGTGTGTGTGATTCAACATTTTTTTGGGCAACGTTTGACCACCGCCCTCGACGCACACCGCACCAATTCCAGTCCCGGCGGGCTCTGTGGACGCGCACACACAAAACAGACCTCCTGGTGCTGGTGCGGTGGTAAGTCGTTCACAGCAGCTCGAGTTAGGTGTGGCAACGTGTGTAGGCACATGTTGGTGCTGGGCCATGTTGAAAAAACACAGAACCAACAACACATTATATTTTGAAACCCAGCTAGCTCTACGAGTACTCGTAGGTAGGCAGACTGTGTCTGTCCACAGCAACGAGCGTTCGGGTCATGTCCCCGAGACATGCTGCAGGCCCACCCTCCTGCTGATGAGGGGACTGAGAAGCAGGAGAGTATCTGCTGTATAATAGTTGTTGTACAGCAGTAGTAGTAGTGGTGGCACTGCTAGAAGAAGCTCTGCTGGACACACGTCAGATTGTAGATTTTTCGTCTTATAAATTATGAGTTCGGGACCAGGAAACACATGTACGAAGGGTTCACACACAATCCGAGCGTACAGCGACGCTGACCTGGCCTCGTGTGTCCTGCTGCTGCTGCTGTTTTGCTGCTGGAGAAGCTCTGCTGTAGATGTCGTACATCATCTGTAGTAGCGGTGGCACCTGCTACCTGCTACGAGAAGTTCTCTCTTGGACAGAGCACGTCGAGTGCAGATTTTTCGTCTTGAAATTATTTTGCGCTCTGCTGGACACACGTCAGATTGTAGATTTTTCGTCTTCAAATTATGAGTTCGGGACCAGGAAACACATGTACAAAGGGTTCACACACAAGCCGAGCGTACAGCGACGCTGACCTGGCCTCGTGTGTCCTACTGCTGCTGCTGTTTTGCTGCTGGAGAAGCTCTGCTGTAGATGTCGTACATCATCAGTAGTAGCGGTGGCACCTGCTACCTGCTACGAGAAGTTCTCTCTTGGACAGAGCACGTCGAGTGCAGATTTTTCGTCTTGAAATTATTATGCCGAATTTCGAGTTCAAAACCAACACAGGACAAAATCGAGTACGTGTACAAAGGGTTCAAGGGGTGAGATTGACACGCCGAGCGTACAGCGACGCTGACCCTGGCGTCGTGTGTCCTACTGCTACTGCTGCTGCTGTTTTGTTGCTGGAGAAACACTTCTGCTGCTGTAGATGTGTACAAAGGGTTCAAGGGTTAGATTGACAAGCCGAGCCGCCGAGCGTACATCGACGCTGACCCTGGCCTCGTGCGTCCCACTGCTACTGCTGATGCTGCTGTTTTTGTTGCTGGAGAAACACAGCTGCTGTATGTAGATGTCGTACATCAGTACAAGCAAGTAGTGGTGGCACCTGCTACGAGAAAGAAGCGTCTTCTGTTGGACAAATATTTTCAGATGCAGATTTTTCGTGTTCAAATTAATTATGCCGAATTTCAACCAGAAAACACTTGCTGTTGGAAAAAGGGAAGGCTTGTGAGGAGACTCTGGAACAGATCGAGAAACAATCCGTGTTTTGTTGTGAACGGGCGAATTGCGAATTTAGAGGTTGAAATATTCTATGATTGATGAGCGAAAAACCAACGCATACTTTACGTGTATCCCTGAGGAGGTCAGGGACTAGCCGAAACGAAACTAAGCGTGAGCAGTTTAAGCGGATGTCGGAAAAATACGACGTAATTGACATGAGTCCAATATTTAGATACCTGGTGAACAAGAAGAGGGCTCGCACACGAGATCATTCCCATACAGTTCGACAAGCACAGCAATCTCAAACGGGAAGCGCGCGACCTCAGCTGACCAGTGAACTACGTGATAAAGAGCAAAGCCTTCCTGAAAAATTGAAGGTCAATCTACCAGAATTTCCGTACTGTCAGGAGTTGGAATGGTCGAAGACCATTTGGGGTACTCGGTCGTCCGAGACCTCACAGTAGGCCCCAGTCGAGGGGGCCCAAGGGAGGGAGTAATAGGACTATTACATGGAGTAATAGAGAGAACTATTACATGGAGTAATAGAGGCTGTTACACGGAGTAACAGGGCTGTTACACGGAGTAACAGGGTGTCGGTATGAACATGGAAAACCGTCAGTGACGTCGGTTTCATGCCGAACAATGGAAAACTCCCTCCCACGTCTCAGAGAAAAAGAATAACAACAACCCAATTCGAAAGATAAAACAACAAACGGAAAAATATCAGGTGTGTGTCTATTTGTCGTCTTGTTCTTTCCACCCGTCGACAGCCAGTTCCGTGGTCACACAGCAGTAGTACATATTTTCGTCTTCAAATTACTATGCCGGATTTCGAGGTGGAAATACCAGGATACACACGACAAAATCCAGTACCTGGTATTTGTTTCAGGTGTGTCCGTACTGCTGTGCTGTCTGTGTTTTTCAAGAGCAGGATATGATGCCAAGAATATTTACGGTTATGAGATTCACCAACGACGGCGTATAGGTAGTAGGTACAGCAGCAGCAGCAGTAGATGTTCGTTCGTGTTGGTTCAGCACAAACAGGGTTCTACACTATTTGACCTTGTCGTGGGCATGCCGTGGCATTGCCATGGTACCGCCCATGGCATACCATGGCATCACCACGGCATACCATGGTGTGGCAATAGATTCCATGGCACGCCGTGGGGGTTGCCATGACATGCCATGGGTAGTACCATGGCAACCCCCGCAGCTACCGCCACGGCGCTCCATGGCAACCCCACGGAATGTCATGGCAACCCCAACGGTACCCCAATGTCCTCGGCACCTAGGTTAGGGTTAGGGGTTGGGGTTAGGGTTAGGGTTAGGGTTAGGGTTAGGGTTAGGGTTAAGGTCCCATGGTATGCCGTGGAGGTCCGTGGAGTGTTCCATGGTGCCACGGCATGCCACGGCATTATTGCGAAAAAAGACAATATAGGGTTTCCCCGTATTTTTTACAAAACGCCGTGAAAGAACGTCGCGGAGAACGTCGTCTCAGTTTCTAAAATATCGTCGTGAAGTTCGCCGTGACGTTTGAAGGACAGTTTGGCGAGTAGTCTGCGAAAGTTATGGAGATCTCGCCGCTCGTGCCTTTTCGTGAACAACGAAGGCCCGGTTTTTGCTAACAGCTGCTCAAAACTGGCGCTACTGCCATTTTATAAATTTTGAAATACGTCAGCTGTGAGTTCGACTGATCAATAAATAGTTGATACTTAACTTTGCAAGCTGCGCTGCCATTGTACACCCCTTCCGTTCGTGGGTCCAATCACGTGTGTGTTGTTTACTGGATGCCTGAAGATCGTACAGCAGCAGTTGCCGCACGTACGAGTACATACAGCAAACAGCACTTCCTACCAGGTGTCATACCTGGTGTAAAACACTCGTACCTGGTCATTACAGCACAGCAGTAGCACATCTTAAAAAACGCAAAATCACGTAGGCAGCGATGCAGCGATCCTCCGTGCATGTAGCTTCGTACATCATACGAAGGCCATATGCTCCGAATGACCCGCTACATACAACCCCAAGCATATATATCCTGCTGCGGTACCGCCGCCTGCGTTATTCCCCCCCTGCTCATCCTCGTCCTTGTGTGATCTGCCTCCTCCACCCCGCTCGAACCTCCAACCACTGCTGTGACAGCAGCAGCTCCCCCACCCCTCGTGCTCACAAATTACAAAACTCCGGTGAGAGTCCCAGCGAGCCAATTTGAAAACTATCACCCAGACGCACAGAAGAGCCGTTGCTCCCGGTCGCCCTCACTGGCCCAACGCCACCCCCCTCCACCCCCAGTCCGGCATGCTGCGGCTCTCCATACCCTTCGCGACGGCCTAGGCTCTGCGGGGTGCGAGTACGAAGGGAATGTCTTGCGCTCGTTGTTGGTGTGATTGCATGCCCCTTGCTGCGTGCACCCGAGGACATGTTACCGTCGACAAGAAACTCAACTGGCGATCAGCGCAGAGCTGTAGATGGGTCGCACCCAAACAGAAAGCAGTATCTCCTGCGGTGTGCCGGCCGGCCCCACGTTGAAGCGGTATTGTCGTCGTGGTTTACACTGCTGCTGTGGATTGCTTTCAGCGACCCAGATGAGGGATGCCAAGGTTGGGATATATATATGGAGCAGGGGCGGATGGGCTGGGTGCGGTCTGTTCGCAGCTGTTCATCCTCACGACGAAAAAAAACAGGCCGTAAAAGTACCTCTCGTGAGATTTTTTCGTCGTGGTAAAATTCCCAGATTTTCGTATTTTTACGGATAATAAAGCGGCGTAACCTCGAGACGTCTTTTTTTTTTTTCCCCCAGACGACGATCTTCGCGACGTTTTTTTTTTCACGGGGAAACCCTATAATAATGTACATAAAATGTTTTGTGCATGATGCATCGCAGATATGACTACTGCAGGTATTGCTGAGGTCGCGCCTCATTACCACCAATTACTAGTATACGGTTGAGGGTATCTATCTGCTGTTGGCTAGGTGGAAGCAGCCGGGGGCAACGCTTGCACCGACGTGCTGTGCACGCCGCCCCGCAGTAGGAAGCAAGATGTCGTTGACTTGAAATCCCGGGGGTGTCGCTAGTTGAAACTGGGGGGAGCAGCATAATCGTCAGTGATCCCTATTTACTGGTACTCCTGTGCTGTGTGACAGGACGAGAGGTTCGACGACGTGTACTGTATTTTAAAATTGTACTGCTGCTGTTGGACACTGCACACACATACACTATACGAACATTGCTGCTGTATCGGTGCTGCTGCTGCTGCTGTATGCAAAGCCCGGTCCAGGGAACAGGGAACAAAGAAAGAGCAAAGTCCGCACGAGAAAAAGCAGAAAAAAAAGTTGTGCTTGAGTTTGAGATGCTGACCGAATTTTGCGAATTTCTGGCCGGCTGATCTGATGGTGACGTATTGATGAGCAGGTTGAGGTTGTGCGTTTTACTGGTATTACGGGGGACCATAGTAAATAGGACCAAATATTGTTAGTAAAAATAGGGGAATATATAGGTTTTTGTATTTAACGTAGGTCCTATTTTCTATGGACCCCCGTAATAACAATTTCTCATCACCAGCGGATCATGCAAACAACCATACGAGATGTTTGTACTTTTTATCTGTGGTTTCCGTACTTCCGTTCCTTCGTACCAGGTGTCCGTTCCTTCGTACCAAGGTACTTCCGTTCCTCCCCCCCCAGGGCTGCTCATTGATATGTACGTCATGACCTACCTGTCGAAAGAAAACATGTTCGTTATTGATATTTCCGGAGTTTTTCTGGTGCGTTGAAGTTGTGGTTCGTTTGCTGTTGTTCTGTGCGTGTGTGTGTGTGTGTGTGTGTTTTTTTTTTTATCCCCCCCAGGGATTGTGGGGAGGATTGATAAAAATAAAGCCACCACATGTCCACACGTTCCAATTTCTTTCGTCGAAATCGGAACGATTCGCTTGCAACAGTTGTGTGAAGGTTGCAGGTGGTGTAGTTTATGCGATTGGTGTTGATGGCATAGTATTATTAATAGTAGTAGTACTCGTACACGTCGACACTCCGCACGACGCCGACTTGACGACAGCGTATATTGTGATGATGGCATCGGCTCAGCAAGAAGAACAGCGGGCTTCAGGCATGAACGAGGTCCGGGTTGGCTTCATTAATGCATCGCCTTTGGTTCAGGTCTGCCAAGGAGGCGGGAAGAAGGAGATGGAGCAGCTTGGCGCAGCGAAGGTGCGAAAACTGGAAACTGAACTACTACAGCAGCAATTGACGAGTTGACTGCTGTTACGCGGTGGTTATAGTACCACAGGTACCAGGTATATACATACATACATATTTTTTTATTCATCACTTTTACTTTCCAGCCCACTCGTAGGAGGTTTTACCCTCGACGATCTTCTGGACAAGCCGTGGTCACAGGTGTCGTCCCTTCTCCCCCCCGGTACGTGCCTTTATTTTTTGTCGCGCATAGGGTTCAGCATTCCCACTGCTCGTCGATTTTCATCGAATGTAGCCAACTCACGCTTTCGCGCTTTCCGCTTATCAATTATTTATGCAAGAAAAATCCCTATGAGCATGCACTCGGTGAGACTTGAACCCACGAAATTGATCTTGACAGGCACGCGGACCACCTACCAAGCCACCGGGGACGCCGACCACTATACTGAACCGTGTGTGTTCTTCACATTAAACCGTCCTTCTACTCGTCGACATCCAGCAAGCCGAGCGTCCGTGCTGATTCTTCACCCTAGAAAGACACGAGCTCTGTGGTCACAGACTACGACACACAGATAACACACCGTAATGCATTAATAGCCTACGCAATACCGTGCCTTCGCACTAGGTGCGGCCGACGCCGTAGTCTACTAGTAATTGGTGGTAATGAGGCGCGACCTCAGCAATACCTGCAGTAGTCATATCTGCGATGCATCATGCACAAAACATTTTATGTACATTATTGTCTTTTTTTTTTCGCAATAATGCCGTGGCATGCCGTGGCACCATGGAACACTCCACGGACCTCCACGGCATACCATGTGTTGAGTAGCCCCTGTGCTCCGGGCGCCCTTGTTGTTGTTGCCGAGGGGGATAGCCCGATGCTCGGCGGAAAAGAAAGACGAAATAAACCCTATAAACAACCCGTACCCTTGTCGTGGCTGAGGAGCCCTGTTGATGATATGAAATGTATTGAAGCTGGACTTGATAGCAGCGGTGGCGGTGGCGTGTTAGCCCCTGGGTGGACGGACCCCCTTTTGTACGGTGGCTGATTAACCCCGGTTTAGTAGTTTGGATTGAAGGACGCGGAGTCCTGGACACGGAGTCCTCGACACGGAGTCGGGAAAGGAAGTAGATTACAAGAAGAAGTAGCAAGCCACAGCGTACGTCACAGACACATGCGGCCTAAAACACAATTCAGGGGTAAAGATGGTATCCCGATCGTAGATCCACTCAGACACGAAACCCCCCCGAATCTCCGCAATACCTCACGGGATATTTCCTCTCAAGATAATCTGACAATGCTGTGAGTATACTTTTCAGCCCCCTGCTCGCGACATTGTCATGATTTCGACCCGAATCTTCAACTCCTCGTCAAATTGTCATACCGGAAATCATACTTGTACTCATTCAATACAGAAAACAACGTTCTCACTATCATTCAAATCATTCCTCAATCAATACCAAAAATAAATTCCAAGAAAATCAAACCATCCTCGCATCCTGGAATTCAAAAATATTTCGAACAGAGAAGATAACTCCAACGATTCAAACATTGTTTTCGAAACCTACCCAAATCGTCAATGTAAAACGGCAATTCTGCGAGGTTTCATCAATCCTAAAATGTAGTCCCTTTTCAAAATCGCCAGGGTAAAACGGCAATTCTTCATTTCTTCAAATATCCAATTTCGTGAAATCGCATGGTAAAACGCCAATTTCACGTCAAGGTATCAAAACTAAAAAATATAGATTGCGCAGTGGAAACCACCCTTGTAAAATGGTAATTTCATGTTATCCTCCACAAACTGCGCTCCAACAGAACCAACCAGAAAAAACATGCGGTGTCACCAAGTGAAAACGGTGAACCCGACAAACTCCATAAAATCACGAACACTTAATCCTCCATCTGAAAACAAAAACTGTCATCCGAAAAATCACCTCAAATTCATCACAAAATTCCGGTGGAACTCAAACTCTCTCTCAGGCAACGGCTTCGTGAGAAAGTCTGCGTGCTGGTACCTCGAAGCTACGTGAATAATTTCCAATTCCTTCCTCTCCACTAGCTCCCTCAGAAAGTGGTGCCGCACGTCAATGTGCTTCGAGTTCGAATTCGAAATCGGATGCTTCGCGATCTGAATCGCCCCCTCGTTATCCTCAAACAAAGGAATGCACGGCATACCAGCCTTCGGCAACATGAACCGCCATACCTGCCTCAGAAACAAAATATCGTGCGCAACCATAGCCATGCTCACATACTCTGCCTGCGTCGTAGATGTTGTCACACAATTCTGCGTCTTCGAGATACAGCTGACCGGCCCCCCCGCACACAGAATCACTCCTCCTGACACCGACCTCCTGTCTGCTGCCTTGCTTGCGTAGTCAGCGTCTGCAAATGCAACCAAGTTCAGCCCCTCGACAGTACCTCTCTGAAATGAAATACCAAAATGGCTCGTCCTCACTGCATACCCCAGGATATTGAGCGCCGCATTCCAGTGAATCAGTTTCGGCGAACTGCAATACCTCGCTACTGCCCGTACTGCGTTCAAAAGATCGGGTCTGGTCAACCGAGCGACCCACAGAAGCGATCCGACCAATTGTCGAAAAGGTTCGTTCACCTCCGGCTCATCTACATCAAACTCCCAAAGTCTGTACGTCGTGCTCAACGGCGTACTTTTCCCCCACGTAACACCGTATTCTCCTGCCAGGTTGTCGACGTATGTCTTCTGGGAAACCGTCAATCTTCCTGCCTCCCTGTCTCTCTCGTAATAGCACCCGGAATACCACGTCAAATCCCCCAAGTTCTTCACTGGAACCAATTTGTTCAGGTCTTCCTTGAACTGATCACACCTTGCCTGTTCTCCCACTGCAAAAATGTCGTCGACGTGAACCACCAAGAGCAAAACGACTTTTCCTTCCTCAATCAGACGAAACACACATGGATCTGCCAGGCACTGTTCGAAACTCAGACGCAAAAGACATTTCTTCAACTTCGCAAACCACTGCCTGGATGCCTGCCTCAACCCGTAAAGACTCTTGCCCAAATTCACGATCTTCCCCGACAACGCACCACATCCCTGCGGTAAACGCATGAACACCTCTTCCTCGAGTTCCGCTCGGACGAAAGCCTGATCAACATCCAGGTGAAACAACCCCAAGTCAAGCTCACACGCCAAGGCTGCCAGCAAACGAACACACGACACATCTACAGTAGGTGCATACAGTTCCCCAAAATCCAAGAATTCTCTCTGCATATCACCTCTGGCAACAAGTCTCGCCTTCGCTTTCACAGGCCAACCGAACGCATCAACCTTCCAGTCAAACACCCATTTCGACCCGATACAATTGTCTATCTGCTGTTGCTCCGGCACAGGCTCGAAAACCTGTCCTTCAGCCAACCCGTGAATTTCTCTCTGCATGGCATCTGAAAACTGCACCGAATGATCACCCTGCACGGCATCCCTGTAACTTTTCGGCACGTGAAGGTCACTCGCGTGTCAAGTGGGCATTTCGGGACGCTGAAGAGGCGGAACCTCGTCACGAATGACCGCATCGATATGCTCCCTCGTCGCACAGGCAGTCCTCTCCCACGCCGCCATCACGTTCGGCCCGACCTGAGAAGCAAGACCCAAACGGTGCCCATCTCCCGGCGAAGACTCCGGCAGCGGCGAGTTTACGGCCCCATCCACCATCGGGGAAAGCATCCTCTGCTCCGCGATCGCCCGTGCTTGCAGCCGAGTGCGCCCTTGAATCCGACGATCCCCTTCACCCCCGACCTGTCTCATAGCATGCGGAGTGAGAGGCGGAAATCTCGCGGCAGCTGCCGGCGGCGGGCGCTGTTGCCGCGACGACGCCGCCGGCGTCGGCTCAGATGATGATGAACCACCAAGCGAAGAAGCTCCATGGATCGGGGACGGAGACCATGCCGGAAGCGGGTGCGAGCCGGACGACGGCGCTCCCGATGCTTGCTGCGGCGACGGCGCCGGCGATGACGCGGCCGGCGCAGAAGACGGCGAAGCTCCTCTGGGCAGCGGCATGGCTCCGAACCTGGGCGGCTCCACGGACAACGGCGACGGCGCGGCGGCCCTGAACGGCGGCGGAGCGGCAGGCCCTTGCGGCGGCACGAACTGGATCTGGAAACCTGGGTGCGGGGGCGGCGCAGGCGCGGAAGGGGAGAGAGGGACACCGACTCCACGTGAATTCCCCCCCCCCGACGACGGCAGCGACGCCCACGATACGTTGCTCGTGTAGCAAACATGCCCCGTGCGCGCCTTCACGACCTTGACGCAGCAGTCCGCGTGGTTGTCGCCTCCGTTCAGGTAGTGGCAGACGACGGCCTGGTCCTCCATCTTGTTCCGCCGCTCGACGCGCATGTATCCTCGCTGGAAAAAAAAAACGGCAGGACACGGAAAGGCCCCTTCTTCCCGGTGAACAGCTCCTGCGGCGACCGGCGGCCCTCGTTTGCGGTCGTCCCCGACTGGTTGAACGCCTCCGTCGCCCATTTTGCAGACTCGGCCCACAGCTTGTCGCCGCGCTCGTCGAGGCCGGGGATGTTCGAGAAACCCCCAGGCCCGAGAAGACGGGCGGCACAGCGCCGCGCAGCCATCCCCGCCTTGTTCGCCCGCCAGATCGCGCTTTCGGCCACTCCGTTGTACTGCTGGACGCCGGGCGGAGAAAACTCGACGGCGATGCCCGCGCTCGCGCAGAAATCGCGGAAAGCGACGCTGGTCCAGACGGCGTCGTTGTCCACGCGAATGCAGCGGACGGGGCGCTTGGCGATGCGAGCGAGATCCACGATGAGACGCTTGAACACCACGAGACCCTCCGATCGCCGCCGCAAAGCGTACGACTTGGAAAACCGCGTCGCGCTATCCACGGCGTACAGCATGTAGCAATTGCCGCCGAGGGAAGCGCTGTACGGCCCGCAGAAGTCGAGGTGCACGAGGTCGTTCGGCTCCTCCGCCCGCGAGCCCGCCCTTTTTCTCACGGGTGTGTTCCTCCCCTTCGCTGCCATGCAATCCCCACACGGCTGCATCACACCTGTGAGAGTGATACCCTGTTGGCGGGCGGTCTCTCGCAACAGAAATTCGGAAAGGTGGCCATTCGCACGGTGGAAGTCGTTAACGTCGATGTGTGACGTGCGGTTTCCCACAAAGAACGGATTCGAACCGGGACCCAAAACAGCATTCGCCTGCTCATGCTCTATTCTGTCAAACTGTCGCGCGTCCATTTCTGCTTCACTCTCTGGGATCACTTCAGGCGAGAAACACCAACTGGAACTCTCATCACAACCACCGTCAGGCCTCACGTCACTCAGAACTCCCTCGACTTCCCGACGAGGTGCATGTCGGGATGCGTTTCTGCACACAAAGACAAGTCGAAAAAAAACGAATTCGCAACATTACGTACGTCATCTGATGCAGGCGGGCAAGACGGAGTCGGAAACAATCGGGGAACACTGATCACCTGCCTGCTTGGGTCGTTGGGCAAACGTGTGGCATACAAGAAATCGCTCGATTTACCACGTGCAAAGTTGAGTTGCCCTTCCATGAGGTGGGTACCCGTGGGATCGAGGGTAACGACCTGGCGGTGAGAAGCTTTCCACGCGGAAAAAAGGTTGAAGCCGATCTGTGGTGCATACAAAACTTCCTTCAATTGCACGTCAAAATCCTTCACGAATCCGTCTTCATCATACATGTGGAATCGCAAGTTGATGCTTCCTACCCCTACCACGGGAATCATGCCTTTGTTTCCAATCTGGATGAACTCGCGGTTTGGCTCAACGTCACGCAAATCGTACATGAGAGTCTTGTCGTTCGTTACGTACGACGTGGATCCAGAATCAGACGTCCATTTCTCACTTCCGGGAGGGGAGGGAGTGAGCGAGGATTGGGGTTCGCACAGCAGAGCAGCACTCACAGCAGATTCCGTCACATGCGCACTCACAAGCACAGTCTCACTCTCCTTAGTCACACCAGACTTGCACTCAGAAGCAGGAGATTCCACACCGAAATCAATCAAGTCAGACGCCGAATCAGACACCAAATCGGACACCAAATCAAACTTGCCTCGAGACACATTCAATGCCACACAGCTACGAAGAGGCCCTTGAGACGACGGCGATCCGGAAGAGGGAGACGACGAAGTGAGAGAGAATGAGGCGGCGCTGGCGGGCTGCTGAACTCCGTATTGCTGTTGCTGCTGTTGCTGCTGCTGCTGCTGCTGCTGCTGCTGCTGTTGCTGCTGCTGTGACGCGCCGTTCGGTTCCAGATACCGCATCGGCTGAAAGGCGTCTGGTCCAGCTGGAGAGTATCCTGCGTAAGAGCCGTATGTGCCATCGCCATGAACGGCGGGCTGCGGCGGGTAAACTCCCCCGCCGCCGGAGAAATAGCCTGAGCCGTATCCTCCGCTCACGTCTCCGTAGCCTTCCCGAGAGCCGCTCGCTTGAGCTGCGAGGCCGTACTCTTGCGTCTCGGGGGAGTACTGCTGCTCCTCGTAGGATTGCCATTCCGAAGCAGCCCAGCGCTCGTCCGCAGTAGCGTTGTACCCGTAGCCGTCGTTGTGCCCAGCGTAGTTCGCGTAACGCGGGGGCCCGTTGTGGGTGGCAGAGCGAGGCGGAAAATTAGGGCGGAAATTCGGTGCTCTGCTCGCCCCCCTGCCGCCGGAGGAGGAAGGACGCCCGTCCGCGAAACCTCTCCCCCCCGGTTGGCGACCCGTGTACCCTGCAGGCCCGCGTCCACGACCAGGTGCCTGCCTTGGCGGGAGGCCTCGACCCCAATTCCCGTCTGAACGTTGTGGCTGCTCCCTGGGTCGATCTTGCACGAAGTCCGGGCGGCGAATTCCGTCAATTTCCCGCCCCGTCTGTCGGCCTTCATGCGCAAATCCCTGGGCTCCTCTCTGCTCGCGGAAGGCCAAGAATTCCTCGAACTCCCGTCGAAGGGCCACGCAGTCCGCGGTGTTGTGGGAGTCGTTCGGGCCGTGTCGTCTGCAGAACATCGGTGACTGTTGGTGAGGGCCTCGCTCGCCTGCTCCGCCACCGTTCCATCCGGCAGCGCCTGCTCCTCCACCGTTCCATCCTGCAGCGCGTGCTCCTCCACCGTTCCATCCTGCAGCGCGTGCTCCACCATCATCCTGGCCCCTGCCGTAGGATGGTCCACTCCGACCCATGCCGCCAGTGTAGAGCGCGTGCCTCGTCTCCTCACTTCGGTGTCCCTCTCCCCCGGACTGCCGACGCTCGTGCTGGGCCTGTGTCAAGGTAAACTCCAGGTGTTTCCTCGAGAGATTCGGAAAAAAAAAAAATAAGGGATTCCCGAGCGCGGGTAAAAGAGGTGTTTAGACGTCGGGCGATATGACGACATACAACATCTTCAGGCTTTTTACCGTGGCCACTAGGGCCCAAGCGGGAGTTCATGTTCATCACGATAGTCTCCCCACGACGAAGGTATTCCAAGACATCTTCACCATCGCCCTGCCACAACTCGTTCCATTCCCTCTCTAAACGCTCTCCCTCCATGTCATATCCTTCTCTGTACTGTGACACAAAAATCCTCCATCCTTGCTGAGGGCTCCCAGACGCGACGATTCGGTTTTGAGTCGGACCGTCGGTGATTTTTGTCAGCAGCAAGTTCCATACTCTCAAAGACTTCTCCACTCTTTCTGCACCTCTGTTCAATTTGAGCATTTCCAAATCCACGTCAGGCAACCCTACGGGAATGTCCTCGTACCCAAGAACGTCAGACAATTTCTCAGCTGCCAGATATGCACGAAATGAACTCTCAAACACCCTAAACTTAGTGTGAAGGCTTTCTCCTTTTCCTACCATACCAGTCCACTCTCTAATCTCAAGTTTAGTTCGTACTTCTACAGTTGTAGACATGCCTGAAGGGTGGGCGGCCCCGCTCTGTTGCCCAACCCCTTGACGTATCAGATCCGCCAGGATTGTCAGCCGCCGGATGTCCTCTGGACTCGGCAGGTCCTGTCGTGCATCCTCCCTCCTTTCCTCTGAGGCCACCCCTCGCTGATCAGCCTCATCCTGACCAGAATCCTGAGGAGATGCTGCTGCTCCTCCTCCTCCTCCCATCGCCATGTCTCCATCGATGACTGGCGTAATCCAAGTCCCCAGATAAGGAATCCTAAACGGGAAGAACCTCATCCTCACAGCCCTTTTGCACAGAAGCGTGGACGACTCGTACCAATGCTAGCGTGTTGAGTAGCCCCTGTGCTCCGGGCGCCCTTGTTGTTGTTGCCGAGGGGGATAGCCCGATGCTCGGCGGAAAAGAAAGACGAAATAAACCCTATAAACAACCCGTACCCTTGTCGTGGCTGAGGAGCCCTGTTGATGATATGAAATGTATTGAAGCTGGACTTGATAGCAGCGGTGGCGGTGGCGTGTTAGCCCCTGGGTGGACGGACCCCCTTTTGTACGGTGGCTGATTAACCCCGGTTTAGTAGTTTGGATTGAAGGACGCGGAGTCCTGGACACGGAGTCCTCGACACGGAGTCGGGAAAGGAAGTAGATTACAAGAAGAAGTAGCAAGCCACAGCGTACGTCACAGACACATGCGGCCTAAAACACAATTCAGGGGTAAAGATGGTATCCCGATCGTAGATCCACTCAGACACGAAACCCCCCCGAATCTCCGCAATACCTCACGGGATATTTCCTCTCAAGATAATCTGACAATGCTGTGAGTATACTTTTCACATGGGACCTTAACCCTAACCCTAACCCTAACCCTAACCCTAACCCTAACCCCAACCCCTAACCCTAACCTAGGTGCCGAGGACATTGGGGTACCGTTGGGGTTGCCATGACATTCCGTGGGGTTGCCATGGAGCGCCGTGGCGGTAGCTGCGGGGGTTGCCATGGTACTACCCATGGCATGTCATGGCAACCCCCACGGCGTGCCATGGAATCTATTGCCACACCATGGTATGCCGTGGTGATGCCATGGTATGCCATGGGCGGTACCATGGCAATGCCACGGCATGCCCACGACAAGGTCAAATAGTGTAGAACCCTGTTTGTGCTGAACCAACACGAACGAACATCTACTGCTGCTGCTGCTGTACCTACTACCTATACGCCGTCGTTGGTGAATCTCATAACCGTAAATATTCTTGGCATCATATCCTGCTCTTGAAAAACACAGACAGCACAGCAGTACGGACACACCTGAAACAAATACCAGGTACTGGATTTTGTCGTGTGTATCCTGGTATTTCCACCTCGAAATCCGGCATAGTAATTTGAAGACGAAAATATGTACTACTGCTGTGTGACCACGGAACTGGCTGTCGACGGGTGGAAAGAACAAGACGACAAATAGACACACACCTGATATTTTTCCGTTTGTTGTTTTATCTTTCGAATTGGGTTGTTGTTATTCTTTTTCTCTGAGACGTGGGAGGGAGTTTTCCATTGTTCGGCATGAAACCGACGTCACTGACGGTTTTCCATGTTCATACCGACACCCTGTTACTCCGTGTAACAGCCCTGTTACTCCGTGTAACAGCCTCTATTACTCCATGTAATAGTTCTCTCTATTACTCCATGTAATAGTCCTATTACTCCCTCCCTTGGGCCCCCTCGACTGGGGCCTACTGTGAGGTCTCGGACGACCGAGTACCCCAAATGGTCTTCGACCATTCCAACTCCTGACAGTACGGAAATTCTGGTAGATTGACCTTCAATTTTTCAGGAAGGCTTTGCTCTTTATCACGTAGGGTATCTATCTGCTGTTGGCTAGGTGGAAGCAGCCGGGGGCAACGCTTGCACCGACGTGCTGTGCACGCCGCCCCGCAGTAGGAAGCAAGATGTCGTTGACTTGAAATCCCGGGGGTGTCGCTAGTTGAAACTGGGGGGAGCAGCATAATCGTCAGTGATCCCTATTTACTGGTACTCCTGTGCTGTGTGACAGGACGAGAGGTTCGACGACGTGTACTGTATTTTAAAATTGTACTGCTGCTGTTGGACACTGCACACACATACACTATACGAACATTGCTGCTGTATCGGTGCTGCTGCTGCTGCTGTATGCAAAGCCCGGTCCAGGGAACAGGGAACAAAGAAAGAGCAAAGTCCGCACGAGAAAAAGCAGAAAAAAAAGTTGTGCTTGAGTTTGAGATGCTGACCGAATTTTGCGAATTTCTGGCCGGCTGATCTGATGGTGACGTATTGATGAGCAGGTTGAGGTTGTGCGTTTTACTGGTATTACGGGGGACCATAGTAAATAGGACCAAATATTGTTAGTAAAAATAGGGGAATATATAGGTTTTTGTATTTAACGTAGGTCCTATTTTCTATGGACCCCCGTAATAACAATTTCTCATCACCAGCGGATCATGCAAACAACCATACGAGATGTTTGTACTTTTTATCTGTGGTCTTCCGTACTTCCGTTCCTTCGTACCAGGTGTCCGTTCCTTCGTACCAAGGTACTTCCGTTCCTCCCCCCCCAGGGCTGCTCATTGATATGTACGTCATGACCTACCTGTCGAAAGAAAACATGTTCGTTATTGATATTTCCGGAGTTTTTCTGGTGCGTTGAAGTTGTGGTTCGTTTGCTGTTGTTCTGTGCGTGTGTGTGTGTGTGTGTGTGTGTGTGTTTTTTTATCCCCCCCAGGGATTGTGGGGAGGATTGATAAAAATAAAGCCACCACATGTCCACACGTTCCAATTTCTTCGTCGAAATCGGAACGATTCGCTTGCAACAGTTGTGTGAAGGTTGCAGGTGGTGTAGTTTATGCGATTGGTGTTGATGGCATAGTATTATTAATAGTAGTACTCGTACACGTCGACACTCCGCACGACGCCGACTTGACGACAGCGTATATTGTGATGATGGCATCGGCTCAGCAAGAAGAACAGCGGGCTTCAGGCATGAACGAGGTCCGGGTTGGCTTCATTAATGCATCGCCTTTGGTTCAGGTCTGCCAAGGAGGCGGGAAGAAGGAGATGGAGCAGCTTGGCGCAGCGAAGGTGCGAAAACTGGAAACTGAACTACTACAGCAGCAATTGACGAGTTGACTGCTGTTACGCGGTGGTTATAGTACCACAGGTACCAGGTATATACATACATACATATTTTTTTTATTCATCACTTTTACTTTCCAGCCCACTCGTAGGAGGTTTTACCCTCGACGATCTTCTGGACAAGCCGTGGTCACAGGTGTCGTCCCTTCTCCCCCCCGGTACGTGCCTTTATTTTTTGTCGCGCATAGGGTTCAGCATTCCCACTGCTCGTCGATTTTCATCGAATGTAGCCAACTCACGCTTTCGCGCTTTCCGCTTATCAATTATTTATGCAAGAAAAATCCCTATGAGCATGCACTCGGTGAGACTTGAACCCACGAAATTGATCTTGACAGGCACGCGGACCACCTACCAAGCCACCGGGGACGCCGACCACTATACTGAACCGTGTGTGTTCTTCACATTAAACCGTCCTTCTACTCGTCGACATCCAGCAAGCCGAGCGTCCGTGCTGATTCTTCACCCTAGAAAGACACGAGCTCTGTGGTCACAGACTACGACACACAGATAACACACCGTAATGCATTAATAGCCTACGCAATACCGTGCCTTCGCACTAGGTGCGGCCGACGCCGTAGTCTACTAGTAATTGGTGGTAATGAGGCGCGACCTCAGCAATACCTGCAGTAGTCATATCTGCGATGCATCATGCACAAAACATTTTATGTACATTATTGTCTTTTTTCGCAATAATGCCGTGGCATGCCGTGGCACCATGGAACACTCCACGGACCTCCACGGCATACCATGGGACCTTAACCCTAACCCTAACCCTAACCCTAACCCTAACCCTAACCCCAACCCCTAACCCTAACCTAGGTGCCGAGGACATTGGGGTACCGTTGGGGTTGCCATGACATTCCGTGGGGTTGCCATGGAGCGCCGTGGCGGTAGCTGCGGGGGTTGCCATGGTACTACCCATGGCATGTCATGGCAACCCCCACGGCGTGCCATGGAATCTATTGCCACACCATGGTATGCCGTGGTGATGCCATGGTATGCCATGGGCGGTACCATGGCAATGCCACGGCATGCCCACGACAAGGTCAAATAGTGTAGAACCCTGTTTGTGCTGAACCAACACGAACGAACATCTACTGCTGCTGCTGCTGTACCTACTACCTATACGCCGTCGTTGGTGAATCTCATAACCGTAAATATTCTTGGCATCATATCCTGCTCTTGAAAAACACAGACAGCACAGCAGTACGGACACACCTGAAACAAATACCAGGTACTGGATTTTGTCGTGTGTATCCTGGTATTTCCACCTCGAAATCCGGCATAGTAATTTGAAGACGAAAATATGTACTACTGCTGTGTGACCACGGAACTGGCTGTCGACGGGTGGAAAGAACAAGACGACAAATAGACACACACCTGATATTTTTCCGTTTGTTGTTTTATCTTTCGAATTGGGTTGTTGTTATTCTTTTTCTCTGAGACGTGGGAGGGAGTTTTCCATTGTTCGGCATGAAACCGACGTCACTGACGGTTTTCCATGTTCATACCGACACCCTGTTACTCCGTGTAACAGCCCTGTTACTCCGTGTAACAGCCTCTATTACTCCATGTAATAGTTCTCTCTATTACTCCATGTAATAGTCCTATTACTCCCTCCCTTGGGCCCCCTCGACTGGGGCCTACTGTGAGGTCTCGGACGACCGAGTACCCCAAATGGTCTTCGACCATTCCAACTCCTGACAGTACGGAAATTCTGGTAGATTGACCTTCAATTTTTCAGGAAGGCTTTGCTCTTTATCACGTAGTTCACTGGTCAGCTGAGGTCGCGCGCTTCCCGTTTGAGATTGCTGTGCTTGTCGAACTGTATGGGAATGATCTCGTGTGCGAGCCCTCTTCTTGTTCACCAGGTATCTAAATATTGGACTCATGTCAATTACGTCGTATTTTTCCGACATCCGCTTAAACTGCTCACGCTTAGTTTCGTTTCGGCTAGTCCCTGACCTCCTCAGGGATACACGTAAAGTATGCGTTGGTTTTTCGCTCATCAATCATAGAATATTTCAACCTCTAAATTCGCAATTCGCCCGTTCACAACAAAACACGGATTGTTTCTCGATCTGTTCCAGAGTCTCCTCACAAGCCTTCCCTTTTTCCAACAGCAAGTGTTTTCTGGTTGAAATTCGGCATAATTAATTTGAACACGAAAAATCTGCATCTGAAAATATTTGTCCAACAGAAGACGCTTCTTTCTCGTAGCAGGTGCCACCACTACTTGCTTGTACTGATGTACGACATCTACATACAGCAGCTGTGTTTCTCCAGCAACAAAAACAGCAGCATCAGCAGTAGCAGTGGGACGCACGAGGCCAGGGTCAGCGTCGATGTACGCTCGGCGGCTCGGCTTGTCAATCTAACCCTTGAACCCTTTGTACACATCTACAGCAGCAGAAGTGTTTCTCCAGCAACAAAACAGCAGCAGCAGTAGCAGTAGGACACACGACGCCAGGGTCAGCGTCGCTGTACGCTCGGCGTGTCAATCTCACCCCTTGAACCCTTTGTACACGTACTCGATTTTGTCCTGTGTTGGTTTTGAACTCGAAATTCGGCATAATAATTTCAAGACGAAAAATCTGCACTCGACGTGCTCTGTCCAAGAGAGAACTTCTCGTAGCAGGTAGCAGGTGCCACCGCTACTACTGATGATGTACGACATCTACAGCAGAGCTTCTCCAGCAGCAAAACAGCAGCAGCAGTAGGACACACGAGGCCAGGTCAGCGTCGCTGTACGCTCGGCTTGTGTGTGAACCCTTTGTACATGTGTTTCCTGGTCCCGAACTCATAATTTGAAGACGAAAAATCTACAATCTGACGTGTGTCCAGCAGAGCGCAAAATAATTTCAAGACGAAAAATCTGCACTCGACGTGCTCTGTCCAAGAGAGAACTTCTCGTAGCAGGTAGCAGGTGCCACCGCTACTACAGATGATGTACGACATCTACAGCAGAGCTTCTCCAGCAGCAAAACAGCAGCAGCAGCAGGACACACGAGGCCAGGTCAGCGTCGCTGTACGCTCGGATTGTGTGTGAACCCTTCGTACATGTGTTTCCTGGTCCCGAACTCATAATTTGTAAGACGAAAAATCTACAATCTGACGTGTGTCCAGCAGAGCTTCTTCTAGCAGTGCCACCACTACTACTACTGCTGTACAACAACTATTATACAGCAGATACTCTCCTGCTTCTCAGTCCCCTCATCAGCAGGAGGGTGGGCCTGCAGCATGTCTCGGGGACATGACCCGAACGCTCGTTGCTGTGGACAGACACAGTCTGCCTACCTACGAGTACTCGTAGAGCTAGCTGGGTTTCAAAATATAATGTGTTGTTGGTTCTGTGTTTTTTCAACATGGCCCAGCACCAACATGTGCCTACACACGTTGCCACACCTAACTCGAGCTGCTGTGAACGACTTACCACCGCACCAGCACCAGGAGGTCTGTTTTGTGTGTGCGCGTCCACAGAGCCCGCCGGGACTGGAATTGGTGCGGTGTGCGTCGAGGGCGGTGGTCAAACGTTGCCCAAAAAAATGTTGAATCACACACACATACACGCCTCACCACACACACACACACACATACAGAGAAACTCAAAACAAGGCACCCCACGCTCGTATCCGAGCCGCTATAAAGAGGCTTTTTTTTTCTTGGAAAATTCCAAGAAAAAAAAGGCTCGCCCGCTTTTAGCGCGCTTCGCGCGCCTCATTATAATAGCTAGCTGAAGTTTTTCTGGTACGGAGAGAAATATGTACATACATGTATATATATGAATACAGCATTGCTGCAGTGTGCCGGTGTGCGTGTATCTCTCTTTACCCTATACATATACGGGTAGACTAGGTAAGGTAGAATCGGATTTTTGATGCTGCATGAAAAAACAAAAAGCAATGCCCAACATACCCAGCGTGTCTCTGTCTACGAAAAACGTACCCACCCGTGGTATTTTTTGTTTATCATCACTTTTACTTTCCAGCCCACTCGTAGGAGGTTTTACCCTCGACGATCTTCTGGACAAGCCGTGGTCACAGGTGTCGTCCCTTCTCCCCCCCGGTACGTGCCTTTCGTTTTTATCGCGCATAGGGTTCAGCATTCCCACTGCTCGTCGATTTTCATCGAATGTACAGCTAACTCACGCTCTCGCGCTTTCCGCTAATCAATTTTATGCAAGAAAAAGTCCCTATGAGCATGCACTCGGTGAGACTCGAACTCACGAAATTGATCTTGATAGGCTCGCGGACCACCTACCAAGCCACCGGGGACGCCGGTATAATAAAACTTGTCGTAATATCCCACCACAGATTATTGATAGTTGCACGAAAAGTTTGCCACGAGACCAGTTAGTTTTTATCGATTGGCTGGAAGCTCGATCGCTCCACATTGACAACCGGGAGGGTGCCAATTGCAATGCAGAAGAGGTGGTTTTGAAAAGAGCACGTTGAGAGCTTTCGTCAGACGAGTCGGTCAGCTGTCGCAGCCCCTTGGTAGTGGAGTAATCAAGCTTTGAAAATCGCGGTCTCATACTGCTGCTGCTGTATGTATGTGGTAATAATGTGAACCGACGCCATCATTGTTGCGGAGACCATACGCTCTCACACTCATGATGAAGAGACATTATATATACTGTTTTTCATATATCAAGAGCAGAAGAGGCCAAGAACATGTACAATATTAATAATAGTGAGATTCACCAAAAACACGTACGTACTTGTACATACACAAGACCTGCTGCAACATCTACGGGGAGTATTCAAAATTTCCAGTGTGTCTTGGTGTGCATGTCACGTGTGAACTGCTGTAAACCAACTTTCGACTGTCTTGTGTACCCCGGCCCTCACGTGTCGACCTGCTGTTTCAGTGTACGAAATGGTACTGGCCGAAATCAATTGGAAATCGAACCAGCTGTAAGTATTATCGTCTCGTCGACCCTGGTGGCATCCAGGGGAGTCTCTGGCCAGTAGTCAATCGCGAGGGAAATGATAGAAAACGCGCGCGGTTCACGCAGCTTGCAAAGTTGAGTATCGACCGATCTGCCGATCGGTTGAACTCACAGCTGACTGACATGCTTTCTTAGTTTTTTTTATAAAATAACACGACCCTTGCCTCAGTAATAACACGAGAATTCAATATAAACGTCCTTGTGTACATACTCACTCCGTTCAGGTGCCGAAAGCAAAATAGATACCTGGTACACACATACAACAAGTCTTAGAGCTTCGCATGGGTGCCGGCAGGCACCCATGCTCCGGATACGGAAATATACCTCAGTGCCAATTCGTGATTACTTTTTTTAGCAATATAAATACACATTCGATATTATTAATAGTACGAACATGATCAGGTCAATGCCAAGTGGTGCAGGAAAAAGGCAATGCCGAGTTTCAGTTCTCAGTTTTGAATCTCTGTCTCACTCGCATTATACTATTGACCAACTTTTACTTGACTTTTTTATGATTTTTTTTTGCGACGTTGTTTCGTTTTTTTTCAGCGAACCGAAGCCGAAAAATCAGAACCGCCTACTATTATGGGGCAGGAAACCATCGATACTTTAGATCTTTGTCCTGGAGGGGGCAGAAGTCAGCTCAGATCTGAGAGGTTTCTCACATTTCTCAGAACTGAGATTACATGCATTTTGTGGACCATAGTACTGCTGCTGCCCTTTATCTGCCCAGTTGTCATGTGCCCCATACCCACGCCGAAGTATATATCATACGCACCTATCTACGGCGAGCTGTACCTACTGCCAACGGTGCTTGTGCCGGAGAGATGGCCTCTCCTTTTCACATGAAAGCGATATAGCAGTAGTAGTAGCAGCAGCAGCAGCAACACAACAGCACCATTGCTGCTGCTGTGTGCAGACGCAGCCGCAACACCAGCAGCAGCACTACCGAAGCAGCAGCAGCAGCAGACAACATGTCAGCTTGCAGTATCCGCCCAAATTACTGCGAGTACAGGACGCGTTCCGGGTATTTTTACCAACCAGTATACGCGCACTATCTACACCGGTATGAAATACTCCATCATGACTACAGGCAGTAATCGCAGCATATATTCCGAGATGCTGCGAGTAGGAGCAGTATCAAACACATGCTACCTGATACTTGGTACCTGATGTCGATCGGCAATTCAGAACAACCTGACAACCGCAAAGTACACTTCTAACATGGGCTGAATTCTCAGTGTGAACCCCGAATTATTCAGGTCGGATACACGTGAAGCACACACAGTGTCACGCAGCACAATATCCACAGCACCACAGAACCCCGATATACTGCGAGTGCTCGCAGTGGAAGCAAACAGTCTCGAACCCTCGATTACCTCCAGTAGTGCTCGCCGAAATAACTTGACGTGTTTTCACCAGAAAATGGTAAGGCGAACATCTTATTTCGCAGTAGTATACCGGTACCTGGTAACGAAGGATCGTATCTTCAAGCGGGACTGTATGAAATTGTATCTTAAACTTCTTTATATTATTATTAATAGTAACAACATAACAACAGTAGATACCTGGCGGCTGGACATGATTTTATAAATTTTGAAATTTTATAAAATAAGTCAGCTGTGAGTTCGACTGATTAAATAGTTGATTGAAAAAAGTGAAAACCGTCTGCTGTGAGTACGACCGATTGAGTGGTTGAAACTCAACTTTGGAAAATTGCGTGATACGTCAGACACGCTCATCGGGCGCGCTTGTTATGGATAATTGGTTTAGCTTTGTACATCTTCCAAGTAGAATACCTCTGACCTACTGCTGTACTGTTGCTGCCATAGTATTACTCGTCGTATTTCAATGCGCCTCCAGAGATCAAACCTTGCAGGGGCAGCAGACAGTCCGGGCATGTACGACCACCTATATGATATCCTCCGTGTGGAATCCCAGCCTAAACTCAAGACGAAATCGGAAGCGAATGCTGCGCTCTCAGGCGTCGGGAAACATTGTATATATATTTATATTTACTTTCCAGGAGGGAAGAAAATAGAACCTCCATGTCTCCTCTCTGCAGCAAATATCCCTCGAGTTCGGGGTCGCCGCGCTCGTCGGCGGCGCGAGACTCCGAGACGCGCGCACGGGAGAACACCGGTCGGAAGCCGGCTCGCGCGACCGTCGAGGAAAGCGGTCGAAAAAGCAAGCACGAAGCCAGGAAAGCGAAGACGTGTGGAATCCCAGCCTAAACTCAAGACGAAATCGGAAGCGAATGCTGCGCTCTCAGGCGTCGGGAAGCATTGTATATACATTTTATGTCTGAACCAAAATAATTTCTTGCTAAAAAAGCAGGTACGCCTCTGAACTATATATAACTTCTTGCTAAAAATTCTTCAAATAAGATCCCACCAGTATGACCTGTCATAGATCTTCGACATATCTTGACACATACATACATACCTCGTATACACTACTTTCGAATCTACACAAAAAATCACACCAGGTATAAAATAAAATCTAGACATTAAAACAGCAGAAGAAGTACTAGTAGCAAAAACAGCAGCAGCTCATCCCCGGAAGAATTATTCATACTTAGAACCATACCATCCTAAAAAATCAGTAACACTCAAATCAATCTATAAATAAAAAATGTTTGTGAACTCACAGCTGACATATTTCAAAATTTATACAATATTTGTGAAATGAAAAGGTTTCAACATGTTGCAACATCATATCATTATCCCTTGTTCGGGTTATATAGTATCAGTGCGCAAAAAATGGTTATTTAAAATTGCCCTGTTGACCCGGGCAGCATCCAGGGGAGCCGCTGGCCTATACCTTTTGACAAGGAATTACATACCAGGTATATAACAAGCGCGTTCGGTTTATCATAATACTTGTAAAATTCGGTAAAAATGGAATATAGACGAGACGTATTACGCAGCTTGCAAAGTTGAGTATCAACTATTTAATCAGTCGAACTCCCAGCTGACGTATTTCAAAAATTATAAAATATACTGCTGCTGTACGTAGATGTCGCTATTATTAATAATAGAAACTCGCGCACCAAGATATTGGTAACTGCTGTCATCTACTTGTTGTGTGCGCTGGTAGGTTCGGAAATTGATTCGATTTAATACCCTTACTTTGTCGTACAGTTTATTAACTCCACTTGGAATAAAACGTGGATCATTAAACTAAAACCACCGTACTTACCCTGAAAGTTCTAAGCTTTCCGTTCTCATCTCGAGTTTGTTCGTCCGCAGATTCATATGTTTCGGAGCCCGGCCAACAACCTATGGGTGGCGATGGCTATTATTGGACACAATCGCGTACCTATGGTTGGCGGCAATAGAAGCTTCGACGGTCGTCAAGAATGGCCATCGACATGCATCATTCCACGGTATACAATAGGTTTAGACAATAGTCTACTGCGAAAACACGCCCAACAGTCTATTGTGGGCGACGATGGCTATTGATGGATACAATTGCATGTATATTGTTGGCGGCAATAGCCAGCGATAGGCAAACGTTTTTAGTCTATTGTTCAAACAATATATATCACGTTTGCTTCCCCAACATCTATTGTTCAGGACAATGGCCATCTATGGACAAACTTGTGACTCCATTGTTAGGGCAAAGGCATAGTGTCTCCATTGCCGAAAATATGTTGTTCCCTGACAATATCTATCGATAGACAGCGTTGCCAGCCTATTGTCGTTATCAACATCTATCGATAGACAGCGTTGCCATGCCATTGTGGTTAACAGCGTCTATCGATAGACAGTGATGCCAGTCTATTGTGGTTCACAATGTCTATCGTTAGCCAGCGTTGCCAGTCTATTGTCGTTTACAACATCCATTGACACACGCTTTTTCGGGGCTACTGCTGTAGCGGCAATGTTCTATTTCCTTTCTGTTGCCCAGGGTATATGCACATCTTACCCCATCAATCTTGTCCGTACAGAGTGTAACCGATTAGGAATCACTAATAATAATACAGAGTACCAACCACAACAACACAAACGACAATGCAACACACTTGACCCCCATGACGCCCACTGCCCTGTTGAGACACACAACGTTGCAGCCCTCCTTCACGCTAATAGTATATCATGCACCGACATTGCTGCTCATCACGATACACCATGCACTCATTCCATACTGGTGGTGAGCTCAAGATGAAAATATGAACATTACTGCGGCACAAAATATTCCGTTGCTTAGTAGATCAGAGTCCATTGTAGGTGTGGAAATAGGCGGGTGATGGTGTCCATCGATAGACATTGTCCACCACAATCGATTCTCAACGGTGCCCATCGATAGCAATTGCCGGCCACAATAGATTAGAAATGTATCTATCGATAGCCATTGCTGGTCACAATAGATTCAGAAACATATCTATCGATAGACATTGCCGGTCACAACAGATTAAGAAATGCATCTATCGACAGCCATTGCCGGCCACAATAGACCAAGAAATGTGTTCATCGATAGCCACTGTGGATCGCAGTAGATTCTGCAAGCTATCCGTCGATAGCCATTGTCGGTGACAATAGCTTTCAACCCAGGTACTTCAGCACGCTCCTGCCTGAACAATATGTTGGGGACGTAACTATCGATAGACATTGCCGACGACAATGGGTCGAGGAACGTGCCAATCGACAGCCTTTGAAGAGGACAATAGACCCGTCCATTGCACCAAAATTCTATTGCTATTGCGGGGGCCATTGTCTATTGTCCAGGGTGTCCAACCAGGTCGCGATTTCGCGCCGAGTACATAGGTATAAACTAACCCTGAGGGACCGCCAGGCCGCTAGGGGAAGGGAGCAGGAAGAAGCCGGAGGAATGCGGCCAATGACCTGGGGATGGAACGTTGATGAGGAACAGGATATACTATACCGGTAGCTAAAATGAAATGATGTGGGGAATGGAAATTGGGAAACGGCCGGCAGAGGAGCGTATGAGGGATACTACTGATTTACGGAAGGATATTCGGTTTATATCGGAACGGCATCTACGCTATATTGTCGGAAGGCAAGCATAATAATAGGTAATCGGTAGGTCCCTATTCCAATGATAAGACGGCTATTGTTGCTTGCGATAGGTATCGATTGGCACTTTTTGAAGCCCATCGTGGCCGACAATTATAGTATCGATTGGCATTTTCACTCACACGCTGTTCGGCCAATAGCCTATTGTACCTATATCCATCTTGACACATTGGTCGAAGAAATAGGTATCCATCGACAAAACCACACACACTTACCCTAACAAGAACAACAGGCTACTGTATTGCACAAAAATTATCTGAACATACATGTGTGGGGAGGACGCCCAGGTTCGACTCGACATCTATGGCACTTCCCTTTCTTAGAGGGTAGCGTGAAGGACACGCCAGGGTTTGGTATAGGATCGGTACGGACGATCCCACGAAACGACCATCAACGATGATGGAGAGGAACAGAGTGTGTGAGGCACGGGCCTCGCATTCCAATCTGCTGTGATTACTTTCACGGGACAATGTCACTGCTGACGACAACAAATAGTCCAGGAATAAGGGTGATCACAGCAGTCGTACAATCAGATATACGGATGTCCACGACCGACGGTCTAGTCGAGAAGCTGGAACCCACACATGGAGTAGGTTTAGCAATCTGGGAGAAGGGATCTTTAGGGCTGTTTTTTACAAAAAAAAATGCGTAGCGCGGTCTGCAGTTCGGTTCGCGATAGGAGGTTTTGGCAACTTTAGGGAATTTTTGGCTTGTCAAAATAGCAAATTTTTCAGAGTTTTTCGCTAATTTATTCGGTCTAGAAACGACCCTTAGACCACAACTATTATTTCCGCGAGATTTGGAAGGCCTTGCTCTTGACCCAACCCGACCCGACCCGCGAGATTTAAAAAGTTGTTGACCCGACCCAACCCGACCCGCGAGAATTGAAAATATCCTGACCCGACCCGACCCGACCCGACCCGACCCGCCACCTTCGGATTGACCCGTGAGACACGGGTTTCATGCGGGTCGGGTCACCTTGACCAGCGAGACTATTTATCTTGACCCGCAAGTCCGGCCTGCGGATCCAGCCCGTGGGTCGACACTTCAAAAACAATTTTTAATATTAATTTTTGTGCCAATAAGCGATATGTGATCTGGCTGTACCATGGTAGTGGGTATAAATAAATGGATGCGGGCATGCGTATGTATATGGATTTGGCAGTGTTTTAATGTTTGAATAATATAACAAAGGGGTATTATTGAGTATTTGTACGAGAAGAGCCTTTGGGTAAGAGAGCCGGAAGTGTTTTGAGTGTCGGATCCGCGGGCCGGATGCGCGGGTCCGACCCATGGGCCAGCAGAAAAGAACTCGCGGGTCACGCCAGCCCGACCCGCGAGTAACCCGTTTCTCGCGGGTCATGACCTGACCCGACCCGTGAGCTTTTTATCACCTCTTGACCCGGCCCGACCCGACCCGTGAGATTTAAAAAAATTCTTGACCCGACCCGGCCCGACCCGTGAGAGTTGAAACTCTTGACCCGACCCGACCCGACCCGTGAGATTTTGAACACGTCCTGACCCGACCCGACCCGACCCGACCCGTGACATTGTGTGAACACCCTGTGACCCGACCCGCGGGTCGGGTCATAACCCGCGAAAAGCCCTGGAAAAAATTACGCAGAAATTGACACTAGGGGTTCTCCTATTATTTGTGCGACTCTTGCCTGTCGACCGAACTCAACCATTTATTCCCACATTTCCACCCACCAGGAAAAAAATACATGCGAATCAAAGGACTCCGTGGTCACTCACGAAGGTGCTGGGGCGCTCGGAATATTCTGACACCCATGAAAAAACAACATTCGGCTGGGAAGCACGACGCTTCCCACTGCCTAAAAATACACGAGACGAAGAAGGCGCGTACAAAATGAAATCAATATGCAAACTAAACTAAGTGGCCGCGGGTATCCACTCAACTACAGCATATAGAGTTCCCCCGTTCCCACGACTACCCTATTCGTGGCTATACTGACTACATACAGCGGTTGCTGTCTGGAGTGCTGCCTGCACCGTACGAAACACACGGTAGTCGTGAACACAGAAAGGAACACGCCAGCTGTCTGGGGTGCTGTCAGAGTGACAACTCGCGGACATGCAGTGAGAAAAGAGCAATCGAACCAAAAACATCATACAAGTACCTGGTATCTTCGATCGATCGCCATGTCTTCCCGGAATGTCTGACAAGAAAGGTGCAGTACAGCGATGATACCACGCCCCTAATAATTGCAAGGGTCATTCCCCATGAAGGGTGCACAATTCGCCAACACTACAAATATCAGTGACGTAAATAACAGGTACCAGGTACATACTAAGCTACTGCCTCGTAAAAGAAATCAGAAAAAACGATGACTGCTGCTCTCGTGATGGTGTGCGCGCCGGTCGTCGTGGGTCTCCGTGTGCCGTCCTGCTGCCGTTCTCCATGGCCGCCTCATCGGAACCCAATCGGTTCGCTCCTTCGCACGTGTTACGTATATTATTACTATTATACTATTGCTACTATTAATATTATTATGCTTTGTGCATAAAGATGAACCACCGACCGGAACCCGAACCCGAACCCTACCCCGGTGACCAGCGCTTAGATGTTGTGCTTGGTACAACTCTATCAATAGGTTGATTGAGCCGGCTTGGATGCTGTGTCTGGCAAGGTTGACTCAGCCACGTACAGCAGTAATATCAATAGTATTTATAGTATAAATAAATGGGTGATACACTACCACGCACGCATGCAACTCAACCACGATATGATACTCGTATGATACGTATGATACGGCGGTACTGAACCTTACACAGCAATGATGTCAGGAGACAGCACTTTCACCCCTTGACAGACAACAACTTTGCCTTGACATGCCTCGACTGACGCCAAACTACCATTAGTACTAATATTAATAGGTTTTAGTCTTGAACACTCGGCCCTTACACCCTTGACAGCATTCCGTGACATGTCTCCTGACATTCTTACACAGAGTAGTACAATAGGTATGACATCTATTCCGATATCCGAATTTGACATGAACGCAAGGTCTTTCGCCGCCGACGTAAACTTTACCCGCCCCTCCCTCGCCTGCAAGCTTACAACATACCCCTGGGTAATGATAGCTTGTATTATACGAGTATATGTATATGCGTAACTTATACCTGATATACCTGGTAGATTTTACATAACAATGCATTTCAGCCGGCCTCCAGCGTCGCGGGTGGGTTGGTAGAGGTGTGGCACGCGTGCGCGCGTAAGTTTTAAGATTTTAGTTTGCTGGGTTCGAGTCTCACCGAGTGCGCACGTTTTCTTGCATCAAAATTGATTATTAAAAGCAAAAAGCGCGAGAGCGTGAGTTGGCGACATTCGATGAAAATCGACGAGCAGTGAGAATGCTGAATCCTATTTTTTTTTTTTTTTTTTTCAATCATCACTTTTACTTTCCAGCCTAACTCGTGGGAGGTTTTACCCTCAGCGATCTTCTGGACAAGCCGTGGTCACAGGTGTCGTCCCTTCTCCCCCCCGGTACGTGCCTTTATTTTTTGTCGCGCATAGGGTTCAACATTCCACACCTCGGACAGATCAGCTCACGGTAGCTCGAGCTAGCTCATTAAGGAGCTTGCTCACCGGTGATCTACGTGAGCTACGTGAGCTACGCATGTTTTCCTGGCTTGAGCTATAGGAGGGCAGCTCATCTGTACATGTTTCCCAAGCTTGAGCTATAGAGGATAGCTCATCTACACATATGTGTCCAGAGTGAGCTATAGGAGCTACACGAGCTAGCTCATGTACCCCCGAGATGAGCTATAGGAGCTACATGAGCTACACATGTTTTCCCCGGCTTGAGATATAGGCGGTAGCCCATCTGCACATGTTTTCGATGCTTGAGCTATAGGCGGCAGCTCATCTGCACAAGTTTTTAAAGTTTGAGGTATAATAGGCGATAGCTCATCTGCATGTGTTTATAGGCGGTAGCTCATCTGCACATATTTTCAAAGCTTAAGCTGTAGACGATATATAGCTCGTCTGCACATGTTTTTAAGGCTTGAGCTATAGGAGATAGGTGGGCTAGTTCATGAGCTGTACAAGTGACCAATACAAGTACGCAGAATGTAACGATATCAACACAAACTACCATACCTGGTATATTTTTTGTACGTACCAGGTACAGAAAGTGATATTGTATGAGATCGGATCTGTTGCTTCAGAATCTGTTCTGAAGATGCCTGACGATAGGTCGACATCCAACATAATTTGAATTTTCGCTTTTTGACACCAGAACAGCTATATACAGCAGCTGTCAGCTGTCACCATGCACACCACAAGAGGCGCTCGCACAGAACACAACACCGACACCACACAGCAACACCCCTAGCATGCCCTCGACCCGGGGTAGCAGCTCTAGCGGCGCTTCGGCCGTAGACCAGGCTGGCGGCGGGCAGCAACCGGATCCATCGATGGATGTGGACCCCATGAACAACGTCATCGATGTGGACGAGGACAACGATCAAACCCAGGCCAAACCCATACTATTCGTATACATACGCAATTGTCCCGGAAGGTGGGCTTTTTTAGCTACATATATTATTAGACGCATGTATTGCTGAGAAAGAGCTACAATGAGCTGCGTGCATGAGCTATGATTACGTTCTCCGGGGGGTGAGCTATAGGCGATAGCTCATCTACACATGTTTTCCCTGCTTGAGCTATAGGCGGTAGCTCATCTGCACGTACGTTCCCGGCTTGAGCTATAGGTGGCAGCTCATCTGCACATGTTTTGAAGGCTTGAGCTATAGGTGGTAGCTCATCTGCACATGTTTTGAAGGCTTGAGCTATAGGCAGTAGCTTATCTGCACATGTTTTGAAGGCTTGAGCTATAGAGGATAGCTCATCTATACATGTTTTCCCAGGCTGAGCTATAGGAGCTGCATGAGCTAGCTCATCTGCCCCCGAGATAAGCTATAGGAGCTACATGAGCTACACATACATGTTTCCCCCGGCTTGAGCTATATATAGGCTGTGGCTCATCTGTACATGTTTTCGAAGCTTGAGCTATACACGATAGATGAGCTAACTCATGAGCTGTCCGGGGTGTGTAAACATTCCCACTGCTCGTCGATTTTCATCGAATGTAGCTAACTCACGCTCTCGCGCTTTCCGCTGATCAATTTATATGCAAGAAAAAGTCCCTACGAGCATGCACTCGGTGAGACTTGAACCCACGAAATTGATGTTGATAGGCACGCGGACAACCTACCAAGCCACCGGGGACGCCGGTGCGAGATGAAAATGAAGGCACGTGCTCGTACCGGGGGGGAGGAGGGACGACAGCGAAGCTGTGACCACTGCGTGTCCAGAAGATCGCCGAGGGTAAAACCTCGTTTTCGGACTGCAGTCCCGTTTTGGGGATGTACTACTACGGGGGTCCATAGTTAGGGGGACCTATCGTATACACACATAGAAACCTATATATTCACCTATTTTTACTAACAATATTTGGTCCTATTTACTATGGTCCCCCGTAATACTTAGAATTTGATTGCTTTGTCCCAAAACGGGACTGCATTTCTAAAGGGGTTAAGCTGGGAAGTACAAGTGATGAGAAAGATATATATGTTAAAAGGGTAATGCTATTTGCGACACCGCGTCACGTTCGCGGCACATACCTCACATTGGCTCCGCACCGCCAGGGATGTGTTGGCATGGTGCACAGGGCCATCATTGAAGCTATCGCATGGCCGAAACGGGCCAGGACTCGACGAGATATATCTGGCATACTCAGCACTGGTGCACCCACTAAACGTCCAGATCGGTGTCGCAAATAAGTCTTATTTGCGACACGCGTGTCGCAAATACCGTATTCACGACACCGCGACGTGGTTGCCCCACACCCTCCGGATCGGCAAATCACTGTCATTATAGTCTCAGCACGGTGTAGGGCGACCATTGAAGCTATCGTGTAGCCAAAACGGGCCAGTACTCGAGGGGATATGGGGTATCCTGGTACACCCGCAGAATCGTCTGGCTGGTGTCGCAAATACCGTATTTGCGACGACGCGACGTGGTTGCCGCATACGCTCCGAATCCGCGACGCACTACTAGTAGGGTCTCAGCATGGTGTAGGACTACCATTGAAGCCATCGTGTAGCCAAAGCGGGCCAGTACTCGAGGAGATATGGGGTATCCTGGTACAACCCGTAGAATCTGGCTGATGTCGCAAATAAGGCTTATTTGCGACACGCGTATATCCAGAACGGGCCAGTACTCAAGAGGATACTACTGTATGTGGTATCCTGGTGATCCTAGTTCACCGTCAGAATATTCAGACTGGTGTCGTAAGGCTGCATTTGACGACATCGCACGACGTTCGCCGCGCGCGCCCCCGTTTAGACCAGGACTACCACGGTGTCTTATTAATATCATGAGCTCGGACTACCACTGCTGTACACCATTTTCCCACGAGTACAGCGATCTTAGCCACGTCATCATGAATCGATGGATTTGAAATTAACTTGGCTATTGCCGCGCCGTGTTCTTCGGGCGTACGTACCATTATGCATAACTGAGAGCGCTGGTATCGTTCAAAGCGCCGGGTGCTCTGTTTACGCGTCAATGAACATTGGGCACCAATAACGGGCAAAGACGTAATGTTGTGCATGCTATGCTCTGCATTGTACGTTTTTTGCACTAGTCAGTGGATGCTATTATATAGCGAAATAGGTGGGTGTAATATATGTCATCCACAGTATCATAGTACCACAGTAAAATCAGCGTTCGTTCCGTGCAACCATCATCACCCACCAATCTGGTTGTTTAATTGTTTAATTGCCCTTCAACATCCGTGTAAAAGCGCCTATCGCTCAGGCGTTTACCAACGCCTATCGTTCTGGCGCACAAAACTGAACAAACCTTCGAAACGCTGTACACAGTTTTTGTCGGAATAATTCAGCAACGAACACACCCTATACATGCACAGAGAGCGGCCATGCTATAGCTTCCCTAGTTATGCGTCATGTTATTAATAGCTGTGCGCGCTCTTTCCGACATATTATCCTGCTTGTCGTTGCACCAGCAGCAGTCCACAGTATCCGCACTGCTGTAGTATTGACATACACTATAGTCTTCTACTAGTAACTTGGGGCACATGCGTAGTACGTAGTTTGTAAACAGATTCCCGATGTTTTATCGGTGGTGAAACATACAATAGAAACCCTCAGCGGACTGCACTGCACGAGTTCAATGTAAGCGGCAGAGGGGTGAACCGTCTTGTTCATGGTGATGAAATCGGAATGTATAACGCGTGTAGAAGGTCGTGGGGTTCGTAGGCTGCTTGTAAGGTGTCCTCCGATGCCCTGAGGTATTGTGCAGAGTTCCCACCGTGCTGCTGTACACAAGGGTGCTGGTTGGGGGTTTCCATACCATACCTTTAGGCAGATGTATACGAAGGGAACCCCAAGCAATAAGGAAGACTCACCAACATCCCGCAACTCCAGCAGATTGTGCGCGCAGACCTGCCCCACTCATACCATGCGGAGTCTCCTCGTCCAGCTACGCAGTCAATTCCCGATTGCTTTGGATGCCCTGGTCGTCGAGGCAGTCTGGTGGATTATGTACAATTTTCGCGCTCCTAGCCTATCGTATTTTTGTGTCTGCTCTGTGTAGCACAGTAGAAGAGCTACGTTGAATATTCTGGGGGTGTACTAGGAGACCCCATACCTCCTCGAGTACACGCCCATTTTGGCTACACGATAGCTTCAATGGTAGCCCTACACCATGCATAGACTCTAATAGTGGTGCTCTGCCGATCCGGAGGGTGCACGGCAACCACGGCGCGGTGTCGCAAATACGGTATTTGCGACACGCGTGTCGCAAATAGGACCTATTTGCGACACCAGCCAGAAGATTCTGCGGGTTGTACCAGGATACCCCATATCTCCTCGAGTACTGGCCCGTTTTGGCTACACGATAGCTTCAATGGTAGCCCTACACCGTGCTGAGACTATAATGATAGCGATTTGCCGATCCGGAGGGTGTGGGGCAACCACGTCGCGGTGTCGTGAATACGGTATATACCGATCTGGACGTTTTGCGGGTGCACCAGTATGCCAGATATCTCGTCGAGTCCTGGCCCGTTTCGGCCATGCGATAGCTTCAATGATGACCCTGCACCATGCCAACACATCCCTGGCGGTGCGGAGCCAATGTGAGGTATGTGCCGCGAACGTGACGCGGTGTCGCAAATAAGCCGCTTATTTGCGACACCGTGTCGCAAATAAGAAATTACGACACCGATGTCGCAAGTAGCATTACCCATGTTGAAACGTCATGCACTGATCCTGCTGTATCTAGGCAACATACCAGGTAGGGTATTGACTGGCTTGAATTTCGATACGTGGGAGAGAGCGAAGCGAGCCCAATTACCCCCTCTCCCGACTGGCGAGATGGGCCATTTTTTTTTTCTTGTTGCCAATCTCATTTCTTATCCTTCGCCCTTCTTTCTTCTCTCCTTCCCACAACGGTTCTTGCCTTGCATTTTTATCCCGACAAGACGTCAGCCCTTTCTTCCCGCGTCGACTCGCATCAAATTGCGATCCCCCTCATGCATTGTCTACTCTGCTTGGTGCATATCAAAGTAATATATCTGATGCTGTGTCGTAGGTTCGTGAGCACAAAGCTGGTATGTAGGATTGAAGAATCGGCACGGACACTGGTTGTCCCGGATGTCCACGAGCAGAAAGAAGAACGAACGGTTTATTAGTGTGAAGAACACACACACACGCTGTTGACAATAGGCGCTCTCAGCAGTTGGTTCCGTTTTGTAGCTCCGTTTACAAATAAACTTTATTTTTAAAATTGTCTTGTTGACCCGGGCAGCATCCAGGGAAGCCACTAGCCTACATCTTTGGCAAGGAATTACATAAAGAATACGCGCGTTCGGCTTATCGTAACACTTGTAAAATTCGGTAAAAATGGAATATAGACGAGACGTATTGCGCAGCTTGTAAAGTTGAGTGTCAACTATCAATACTTAATCGGTTTAACTCACAGCTGACGTATCTCATAAATTTATAAAATAAACTCCAAAGTTAGACCCATCTGGGATTCGAACTCCAGCCATCAACCCATAGCAGCACTCGAGGGTACCACTATAAATACCCCATCAAAGCGACCCAATCAATTTAACGGACGACGGCGAAACACAATGTAGACGGCCAAGCACGTTCCGACAGCAGCATTTTTATAGTACGATCGTATTAATAGTAGTGAACCACAACACAATCGAAACATTTTTTTCGATCCCGCCGTTGATTGAAACGCACGATTAAATCGGGTAAATACACAGTTCGATGCGAGTCGACAAGGGAAGACAGGGCCGAAGTCTTCTCGCGATAAAAAATGCCTGCCAAGGCAAGAACCGCAGCAGTAGGGAGGAGAGAGAAAAGAAGGGCGAGGATCATAAATGGGACGGAAAAAAAAAAAAACGCACACACATACACATTTATAGCACATATCACACTGGCCCTCCGCGTCGTCGTCGGGTAAATACATCATGGTGGCCGCGGCAAAATAGAATCGTCGCAATGTTACCTGCCGGGTTCATTACGGTACAACAAAAAACAAAACTAGGCTTGCAACTTGCAAGGTTGAAGCTCAGAAGTATCGACTATTGTTTAGCGATGAGTCAGTCAGACACACAGTTTACTATTAATAACTGGCGTATTTATAATCTCTCCTCTGTGTTAATACAATAAATATGTACCATTACGAGCGAATGAATGCGTTTCTGCAGTTAAGAAGGCGCCTCGAAGACAGGTACCCCTCTCGAGTGGCCTGACGCCTTCTCCTCCGCCGTGACGCTCACAAAATTTCCATCAACCCACACAACAAGTTGACGACATTTACAAACATCCTCCTGAGTGAACTCCTATTACCGGGGACCATAGTAAATAGGACCAAATATTGTTGGTAAAAATAGGTAAATATATATATGTTTTTTAGTGTGTACCGTAGGTCTTATTTACTATGGACCCCCGTAATAGTTCAGTTATACCTGGTACTCTCTTTGAATAACCCTACTATTCCGAGGGACGGTAGTGAATAGGACCAAATATTCTTAGTAAAAATCGGGCAATATATAGGTTTTTGTGTGTATCGTAGGTCCTACCATATTTACTATGGTCCGCCGTAATACTGTAGTTACAACCTCTGTGGGTCACTGGTTCACAATGTCCTGAGCCAGTGGGTGGCACTATTACTATTACGGAGGGCCATTGTTAATAGGACCAAAATATTCTTAGTAAAAATAGGGAAATATATAGGGTTTTGCGTGTACCGTAGGTCCTATTTACTATGGTCCCCCGTAATAGGTGCTCCGCGCTTGCCCTCGGTATAAGGCTAGATTCACCTTCGAGAAGCGATATGTCATAAAGGCTTAGGTTGGGTAGGCGATTGGTGACCTGTTTGCTACGAGTGGCCCGACAAACTACGACCGAAACAAATGGCGTCGTCGGCAGCACATGGGTCGTTCGGCGTGAAGTTCGAAATCTCACGTCCGCCATGAAAAAAGGCTTTTTAACCCTTTTAGAACCGCAATCCCGTTTTGCCGGCAAACTACTTAGAATTTGAGTGGTTTGTCCCCCAATCGGGACTGCAGTTCTAAAACAAAAGGGGTAAGGAAGAGTGAATTTCCTCGTGTCAAGAATCTTATTGAACACTCTTCCTGGGTCCCCAGAAATGGTTGAGATTTTCGGACCATTAATAGGCACGTAGGGCCTCATACGAAGACCAAGAACCTCGCTGTTCCGGAGGGGGAGAGAGAGTTATAAGGCTTATATTGTGTAGGCGATTGGTTATAACCTTTTACCAGTAGCCTAACGGACTATTAATAGGACTTTAACACGATACCTTTGCATCACTTACCCTGCCTATCGTACATATCATGTATCTATCGTGTGTATCAACACGCAAGACAGATAACACTCCACCTGGGGTCGCTTTTCCGGGCCGGTTTTGCTCAAAACAAGGGGGATACACGCAAAACAAGAGCGCTTTGGGAAAGATCTCGTAGAGATCTTTTTCTTCTTCTTTTTTTGCCATCCTACTTATTATCTTCGCCCTTCTTCTCTCTCTCCTTCCTAGTCGTGACGCAGATCCAGGGGCACACAGCAGGCTCTTCTCCCTCCCTCCCATTACGGTTCTTGCCTTGGCAGGCGTTTTTATCGCCACAAGACTTCATTAAGGCCCTTCCTTCCCTCGTCGACTCGCATCGAGTTATATATGTGATGAGTTATATACTGGTATATATATAATTTATAGACGCATCGCTCGAGTTTTGCTCTCTCCTGGTTGTCGTGGAAAATTGGCCTGGAAATTCGTATTGCACGTACGAAGCGGTGTGTTGTTCTGCGTGTTAAACGGGCAGGCTGGGTTCAATAGCGGTGCGTCAGACACAACGCATTACTCCTGGTGCGCGGATTTCGTAGTACGGCGTACCTGCAGCCTCGTCTGGGTGCGGTGTGTCCGGAGGCAGGTTGGCACCGTCGCGGAAAGCTGATAGGTGCTGCCTGGACAGAGGAAGCGCTCACTGAGGGACTCAGCTGGGTTCGGCAATAAGTAGGGAGTAGAGGCCGATCGTCGACGAGCGGAGAATGGACTTGGTTGACCTCTTGCCGAATTAGATTGTTTTTTACACGACCAGGACGAGGGAGGCGCTTCGGTGGAAACATTGTTTTACTGTGCTCACGAGAAGAGAAAGGGACACACGGGGAAGGGGCGGCGGCAGAGCGTGCGGGGCGCTGTAGAGCATTGAGTAGGGCCTCCCTGAGACTGAAGTACGCCCGGAGCAACACCAGCCAGCGCCAAGATGATATCGACCCCCGTACGAGAGTGTGGGCTCTCCGCATTGGCGTTCACGTATTCTTTCCCGATATTTCCAGCCCTCGTGCCGGTGCTTGTTGTTGCTGGCCTTGCTCGTCATGCGCATGGCTGTCATGCTGGCATGTAGGGTCGCGGATGTCAAGCGCGAACATGCTTTTGCGCCGCGAGCGTGGCGTGTTCGAGCCGTTGTAGGAGGGGGGGGGGCGCCGTGGTGCGAAGACGGCGACCGACTCCTCTCTTGTACACACGCAGGCGTCAATACCTCGCCCCCCACCCGCCTCCTTCATTATTTTCGTTGTCTTGCCCGCGCCTTCGGAAAACGAAAAGGCTTTGGCATGCCTATACGAACATATGAACGGGGAGGAAACATGGTGCCATTCAATCGATCCAGAACCGCCTGGCAGCGCGCGCGTTCGATTGCGTTGCTTCTGAAACTGAGCAGACGGCCAAAGGAGACGCACTCAACGATATTGGTCCTGAAGCATTTATATCATGTTTTCACAAAATAAATAAATAGAAACACGAATATTTTACCTAAAACCCAAACAAACATTTAAGTAGCTACTTCACCCACCCTCCCCCTTTATTCCCGTAATAATCATACTATAACACAGTTTGATTGTGGGCTCTACATGTTTGCGCTGTTTGCCGAGAGAAGACTGTACGTTTCTGACGCAGCAGCGAGCTAGCTCGCTGTGTCACGTCGAGTCCAGTTAGGACGCATTTTTGACCAAAATTCCCCTTTCTGCCGTCCCGTGCTGTGCATCCTTTTCTGATCAACGTCCGATGTGGGCAACGAAACGCGCACACTGTTTGCTTCATGCAGGACGAGGAGGCGATTCGAGAAATACTGAAGAAATCGGGGTTCCGAATTCGTTTCCGCTCGGTGGTAGCGACGCCTACGCGTGTCTGTGAACTCCTCAACGATGGCTGTCAGATTATCCACTACGTCGGTCACGGGGACGAGGATTACCTTTCGTTCGAGTCTGACAACGATCGGCATTGCGGAATCATGGAACCGCTCAAGGTACCGCCGCCGCCTTTTTTGTCAATTTAAGTTGCTAATGTCAGGCTTGTTGCGAGTTCGTTTTAGCATGTCACGTTTTATTTGTGCAAATGTGGCGACCTTGACCCTTTTGAGTAGTGCACTGCACAGAAACCGAAATATGACACTTATTCCTAGTGTTTCTTCCTCACAACGAAAGTGCAGTCCTGAAGGGGTTAAGCTCTAATTTTGCCCGTCCGTCGAGCAGTAAAGGAAAACAAGAAGAAAAAAGTTGTGTATCGGAGGCGTTCGGCCTGAGAAGACTTGGAAGGCCGCGATGCACGCCTTTCGCGCGAATCTTGTTTCCAAAAATGACGTAATTTTAATACTTGGGCCACGGGATTATTCATCGGGATGCAATTTTGATTTTGCTGAAGTCAGTGTTCGGGTGAGGTGTGGAGCTCCTCAAGTGAAAAGCCTCAGAAAAAATTAGGGTGAACCTCTATATCGTAGAACGCCTCTTCTCGACCTCACAGCAGATGTTTTATTTATTCTTATTTTTTTCGTCATGACCATGAGTTTTTCCCGTGGGGGCATCGGTGGAAAGGTTCTGATATCTCACGTTCCCCGTGTTTGTTGAGGCACGAACAATCGCTTGCCCCTCGGGACAATACAACGCCAAACTTGACACTCATATATACATTCCAGTGACACTGCCGTCGAAAAATTGCTAATTGCGCAACTCGCTTTTTTCTATTGCGCAGCTCCTTTTCTACCACTACTACTGTTGTAGGACCACGCCTCCGACATATTGCTGCACTGCTCCCACAGACGGAACGTGTCACATTATGAAGCAAAACCTGCATATTACCAGTGGTGAACCTTGAGCATTGCTTCCACAGAGAGCGTCAATAGCAGACGATGAGAATGTCAGTCGTGGGCTATTCACAACCTGGGCACCTCTCGCCTACCGCCAGGTGAACGTCCTCAAGAACCTCTTCAAATCGAAGCACGTGAGGACGTATCTGGTCTTTGTCAGCTCGTGCTGCTCGGAATCGAGCGGGAAAGCTTTCGTCGATGCTGGGGTGCCGCACGTCGTAGCAGTCAAGGCAGGGGAATCGGTGGCCGGTAAGATGTCGGTGTACCCCCATGCGTCAAGAGTAGCTTGTTGAATATTTCCTGGACCATCCTTGAACCCACACGGGTGAAGCGCTGAACTCACGCACATGTTTTTTTGCATTGGGCTATGAAGATAAGCAGCAAACAAACACGCGGCGTAAAAAAGGGAAAGTTGACGTGATGCAGGATGCAGCTATCATACCCTGCACGTTCGAATTCACCGTGACTGGTGCTGATTGTTGCCAGGCCATAAACCAAGACACCCCGGCCGTCAAGCATGAGGCTAGCACCACATACTGAGCGTGCTGATACCGTTCAGTACCGCCTTGAATTCTCCAGCGATACTTATCCAACAACCCGAGAGCGAAACGGAAGAATTATTTTTTCTCATTTTTTTACGAAACACCTCGTCAAAGGTGACATAATGTATGTCACCTAGTACAGCAGCAGTGCACAGCCGCGCTTTACTCCCCAAGGAATGAACAATGAGCTCTTTTAGTTCCGTCGTTCATGTTGGTTCGTTGTTCGGCCGTGCAGTAGTTCCCCATGTACCCCGCCCTCATTTCCAACAGAACAACTCGCTTGCAGTACCACGAAAGCCCCTTTTCGCGATTTCGCGAGACACAGCATGGCCGTCTCTCGACGAGAGGGTTGACGTGGCTCGTCCGTTCGTCTGTTTGAAAAGTTCCTTGCCGCCGCCCAATTCCCTCGCGCTCTTCTACCGGTGTCGACAGACGAAGTGGCGCACTTGTTCGGGAGATTGTTTTACGGCGCGCTGTTGGGCCCACAAAGATACGGAGTGCAAGAAGCATTCGACAGGGCTTCCGTCGTAGTCTCGATCGAGGCTAACGCTAGAAACTCTGAGGGGCAGGGAGGACCTTTTGTTCTGCTGCCTCGCGGTGAGAAGAAGGGGCATTGATACGAAGACGAAGAACGTAAAACGCGTCCGTAGTCCCGTTAATATTGTTGCTGTACGGTGCTGAGCCAGTTTCTGAACATTGGTAATCAGGCAAATACACCCGTTTTCGGTTGTGCTTTTTCTTTGTTGAAGTTTTGTTGGAGCACACCTGTAGGTTTTGAACGGTGCACAGCCGTTACGTGCCTCCAACGCTGTCCCACATAAGCTCCCGTTGCAATCTTCTTTCTTTGGGGCATAGGTTCTCCCACGTGTCGTTTTGTTGGACAAGGTTCTGTTCATGGGTGTCTTCCTTATTGACGCTTTGTCTTTGTCCCGCAGGACAGCTGGTCTAGAGCTGGTGTCTGTGTGCATATTTCAGCCGGATTGACATGGTTTGGTCTGTTATTAACGCTGCAAACGTTTGTTAGGGCCACTCCTAACGAACAAAAAAAATCACGATTCGTGAGATTTTTGTCGTGAATCGTGATTTTTTTTGTCGTGAATCACGACAAAAAAAATCACGATTCATGACGCCAATTTTTTCAGCTTTTCTCTAAAAAAAAAACAAAATCACGATTCGTGACATTTGTCGTGTCTCAAAATACGCCTGATCAAGGCACTACGCAACCCGCGTGCACTAACGGTATCCGATGGTCGGCATAGGGGCATGGCAGACTTTGCTTCGTACGCCGCTTGTGGGCAACGGGCGGCTACCCAAAGACACCGCTGGGCGCGGGCTAACGAGGAGGTTGTGGCCTCGAAATTTCCAAGAGGAGGAGCCACTGCTGGAAGGTAAACGCGAAAATGACCTGGGGATGTCACAGGCCAGGCCGGGCCGACGGCCTGCGAGATGGAATCTCGCGAAACGAGCTTGGCCGACGGCCGGTGAAGTTGGAATCTCGCAGGCTGGGTCAGGCTTCGGCCCGCAATTCGAATATGTCACGGGCTGGGCCAGGTGCGGACGGCCCAGCCCGGCCTGGCCGTGCCCCACTCTCGAGAGTTTGCTCCACACCCCCAAAAAAAACGTTGGGTTTGAAATATCAGAACTTAACTATTTGAAAATATCACGAAACGCGACGTTTTTCGGCTTTTTTCGTTAGAACTGAAAGGTCACGGATCGTGATCTTTTGGCACGCCTAAAAATCACGAATCGTGATTTTTTTTCGGTTCGTTAGGAACGGCCCTTAGCTGGGGTGGGGTGGGGGTAGGGGGCGATCAACGATCACTATTTTTCATCGGGGCATAACATATAGCGCGATATATTTCCAGCCGAGGAGCATCGTCTTCCCGTAGTATTTACGACGTACGGCTATTTATTTTGTTTTTTATACCCGGCTCAGTGGTAAGAGTTGCGATGGTTGGTCGCACTGTCCCTCCCGCGTGACGTGACGCAACGGCTTGTCACCCATCACGCCTGCTTTCTGTATCGCAAGAAATAGGACGCCGTAAGCTTTTCCCAGGCAACACATGAATCACCCAACATCGTATTTTGTTTTTCTTCTTCCCGTTGATTATCTTCGCCTTTCTTTTCTCTTTCGCTCCTAGTCGTAACTCAGATCTGGGGTCACACAGCAAGCTCTCCTCTCCCCTCCCCACTACGATTCTTGCCTTCCTTTTTATCGCGAGAAGACTTCAGCCATTCCTTCTCTCGTCGACTCGCGTCGAAATGGACCCACCCACGCTACGCCCTCTCAGCAGTTGATTTATTTTCTGTCTGATTGTACGTAAAGAAATTCTCACCACGGTGGGATTGGAACTCACAGAATCAACTCTAGCAGGGTTCGAGGGTACCACTGAACCACCGGGGCGACCGGCTCTTGGAATACCTTTAATAGTATGTGTTTTTACAGTATTATTCGCTGTATACCTAGGTCATGGGATTACAATTCGGGTTGCAATTTCAGTTTTTCTCAAAGTCAGGCTTTCAGTTTTTTTTGTCACATGTGGTATGGAGCTCCCCTAAGCGATTAACGTCATAAACCGTAGGTGTGCTGTTAATACCCCTATTGAAGCACTGCGTCACACGCTTATGCCCTCGTCGTACAGGCGGAAACCACGACGATCCCATCCTCGACCAGGTGCCCAGAGGCGACTTCATCGAGGAAACCCTGCCCCTACCGGAAGTCCGTCCTTGTCTACCGCGTGCCCGACAGCCCCACATGGGCATACCGGCCCTTCAGGTGTGACGAGCGTGTTTGCTTCTTTGCTGCCTTTGTTTTTTAAAATAAAGCCGACGGAGTCATGAATAGTGTGCGACGTTGTGTGATACGGCAATTCTGTCTTGGCTGCGTATGGAGCTGGTGCTCTTGAATCGTTCGTTGCTGGTGTTGCCAATCGGTTGGGGCCGTTGTCTGCACAAGGTACTATTTGTTGGCCGCCTATAAGTCGCCGACTGGTTATTAGTTGGCTAGGTATGCTGGTTTGTTGCGTACAGTGTTGCGTACAGTGTTTTGCGGGGCTCTGCACCTTTGGTATATGTCTGACTGGCGCATTTGCGGCTGGATGTGTGTTTCTGCTGACGAAACATATTTAAGCTATTCATTTGACTTACTCCGCCACCCAAATAATAACTAGCCGTGAAGTCCAGCCACCCGACAGCTCTAGCTGTTTTTGTTGTTCTTTCGCGACAACTCTTGTACCGCGTTCCACATTGTTTTTACGGCGACCGCGATTCCAAACCCTTTTTGCGATAAGGCCGCGGGAATCCAGCGGTTGCCGCCCACGAGGGTCATGACTCACCGGCGTAGTCCCCGGTGTTGCAGTGTTAATCAAAGCGTGGGCGGTGAAAATGTCTCTTAAGCTATCGGGCAGCAAATACATACCAACGGGCGGCTGTTGAGACACAAAGCTGACATACGCACACGATAATGGACTCTCTTGGATCTTATGTGTCGCACGCCAGAAACTCTTGAAGCCGCTGCTATGCCCTTCGGTAGCATGCGTGACGGTGGTCGGCAAGCGCGGATCGGGTAAGACTCAGAGGGCTATCCAGCTGTGCAAGTACGTACGAGAGCGGAGGAAGTTCGATGGGATGTTCTTCGTGAGGTGCGACAAAATCATGGAGAGCGCCGGCGTGTCTCCATCACGGGGTTGGGAGCCAGCACAGGACCCCTGCTGGTTGGTAAGGGCGAATTCTGTATTACATACATATGTCTCCTGGGGTGTACGTTTTGTTTCAAGCCACTTTACTTTATCGTCTGTGACAGTCTTCTCGCGTCTGAAGTGTTTTTGGTCCTTGGGTTGTCGGAATGACTGTCGGAAGAGAGAAAAAAGCAATGTGAAACCTCCCCTTTGACTATGAATAGTCGCGCGCGCTGTACTGTCTGTGGATTGGGTGCTCCGCAAAGACCGTTGGTGGGCGGAATGGCCACCCTACTTACGCACTAGACCAATGACATTGGAGGCTTCGGGGCGCAACTTATATTTTTTAGAGTGTCAGGTCGTGCTCTATTCAGCAGTGCTGCGCAACGCGCTGTTTATCTCGGCACGTTGTTCGCCTTTGTGTGTACTTAAGGGTTTATGGCTTGGTGCTTGCCTTTCTAGCACCGGACTTATGGGATGCTGTACCGTCACCATTCCTGAACCGGAAGAACGGGGCAAAGGGAAGATCACAACGTACTTTGCAGTTCACCTCTTGGAATCACTTATCTTCTTTTTGCGTTCTGTCCGCGCGTCCTACATAGGATGGTGAGCGCTCCCCTTTAGTGGACGCCATTAATTATAATCCAAACGTTTGACGCGTCTCAACCCACCGTGAATGGCGCGCAGATTGGACGAGCCGTTGGGATGAACCCCCCCCCAAGCTCCGTCCAACAGCTGGCCGATCACCTCTTCAGCCGGAATGAGGGGGGTTCCCATCCTCGCACTGTAAGCGGGATGTGCTGCCTGTAGATTGCTGTTGTTTTTTTTTTCGTCGGTGCCTGCTGTTACCGCTGGTGTCTCGCGTGGCTTCCTGTGGTTCTATATAAGTCATATCGACCGCGCCTGCTTCGTATGGTTCCACCTCACATAGGCTTGTTCTTATCTCGCGATGCTGCCGCGGAAACGGATATGTTCTTATTGTGTGCGCTGTCGGCGTGCTTGTGCTTGGGGTCGTTCTCCGTCTGTACTCGCGCGCGCACGACCCTCACCCAGAGGTTTGGGTAGCTGACGCCGTGAGTGATTTCTGCTTTTCATCGATTGTCATTCGGTCCCCAACGTTACCGTGATGCGGCCCACATGTAGCGTATCGAGCACGTAGTCGGTGACTTTAGGCATGTAGGGGTGTTGTTCGTGATAGAGGTGTCTCCGCCAACACTTGAAAGGTATACCTTTGGACGCCCGCGAATTTGCGTCAGCCGCGAGCACGCAAGAGACCATTGCCAAACAGCCCCTGTAACCAGAAGGAAAAATAACGACTACACGTAGAATTGACTACTTATTTCGTATTTTTGGTTAGCGCCGCGGTCGCGGTAGTGTGGGTTGCACTTTCTTGGGGGAGGGGCTAGCAGGTGAGTGGATTTTCAGGGCGTGTATCTCGCACACGTGGGAACAGCCCATTTGCTTAGTGAGGGGTAAATAATGTTGCGTTTCGGTGTGCCCAACTAGCCGTTCGTCGTCCGCGCATTCTGTCTCAAAGCGTACGGGAGCGCGTTATACTGCTCCATGGTGCTGGGCTTGAGATCGTTTTATTTAGCTTGTCCAAGCCTGCGTCACGTCTAATTGGTGTGTTTAATTCGCTCGACGGTGACCATAGGCCCGTCGGCTGTAGCTCTAGGGCGGTAGAATCGTCATTTCACGTTTCTCTGCCTCTTTTGTCGACAATGTCGTTGTCAGGTTCTCCTCGTCCTGGACGGCGTTGACGCGCTGGTCGAAGAATGGGATCGGGATGCGCGAGGCAGATTCTTCGACTTTGCGAGCTCCCTCTGCTCCAGGCAAGACTCCTACACGCTGAAGCTGCTTGTGACAAGCAGCTTCAGGGTGGACCACGATTCGTACACTTGCTTCGAAAGTGGTCGCGAACAGGTGAAGGTTGAGCTTGCACTGTAGTAGAAGGAAGGGAGGGGGGGGATGTCAACCACAGTCCATGCAGGCAACATGCATGTTTTTCTTGACCATCGAAAGAGGCGTGGTCGGCGTTGCATTCCCATTTTTCGTTTGTTTTGGAGGAGGGATCCTCCTGCGGAGAACCCTTTTTACCCCAACCGAACCGTCTTCTATGCGGGCACGTGTTACTGATTGTTTGCGAAGCGTTTGCGAGGCGAGAGAATACAGAAAAGCAAACAATGCCTTTCATCTGTTTTTGTTTTTATTTTTGGTGAGTTGGCTGTGTTGCCACGGGTCCTGTCTTTCCTCCCTTCCACCAAGGTTATTTCGACACTAGACAAGTGGCCGGGACCCCCCCCCCCGCTCGCACAACATGGACGTGAAAAAAATCCTTGTGGAGACGATGAAGACTGTAGCACACCTTAAGAGTACCAAATTAGGAGATTGTCGACACCTTGCGAGGTTAGCTACATTGTTCAAAGCCTCCACAATGTAGCAAACCCCACAAGGTGTCGACAACGACTCGATTCGGTACTCCTCATGGTGAGCTACATTGTTCAACGTCTCCGCAAAGGTTTGTTTACGCCCACATTGTGGAGCGGGGGTCGCGGCCGCCTGTGCACTTACGCCAGCTTGATCATGTTAATGCACAGGCCGTCATTTGGTTGTAGTTCGTTGAATCGAACCATTGCCCATTTGAGGTCCCTTCCACGAACCCTCCGGTTGAATGGCTGAAAATACGATAATACAAAAAAGCATGCCTTGTAGCCGGTCTGCCGAGGGAATATTGCGCTACACGTTCGGTCGGTTTTCTGCGGTGGTCGGCGAAGTAGATGGCCTAGATCAGCGCTAGCCACGCACGACAGGACGAGAGACAACATACCGCAGGCACACAACTGGCGGGCCAGCCTGCTACAATATCAATAGTAAACTACTCTCCCCGCTACCTCGCCCACCCCGTATTTGCCCATGTTGCTCCTATCCCCTCATTCCGATACCTATCGATCATAAGCATGACCATTGCCCGTTCTTGTGCTCGGTTTGATGGCCTCGCGGGGAAATAGGTAGTGACCATAGCACCTCTGGAGGGCACGGACCCCGCCCAGCTGTTTCACGACGCTGTTTCACGGCCATTGACACGGGTTGAGGTCGGCATTGATCCGGGCTTCTCGCGCAAAGAATTGTTGGAGGCGTTGCTAGGGCGCCTTGAAGAGGCGAGGGGGCATCCAGGGACATTGGTGAGGGACGCTCTTGCTGGTGGTTTAGAGCAGACGGTGTATGTTTCGGCTGATGTACAGTAGTTACCGATGCTGCTGATGCTGATGCTTCAACTCAAACTTATCCTCGTCCGCGTCATTGCGATTAGCATTGATCCAAGAAGAGGAGACAACTACCAGTACCTTTTTTCCTTTCCTTCTGACCGCTTGTTTTCATGGTTTTCCCGGCTTTCACTTTTCGGAATCAAGCTCGTGAGTCGGGAGATGTCCGCGCGCGCGCGTCGAGAGAGAGAGAGAGAGAGAGAGAGAGAGAGAGAGAGAGAGAGAGAGAGAAAAAAAAAAACCTCGATGCAAGAAGAAGACGGGTGAAAGCACCCGTTCCTTTACAAACGTTTCCGATCGCCTCGGCGCACGACGTATCCGCCCCTGGTGCAGTAGCAGCGTTTGCTCCAAACCCTAACCCCAACACCCCAACCTGAAGCAACTTAACTGCCTGGTACTGCATACTGAGCTGTTTCGGCTACCCATGCACACGCGCCTTCTTGTTTTTAGGTGACCCTTGCTTCGACAATTCACGACGTTGACTTGCGCTCAGCTTCCTTCGTAGAGAAGGCAGCCAGGTGTGGAAATATTTTATTTATGTTGGCGGCCGTGCTTATTGCCATGACGTATATCTTGTTTTAGACATTACAGGGGTGATCAAGACGCCTTTCCTTTTGCTCGATGAGATTAGGTCAATATTTGTCGCCGTTGCTTGCACTGCTCATCGGCATGTTGGCGTGCTGCCCGGGTGGACCGAGTTGGCATATAGGGAGAAAATGGGAGGGTTTAAGAATGCGGATCGGAAAAAAATTGTCGTGCAGCAACCGTTCGTCCTCAGAAGGCGGTAGGTCCGTAGCGACAGATGGTGGGATACGCTGTCATGTTTCGTCTGCGGACGGAAGGCTCCTCGCTAGTTTTTTACACTAAGAGATAACCCCCCACCTGCACCACCCCTGCCCTCCCTTTTGCACCTCGTTTCTTCCAAGCCTTTGGGAGTCGTTCCAATCGGCATCGAGACAGCATCCCCTCCGGAACGACGGTGGCACGCGCGGAACAAATCCCCACGGCCCCGGGGCGCGCGGCCACAACTACGCACGCTGTCCCCAGCAACACGACCCGAGATGGTCGTGTACCCGAGATGGCTCGTAGCTGGTGTGTACGCCTAGACTCGATTGCCGATGGCCGGTCAATACACAGTCAAAATAAAGGTTCGAGGCAAACCTATAGCCACTGTCAGGTGACTTGTACGAGAAGCTTCAATAGAAGAGAAGAAGAAGATGGTGTGGTGACCCCAAGCCACAGTGTTGATTCATTTGCTCAGCTGGAAGCTGATGATGGTGAGCTAACGTAGAGTGAGCTCAAAGGGGAGCGGTGCGCGTGTGCGCTCACGGCTCGAAACAAAGGACGACCCCTACAATTCGTTAAAAAAACAAAAATAGGGAAATACCTTGCATTCAGGTCAATATAAAACAACACGGAGACCCGCAGTTCTACTGCTAAAAACTATGTAACTTGGGGTACGTACTCATGACCTCTTGTAGCCTATGTTGTTACTTCAACCACAACTAAAACTATGCTACTGGTCCCGGCGGGATACTGAAGATACCCTGTCCATTATTTACCTTTGCACACGTACCAGGTACTGCTGTACATGTTCTGCTGTAGATTCTGTACGTACGTAATACAGTAGATCCACGATGCTGCTTGTTATTGAGACCTATTATGCAATGTGTACGAGTGCACAGCAGTAGATATTGTAGGACTGCTGCTGCTGTATACTGCTATTACTCACAGACTGGAAAACTGTCCGTTGTACTTAGAATGCGTAAATGTATACCAGATGACGCAAGTGTTATCGAGTAACGACTATGATGGCTACTGACAAGTATCATCCCTAATACCTCCTCCCGTTAAGCATAAACTATCTTACTCTGCGTTACATGCTAAAACTTCTCCAAAAGAAACACACGCAACATCAAGTGGTGATGTTGTCATTATTGGGAACAAACACTTGTACGTAATGTACCTACATGAGTTCCAAGGAGTGAATTCAACACGTACAGGACAACAAAATAACCGAACATAGAATCGTTCTGTTCTTCTACTGTTGTAACACCTGCTTGTATTAGATGGGTGTGTACCTGAATTATGGTTGCTACAGGAGTACCTGGTAGCCCTGTGTTATGCAGCAGCGACTGGATGATACTGGCTTCTGCTGTAATGGGTGTAATCCCTAATATTGCATTGCCCACTGCTGTTCTTACTGCATACGTGGCAACGTAGTATCTCTGTGGCGTAGCTTTGTGACCACAGAACTTGTATAGGATTGAAGAATCGGCACGGACACTGGTTGTGCTGGATATCGACGGGTAGAAAGAACGGTTTAATGTGAAGAACACACATGTCATCATACTGGACACGACAGGCATGACAGACACATTCTATGAAATAGAGAAACCAAAGAAAACAAAGAAGAGAAATCGAAAGAGAAAAAGAAAAAAGAAAAGAAACAAACTGCTATCGTGCCACCCCGCAGCAGGCAGGGGATGTGGCAGACACTTGAAAAGAACGAGCTGGAAAAAAAAGAAGAAAACACCAACTACTTGTAAACATAGTAAGACTAGGAACCAATGGAAAATAACAGGCCAACCAAAGCACAAAGCACCCTCCAGGTAGCGGCAGCAGTTTGTGGTACAAGTAGCATAGCCAGGTTCTCCTTGCTAGTCCGCCTGGTACCTACTTGCTACCCCTCTTCCCAAAAGGTCAAAATGAAAAACAAACCAATTCAGTCAGGTGGGATTTCTGGACGAAAACTGTACGTATTGATTGATGAGGCTGCCAGCGGACTCATATCACACAGCCCTGTTCCTTGCCCCTTTTGGAAACCTATAGGCAAAGCGAGCGAAATATTTGAAAGCACGGTGATACCGCGCCCGTTTGGCATCTAGCGTGAGCGCGCAGCCCTTCTATAAATAGTAGTACCCGTATCACACGCCTGGTGAGAAAAGAACACACCCTCCGTGAGGAATTTCCGAGCCGATTTTCTGGGCAACAAGGGGGATTAGCCACGACGAAAATGACGGCTTTGGAAATATCTAAATGGGTGCGATATTTTCATACATACTATACGTAGACGCATCGCTCGGCGCTTTGCACTGTCCTCATTGTCAAGAAAAAACAACTTGGAAAACCTTCCTAGGGGATGTGTTATGTTGTCACGTGTTACAAAAAAGGGGTTTTCCGTACATATACGTATTACGATTGATTCATTATGTGCACCTCAGACACAGTTGAGACACTGAAACGTGTCACTGTCAGATATAAAAAAATGGGATCACAGAAATACATGGAAATAATAAGCTGATAACTACGGCGACGCGGTGTATGTGCTGTACGGACAGAGGGAAACCCGACCCCCGAGGGTGAAGAGATGGCCGAGGTAAGGGTAGGGGACGCACGTGTATCTGGCAGCTGGGAAGCAGTGCTTCGCTTCTTCTGGCTAAGATCTTCATTGATGGCGAGATGTGAAGGTGTTACCTACTGAGCTATCGGGGTGAAAGATCGATCGATTACCCCAATAGCTCAGTAGGTAACACCATCATAGAGAGTTAAGGAGGTGCTCTGGTAGAGAATTGAGAGGTAGGGGGGGAGAACTCGACACTCAGATATATTATGCTCGTCCCACCCCACGCCACAAGCTCTCCTACATTCCTCTTATCTGATGTACTCCAATAAAACTTTCCAATGGCTGACGATCGTTCTCTTCCTAATACAAGAACTTCTCATTTTATGGTCCTATAACATTCCTCTCTATTATGGATATTGTGATATACCCTGGCACGGTGGCTGAGAGGCTGTGTCGTCGACGTTAGTCGAGGTGATGACACGTCCGAGAGGGTAGCCTGGAAGACGAGAGTCCTTCCACTGTGTGAAGAAGATGTTGAGATATTGTAACACTGGCGCTTAGTTAGCCAACACACACAGATATAAACCGCAGAGTATGCAGGAATCCAGACGAAGGCTGCTTCCCAGAGCTGACCAGGACAGCTACGAACCAGCTCCGTCTCCATGGATGGCAGTCAGACCTTGTAGTCCCGACTTGAAGCTCATCGGTGCGTTTCCTAGCATCGTCAGGTAACAAGAGGTGAACTTTCCGTTGTCAGGGTTGTTGGCCCAGTTGGAGTCCGAAAAGGCTGTAAGCTTGAAGCCTCCCTTCTTGTACGTGATGTTGAAATCGGTGGTGCCGGCCAGATAACGAAGAGTATGCTTTGCTGCCACCAAGTGCGTCTTGCTGGGTTTCGCCATTGGGCGAGCCAGCTGGCCCGTAGCATATATTATGCCGTAACGGAGCCCTCGAGCAATGTACATCAGGCACCCCACGATGCCCTGATAACGTCTCGTTTCTTCTTCGTTCAGTAGTGTATCCTCCGGCCGGTTGTTGGAAATCTCCGGACCATAACCAGGCGTGCTGGTTGGTTTACAGTCCGACATCCCGGACCTTTCGAGGATAGACTTAGCGTAGGCTTCTTGAGAAATGGTCAATGTCGCTTTCTCACGGTTCCTTTTCATTTCCATTCCCAACACAAGCGATACCTCCCCCATGTCTGTTCGTAGAGTCCAAGCCTGGATGCCCTGACCACCACGTGGTCTGATGATATTTTTATAATCGTTGTATTAGAGGACAGGGAGGGGAGAGAGAGCGAGCCTAGCTCGTAGCTCGGAGCAGAGAACGGAGCAGAGAACGGAGTGCTCAAATTCTCCTCGTGAACACACGGCATAATTCATAATAACGCCTGCGAAGAAATACGCAACCCTCTACAACTTGTAACCGTCGCTGTTGGAACGATCCAAACGAACTCCCTCTCTGGCTCTTCACAGCAGTGACGAGACCGAAAAGACATTCAAGACTTGCTAGGACCTAAGAACAGCCAATGACAGTCCCGCAGGAGGAAACCCGGCCACCGGGTCAAAACCCCCTGTATAACACATGTACTCCAAACCATTGCAATTGAAACAACGGCCGCATTCCAAACGATGACCATGGCCAGAAAATAAAATGCCAAGCGGTGCCCTACTCCTCCATGCCCCTCAAAGTAGCGCAGGGTTGGCGACCTGACAAATTATTCCTCGCATCACTCAAACATGGTACTCATCGAATAATGCTCATACTCCCTCACTCACCCTCCAAAGGCATATTCAACAAGAACCTACGGTGAGACTTAAAAGGGGTCGCAGCCAGGGATTTCGTCAAAATATCCGCGTGCTGATCTTCCAAAGCTACGAACTGAATGTCGATCTTCTTAGCGCAAAGTAGCTCTCTGACAAAATGAAATCGCACGTCGACATGCTTACTCCGAGCAGAACTAAGAGGGTTTTCAGCCAACGCTATGGCCCCCTGGTTATCCTCGAACACACATGATCCGCTTAGCTCTGGACATATAAACGACAACACCGCGCCCGTAAACAAAGCTTCCTTCACCCCTTCACCCAGGGCGACATACTCTACTTCTGCTGTCGACAACGTAACACACCTCTGTGTGCTACTTGCCCAACTGACGGCCGCACCCCCGAGGGTAATTACCGTCCCCGATACCGAGCGCCTATCGTTCGACTTATCCGCATAATCAGCATCACTATACGCAGTCCAATCCAAACCCGAGCCCCGTACAAAAATCAATCCCATAAACCTGGTCCCGTGGAGGTAAGCCATAATCTTCAAAACTGCTTTCCAGTGCCTCTCCGTTGGGTTGTGGGAGTGGCGCGCCACAGCACGTACAGCGTTCGAAATGTCCGGCCTCGTCATGGTCGACAGCCACATCAAGCTGCCCACAGCCTCCCTGTACGGCCAGTCTCCTCCAAGTTCGCCCTCCTCTCTTGGACCTAGGTCCACACCGGGGGTCGCGGGGATATCAGAGGATGAGTTAACACCAAAACGATTCAGCATGCTCTCAATGAACGCCCTCTGCGTAATCTCCAATGTCCCCAGTCCCCAGTCGCGTTTGAAAGCACAACCAGTGTACCAAGTCAGTTCGCCGAGGTTATTCGTGGGAAAATTCATAGCTAGCGTGGCATGGAAATCTCTGCATGTCTCATCCGATCCTGCGATCACGATGTCATCTACATGAACGGCCATGACCAGTTCTACCTTGCCGTCCACAACCATGCGAAACACACACGGGCCAGACCGACACTGCTACGGACTGTGGGGGCGGTTCTACGTCTTCCGGGAAACCACTCGGCATGCACACGCTCAACTCCCCTTTGTTCTCCACAGCAGGTCCTCCGGCCATCAAAGCCACTGCGTCCTCCATCGTCCAGGACGCACGACTCAGCATACTCCCAGGCTTCGTCCACGACTCGTACGCTGCCGCAAGCAGCGCGTCTGCGGCTCCTTCATCCATCCTTACCTGGTGCACGGCAGGTTCACCCTCCAGGCGTTGGCTCTGACCCCGGGTCCGGCCCCGTACTGTCGGGGGGAGCCGGCCCCAGATGCTGAGCTCGTGTGCTGTCCTCCCCGACGGGACCCCGGGGGATCCTCACCGTTCCCTTGGACGGTGTCGGAGGTTGATGCTGTGTCCGGGTCGCTTCCGGCCCTCCCTGCCGGGACCGAGGAGGCGTCCACGGCGCCCCCTTGAGACGAACCCATCGTCTCGGGTGTTTCGGCCCTCCCTGCCGGGACCGAGGAGGCGTCCACGGCGCCCCCTTGAGACAAACGCATCGTCTCGGGTGTTTCGCCGCCGGCCTCGCCGGCGGCAGGTGCCTGCTGTGCGCGCTCCAGCATAAACGCGTCCAGGTCAAAACCCCACGTCACGTCGAGGTCGTTCAAGTGAACCAGACCGTCGTCCAGCTCATCCACCACCCCCCCACCACCTCGATCCGACGTGCTCACGTCGTCTGCCTCTGACCCCCCTTTTTCCGTAGACAGGGAGCCATTCGCCTCGGCAGGTACAGGTGGTGTAGGCGACACTCGTTGCCAGGTGACATTGCGCGTTATTAGCACAGTGCGTTTCTTTGTCAGCACTCGTACTGAGTCTCGGGAGTTGTTTGTTGCAGGGCCAAGGTAAAAGCAATCTTGTGTTTTCGATGTGACTTGTTTTCCCTCTTAACCTTGCAGTAGCCAGGCTTGAGGAAGGGCAGTAGTACTACCGGGGGGGGGCTACCATGCCACATCTCATGCGGCAACTTGCTCTGCGGGTTAGCTGTTGTTGCTGTGCTCGTGATCTACACAGGTCGCCAAACTTTCCCCCGCGGAATTCACCACCCCCATCAGATCGGACGATTACCACCGTAGAAGGGATACCGTCTGCACGAGAATCCGCAAGAAACTGCTCGAACATTTCTGCGTCGTCCGACTTGTGGCGCATAGAGTACACCCACGTATATCGTGAAAAATCGTCGCGCACGATGAGAGTATACCGCTTCCGCCCGAGAGACTCCACCACCTTCGGTCCACTCAAATCCACAAAAACCCTCCCGAGCTTCTTATCTGCTCGTTTGTGTGTGGACTGCTCGATACCTTTGCGGAGACCCTTTGCCATGGAACACCCTTTGCACTCCAGCAGCCCTCCCTCGAGGACAATCCCTTGCTGCTCCGCGGTCTTGCGAAGTAGTACCTCGTGGGAGTGTCCAGCAGCGCAGTGAAAATCGTTGATGTTTATCGCAGACTCGTTGGGCAGTTGTCCCGGGGCGAGTACAGCACAGGCATTTTCCCCACAACTTCGGTCGACCCGGTAGCCGTACAGGCTGTAGAGGGTCCCACTCAACGGAAACACGATCGAACGCTCTGACTTGAGCCTGACTACAACCCCCGCGGGGCGCCCTTCGAAAGTATGGCCGTTTTTGACGAGAGTGGGCAGGGAAAATAAGTGGTAGCGGAGATCCGGCACGTGCGCAACGTTCGTAAGCAGCACTTGCACGGGACCGTTTCCGGACCGAAAGACAACGCTTACGTCGCCGAAACCTTCGATCGCTCGGGTGGATCCGTCAGCGATTCGGAGAGTCAAGTTGCATTCTCTATAGTTAATCATGCAGTCAGCGGAGGGCGTCATGTGAGTAGACGCACCACTATCACATATCCAAGCCTCGTCTCCTACCTGCCAAGCAGACTCCCCTTCCCCCGAACCATCGCTCCACTTGCCTGCCTCTTCGGCCTTGAAAGCTGAGGCCTGGACCGTACCTTTTTCTTGGTCGTCGTCCCTTGCCCCATCCTTGCTCGTCACCGCCATGGCAGCTTCTTCTTTCGATGAGGGGCAGACATCAGCAGCGTGCCCCAGCCCGTTGCATCGACTGCATCGATCCGTGGACGTGGGACAGGCATCGGCAGAGTGCCCGCGTCCCTGGCATCGACTGCATAGCTTCGCCGTGCACTCGCTCCTCCAATGGCCCTTCTTGCCACACCTATGACACTTGCCCACTGGAGTATTTCCGCTGGCGGCTTTGGCTTTGCTGCCATTGCCACCAGCAGCCGCGGCCGAGCCACCACCGTCCTCGTTGGTGCCTCTATCGCCTCGTCCGTGACCCCGTCGTCCACCTTTTTCTTTGCCATTTCCTCCACCTTTCCCGCGACCACCGCCACCACCGCCGCCGCCGGTGTACATCGCATGGCCTGCGTGGCCAGCGTTGGACCCGTTCTTCCTGTTTCCAGAAAGTCGGTAATGATGTTCTCGAACAGCCTTAATGATGTCATCTCGGCCGATGCTGTCACGTGATGCCAGGTTCCGAGCCTCCACCTCGTATTCAGCGCCAGGGTATGCACCCCATCCTCCTGTCCTCCCATACTGGTCTGGATGACCCCTCGGTGGGCCAACCTCGACAGGCAACGCAGTTCCTCCGCGTCCAGTTGTTCCCAAATCTGGCGAGGCGCCCTCACGCAAATTTGTCTCTTCTTGTTCTGCTGCAATATCCCTTGCCATGCCTACAGCAGCAGCAGGGATCTCTCTCACAGCATTGGGTACTGCCCCTTGTGGGCTCTCCCCTACAGCAGCGCTACCCTCAGCGCTGCCGGACTCCGATCGACCAATGCCTGCTTCAACAGCAGCAGTAGTATCACGTACTTCAGCAGTGGGTACTGCCCCTCTTGGAATTTCCCCTACAGCAGTAGTTCCTACCTCTGCTGGACTCTCTCCTACAGCAACGCTGGCTTCAGCACTGCCTGGCTCCGATCGACCGTTGTTCCTCATGAACTCGGGCCATCATGCTCCTCATGGCATACATCATCGATGCCTGCCTCTGCTCCAACGCCAGCTTGATCTCGCGTCGCAGCGTTTCAACGTCACTCAGAGAATCGTGCTCTTGTTGAGCCGATCCCTTCGAGGGCATCGTGGGCTTCTTGTACCAGACCTCAAACGTTCAAGACACTAGTGTGTTCGTAGAGTCCAAGCCTGGATGCCCTGACCACCACGTGGTCTGATGAGATTATTTATAATCGTTGTATTAGAGGACAGAGGAGGGGAGAGAGAGCGGAGCCTAGCTCGTAGCTCGGAGCAGAGAACGGAGCAGAGACGGAGTGCTCAAACTCTCCTCGTTGAACACCCGGCATAATTCATAATAACGCCTGCGAAGAAATACGCAACCTTCTACAACTTGTAACCGTCGCTGCTGGAACGATCCAACGATCAATGTCAACCATCTTGAAACGTTGTTTCAACTTCCTCTTAACCATCGAGATGACATTCGAGTCGTTGCCGGCTACCAGAAGGTCATCAACATAGAGCGTCAAGATGATCTGGATACCGTCGTGGTTGTACAGGTAGACGCAAGTTTCAGACTTGAGCGGAACGAAACAGATTTCAACAAGGACGGGGTCAATGGTGTGGAACCAATTCCCGGGGCTTTGGGCTAGCCCGTAGAGGCTCTTCTCTAGCTGCATTACTAGATCACCTCCGCCCTTGTTCTTGACCTCGAAGCCAGGTGCCTGTTCGACGAACACTTTCTCCTGAATGCCGGCGTATAGAAAGGCAGTGAACACGTCCATGTGGTCCAAATCCAGGTTGAACTCCACGGCTACGCACGCTACCAGCCGAACGCTCTGTAGTCTGCACACCGGAGCGAAGGTACTGCCGCAGTCAAGTCCAGGTACTTGGTTCCAGCCTTGAGCCACTAGACGTCCCTTGTATGATCCGTCTGCCTTACGCTTGAATACCCACTTGGACTTAATCCGCTTCCTCCCAGGGGGAACTGCCGTAGGCGGGACGAGCTTGTAGACTTTTCGTTCGTTAAGACTCGTTATTATCTCGCTTTCAGCAGCTGCATTCCATTGCGCACCATCCGGCATGGCCCGTGCTTCTTGGATCGTCCGTGGAACACCCGGTTGAGATGTCCCCACAGCATACGCATATTCCGTGAAACCGAAGGAACCGTCCCTATGGGCGACATCAGGAAACTCCCCTTTCGCGGTGAATGCGTATGAGATACGACGGAGCTCGCGGACGGTCTTGGCATTAGGGATGTTCGTAGTCGACCTGGTGACAGCACGTGTCGACATGGAACCACGCCCACCTGCCGAGCCGCTAGACGTGATGCCTCCCCGCGCAGATCTACCACGCGAAGAGTCACCGCGCGCACTTCGGCTACCACGAGACGAACTACGCCCACGTACAGAGCCATCTTGCGTTGCAGCGCCAGACGGAGCAGGACCAGAAGGCGATGAACCAAGCGGCGTCGCAGGACTTGGACTTGGTGACGTACCAGGAGGAGACGCACCTCTGCCCAGCTCAGGGGGGCTTACTCCTCCAGGCGATGCCGGGTTTTCTCCCCCTCAGGTGTACCACCGGAAATTCCAGGCCCACCGTCAGCAGGAGGAGATCCAGCAGGACTCAGCCCAAGGTCACGAGTAGTTGTTTCAAGAATTTGCTCGAGGAGTTCAGTCACAGGCGGATCCCCAATGGCATGATCAGGAGAGAGCAAATCAACTGAATGATTGAAAATATGGTTTCGCACGTCTCTCACCATGTCGTTGTGGTCGTCGTACGTGAACTCCCCGTCGTCGAAACCACCCTCATCCGACGAAGGCACTACGGAAGGAGTCTCAATATATACAATATTTCGACTCTCCCGTACACGTCTCGTCTCAGAGTTGTAGACCCGGTACGACTTACTGTCCATGCTGTATCCGACAAGCCGTCCTTCCCAAGCACGATGCTCCATCTTCTTGGTGTAGGTCTCGATGTGCACGAACGCCCTAGACCCAATCACCCGAAGGTGCCCAAGGTAGACACCTTTGCCGTAGAGCGCCTTGTACGGCGTCCCGGTTTGCAGGGCTTCGTGAGGAGTCCGGTTGCTTAGATAAACAGCTGTCTGCATTAACTCCCCCCAAAGGAAGTTCGGTAGAGTCGAGTCAGCGAGCAGGCAGCGTACGATGTTCACGATCGTTCGGCCCGCACGCTCGTTCGCACCGATCTGCTGAGGGGTGTTCGGAGAGGCGAACTCCAGCTTGATGCCGACGTCTTGACAGTACTGACGGAATTCCGCACTCGTTAGTTCCGTACCTTGATCCCCGCGAAGGCAGTGGATGCGCACGCCAGTAGGAATCACAGTCCCTGTTGAACACAGCAAGAGAGTCCCCGGAACAGGTCTTGTCCTTCATGAGAACGATCTCCTTCCGCTTGGTCTGCTGGTCAACGAACTTGGTGGCGTACGTGAAACCTCCCAACGCTGGAGGCGTAAAGGGGCCAAGGGTGTCTACTGAAACATGCTGGAAAGGGCGTAAAACGCCATATGAAGCTTGCTTAGGATGAGGTTGTTGTGTGCTCTTACCGAGCGGGCAGGCACCACAATCCTTAACGTCACCGGTGTAGTCGACGCCGTTGTCGGGCGCCTTCTTCAGGACGTCCAAGCTCTTGCCGTTAATATGCCCCATGCGTCGGTGCCAGAGATCAGCGGGCTCCACTTTTAAGGCAAGCTCGTCAGGGTTGTCCCCGAGGACCATCTGGCCCCCAGCGCCACCCCCAAGCTTCACCTCGATGGAGCACATGGTCTTTCCTGTTGTGTCGTCCACCCCGAGGGTCTGCATCGGGATAACCACGCCCCTCGACTCCAACCTGGGGTTGGTCGGATGAAACAACGTTGCCACCCCCTTCAACATTGCTGCGGTCACGGAGAAAAGGTTGGTGTCCAGCCCCGGTACCATAGCGACGCGAAAGGAGACTTGCCGTTCATTCCCATTGTCGTCTGTGACGGCGCCGGCGATCGTCCCCGTAGTAACGCCTTTCAGGAGATGCTGGCCGGCGGCGACTATCGTGAGTGGGACCCGAAGGTCTTCGATATCGCGCATGTGGGCCCGCACTCCTGGTGTAAGCGCAGGGTCTAGGTAATTGTCGGTTGCTCCACTGTCCACCACCGTACGGAGGAATGTTCCGTCGGAGCGGAAAGGAGCTGACGGCAACCCTGCAGGAGTCGCCATGAACGCACCAAAGAGCCCTGAAGGTATGTGATGGTCCTGCGTAGGTGACTCCGGTTTGGCAGCAGACGCCGCCGGGAGTTGCTGGGGAACGGCAGGCGACGAGGCGGCCTCTGCCAAGGAAGCACCGAGGGCGCTACTGGAGAATCCAAACGTAGTCGGCTCGGACTGGGCCGGTTGTGCTACAGTTGGAGACGAGTTCGTCATGTTCGCGCCCCCGATGTTGGCGAAGTTTCCTGCTGACTGCAGCAGTGCCAGGTTCGCAGCCAAACCTTGGAGCTCTTTCTGCCTATGCTCTCGCAGCTCCTGTTGTTTATGGCACTCGGCATCACTGTGCGTCTTAGTTTTGTGGTAGGAGCACCACTTCGGCTGGTTACTCCCCCCACCACCATTGCTTCGCTTGGGCTTCCTCCCCTTTGGCTTCCCTTGCTTTGATGTTGACTTCTTGGCTGGTTGGGGGCAGTCGCGCTGGAAGTGCCCGTATGCCTTACACCGGTCGCACTGGTCGGTGTGGGACACAACCGCCATCGCGCCCCCCCGGCCAGAGACCACGGGCCCCGACACGCTGCGCGACTGTTGGTCTACATAAAAGCGGTTCGCCGTCTCCTGGAGGCGGTCCACAGAGGTAAACTCATCTCGGTGGTGCATTTCCTGGATGAATTTGAACTCTGGGGCCTTGGTCAGGCCCGACAGCATTATGTCTAGGTATACCGCGTCAGAAACTTCCTCCCCCAGCACCTTGAGGCGAAGTTTGAGATCCCAACCCTTCGTGAAGAAGTCTATGGGATCACAAGTTGAAAAGCTCGGTGTGACACGCACGCCGAGCTTCCTGAGTTGGAGCGTCGAAACGCTTGTTTAGGGCTTTCTAAGCCGCTGTCCCATCCCCCATAGCACAGGCCTCCGTCCCTTCGTGAGTATGAACAGTTAGCTGTGCTGACTCGGAGGTCACGAAGAAGAGGAGGGAGTATAGGCGGCCGTTAGCCTTGTCCCACGCGGCCATACTGCCCTTGTTTGGTGTGGTTGCCAATGGGCGCTCCTTCCCGTCGAGGACGGGAAGAAGCTCTGGCGCGTGGAGAATGACTGCTTGTCGAAGCCTGGTCTTCCATTCGCGAAAACTCTAATGTCCCGAGCATTTCCCAATGGAGTCCAGCATGCGGTGGAGCCCGGAGCCCGAGTGTTCCTCCATTGCTGAAGCCAGGGTAACACGAAGCTCCGTAGCTTACAAACCACGTCCGGTGGAAGCAATCCTGCGTCCGTCCGGAATACTGCGCTCCTTCCGAGCGCAGTTATAACCTACCGCAGATGGTTAGACTGCGGTGTTGCGGCGACGGAGGTGGCACACGGGTCAGATGTACTGCTCAGACTTGCTACGCGTCTTTCAGCGTAGACTTGTGGCTGCTGCACGGATGCAAACAGGCCTGGTCAGATCCTCAGCCTACACACGTACCGATCAAAACAACCAGCACGCGGAAGATTTCTTGGACAGACCTACCTCGCGTATACTACGCGCAGGTAAATTCACGTGAGTCGATCACGTGTGCGTAGCTGTAGCAGCGGAACGGCTACCAGCTGTCAGTCGCATCCTCAACCCACACACGCTACCAAGCCGGCAACTCGGCACGTGGAAGATGTCTTGAACACACTACGCCCGGCGAAAATACCGCGCGCAGGCGATTTCGGTAGTCAGTTAAAGACACAGGGCACCGAGGAGGCACTCCGCGCGTACAGAACCAACAACCCACACAACCCTATTCGCCAACCGAAGTCAACGCCTAGAAATTATGCCCCCGAATGCTTTACATAAACAGTTGCGTACCGAAAGTGTAGCCGAGAGCCCAGGTGATCAGTCCGGGCCCAATACACAAGCGGGTTGACTCAGTGTGGCCTCCAGCAGAAAGCTGGCTCTTGCAGCAGTAGCTCCCCGCGGAAAATATCCTCTGGAAGACGTGTGTGCTCCACAGCATTCGACGACAGCAGAAGTCGCAGTCGCCGCAGGCCTTCACTCAGACAGACTATCGAGGCTCATAAGCTATTATGGATATTGTGATATACCCTGGCACGGTGGCTGAGAGGCTGTGTCGTCGACGTTAGTCGAGGTGATGACACGTCCGAGAGGGTAGCCTGGAAGACGAGAGTCCTTCCACTGTGTGAAGAAGATGTTGAGATATTGTAACACTGGCGCTTAGTTGGCCAACACACAGAGATATAAACCGCAGAGTACGCAGGAGTCCAGACGATGGCTTCTTCCCAGAGCTGACCAGGACAGCTACAATCCACACGAGAGAGACACGAGAGAGTGATCCACTCGGCTAGCAAGCAGAGTATTCTACGGAAGTAATTCCTCCGCATACACATACGTACTTTACATTCGAACAGACACATATGAGATCTACGATATACAAGAGCAGTGCTACTGAACATTGACTCATACTGGCTATGTGCTAACATTTCCATAACACTCTCGTCTAACGGGCTACCCGCCTTGTAGAGAGTTCCTAAAAGAACATTACTCTCGACTAACGGAATATCCGCCGGGATAATCCATTCTTTGGATTATTCCCGTAGTCCTGAGACCACAAGAATGCAGACTATATTATCTGTACCTATAGCCCATGAGTACTTCACTCATATCACATTAGCCCACCCTGAAAATTCGTATAGGCAGACCACAAGATGCTCAAGGGGTGACGAGAAAGTCATCCCAAACGACCAGGAAAAGGTGGTCGAAGATGCGGCTATTCGAAACAAAAGAAATGAGGTTATAGATTCCCCCACACCTCGTAACAAGACCCAAACAGTACGAAAGGGCGGTGTTCACTGAAAACAGCCACTGAAAGGGATACCAAAGGAGAGGAATACATAACTCAAAGCGAAGGCGAAAGGAGAAAACAGCGGAAGCGACAACAAAAGAAGGACGAAAGAAAAAGGAGACAGAAGCCGAAGCGAAGGCTAGAGGAAAAAACGAAGACCAAAGTGAAGGCTAAAGAAGGACGCACAAACATACTACTGGAGGCATATTGTCTGGGACGCAAGGAGGTACGAACGGGGCTTGTTCGCCGAACCGGGTTGGCAAACTTGGAAACTCTCAAAAGGGGACAGTGATCACAATCTTAAAACATAAATATCCTGTAGGCGCCATGCCTTGTCTTGGAGCGAAGGTCCTAACATGGTAGACATCACGCTAGACTAAAGGGAAACAGCAAGGGTGCGATGAGGGGTTGCGTACACTAGGGGCTTACTAAAACCGGGAGACGGAACGAACAACCCGGCGTCTGGGAGACCTGTTCGTGGTGTGTGAACAATACCAGCAAAAGGTAGCAACGTAGACAACTCAGCAGAATCAAACTGGAAGGCGGTGTCCGCAAGAAAACCTGCAAGAAGATCGGCCTATTGCGTGCAATTCGAGGTGGTAGATAGCGCGGGGCTAAAACACTACCGTGTGCAACTTTACCAATAGGGGCGATATCAAAAGTGGTGTCGTTTGCCAGAGCGCAGAGGGGCGCGCGGAATACCGAGCAACAAGAAAGGAAAGGAAGAGAATAGAGAAAACGAAATACCGTCGAGACCAGGAAACTGGCTATTAATAAAAGCTGGACACAGGTCAGGGGAAATCGATCATGTCAGAACCACTATGTATGGCCGGTAACTCTGCGGTCGTCCGGGGCGACAATGCTACTTGGACCCTACTTGGCAAACATGGAAGAAACACGGGTGAGCTGAAAACTCGATACAATGCTAGTTCGAGGACCGTCTGAAACAGGGGTCGGCAGAAACCGATGGAGGTCAGGGTACAACCCAGGCTACGACACGATTATACCTCGGCGTAGTATCGCCGAAAACTGGCGGTAGGTTAGTGAAGTACAAACGCAAATGCTGATTACGATATCGCTACGACTCGGTGGCCTGAACGTAAGGTGTAGGCGACGCCAGATGTGAAGAGATGGCCGAAGTAAGGGTGACGGACGCAGGTGTACCTGACAGCTGGGAAGCAGTGCTTTGCTTTTTTTTTCTGGTTAGGATCTTCTTTGTTGATGGCGAGAGCTAAGGAGGTGCTCTGGTAAAGAAGTGAGAGGTAGAGGGGGGGGACTCGACACCCAGATATACTCGTCCCACTCCACGCCACAAGCTCTCCTACATTCCTCTTATCTGATGTACTCCAATAGAACTTTCCTATGGCTACCGATCGTTCTCCTGCTAATATAAAAACTTCTCATTTTATGGTCTTATCTCCGTTATGGAACATTACTCTCGTCTAATGGGCTGTCCGCCTTGGAGACCATTCCTAAAAGAACGCTACTCTCGACTAACGGAATATCCACCGGGATACTCCATTTTTTTTTATTATTCCCGTAGTCCTGAGACCACAAAACTGCAGACTATGTTATCTGTATATATAGTCCATGAGTACTTCACTCATATCACACGAGCAAAAAAACATCAAAATCCCCTGTAACCTTCGTTACTAACACAACGGCATGCAGTAATTGGTTGACAACGACCACGGTTGCGTTACAGAAGATTACCAAGCAAAAAAACGCAGGTTATGCCATTCATATACACTAACTAGCGATACGGCCATGGTTCCGCCTGTGGTGCTAGCCCTGCGTTGTCCATGGTGGTGAGAAAGTACCTGGTACGGTAATACTCGTAGTGTGCTGTGATGTGCCACTGAACGGAAAGAAATGTACGGACCACCGTGCTGGGCGGTATCGATCCGGGGGATGTCCGTTTTTGCCCCGGGGTTGTTGCAGTTTTGCATGCATGGAAGCATTTATGATTCGAAGATGGGGCCTTACCATCTCCGGGTGCTGCGGGACATCGAATCGAACATGAGCTTCAGCCAAACCGTATGTCAGCCAGTGGGGTTGGGGTTTCCATACCTTGAGGGGCGGTATCGTCCGGGGGATGTCTGCTTTCGTCTCTGGTTTGTTGGAGTTGTGGATGAATGGAAGGATTTCTGATCCAGGGATGGGAGCCTATCTTGCCCGGGTGCGGCGACACCTCATCGTTGCCCGGAGGGGCAACTCTCGACGCGCTGGCTCAATGAACCCCAGCTAACCCTGAAATCAGCCAGTGGGGTTGGGGTTTCCACACCTTGCGGGGCGGCATCGACCCGGGGATGCCCGTTTTCGTCCCCGGATTGTTAGAATTGTAGATGTATGGAAGGAAATATAATCCGACGATGGGACCTTATCACCCCCGGGTGCGGCGATACCTCGACGTTGTCCCGTGGAGCAACTCTCGCTGTGTGCTGTCTCCATGAGCCCCAGCCAAAACAGCGATACAGCAAGCAGCTGGTGGGGGTGGAGTTTCTACACCTTGCGGGGCGAGATCGACCTGAAGAATGTCCGTTTTCGTCGCTGGCTTGTTAGAGTTGTAGATACATGGAAATATTTCTGATTAGGGCATGGGACCTTATCGTCCCCGGGTGCGGCGGGACCTCGAAGTTATCCCGGGGGGAAATTCTCGCTGCGCGCTGGCTCCATGAGCTACAGTGAGCCACAGCCCACAGCCAACCATAAATCAGTCAGTAGGATTGGGCTTCCAAACCTTTCGGGGCGGTATCGACTCCGGAGGATGTCCGCTTTCGTCCCGGGTTGTACGATTTGTAGTTGTGTGGAATGATCTGATCCAGGGATCGCATCTTATCATCCCCGGGTGCGACGGGACCTCGACGTTGTCCCGAGGGGCAACTCTCGCCTCGCGCTGGCTCCATGAGCACAGTCCAAACAGCAATCAGCCTACGGAGGTGAGGTTTCCACACCTTGCGGGGAGGTATCGACCAGGGGGGTGTCCGTTTTCGTCCCCAGGCTGTTGGAGTTGTAGATTCATCGAGGAATTCTGATCCGGGGATGGTACCTTATCATCCCCGAGTACGGCGGGACCTCTACGTTGTCCCGAGGGCAACTATCGCCGCGCGCTGGTTCCATGCGCCCCAGCCTAAACAGCGATCACTCGGTGGGGGGCGGGGTTTCCACACCTTGCGGGGCGGTATCCACCCGGGGGATATCCGTTTTCGTCCCCGGGTTGTTGGATTTGTAGATATACGGAAGGATTTATGATATGGGGATATGGAATTATCGTCCCCGGGTGCGGCGGGACCTCGAAGTTGTCCCGGGGGGCAATTCTCGCTACGCGATGGCTCCATGAGCCCCAGCCAACTATAATAAACTAGGAGAGTTCGAGTTCTACAGGGGGGGCGGTATCGACTCGGGGGATGTGTGTTTTCGTCCCCGGATTGTTGGTGTACAGAATCTGGAGATGGGACCCTATCGTCCCCGGACACCGTTGGCTCCATGAGTCTGAGCCAATCAGTGATCAGCCTATGGGGGTGGGGTTTCCACACCGTGCGGGACAGTGGCGACCTGGGGAATCGCCGTTTGCCCCCGGTTGGTCGGAGTTATAGAGATATATTGAAGTAATTCTGATCCGGGGATGGGACCCTATCCTCCTCGGGTGTGGCGGAACCTCGATCACTCCATTCAGCACCAAATATTCTATAATAGAAAGAGCCAGCGGCCTCTGGCGTGGATTTGGCCAACCAATCAGCTGTTAGAGTTGTAAATCAAAATTGTAAGTCAGCAGCTAAGCTGGCTAGATGGCTGTCAGAACTGCCTCGGGATTGTGCCACGGCCACGGCTCGCTGCGGCGCGGCGTAGGCCCCGGCGTTCTGCTGGTTGTGACACCCGGCCTCCCTACCCATGGGGCAAGGCGGGAATACATATTTTTCCATCCCATTCACCGGTATTGTCTTTGCCCTACTCCTTAGTTTCACGCTCCCTCCCTTTCGTAACTCAACGGGATCACGTAGCTCTCCCCCATTGTATATATGCATAGATCGGGTTAGCGTCGGTTGGCGACAACGCTGTAAAACACGCCTTTCAGTGCGTGAGCTAGACCAACAGGGTACCGTTGTTTTTCTTTTGGTGGTCATCACCGCTGGCGGTCGAGTTAGATCACTTTTGTGTAAGGAGAACCTTAACTCCGCACAAGGGGAATTATCGTATCGCGTCGTGTGTGTATATGGTAAGGCACCCTCGAGGCAGTTACATAGTGAACCCATTGCTGTCTCTAGAAGTGGCCACACCAGTCGAAAATAAAGCAATTCCTTGACGCTGTCATCCATACCTGGTATGCAAGAAAATCCACCTATTAAGCGATTCTCAGTAGGATGCAGCTCACCCTTCGTACGGCTCGTCCAACACCTCACCGCGCTTCGCGCTTGGTGCAAGCAATATCTGCCTGGTCGGTGAAAACCCGAGGTGCTTTATCCCGGCATCGTAGGGATGCGAGGGTCTTCGGTCACACGCCTACGGTCATGCACGATAATGAGTACACCCCCCCCCCCCCCCCCCTACTACGGTGCATGCCTTTCATTTTTATCACGGAAGGAGTTTTATCAGCATTTGTGTTCTTCCCTCGTCGACTCGCGTCTAATTCCACCACGTGGACGGTCGTTCTTCTCGTGCGTTTTTTATTTGCTGCACCTCGCTGGGCCCTACTATAAAGTTTTTTTAGTATGCAGGAAGGTACTGGGGGAGATTATCGGTGCCGGTGGGAGTTGACGCCGGGTTGCAGCGGGCCATCAGAACATGATGACGGTGGGTGTCTTCTCCCTCACGTGGCATTTGTCTTCGGGTAGCTCCGGGTACAGCAGCTCGGCGGCCAAAGGGCGGCACACTACTACGTTTTGGTTCGGCAGCGTAATTCCATTGACTGACCGCCCTCCTAGACTTAAATTACCGTATAGTGCAATATAGAGTAGTATTGGACTGTAGAATGGTCATGGGATAGCGGAAGTATTGAAGCCCTGTAACACCCGAAGAGTGTTCCCAAGGTTCTAGAGTTTCCCTTGCAGCACAACGGTTAGGGTATAGCCAATAGGAGAAGAGCATAGACCAGCGCCCGAGGAACGTTCCTCGGACAAGCGTCTTTACCCGTCTAGCGGGTCAATAGAAGGGGAGCGGAGAGGGCTTGATGCCTTGAATCAAGCCCCTACAGTATCGAATCACTCTCAACAACTCCCTTCTATCTCTCATGATGGAGAGGACTACAGCAGTAGTACAACAACACAAGAAATCTCCTGAACAAGGAAATCTACCTTCTAAGACAGTTCAAATAGTTCCTGCTTTCCATCCCCTTACCTCGATAGTCGGGTTCGAATGCAATAATAACACGCAATATGGCACGCTCCTACTGGGGCAATTTTTTTAGAGTCTATTTCCTCCAAAACCAGGGGGACCCCACAAACTGAAAATGGCGGCTATGGAAAAAAAAATCTTCTCGAGATAATTTCATAAGATGCGTCGCTCGGTGTTTACACTCTCTCTCCCCCCCCCCCTTGTCGAGAACATCACCAGCTTGAAAGTTCTTCCGACGTGGGTGTGTATCATCTTCTCGCACGTGATATACGGTAAAATTACGCTGAAGCCAAAAAAAGGTCTTGATGCGCCCAAGAAAACCGCTTTCCTGCTTCGAATAATGGCATATTGCGGTTGCGTCAGGATTTGGGGGAGCTTCGATCTCTGTGGGCTTTTCCCTCAGATACTTCGTATCCGCCCCTCCGTCTTGCATCGGTATGTGGGGAGGGCGAGCACAATCAGACACATGCTCTGGTAGAGGTTCACCATTTTTTTCTGATATTTACATATATGTTTAATATAGATAATGCTTCGTTTGGGTAGGCGGTTTGGTTAACATTATACCAGTAGCCCAACAGATAAGACAAAAGCAATTGGCGTCGTAGGAGTGTTACAAGGCTTAGTTTGGGTAGGCGATTGGTTAACCTTTTACCAGTAGCCCAACGGACTATTAATAGGATGCCGTCGTAAGAGTGTCATAACGCTTGATTTGGGTAGGTGATTGGCTATCTTTTTGTCAGTAGCCAAACGGACGAAGACCTCAGCATTAGCTCAATTCCCTGAAATCTCGCCCGTGGTCCCGAAGGAAGAAAACAAGTCCCAGATACAAAATAATAGGTGTAGCAGCATCAAACACGCAAGTACACCTATCCCCTACCAATTGCGGCGTTTACTATTACGGGGGACCATAGTAAATAGGACTAAATATTATTAAATAGTTTTTTTTGTGTACCATAGGTCCTACCTGGTATTTGCTAAGGTCCCCCGTAAAAAGATATGAATAGAGGTCATAGCATTTTTTGGCCAAAATATACCTGAAGTGCCGGGACTCCTGAACTCTTTTAGGACTGCGGTCCCGTTTTGTGGGCAAATCACTCGAAGTCCAAGTATTTTTTCCACAGCAGACGCATGCTACGGTAGTAGAGGTGCACCATTTTTTTTCCGAGTCTCCTCGCATGAGGATCTCTGTACTACTAGTGAGTCACCCAAAATCTGATTTTGGAGGAAAGTGTAAGTGCTATGTACCCGAGGAAGAATCCCATGGCCTAAAGCAAGCAACGAAAAATACCGCAACATAATAATAAAATTCCGACGTTTTTGGGTTAAGGGGCCCCGTTATTCAGAAAAAGTTTCTGCCCAAAAGTGCTACCTGTGAGGGGTAGTGCAGAGATAGAAGCTGGTAGGAGACACAGGGATGCCGATGCTAGATAGGGCACGCTGCTTGTAATTCACTATCTTCTTGTTACTGCTCCTCAAGTGAGTTGAGAGCGAGAGAGAGAGCTCGAGTGAGCGAGGGCGGGCTTCATCGGGAACACAACGCAGCCCAGACGTTGACCAAAACTGACCTGTATGCAGCTACGAGTCTTCCCATAAAGAAGATTCTCAAACCGCTACGTGTAGCCATAAAATATTCGCATACGGGTGTATTCCCCAAACGATACGTGTAGCCATATAAGATTCGCGTACGGGTACATTCCCAAAACGCTACGTGTAGCCATAAAATATTCGCATACTGGTATGTACGTTCCTATACGGTGGATGTGCTACTCCATCACATTAGCCCACCCTGAATAGTCGTAGATGCAGATCATACTACAATGAAAGGATCATGACCGCGTACCATCCCAAAATCAGGAAGTGAGATCGAAGATGTGACTATTCAACAAATAAATGAGGTGGTAGATCTACCCCACACCCCGTAGTGAGGCTTCGCTGCCTCGCTCAAGAAGCAAGCGACTATTTGGAAGGAGAAAAAACAAAATGCAAGGAACCAGACAAGGCGCAAGGGCGCGAAGAAAAACGTGGGCGAAAGCCGATACGTTAGCGGGAAGTACGCCGCAAAGCTTGAAAGAGAAAAAACGGGGGTCTACAACGTGGGGTCTCGAGGCTGACGAGAACGTAAAGCCGATGGATCAAGACGTGGGACCCGGTACGGCCAGCTGGTAAACATACTAGCACAAGCTGGGATGTGACAGGGTCTTTCTTCCGAAAAGACACACGCTCAAAAAAAAGAGACCGTTAGGGAATGCTTCGTGTACTGCAAAGCAAAGAGAAACATGTAGGTCGTCGCAAGGCTAGTGGAGGCAAAAACAGGTACGCCAATAAATGGGGGCCAAAAGAAACAACTTGAAACAGAAACAGGGAAGCTAAAGCAAGTCTCGTACGCTGAAAACGAAGTAGGAAGTAGGAAGCACCTTTCAAACAGATACGCAGGATAAGAAAAACTTCAAAGGCAGAGAAATAATTAGGCAAAAGCCATGCTAGAAATACTGTAGCGCCGCGGTTCGGCGGCCTTCGCGAAGAGGAGGCAGGTGGAATCGGCGGCGGAAAGTTGACGAAAAAAACGCAATGTTTCCGGAAGTACAATATGAGTACCACGATTTTGTGGTGGTAGGTTTAGCAGAAAGTAGAAAGTAGAATCACCAATGATGCTACAATTTTGCGGTGGTAGGTCCAAGTTGAAGATAGAACCATAAACAATCCCGAAGGTACGATACCATGACAGTTCGGCGGCCTTCGCTTGAAGAGGCAAGATGAACCGGCAGTGGTAGAGGGAATAACCGAAGCTCATATTTCCGAAGGTACAATACGACGACAGTTCGGCGGCCTTCGCTAAGGAAGGCAGGCCGAAAGGGCAGCGGTAAATTGGAAGGAAGACATTAACACACCTGAAAATACAACACCGCGACAGTTCGGCTGCCTTCGCTATAGAAAGCGAACGGAACTGGTAGGGGTAGATTGAAAACATCAGACCAACACACCGGAAAGTACAATACCACCTTTTGAAGGAACAACCCAATACCCGAAAGTAGACCTAAGGCAATACGCCCGAACGTACAAAACCACGACAGTTCGGTGGCTTTCGAAAAAAGAGGCGAGTGGAACTGGAGGTGGTAAGATGGAAGGAGCAAATCAATACACCCTGAAGTAGAAGGAACACAGAAAAACGCACACGTAGTGCTAAACCTGAAATAGCCGAAAACTAAACCCAAAAGGGGGCGGAATACCAAGATCTCAAAAAGAAAGTGAACGCGCACAAACGACCGGAAGAAATAACCAATGCTAAATGCGGCTACTCATGGGGGAAAGAGGAGCAGTCAGAGGTCCGCCGGGCCCGTCGGAACTGCGTAATACCCCGCGAGCTAGACTCCCAGTCTTATGGCGTTGTAAACACCACGATCCATAGATGGCGACGTCGAGGTTGTATAGTTCGTCGGCCGGAGGTTGATCTTGGTTGTCGAGGAACCGGATGATGTAGGTGTTGTCCGAAGAAGAATCCGATGGATTGCGATGGACCATCTTACCCAGCCACCATAGGCCATCGCGAGGCTTGTATCAAAGGTGTGCTCCTGGTGGAGATACGATGGAGCTGAAGGAGCGTAGCCAGAGATTGCGGAGAACGAGGGTGTAGCCGGAGGAGATGTTTATTTTTGAGTGCGATAGCTCGCGCTGCGCGGTACCGATGCCCATCTATCGGTAGAGGAGGTTTGCCTGTCGGTGTTGCGCTCAGGTGCCATACCCGTAGAGTAGGATGTGGCATCTGGAGCGTTGTAGATCTAGTTCCCGCTCGCAGGAAGGGCCAAGCAGTCCGACTCAATGGGTTCTGTATAGGACCGCGATAACCCCGCCACGGTCACGAACGATTTGGTGGCCCGTGATCTGTTCGACTTCGAGGCGTTCCGGCGGTGGCTAGACGTCGTCAAAGGTGACGGGGAATGGAGGGGATCTGGTGGTGAAGAAATTGACCACGTACTTTTGAGAGGTCTGACGGTAGGTACTTAAGCATCTCGTTGGTGTCGTCGGGGCTCCGCCAGGGCTTGTAGCGCTCGACGGAGACGCGGCGTTTGGAGTCCCGTCCAGGTAGGGCGGGGGGTATGTCGAGGAAGAGGAGTTTGTCGTAGAGGAGTGGGTTGTCGGGGACGTCAGAGGCCGGCGCTGAGCCCACGGCGATAATAGAATGGTCTAATCCAGTTAAGGGAAAGCTTGGTCTTGAGCACGGTGGTGTCGGTGTTTTTTTTGGCACCTTGGCGGATGGTGGCCGCGGAGTTGTAGACCCATGCCCAGCCCCCCACGGTGTAAGGGGGCGAAAGGCGAAGAGCGTCCATGATGGGGTTGTTGCTGCGGGCCAGACGCGAAGCGGTGACGGCGTGGTCTTCGCGAACGAGGCGGTAGGCGTGTTGTTGGCGCTCGGTGGCAAGGTTGCAGTGGTCACGATTCAGGCTCTGGTGGCCGCCAATGTTGGGGGAGTCAACGACCGAAAGGAGCAGACACGGAAGGCGGCCTATGTGGACTTATTTTGGGGCCAGCGAGGTGGAGGCATTGACGGAGTTGTTGTAGGCTGTTTCGACGTGCGGAAGCAGCTTGTCCCAGTTGTTTTGTTGCTCGTTGCTGGACATGGAAAGCTTTTGGGCCATGGTGTAGTTGACGCGCTCGACGCCGCCATGGGTGCAGGGGTGGTACGAGCTGGTGCTGATCTTGTTGATGCCAAGGCGTTCGTAGATGGCGTTGGAGAGCTCGAGGTGAAGTACAGCCCGATGTCGGAGATGAGGGTAACGAGGCACCCCCAAAGAGGGATGTACTGGCCAATGAGGATGTCGACGGTGCCGGCGGCGGCGAACTGGGCTGCTAACACTGTGTACATGTCGGCGCGGCGGCTCAAGCGGTCGGTGAAGAGGAGGATGTAGGAGTTACCGCGTGGGGTAAGGGGCAGCGGGCCAAAGTAGTCGACGCTGACGGTGATACCGGGGATGTTGGGTAGGGACAGGGAGAGGGTGGGCCAGCGCATGGTTTGGCGCGAGGTCGGGGCACGGTGTTTCGGCGGTGAGGGGGGGTCTGCTGAGGTTGGGCCCTCGTTAGCCACAGGAATGTTGTCGTGGAGGCCATGGACGTTGGGGGCGGAAAGGGGCGGAGGGGGCTCCAGGGAAGGGTCGACAAGGGTGGAAATTGGCACTTAACTAATGGAGAAGAGGAGGTCCCAACGAGGCCCCCCGGTTCAAGCTCGGTGGCCCCCGAGCGCGGTATGATCTGGTGCCCATCGGAGACAAAAATTTCCGTGTCCGAAGGGGGATCATCGCGGGGAAGCATGTTGACCATGTAATTCCCGGTGAACACTGGAGCGCCGGATTGGCGCACCAGGTTGACCTCGACGAGGGTTGGAGTGGTCGAAAGCGAGATCGTTCGGGTGGCGGCATATCGAAAGTGGTAAACGTCTTCGATGGAACGGTCGTCCTGGATGAACGCGGTGGCTCCGTCGGGGTCGTGGTGCAAAAGAGAAAGCTCACCAAGGGATGGTCCGGGTGGCTGTTGGGGAAGCGTGGTGTATCAACGTCGCTCGAAGTGCGTCCATCAGTCCCGCCCAACAGGGATAGGGTGCTGCATAGTGTCCGGAGGGACAATACACGCCCACATGGCTAGGTGGTTGTGGGAGAGGTGACTCTCCGGAACTGTACGATAAGGCGGGTGGAACCGGAGGTGGTGAGGAGGGCGGAGGTGCCGGAGCCGCCCATGAACGGGGGGGCTCTGTGTCGTTCACACGTATCTGTGGCGGTGCCGCAGGCCTTCACTTTGTCCACCGCTCCAGCGGAGATACGCGTCTGCGACGAGCCTGTATCTAGTAGAGCGACGGCGATGTAGCGCTTAACGGCGTTAGGGCCGCTGTGAAAGCATACCCTGGTTGTGAAGGATGAATCGTCAACCTTCAGGACGCCGCTGAAGAGGCAGGGTCTATTTTCTGGTATTGTGGGCGCGGCAGCGATGGGATAGGTTTTGGCGGAAGGGGCAGACGACCGGGTAAAGTGATTCTCTGGGAATGCGTCTGGGGTGGAAGGAGGTAGGAGATGGGTCAGCAAGCAACTCGGTGAATGCTGCGGGGGAGTATCAACTGTCTCGAAGATACCATTGTCGGCAGGGTTTTTCGGGCGGAGAGTGGGGCGGTGCTTGTCGGCTCGTGGGGCCTGGAAGGAAATGGAAGGGGGGGGGGGGGGGGGAGGGGGGGAGCAAGATCCTGGCGGACGATCATCAGCATTGGACCTAATTCGCCCTGGGAGGTTAGACCCCTTCCACACCAAAGATTGAGAGGCCCATGGGTTTTCGGCCTCAAAAACTATGCCCCAGATGATGTCCTAAGGGCTGGCTTCAATCAGGATTTTGCTATCCGTCCCCAAGAGAGATCTGAATAAGTCTAGATTTTCGCCGAATTTGCTCAAGTTCACTTGACGAACGATGGAGAGGCGGTGCCGGACCCATACGTCGTCGTCGAAACCAGGCACGGCGCGCCCGAGGGCTTTCTGCTCAGCCGGGTCGGACGAGGCCATGATTTGATGGTGGCGCATTGTGTCGCCAAAACGTGCGGCCTTTCGCGCCATGACGAACTGCTCTGCGCAGTTGTAGTCGGTGCCTCCGTGTACGAAGTCCGACACACATCACTGTGAGAGGACGGAGTCACGTTTCCAGAACAGGTGAAGTTGGTTGGGCCTGAGGCTCCGGGTGTGTGCAGGCTGGTCCGGCAGTGGTGATGTGGCTGTCATGTAGACTGTCACATGGTGTCGTGGGGAGGGGAGCCGGGTCATTTCCAGCTGCGCTCCCAGTGTCTGCGGAGGAAATGGTTGGCCTTGCCGAATCTCTGGGAGGGTCTCGGGCGTAGCCGGAGACCTGGGAGTCACTGTTGAATGGCATCCTCGGGAGGGAAACCGGGTCAAGAGGTCCGACTGCGCTCTCGGCATCCGCCGGGGAAATGGCCGGCATTACCGAGTTTTAGGAGGGTCTCGGTCGTAGCTCGAGATACCCTAGGAGCCACTGTTAAATGGCGTCCTCGGGAGGGAAACCGAGTCAGGAGGCCCCGCTGCGCTCCCGGCGTCTGGGTGGGAAATGGTCGGTATCGCCGAGTTTCCCAAAGGGTCTCAGACATAGCCAGGGATACCCTGGGGGTCCCTGCTTGAGTCGGTCTTCGACTGGGAAGCTGAGGCCCACTCGCTAGGAGAAGCGATTCCTGGTATCCAGGTCCTCCGGTGTCCTATCATATTGCACGGCACCGGGTACGATGACGGGGCAGGCGGCTCTACGGATCTCCTGATCAATGGTGGTCGCGAGTTTTCCGCCCTTTGGGCTGGTCTACCCCCTAGGCCTAGGGATAGCAGTGTTGTCAGCATCTGGCGGTCAGCAGAGGTCCCGGTGTCAATTGCATCCTGGGATCCATCAGAAGCTGCCGCGGGGCTCGCGAACGTAGCGAGCAGAGCGGCCCAAATGGTTGAAAACCAGCTCGGTAAATGGCCCAGTTGAAGAGGCGGCTGAGCTGTGTACGGTACCGGAACTGCTTGTAGCCGTGGTCTTCGAGGCGTCGGGCAAGTTAATTACTCCTGCAGGACACTCGACAATGGTTGGTAAGTCCCAGTGTTTCTCATCGAGAAGAAACGTCGAGGCGAGCGTCCTTGTAAGGATCGACGTCGCAGCCCTCTCCGGCCCACACCTAAAAGGCAATCGCTTGAGCAAGATGATCAGTGGTTGAGCAAGCGGTTGATATCGAGCTCGGGTGAGTGGAGGGTCGTTGGGGGGCGGGGGTAGCTGTGGAGCGGACGTGATGAACACGGGTGTCTTGTGACCCGTGTGTGCTCGCAGAAGGTTCTGTTGGTGGAGGTGCGAATGTCACTCCACCATCGATCTCTCAGTTCGTCCGGAAGGTAACCGGCTGCCACTGGTTGCTGTTCGGCGTGTAGTTATTTGCCGAGGCACATGTTTGTCGCAGGAGTGGCTGCGGGGGTGCTTGCCGTAGGAGCTTGCACTGTCAGGGCTGTTGATGGTGTCGCGGCTACCGCTGCAGCCTCGAGGCGTCGGTGTTGAAACTGATGCCCGGGAGACTGTTGGTAGCCATCGTTGTGTCCTTGGTACCGGCGCGTTAGGCCGTGGTTATAACGGCCGTTGCCGCGGTTGTTGTTGTTGTTGGTGGTGGTGGTGGTGGTGGCGTTGTTGTTGTTGTTGTTGTTGCTGTTGCTGTTGCTGTTGCCGTTGCGGCGGTTGCGGCTACGATCATTGTGCTCCCGGTGGCAAGACAGCACGCGTTGTTGCCATTGACTGAAGCTTTATTCATCGCCGTTGAGCATGCTCAAGTCCGGGTTGAGGATGCCGGAGGTGTTGGTGAACGTTAGCTTGCACGATTTGAAGCTACGGTCGCGCCCTCCACAGTTGAGGCAGCAGTCACTATATTCCCGAAGAGCTTGAGTATGCTGGGTTTTGTTGAGCAACGTAGATAAAAGCGGGGGGTCGTCGGTGCGGAAACTCCTAAAGACGACGAAGACCTCCGGGAAGCATCTAAGCGGCCAGTCAGCAGCGTCGTCGAAAAAAAGATCGTGGCTTCCACCGTCGACGTTCAGACCGAAGGGGTTGACGAGGATCCTGGCGCGCGGTTGTGCGAATCACGTGACCGCTGCTGCTGGGCCAGGGCCGGATTCGTCGAGGAGTAAGTAGTGTGTCCACTGTAGGTCCAGGCGTGGAACTTGTCGCCGCTGATAGCCGGCGTATTGTTTGTTGCTCGACCTTTGAAAGCAGTCCATATGTCCTGAACGGTGGCATTGGGCTCCGGCGCGGTCATGAGGGAGCCATGGGATAAGCGTCAGCATCAGGGCCGGGAGATGTTGGCCGACGCTCGACCGGAAGTACTCCACGACCATGGCGTCGGTTGGCTTGAACACATTTTCCGTACTTTGTATATTGGAGACAACATCATCTGCCTCCCGAAAGTAGACGGCAAAAGCCGTGTTAGTAGGCACGCCGTAGGAGTATAGCTGAGTGAAACCGAGGCGTTTACCACTCGTATCGAAGTGCGAGGTGAGCAGGCGTAAAAGCCGTTTGAACGCCGAAGGCCCCTACCAGGTATTTGTCCTGCTCAAGGTAGTTGCGCACCTGAAGGCGAAAACTATCGATGAGGCGTGGAAGTTCCGACGTATTCCCCTTCGCGGAGGAGGGGGCCCTGCGGAAGCTTATGTGGAGGGGGATGTACCATCCCATAACCCAACGCTCGGATGTGAGGGAAAACGTCCCTGTCTCGTCGCAGACGGCGAGGATCTCCGCAGGAACCAAGTTTACGCTGGACAGTAGTCTTTCTAGAACTGCGGCAACGTCTACGACAGGGGGGAACGCGAAGCGGGTTATTACCTCCATGTTCCGCATGTGGACATTGTTGTAGTTCCGCCTAGTTGCGTCCAAGATTGCTGGCGTGGTGTCCGCCGCCGATTGCGCAGGCGTAGGCTGACTGGTTGCAGGAATACCGGGACCTGGTGTGGATGTAGGGGTAGGCGCCCGGCCACGCGTTGGAGTTGGTCGTGACTTGAGTCACGGCCTTCACGGTCACGGTGGGGTCTGCGTCCCTGAGGCATGTCGACGTCGCTGTTGCTGCTGCTGCAGTTGTCGTCGTCGATGCTGTGGTCGCTCATCCAAGAAGAGTGGTCGCGGGTCTGGCGGAAGGAGATGTGGCGGGTAGAGTGCTCCGCGATACGAGGGTTGTCGGTTTGGAGCCAACTAAAGGAGGGGCCGGGGCCGGTTGTTGAATGGAGGCGGCGAAGAGCATGGAGGGGAGTGTTCGTTGCGGCCATGATCTCGGTAGTTGGTCAGGTTACAGCGTGACCCGCTGCATACCGTTGGGTCTTTGTTTCGTGGAAAGAAGCCCAGCAGGCGATGTGCCGCCGACGAAACGTTGTGGGTAGACGATCCGCGAGTGTTTTGCATACACTCAAGCGTAACGCTGAGGAATTGCAGCCCAGTAGCTTGAAAGGCGGAGACTGTTGGGTGCAGGGGGGCGGTTGTAGTAGTATTGGCAGGAGCAGATTGCGTTGTAGCCGGTGGCAGCTGGTCGGGGCTCGCAGGGGTGGGGGCGGCTACTACCGTGCGCGTCGTCTCTAGCACGGCCGGGCAAAGCGGAAGTTGAGGGCTGGGTAATCGATTGGTTATTTTACCCCTGTATAATAGCACGCGTCAGAAAGGGTTCATCATCAAGCCCCCAAGCTGGTGGCGAAGCTGGTGGCAGAGAGCTTGGTCGCTTGTACGGCCAATTCGGTTTGCATCAGGATTTTTGTCAGTACCTTTGACGGATGGAAATGGGCTCCGCTTGAAGCGGAAGGACGGGAAGCGGCGAGGGGAGGGGAGGGGGGAATAGGGCGAGGGGGGGCGGGGAGGGGGGGGGAGAGGAGGGGAGGGAAGGGGGGCGGACGGAGGGGGGGGGGGGGGGGGCGGACGGGGTGAGTTGTGACTTCCATTGTAGAGATTATAGAGGATGGGGAGAATGAGTCCTGGTCGGCCATATGGAATGAGTGCAGCTTGAACTGAGTCTCTATAATTCAATTTGAGAGTCTGTAACTTGAAGGGAGCCTGCAACGTTATCGACATCTGAAATTCGAAAGGAGTTTGCCACTTGAGAGAGTCTACTACTTGAAGAGAGTCTTCGACTTGAGGTAAACGCGAGGAAGTAGAGATGGAGGCAAAACAAGGCTGTCAGGAGTTCGTCGAGTGGATCCTGTCGTCGACGAGTAAATCGTTTCAAGGAAGGAAGATGTTGCGCCACGGGAAGAATGGTCTCCGTATTTAGTTCCGTTTCGCTTTGATTCGTGCGACAAGTCACGAACGAAGGGAGGGAAACACATGCGAATCCAGGTTGGAAAATATCTGCACCTCAAAAGGCTGTGGAATAGTGCGGAATGATCCGTAGAGGAGCTGACACCTGATATTGAAAGGTGAGTGCCAGCACAAAGAGGTCGGGGGGGGTGGCTGCAATTCGCTTCGAGTGAGCTCTCCGACTCGGATAGCTTGAGTCCGGCCCCTGGCATCCGACAACGCCGCTTGCTTCCTTGCGTGTTTACCTTGGCAGACGGACGCAGAAGTATTCGAAAGTCCTCGCGCAGAGAGCCCGCCCTGCGCAAAGTCCACGGAAATTCCGTCGCAAAATGAAATGGTGGATACCAAGGAACAGAAAACCTCGATGGCCCCCGCAAGCGCTACAAGCTACAGTACGAACGGGGTCGAGAGCCCGAACGCTGCCATGGCTGGTGCGTGCATCCGCGCTACGAGCACGAGAGCCCGAACGCTGCCGGGGCTATTGCATGCATCTGCAAGGCAAGAGCGCCGGGCTTGGAGGACGCAGTCGTTGGGGTTGTTACACGTCCCAGCTAAAAGCAGCAGCACCCGTGGGTGATCCAAAAGTCCACGACCAGCACCCAATTCAGCGCGGTGTTGAGGGTTGTATATTGTGTGTCATCCTCAGGGTTTAGGCGCTATTATCACAGACATACATCTATCAGCGTGGTGACGGCGCTTCGGATACTCACCCTCGAGACATCGGGAGGACTCGCCCCTCCCGCCGGCAGAATACAGTTTTCAGGACGGTTCACGGGTCGTAGGTCAAAACTCAGCGCGTCGGGGCGGGTGGGATCACTCGATAACCCGTCATACTTTGAATACCTCCTGCCCCGACCCGTGATTATTTTCTTAAAACCCTCTTGATCCGACGGCTTGGATCAGAGAGCAACACGTTTTATGTTGGTTGGATCACTCTTTTGGTGTCATAACGACTCAGACAACGGCCTTAAACGGCGTGAAAAACATCGTGGTTCGGGTGCGCATGGGCCTCTACACGAAGTGTAAGCAGTGTCATCGATATCGATCGCAGTACACCCAACGAAACATTGATGAGTCGAACGGAGCCTGACTACACTCGAGTGAGAGGCCAGTGGGGGGGGGGGGGGGGGGGGGGGGGGGGGGTCAAGTATGTAGGCTTTTCGGACCTTAAAGCAGGGAAGAGGCCGAAAAAAAAAAAAACAACACTTTACTATAATATTGGCTCCGCGGGACGTGAGTAAACCTGAGGAATAACATTGTCAATTGCCCTCAATGAAATGCATTCGAGCGCTGTTCTCAGTTTGCTAGTCTTCTTTTTGTGAAGTCGCAGTTGGAGCTGGTGCGAGTGTCGAGAGAGACCAGTCGGCACCGGCACAGACGGCACCCCATAGCGGGCTGGCTTTGGCTCAGACTGAACGTCTTCTCCTTTTTCTTAAAACCAACGCGCTTCGCGCTTCGCGCTCTTGGCTCCTCGGGACCAAGTAAAACCTGAGGAATAGCATTACTTTTCTCCCGCGCCATTTATATATTTTGCTCTTTTCTTTAATATCTCCCTCCTATGCTGTAGTTGTAACTCGGATCCAGGATCCCTTCCACCATCCCCACTACGTACGGTTCGTGCCTCGCATTTTTATCGCGACAAGACTTTAACTTTTTTTCCCCTCATCGACTGGCGATACAAATCTTTCACGAGCGATAGATAACATTTTTGAAGCGATTTTTAACATAATCTCGTAACGAAAAGGAAGTTAAGGCAAGAATGCCACGTGTCTCACCCTCAAAACTTGTGGTAGAGGATGGGGTTTCCGCCTGCACCCGTTCCATGTTGAAGGGGCAAGTTAGTTGACATTCGCTTCAAACTAGAGATATGCTGCAAAATAAATCCCACACAAATTCCGGGTGATGCTTTCCCCCAAAAAACGTTCATCTGGTACGTGTTTGTCTGTGCGTAGTATGTGTGGTTCCACAGCTGTAGCTGTATTGCTTGCAGTGTTGCCTTTTGGCAAAACTAACGGGAGTGCATGTGAACATGGGAAGCGTTGCTCTCATCACGGAGAAGGGTAAGCAAGCGAACGTTAAGTGTCAAATCCCGTGCAACACCGCATCGCATCGGCATGAAGCTCAAGAAATCCCGTGATGACCCAGCACAAAAAAAAAAAACGATCAAAGAGTACTATTATGCAAGGCCAGGAGGGCCTCGGGTAAAAAAAGTAGCTCCCACAATTGTCACCAGTACAAATTAAAAAACAACTTTTTTTTTGCCAAACACTTTACTTGCATACAAAGCGATACAGCAGGCTTTGATTTCGAAACCACCCCTACACAGTACTTGCACTCCCAGCACCAATGCCCAGAATATTTGCCAACACCATTGCTTGAAAAAACAAACGAAAAACGTACCCAAATATTACGACGCTTTTCACCAGAGAAGACAAGATTTTGGCCTAGCGGTGTGTGCACGCACGAACGCATCAAAAACTCTTTGACACAAAGCCCCCCCCCCCCCCCCCCGAGAAAAAAACACCGTTTTTTGCACAACACACTGCTGATCATACTGCACGTTCCACAGCCAGCTTAAAAAAATGGATGCCCAGTTGGTTCTCTCCGCCAATGAACGACCAAAAATCAAACATATTTACAACAAATACGGAGGCGTTTGATAAAGACAAGACAATGCAATCTACTCAACCCCTCCTCCACAAACCGCTACCCGACCGGCCTGGCAACAAAACCTACGCAGCCCTTCTTCGTCCACCGCCGACCGTAGCTCCCACGGGCTGGAGCAAATTGAACATTCCCGTGCCAAAATCGCCGACGCGTCCCATCACAATCCTAGCCGAGGGGGACTTGAGCTTGTCGCTGTTACCGGCGACAGCAGCCTTGGTCATAAATTCCGCGGTAGTCTCGAAGCTCATCTGCAAGCAAGGCGAGGAGAAATCCGACATTCCCATGCGGTTCATCGCTCGATAGCCTCCGTTGAACGTCATGTGGTCAGCCACCAGACCCAGGTGACGAGGGTCGACTGCGATACCGTAGGCGCCGAAGACGTTGGTGATCTCGGCGACGATCGATGCTCGGGCCGCTTCCACGCCGTACGTCTGACCCACCGCGTAGACGTCGTTACTCGTCAGCTGTTGCAAGGGTGGGGCGCGAAGGTGTGAAGGAAGATAGGGGTGGAACGACGAGTCAATTAGCCTTTTCAAAGTTGGACACGTTTTGGGGTACAAACTACTTGGTTTTAGAGTTGGTTATTGTTGCTGTATTGATTCGTAGATAATCAATAGCAGAGGCTGACTTGATTCTTTTTAGTATCAATACGTCACCACTGCACAAAATAACCTACAGTGGTAGTCCTAAATACACTGCCATACTCGTATATACACGGTATTTTTAACATGGTAGAGGTTAAAATAGCCTACGAACGAGTATCTGCAAACAACTTTAGTTCAGGTTGATACTTCGGATAGCGCGCACCATCGCGACTGTCCCACCTACATACAAAATCCACCAATTTACAAAAAACACAAGACTATGCAAACGACAACCTCCTCCGAAAAAAAAACGAGCGGTTGCGGCAAATTCAAGTGCGCATCGACAGCAAGAACAAGTGGCGCGCACTGCTTACAGACCATCTCTCGCCAAATCCAAGTGCATTGGAGGAACGAATACGCCTCAAGAAAAAACGAAAAAAACGGCTCACCACTACGGAACAACGAGAAAAACAAACAAAACACGAAAACAATATCACACCACACAACAAAACAAACTACAGTAGACCAACTGCTTGCGCACCTTGTTAAGATCGAGGATGCCGTCTTCACCGCCCTCCTTCAGTTGCCACACCGTCTCGAATGAGCTTCCCTCAAGCTGGACGGCGACGCCGCTCTTACCATCCGTGATAACATCAACCACAAAAGCGCCGCCGATGCCCCTGTGAGAGCGAACCATCGTCTTCTCCGCGGCGGTCTCAGCGAGTCCAACCATCAGAAGGCGGCGCATGCTGTAAATGAAGTTCACGGCGGGCGAGTTGGGTTGGGCGAGGGGGTAAGAAGCCGAGCCCACGAGAGGGAAAACATAAAAAAGATAAAACTAAGCATTTGAGGCAGGGCTTCTTGCAATAGGCTTGATTGTTGGGTACTGTAATCTAACCCTCGAGTGTCACAACAAAGGGCTCACGGTAGGGCCTGCAATAGGCTCGACAGTTGGGTACATACGACTGTGTCACCTAATCGGCGAGTGTGTCACATCCACCTGATTTTCGACGTGACATCACCTTCACCAGAACTGCAAGTCATCCCCCAGCCCACCAATCGCGACTGGTTAGAGACTCTACTCCCCTCCCTCCCTCTGCCCACCTTGCTGGCAGCCGCACGGTTATCTCCACCTCCCCGGCCTTCTTGTTCTTGGTGATCCCCTTGAAGTGGCGCGCGCTTGACAGGCTAGCGGGTAGGTTAAAGTAATCCTTATCGTCCTCATTTCGATCGCCAACGAAAGACCCCGCCGTATCCGTACCCTTTTGATCGTAGCCGTCGTGTCCTGCCTGTCGTCTATCGTGGTCATCATAGCTGTCGGTGTCGGTTTGACCTCCGTCGGACTCGTCGCCGTCTAAGAAGCCATCCCCTTCTTTTCCGCTCATCGCCTACAAAAACAACAAACGGGCAAAAAAACTAGTAAGATCGCCTGGAAAAAAAGACCCCAAACAAAACGAACCACAACCGATTGAAAAAAAAAACTAAGAAGGGGGGATGGGGGTCCGTGAGACCAGGACTCTTATATATACCTGGTGAACAAACGAAATATTTACAATTCAGCGCCGCGCATTGAATTGACACACGGCACGAAATTTGAACGTGGAAGTGTGGTGAGCTTAAGCTACACCGGTATTTTACCAATCCGCGGGAGGATAGAAAAAAAAACACAGGTAAAAAAACAAGATGGGTAAAAACCCGAGTCGGGTCCTCGAGACCACGGCACAGAGTCATACTTACCAGCCAATACTTCGCGAAAAAAAAAGGGCCAAACGTCGGCTCCGTGCGTACTTGCAGGGCGCAAAGAGTTCCTCTCGCACAGCTACAAAAACTGAGCTCTCATGGTCAAAGGGCCTCCGGCCCGCCGCAAGCTAAACCTATTTCCGACGCGTAGAGACTTCCGAGTCTCGAAAAGATCACATATCCTACACGACAAATATGCCGCCGCTTTCCCAGCAGCGTTCCCATGGGGCTCAACCACCGCTGCAAAACGGTGGCCATGCCATCGGGAGGCGACAGAATATACGGCGTCCTGGTGTTTTGATCTTGCTGTGCGAATGATAGGAAGGGGTCACAGAGTTGGACGGAAGAAAAATCCTTGGAAAATTCTCCCACCTCCTCGACCACCACCTGAGAATTTTTTCAGCGTATCCTCTCGGGAATGTTTCGGGGCACCAGCCAAATCACGAATACACCTTCATGCGCGCCATTCAAGGCGTGCCAGTTATTAATAATCACTCCCGGCGAACTTCTGCACGAAAAAAATAAAACTAGGGCTCTCTTCCGTAGGGAGGCGTACGGAACAAAATAATGCCTGACGGGCACCGGACGGGCGAATGACTCACCTTCCAAATAGCCTTCTCTTCCTCATCCATGCCACCATAAGAGGCTTGTTCCTTCTGCTTGCCGAACTTGAGGGTTCCTTGTTCCTCGTCTTCATCCTGACAGACCAAAAAGCAAAAAAAAAAAAAAAAAAAAAACGTACGCAACGCCAAATTGTTCGTTCACGGTCAAGGGTTTGAAAAATATGGGGCACCCCAAGAACTTTTACGTAACGTGAACGCAAATACGCAAACTAGCATGCGACGAAGGAGGGTGAGGGGGGGGGGGGGGGGGGGGGGGGGGGGGGGGGGGGGGGGGGGGGGGGGGGGGGGGGGGGGGGGGGGGGGGGGGGGGGGGGGGGCAGAGAGGTAGTCGAAAGCCTTGTTCAAGTGCTTCTCTAGAAATAGAAACCCCCTCGATCTGCGGCCGGACCAAACAGGCATCAACCCGTAACCAAAGAAAGAGACAACAGAAGAGCGAGCGGACTACAGCGCTCTCTCATGTACGATGACGTTTCTCTCCAGCAAGCCAACGCGGGAACAAAAACCTAGACCCGTTGTAAAACATCAAGAGAACGTGCACTCGGAAGACAAAAAAACACCGGGAAAAAAAAAATAGGGGGAATATTTAGGGGGAAAAAGGGATCAGCATGAAAATGTACCATCGCCTCGGGGCGGAGCCAGCCTTAGGGTCGAAAATAGAGGCTGAGGCCCGCACGGTAAGCAATGGTTTTTCGTGTACCTGCCACTCGCCCAGTACACTGGGGAGGGAGGCGTCCACTACTTCTTGAATGTTCCTGCCAATTTCAGAGTCGTGGTCAAAGCGATAAAGCTACCACAGCCTCAAGTTTCAAGCAGGGGAAGCAAAATCCAGTCATCACTCCCTGCAACAAGAACAAAAGTATCTGGAAATATGAACCTAAAAAGACTTCGTACAACAAAAAGAGAAACCAGGAACGCAGAACGACTGACATTTGTGCTTCGTATTCTCGTGTATGATTCAATCCAGCAGTACGTAATAAATTTCAAAAGTAATGCCTTACGTACCCTTTGCAGTTGAGCGCCCCCAACGAAATGAAGGACACACGACTCCCGCACGACAACCCGCACAGAAAACAGTGCACGGGAGAGGAAGTCCCAAAAGCGATGAGAACAAAATACACGCGAGATTCAAGAGGAATGACATGTCCCAACTTTTGGGGGTGTTTTGATTTTACTCACGTCGCTCTCATAGTCGGCATCCGCTTTCCTGGCCTTCTTCATGCTGTCTCTCAGGGCCTGCCTCGCGAACCCGGCGTCTTCAGTCCCGCCGTCCTCTTGTTCCTCGCCCTTTCCGCTGAGAAAAAAAAAAAACGCCCGAACATCACAAATGTATGACGAGAGGGGAAACAGAGCCGCGTTACAATTGTCGATCACCAGCGGCAAATCTAAAATCAACTCCCAACTCTTCTTTGGGTGAGATAATCACCAACAGGCATTGACAAAAAACATGGTGCTGATATATATTTTTTTTTAAACTAGGCGCCGAAGAGTGGAGTCACCTTTTCGAAATATTTGAGATTGACGCAAGCAGCGCGCACTGAACAAAAGGAGAGACGAAACACATATATATAAATAATCAGACACAAAGCAACACTGGCATACAAGAGGAAGACAGCAAGCGACCGGCGACTACGCACAACCACCGTATTCCCCAAGCCGAAACAAGGCTCAACACTGTCTACTTCTAATGTCGGCCAAGTGGGATAATGAAGGCCGCCACAGCCCCGGGCTTTCAAACACGAAAGGAAACCCGGGGCCGCGGCCCTCCAGCATCTCGGCCGATATTTGCTTTACCTCTTGGAACGAAGCGACCTGCCCATATCAGCACGGAACTTTCGCATAAAAAGTTTTGACCCGTGACCGGGGACAGGCCCTCAGATATACGAGGAACACCTACATTTGTAAGTCAAAAGGGTGTGACCTGTGCTTCAATTATGCGCACGAAAGTCAAAAGCGGTGCTTCAATCAAACGCACATATATGAGTCGAAGCTGCGGCCATTGGCGCTCTCATCTCTTCCGCAAAACAACTCTGGTCGAAAAAATAACCTTCGTTCAGTGTTCACATCAGAGTCCAAATGGATATCATTTTCTCAAACAGAGAGAGTGGTCAACTGCAAACTTTAATACCTGGTATCACTCAATCTCTAGTGCCCGTATCGTATACCACGCACATGCCTGGTATCCATTGCCCAACCGACACCACCCATGCCCCGTCCACACCGACCCAACCCAACGTAGTCTTGTCTGCACTAAAAAAACTTTTCATTACGTAGGAGGCCACTATTAAAAAGGCCAGGGCCACAGCTTACGATTACGAGTGCGTACCTAGGCTGGGAGGGAACTTTTGTGGTAGTCCCGGCAGCCTCGGAAATTCTAGTCCCCGTCCTCCTCAGGTCGGCAGCTATGGCCGAGAGCAGGTTGGGTACGAACAACGAGCTGATAATCCGACAAACCTGCGCGCGCAAGGGGGACAGACAAAACGAATCGAAACAACAGTAATCAATAATTACAATCCAAGACAATCGATCGTTTTCCACCAAGCAAACACTACACATCCTTGCCCAAATTCCGAAGGACGCATAATCCACCTTTTTCAACAGCAGCGGGCAGTTTTTGTTTGTTTTTTTTATTCCGAAGGTATTCAACACTCTCTTCACAAGCAATCAGTCACAAAATTTCGAACGACAGAACGATTTTGAGCAGGGAAGACCACCTCAAAATTCCGAACGCGATCGACATCTTGATGCTTGTTATGTTGTCCTTGTCGCTGTGGCGGGTCCGGCCTCCTTAGACATTCATTTCTTTCCAGGGATATTGGTGCAGTCGAGGATGCTGAAAACAAAGTATACCCTCCAAGACTGCACTCCGTCGTGGGGACAAACTACTTGGAATCACAGTAGGACTTCGATTTCTGCACAGCAGTGCAATCCCAAATGCGTGGTGAAATGGATTCAGGAACTTACCGTCTTGAAGTCGATTCCAAACGCCTGTTTGGTCAGCTTCGACGGGAATATCCGCAGGCAGACCGCATAGTGACGCTCCCACAGACCCTGTTGACCCGGAAAATAGAGAAAACAATCAACACGCAACAAAGAGTACGCCGAGACAGGAAAGAAAAAACAATGTTAATCACGCGAAATCGTTTCCGTGAGCGCCACAAGCCCGAGAAAAAAAAGTTGCATGTTCCAACAGGTGAAAACCTAAACCTATGAGAAAAAAAAACAGAAACAAATGTTGGCAAAGTGGGATAATGAAGGCCGCGACCGCCCCAGGCTTCCAAACACGAAGAAACCCGGGGCCGCGGCCCTCCAGCATCTCAGCCATGATAGTTTAATTTTCCTCTTGGAACGGAGAGACCTGCCCAATCGGCGCACGGAACTTTCGCATAAAAAGTTTTGACCCGCGACCACGGCAGGCCCTCAGATACGCGAGGCACTCCTTCGAGAAGAGCTCTGATCCAAATCAACGCCACAGAGTTGGCAACACACCAGATTCAAGGCAAGCTGAACCAAGTACCCACAAAAAGAATATGAGGTAAATATTTTACCCTGATAGCATAAAACCAAGAGACATTTTTCCACAAAAAAGACAGGTAAAAACCCGTGGCTACACCAGCCTTTCCGCTTTCCCGACCGACCACCAATCTTGCCCCCACCCCTAGGCTATAACTAAAATGTGGTCTGTACGTTCCTCTCATGGTCATAAATGACGCTTCAGAAACATTACTGCTGTTGGGCGCGACGCACGCACCGTGTCACCCTTGACCAAGCGTTCCCGGACGACGATGCCCCCCTTGTTGTGCAAAAGCAGAGATAGCGACAATCGCGATAACCTCAGTGCTAGCGAGTTTGCCGCCTCCCGAGAAGCGCCTTTCCGGAGGGGAACCACCGTGGAAGGCGTCTGTCAAACGTCGGCGATAGTAGAACACGAAAGAAAACATAAAAAAGACCACCAAATACATTTAGCGTGTGACATCAAATCACGAGGCAAAACATGTTGCACCGTGGGAAGGTAGAGGGCAGGCGAAGAGACAGACAAAAAAAAAACGCGACGAACTCGAGCGTTAACGGTGTCAAGCGATAAAAATAGTCGAAAACAACCACCAGTTGTAGATCAGGTATGCTTACACATATATGAATATGTACTTCGTGAAATCGAAACAAAACTCAAATGATAGACACACACCTTCAGGCTCTTCGCAGCTGTCATGATGATCTCCCTCAGCCTCGGGATTCCCAGCGTAACATTAGCCCCGCCGTGGCCGGCAAGATGGAAGGTGTTCAGGGTCATCTGCGTCGATGGCTCTCCGACCGACTGAGCGGCGATCGACCCCACTGTCTCTCCAGGCGTGGCCAGACATCGCATGTACTTCACCCACATCAAGACCTGAAACGCCTCTTTGAGCGATACAGGGGGTGCGTATTTACCGTCCCCTGGCGCGACGCCTCCTGCGTCCTGGCCAGAAACAACGCCTTTCAAAGACGGGGGATCGCTGTCCAAGAAAGCCTGAAGGGAGCTCTGGAAAGCCTCGCTCACACACCTGATACATGAGGACAATTTGTTCCATGTACCCCCCACAGTCGAACAAGCAACAAAAAGGGAGAAGTAACACCGAATCAACGAAAAACATCGCGTACGAAAAACTTTGCAGCAAACAAAAAAGGCGCGCGAACACGAACGCGACACTACGTAGAGTACCTACGCAACGCGGGAGGAAGAAGCTTCAATGCACACTTTCAGGTACCAGGAACCACAAAGTACCCTTGAATTCAAGAAGCCGAGCATACAGCAAGTATTCCCCTATTATTTTACCCAACAGAACAAATGGGGAACGTCACACATAAAATGAGCAGATTACGAAGAAAATTCTTGGAGAAAAAACTAACAAGTATCACGTACTCGTGAAGTAAATTGAAAAAGGACTGACACGGACATCTGAAATATGCCGCCGCTTTCCCAGCAGCGTTCCCATGGGGCTCAACCACCGCTGCAAAACGGTGGCCGTGCCATTGAGAGGCGACAGAATATACGGCGCTCTGGTGTTTAATCTTGCTGTGCGAATGATAGGAGGGGGGTCACAGAGAAGGACGGAAGAAAGCTCCTGAGAAAATTCTCCCGCCCGCTCGACCACCACCTGAGAATTTTTCAGCTTTCTTGTTTTGCAACGAACAGGTTCATGTACTCATACAAGCCTTACGATCTCCGCGTCGATTTTACTGTAAACAGCACACGCAAGAACACACAGATCGAACCACAAGCACCAAAAGCTTTTTTAGTTTGGGAGAGCTGACCCCGCAAGTCAAAGCTGTGCCTAGTTTGATATCTTACCGCTATCGCATTACGTACAATACTAGACGCTACCGGGTGCCGTTCCCTTCAAATAGACCCTCAGAAACACAGGTGTCTCTATAATTATCCACACGTCTAAACAGAAATTCAGTGGTTTGTATATTAAGAGTCATCGTCACCGGGTCGTCTTATCGCACAGGAAACGGCACACAACTCAGCGAAATCCCACAGCTCTAATTTACGGTAATGAAGGTCACACTGACAAAAAACGTGGTGAAAGCGCACTTGCCTACCAGAAGCCAACACAAGAGTGTATATTACGGGGGTACATAGTTAACAGGACCTATGGTATACATAGAAACCTATATATTTACATATTTTTACTATTACGGGGGTCCATAGTTAACAGGACCTATGGTATACATAAAAACCTATATATTTACCTATTTTTACTAACAAAATTTGGTCCCGTTAACTATGGACCCCCGTAATAACAAAATTTGGTCCCGTTAACTATGGACCCCCCTTATAGGATACTGGTATACATCATACACGGCGCACCAAGGTAAAATCTTCATCATTCGGTGTGTCCCTAAACACGCACGCTAAACCCTTGTTGACTCTGCATCCGCGTTCCGGGCGTAAAATATATATGTATGAACAGGAAAACATACAAGGGTAGCCGGAAATAAATATACTAACCCAACAGTTTGTTCGTTCAATTTCATTCGCTTTTCCCCCATTTGTTTTCTTCGCTTTTCTTATCTCCCTCACAATAAAATACATGAAAGTCGTAACCAGATCCCTAGCAGGCTTTTCCTTCCCCTCCTCACTGCCGTATGTTTTGTGCCCTTGCATTTTCATCTCTATTTCCTTGTCGACTCACGTCGAATTTCTGCAAAATATTATACTCAACACCGTATTTCAAGTGACTTGTCCCGAAAATGGGAGCAGTGGTAAAAACATGTTTGAATCTACTACTGTAGCGTCACTCACCCCAAGTTTTTGTTGACGCTTAGCGTCGACAGAACAGGGTCCGCAAGTTTTCCACCACCGTCTTTGCGCAGTAAACGCCTCTTTCGTGATCTCCGGAGGGGGGGTGCGCCCCCGTTCTCGCTCTCTTCATCGTCCTCCGCACTTCCGGCATCAGCGTGGGAGGGCTGTTCCGTCACTAGAGGGATTTTCTTTGCCGTTGCCCCGTCGTCCTTGTACCTGATGGCGGTCGACAATATCCAATGAAAGGACAGCGAACGTACACAACAAAAAATCAGTATTGTCGGCGTACAGACGCGCGGTCGGTGACTTCGTATGTGGCCTGTTCAACTGAAAAACTCAAACCGTAATCAGCAAAGAACGAGTGCGTCAAAATTAGCACACTTTGGCGTATGAAGCCCAACACAGTCTACCGCTGTAGTGCTTGTATCCTACGGCACCATGACAGCGCGTCAACAACAAACGCAAGATCCACTGCGCCCCGATAACGTTTCTAGTGCACGGCGCCACTCTCACCAGTTGTCAACCAAAACGAAACGGTAGTGTTGACCACCGTGTCCCACCAGCGTACTACCGCCAATCCCACCATTGGTGTTCAGATTGTCTCAAATATGTCGACTTCGCTCGATCAAAGGCTTGACCCTTTTAGGACTGCAGTTCCGTTTCGGGGACAAACTACGTAGAACGAGTGGTCCGTCCTCAAAACGGGACTACAGTTTGCCCTAAAAAGGATTATCAGACTTTCTCGTCGAGACCAAGTGGTCCCTCCTGATGACAGCTTCCGTCAACATGCATTATTTTCCGTCACCTTTTAAAAGCTGTCTGCCTCTCGGAACAAAGCACAATTTTCGGTGAGTCGGGTCAATGACGACGACGTCTATTTAGTGGGGGGAAAAAACAAGAAGGTATACTGACGGGGCTTTTGATCCCTCCAGATAAACAGCTCCCGTCAGCAACCATGTTTGTTCGTTTTCCCCTTCTAGTTGTCTGCCTCCTTGATCGAAACACAATTTTCGGCGAGTCGGTAAAGGAGGAATACACCTAAAAGGAAAAAAACAGAAGGGGAAAAACTAGAATGGCAAGCTGACGGGGCTGGCTGCTATCAAGAGGGACTGCACCGTCTTGACGATCGTCTTTTGATGTTCTGACCGAGCGGGCGAATTTTTTCGACAACTCTCAACACCAATGGCAGGAATAGCGGTACGTTAGTGGGACATTGAGGTCAGCACTGTTTTCAGTGTGGATGAAAATTGATGATAGCGCTAATATTAATAGCAACTCCGTTTGTTACCGGTGCGATATTTGGTACACAAAACATAGAAATTGGTAGTTCGCTTTTACATGATACAGTACGTGCCAGCAACAGTCCCAACAGATTTGACCACCATTTCTCACCTAACGCTGTACAGCGCGGTTTTCTTCCCCGCATTCCTAACCTTCAACACCTCCGCAGGGTGCCACCCATCCAGCAGGTCCGCCTCGCCCCAATTATCCCCCTTGCCCCCCCCTCGCACGCGCCTTCTAGCGAGCACCGACTCCCCTTCAACAAACACCGCCGCCAAACCTGTTCCCTCCGCGTCGATGTCGCTCGACTGCGCTTTCAACGAGAGCTCTTTCGCTGCCGCGATGGAAGCGTGGGCTCTAGTGGCTTGTCGGGGGTCGAACCCCGTGTCCGCGGCGAAGGTGGGCGTGATTCCGTGCTTATGTCGGAGCGCGTGGATGTTTTGGGCGAGGAAGCCTAACTTTGGAGAAGACAAATACCTGTCAGAAAGGAACAAGTGCATGGTGGCGGAAAATATTACGATAGGCTAGTATATAGTGGTAATTGGGTCGGTTGAAGAACGGTTTTTTTTTTGGTAACTGATGCACAAGACGCCCTTCCCGTTCGGACTGGGGACTGCAATGGAAGGTTGGACTCACTTGGTCTGGACGGTGTCGATGCCGTCCTCTCCGTACAAGAACTGGTGAACGCATCCCTCCCCGTCCCGAACCGTGTTGTCGTACCCCACCTGTCGATTGTCGAACCAAAGCCCAGACACAACACATTGGGGTAAGGACAGCAATGTTACAGGGAGAAGCCAGCCAGGTTCCTCATAATCCTACCAATAGACTCGTACTGCCAGCTGATGCTTTCATGCGAATATCCTTAGTCGCCTGCCTAACAAAGAAACAAAAGGGCATGATCACTGACGCTTACAAATGTGTACGATCCCGAGCTCCCACGACTCAAGCCTCGTGACACAAAGACGATCGCATGTAAATATCTTCCGCACTTCACAGGATGTGAGCGTTACACGAAAAATCTAGAGACCAAGCATAGAGCAAAAAAAAATCCCTACGTACTGACCGTTTGTGTCGGTAAGCGTCGATACGACTGTACCTTGTATTGTATAAACAGAAATTCGGTGGTGTTTTCGAAGAGGTGTCATCACCGGGCAAGGAACGCCTTGCACACAATACGAGCATACCAGGTATGTATCATGACATTGTAACACTCGAGGCACGAAAGAGCCGTCATGACTTGCAAGCTTGTCGCCTGATTGGAGCATTAAGCACGTCAACAGAAGTGCGCCGCGAAAAAAGACCCAGATACATAGCCACGTCAACAACCGTGTTCAACGCATGACACGATATGCCCCTTTGGGTTAGTCAAGTTCAAAACCAGACTGAAAACATTCCTCAACAAGGATCTTTTTTCATCCAACTTCGCGCCCTGGTTTTCGACAGCAGCAGGTCGGATTTTCTATGGGCGCACCTTGAGCTCCTCTAGGTGTTTGACAAGGCAGCGCTGCAGATACCCAGACCTCGACGTTTTGACTGCCGTATCAACCAGTCCCTCTCGCCCGGCCATGCAGTGAAAGTAGTATTCCTTCAAGGGTGAAAACCACAGCAATCAAGCGAAAGTACAGCAAAACAAGAACGGACAACAAAACTCAGTGGAAGAATGGATCGCCAAATTGGAATCTTTGCGCCACGCTCTTTGCATGTCGAACAAGCTCTGCTGCTCAGAGCATATGTGGATCGTCAAACTTTAATCGTTGGGCCACGCTCCACTCGTCGTCATTTTTTCCAAAAAAAGTAAGAAAAAACTCTGAATGCAAAGGGAAATATTAAGCTCGAAGGCTATAAATAAAATACGTAGGGTTACTAATCCAGCCAATATCGACCAACACAGCAATCCGACCTCCTGCTAGAGATGAAAAACGGGACATCTTGAGACTCCGACAGGGTGTTGAAAAAAACTAATAGTCATGGAAGTGTACAAGGAGACCTCAGACTAACTTGGCGCGACACCACAGTTCGATGGCCAAAGCACTAGAATAGCAAAGAGGCTGTAACTCGAAAACGGAAAAACAATCAAAAAAGCCCAAAAAAATATGCCGCCGCTTTCCCAGCAGCGTTCCCATGGGGCTCAACCACCGCTGCAAAACGGTGGCCAAGCCATTGGGAGGCGACAGAATATACGGCGTTCTGGTGTTTGATCTTGCTGTGCGAATGATAGGAGGGGGTCACGGAGGAGGACGAAAGAAAATTCACAGAAAATTCTCACGCCCCCTCGACCACCACCTGAGAATTTTTTCAGCTTCGGTTTCTTCGATTTATCACGGGAAAAATGGCATATCTTCAACGCCAAGTGAAAACTTAATACACGTCCCTGCCATGACCACAGCGGTGGACATATACTATTAATACTACAACGCATACTATCGTTGCTACTGAACATGTAACCTTACCAGCACTGCCGGGTGCCTCAAACAAAACCCTCAGAAACACAGGTGTCTCTTTGAATATCCACACGTATAAACAGAAATTCGGTGGTTTTATATTCAAGAGTTATCGTCACCGGGTTTTTCCTTGTAAAGGTGGCTTCTCTTAGACTACCCCGGCAAACCTCAAGCAAGTCACCTTGACCCACGTGAACCATCGCCCAATCAACGCCGAACAAATGCAGTAATACAAAAGAGCACCAGAAAACCAAACGTATCACACCTGAGGTCGGATGCCCGTCAAGAAACGGTCGGTGATGAACCCGTTTGCTCGAGGGCTCGGTTCGAAGGCTTGAAAGCTAGGCAGTGATTTCCCGGACACCATCACTGGCACTCGTCGACCTTCTAAGGCCTGCTGACCTAGCGCGCAAGACACCTGTCATCACCACCAATGAGCGGACCGTTGCGGCTGGGGGGGTTAAAAAATGGCGTGGAGAAGGAGAAACAGAGCGTAACACGGAACACATCAATTGTGCAAGAACCTCGAGCAATAAAATAATAACGTACTCGTTGGAAACTACTGTCCTAGAACCATTTTGGGCGTAATGAGAATGGTCGTCAACGACAACGTCTTGCAAAAAATAGTGGATTGTGTACGACCTACTTGAAAAAACATTTTCCGTACATACCTGGTAAAAACTACTGGCACAGCAGAACATACGAACGATGCAGCCTTTCATGTAGCTTCACCTGGGAATGGTTGACCGTCGAGCCCTTGGCGCCCGTGAGAACCATCAGGCTGAAGCAGTTGTGGGGGAAGGGTTTCGCCTGTCCCCCAGGTAAACACGCCTTGATAATACTGGATGACACAGGGGCCAGCGCGCTCTGCATATGTCGGTCGATTTCCGCCAGTCGCTCGTCCCTAATAGAACCGAGGTGAATCGAGGCGGGAAAAAAATGAATGAACAATAGTTCAGGTGAATATCCAAACCGCGTAGGCGTTTTGCTAAGTTGGATTGAGGTGGGGGGCACAGATGGACGTCGTAGATCCAACACGCGTCAGACTTACCACTTAAGCCTCCTCACGAGTCTCGAACAGAGAGAAACCTGCATCGGATACTACATTTCGAGTGGTTCAAGCGCACGATAACCGCGTGAAAATAAGTACGAAGTACTATATAGTAATCCATTACGTACGGAACATGTGCATGCAATAACCTACCAAAACAAAAACCAACTACGAGTATATTTCATGTCTACATTAACTGATCTACATCAACTGATTTATGATCTCACCTTCCTTCACCTAGCAAAAACGCCGCCGTCCTCTGCCTGATGCCCTCCACTTCCTCCTCTGTCAAAGGCGAATCTTCAACGCCACCACCGTTTTCTTTATCTAAGGAGGCGTTGTCGCCTCTAACCGACACTTGGCCCCCCTCGCCCCCATCCTGGACGGTGAGCAACTCGCGCATGGAACGCTGTCCTATCCCCAGCGACTGCAGCCACGCGTCAAGTTCGGATCGTATGAAAAAAAACAAGGCAGGAGAGGGAGGCGGTGGAACTGTGAAGCAATGGTTCGTTTTCGTTCAGGGATGAAAGAGCGCCGCGCCACCCGGGCTTTTCTTTTTGCCAGTACAAAAATCAACACATCAAACGCAAGCAAAATTTCCCCAAATGCTTGTGTGCAGTTCTTAACCTGTTTTTTTTTACTACTGCCGCGAAAATGAACCACGCAGACAAAGTTTGACGTGAAGAGCGTGCATACAGTCCTCGGGACAAACGAAACAAGCTACGGCTGTCATAAATATAAATAGCAAGATGCGAACGATGTACAAATCGTGACAAACCCGGAGAAAAACATAATTGAAAAAAAATGCAATGTTAATGAGAAAATGATACCGTAGTGGTGGTGTGCTCAGAGATTGTTCACCCGGTCCAAGTCATCAGGCTCGGTAGGCTGGCGAAGCGGCATTTTGCCACTTCGGCCGCTGCCTCCCGCCCCTTGTTTTTTTTCACCCAAGGAGAAAGCTCAGACGTTGTGTTGGACATGTTCTCCATCACGGCACAAACAACAATTTTTCAAAACCCACGCATTCATAAAAACAGACCAAAACGTACGTATCGGGCGAACACAGAATACCAACCAACAAGCAATCGTATCTTACGTTGTATATGCAAGTTTAACTTCCCAACATACCGAATTCCAGACACCCATCGGACGCACCGAATGTAAAGAGTCGTTTTCGGAACTACCAAACTACCGAAAATTGATCAAAATCGAGAAGGGTGCTTGTACGCCCCCCTCCGACGAAGTACCTATTACGGGGGTCCATAGTAAACAGGACCAAATTTTGTTAGTAAAAATAGGTAAATATATAGGTTTTTGTGTTTTTGTGTATACCATAGGTCCTATTAACTACGTACCCCTGTAATAGATGACTTTCTCGACAACAGGGAGAGTGCAAACGCCGAGCAACGCAGGAGTCTATGGAAAAATCTCGACGAGATCAATCCGAAGACGCCACATTCGTTGTGAATACTCGTACCTCACGTGTTCTACAGAGAGGATCGACTCCGACATTCATCCCAGGACCAGGTGTTTGTTATCTTCGGTGTTGCACAATACGGTACGAATTAATGCTGTCGCGTTTCGCACCTTTTGGATGATGTCTCGCCGCTGTGTCTCGGCCCTAGCTGTGAGCGTGAGGTCTTCGATCCCGCAGGTGTGGCCGGACGACTGCAAGAAAATCGTCAGCACCCGACCCAACGCCTGAAACGGGCACATGTACAAAGAACAAAGCCAAAAATGGACGCGAAGAAATATACGTCAAGAAGGGGAAACCAACAATGAAAAAAAATGCAATGCCTTTGAAACTACAGCCCAATCAATACGCCCTCACAGAAAACTGGTAGACAGAGCGAGGCGGGGGGGGGGGGGGGGGGGGGGGGGGGGGGGGGGGGGGGGGGGGGGGGGGGGGGGGGGGGGGGGGGGGTGGGGGGGGGGGGGTGGGGGGGTGGGGGGGGGGGGGGGGGGGGGGGGGGGGGGGGGGGGGGGGGGGGGGGGGGGGGGGGGGGGGGGGGGGGGGGGGGGGGGGGGGGGGGGGGGGGGGGGTACTCGATACAAGAGATGTACTCGATCTCATGCATGGCCGTAGTCGTATGACCATAGACCCTCGCATCCCTACAGTGCCGGGACGGAGCATGTCGGGTTTTCACCGACCAGGCAGACATTGCTTGCACCAAGCGCGAAGCGCCGTGGGGTGTTGGACGAGCCGCATGAAGCGTGAGCTGCATCCTACTAAGAACCGCTTGTGAGGCGGACTTGCATATGGATGACAGCTTCAACTAGTTAATATAATTTCCGGTGTAGCCACTTCCAGAGACAGCAATGGGAGCACTACGTAACTGCCTCTTGGGTGCCGTATCATAAACACTACGATGGTACGTGATACGATCGTTCCCACTTGTGCCAAGTAAAAGTTGTTCACCTCGCACAAATGATCTAACTCGACAACCAGCTGTGACCGACCGCCAAAAAAAAAACAAGAAGCGGTACCCTGATTGTCTAGTTCATGCAGTGAGCGGCATGTTACAGAGCGAGGGGGAGGGGGGGGGGAAGGCAAGCACAAGGCCCTTCACCTACAAAGACGGATAACAAGCACAAAACAAATCGGAGACGGTTGCGGCGGTATAAAAACATGATGCACAAGCCCCCCCCCCCCCCCCCCCCCCCCCCCGAGTCGAGCTATTCACGTTCGCTTGTACTCATGATACACTTGTGTATACCCATCTCACCGTGAGGAGCTTGCCAGCCGAGGAACCGCCGTAAAGCTCGTGCACGGCGTGCACAAGGCCAAACTCAGTTGAACCGAACGCTCCCTTGTCAAGCACACCCTGCCAAATGGAACGATTGGGGGGGGCGGGGGGGGGGGTCGGGAAGGACAAGCGTATCAGCAAAAAAACCAGTTCAACTACAGAAACAACGGTACACGTTGCAGTTTCTACGGAAAAGGCGTCGTAATACAATCGTACACTTCCTCTAAAAATCCCACTGAAACAAATCTGCGAAAGCCAAACAACCGACAAGCAAGCGTGATCGCTTACAACGCAGCCAAACGACCGCTTCGGCGAAATACTCAAAACAGACCTGCCTTCCAAAAAAACAGCATGGCCTGTTGAGAGATCGCTGCCACTCATCATTCATGCAGACTCGCCTTCCAAAAACACACGCTGGCTTACTGACAGTAGAGGCACGGCTGCAACTAAACCATGGGCCAAGCATATTCCACAAAAAAAAGACAAAGTCGCAGAGTACCACCACACAGGACGAACAAACAACCCCACAAATGTCTTCACTAACTCGATCGCGACGTGAAAAATACCTACAGAACACTCGAACTATATCCAATACGTAGGTCGCCACGCACCTGCAACAACTCCCCTTCCCGAAATACGACCATGTGCTCCTGCTCGGCCTTTCCAAAGGCCACCTCGGGGGTCTTGGTCTTGCCGTCCAAGTTCAGCTGCGGCAGCCCCGCTGTCAAGTGCTTCAGAATCGTGGACATCACCTAATGACCAACAAAGAAGACGGTACAGTCAATGCCAGGGGTAACGTTGTCAGGGGGTTAACCTTAGCAAGAAGGGGGGGGCAGAGGCAAATGAAGGCCGACATTAGAGAGAATACCCAATTGCCGATGACATTGATCCGCAGGAGCTTAAAACTCGGGGAAAAAAAAAGTAGGCCAAGGACCTCCGCTGCTCCAAAGGGGGAGGGGGTGATTGCTATAAAGCTCTAGATTGGGTAGGTTGTAACCTTTAGCCGGTTGCCCAACGCACTTAAGATGAGATCTCAACACCCCCTCCGGGAAGGAAAACCCGGACGTGGCAGAAGCTTGTGAAATGTTCTTACCACCCCTGGCCACCAGGTGGAATGACCGAACCGCTCCACCCCCTATGCGCCCACGCCCCCAAGCACTCTAGAAACTACCGTAGACACACAAACAACGTACACGTACACACACGAGCCCAGTCAAAAGGTGGTGACTTCGACGGAAAAAAAAAGAAAATCAGAGAGGAGTTGGCTGGCACCTGCTTTCCCGTCCACCGCTGCACCGGCTTGAGTATCGCCGGGGGCAGGGTGCGGATGTCGTCGGAGGGGGGGGCGATTTCCAGCCCGGGCAGGCCGGCGAGGGCCTGATAGATGAGCTGCTGGTACTCCTCACGCGTAAAGAAGCAGTCCTGGATTATTTCACGGAAATTCGGCGGAGTGACGGGAGACCAGAAGCGTCAATATTTCAAGACCTCGTAGTATTAGAATTATACGAATCGTCGGGAGCGTACAGCAAGAGATGGAAAGCTCCATACTTGCCGAAAGCAGTACACAAACCTACTCGCAACAAGGCCACGCCGTAGATGGCCTACTCCGTACATTAGATATATATATATACAAAATTGTATTACCCTTATTATGCAGGGAAAAAAAAATGGGAACGTGGTCGTGTTACGTCTGTCTACCAGGTACAAAATATTTCGTGCAACAGATCAATATGAAAGTTAGCACATACGTACTTACGCCTTATCGGGCGATATATACCTGGAGCAAAACGCGAGATTAGTAACAGACTGAAACGAGACCGCGGTTTGGCCTCCCGACTGTCCGTCCGGCCTCCTACACCAAACAAAAAAGAAGGGCCAAAACAGGTTTTGACGGGCCCAACAAGAGCGGCCTCCCAACCTAAAGAATATCAATAATTTACCGCACCTTGGAACACATCTTGACGCCTGCGTCGACGTGGTCCTGGATAAGGCCTCTCAACGGCTTCCCGTTCGTCGGCACGAGGTACTGTTCGTCCGTGAAGGCCAGGAGGTTCGCCTCCGCCTTCGCCAGCTCGTTCTGCGGCGAAAAAAAAAACAAAACAGACACGGAAATGGAGCACATTATAATGTACAGTATGCCAAAAAAAGAAGGGTATCCAAGGTTTTGGGGTGAATTCGGATTGTTTCACGACACAATAAATAGAACTGACGAGGAAAAACCGGGAAAAACTCAACAAATGCTAGGTTGAGCGTCTGAGGTAAAGCCGAGAAAGCAACAAAAAAGGAGTCAACGACCTAAAAATCTGGTATCAAGCATATCCGGATCGAGGTATATTTACACCATCACGTGCGGGCGACGTGTTACTCGGCTTTCCTCAGCTTGCAAATCTGACTATCGACGGAGAAAAAACAATCCGTGGGCCTCAAAGCCCCGTCCTGTACGATCTACTTTGCAAGAAAAAAAACGTCAAACAGCGATATAGGGGCAACCTCGGGCTGTGCAGACAAAAAAAAAAACGCACACACTGAAAAATCGACCCGTACCCAGAACTTTGCCCCTTCCAGACAAGACACTCCACCTATAAAACCTATCCGCAAGGCGCTCAACAAGGAAGATCGTCAGAATAGCAACGTTGCTTTTGATTAATATGATCATGGCATATAAGTCAGCATAATGTTTCGTTGGGCTATCTTCATCCGACCTCATCGACGCTACTCGTAGTGCATCCTCGGAACAGGCGCCATGGAAAAAAAAAGTCAGGGCGAAAAAGTCAGCCGACTATTACATTTCCGAATGCCTTTGCAGTGGAATCACACGCGACTACAGCAGTAGAATTCTACTGAAGCGGGTTAGTCGGGGAACTACTGTACACAACACACATTTGGTTGGTTGCAGTTGTTTCCCCATTCACGTACCGTTTGAGAGAAACATCCGTCGACCCGGTGAAAAGCTTCCTACTTCCTCTTCTCGACCCCAGTAGAACGACTCCTATTCCCTCTCTCCCTCGCACCACATTACACCCACAAGTTACTCGACCTCTCTCCGCAAATCCTTCATTCAGCCTCAGTCCCACAAAGCGTTTCCTGCGAAGCCAAGTTTCGACTATTCGGTCGGTCTATAACTCACGCCTGGCGCATGTTTGAAACGCTACAGGGAAAGATGGCAGCTGATCCCGTCTGCTGTGTCAGTCAGCGCGTTGGAACACAGCTGTCGATAGTAAAGAGCAGGAAACCAGCAAAATATAAACATACTCGTGTAGGAACACAAAAAAACGACGTGTACGCACCTGAGGAAGATGACAGTTGATCTCGTCCCCGTCGAAGTCGGCGTTGTACGTGTTGCAGTTGGCGTAATGCATCCGGATCGTTTGGTAGCCGGGGTTGCGGAGGACTCGCACGCGGTGAGCCATGATGCCCGGCTTGTGGAGCGTCGGCTGTCGGTTGACCAACATGCAGTCCCCGTCGTGCAAATGCCTCCAAACCTTTGCAAATTTAGCGGTGGTTACGTACTTCAGTACGCAGTGCCAAGTGATGACATGCTTCCATGGAAGTACAAGTATGATCACCATGACATGGTGTGACTGATACAGGTCAAAGATTGAACGAAGGGTCTTTTGGATTTGAGTCAACAACAAATTCCTAATCCCTAGCACACATTTTCGAAACGAGACATTTCCCACGCGGCTTTGGTTGGGTTTTAAGGTTGGAGGTCAAAATCAAAGTCAGCAATATTTTACTGTTGTGAACCTAGGCCAATGTCTGTACAATGCTCCCAAGATGGCTCGACTGGTGTTAAAACCCTCTCCGGCTTGAGCCGTACAAGAGGCAAACAGAGGGAAAAGAATGCAACGGTTCCCTTGGTCGTCAAGGTGAACAAAAATTCTGTGACATTCCAACGATTAAACCTTCAGCGCACCTTTTGTCCCGGGTTGGATAGCAGCCTCGCTGCCACCCCTCTGCGCTTGAGGTCTGAGAGTCGGTCAAGGTGAAGAAGGCGGCCGGACGCATCCTCGACAAAGTTTGCACCTGAAAAGCCAGGTGACAAAGCAAGCGCGTTAAGTCAGGAGGATATATTCGTACACAAGGCAAACGGGAGACAGAGTAGCACGAGACGGCACTTGACTAATACCAGGCACGTGTGGGACAAACTGGAACGTTGTATAGATTGTCCCGACCAAAAAAAAATCTCGACTCTGCGACATGCTGGACAAGCCATGGTCACAGTTGTCTACTTTTTAAAAGGTACAACAAAATGGATGTACGACGTGGGAATGCACCTGTCACGACACAGCTTCTACACCAGTTCGTGGGAAACTGCCCGGTACAAGATGAACTCACAATATACACAAGAATTAAAGTTATGAACGTTTGAATGTTTTCGATTTGAATAAAAGGAGATCGATGGAGTCGCTATATACGACAAAGTCGTGAAAATCTCACCTGGATAAACGCTCGCTCCGTTCTCGACCAACCCCCTCATCGCTTCCACGTTCCAATCTGCCACGGGCTGCGGGTAGGTCAACTCCTTTGCGAAGCGCAGAGGGATTCCTATCTCGGTGGTGCCGATGTACGGGTCGGGAGAGATGACCGAGCGGCAGGCGTAGTTGACGCGCTTCCCCATCATGTGCTTTCGGAATAGACCTTCTTTCTTTTCCAAAACCTGTTCGATCGTGGAAAAGCCGCCACTCACGTTGTGCAAAAACGTAACATCGATACTGCCTCAACGTATCGAAAACCTGACCTACCTAACTGATCATGACCGGCCTTGTACCTTGTACAGATATAGATAATAGGGGAAAACCAAAAAATGCGAAGAAAACGACTGGAGAAGACAACAACAAGCATCTTCAACACGTAGACAAAAAAAGTACTAGGTTTCGGCGATTTGAACTACTGTAGAAACATTAAATGTGTAGTAGAACCATCACTTGCCTGTCTCAATCCAGGAGGAGCGTCCTTCAGCTTCCTAGGGTCCTTGCTGCTGTCCATGTAGCAGTTCACGGTAGTCTGCAGCTCGATCCACGTCGTCAACACGCTGTTGATGAGAAAGGAACACCGGAAAAAAAAGAAAAGAAATTGTGCACGCGGACAGAAAGTCGATCAGTAACGTTGGTCTCCATCAGTCGCCATGAATCAAGAAACCCAGTGTATTTCAACACCAAAACCACAACCTCTCCTCAAATTGCATCAAAACATTCTATAAACGACAGTTTTGTGTCGAACAATCACGATCGTCATCTGTACGTGTGAGAAAAAACGGCAAATGCGGAGAGCAAGAGACAGACGGCAGCTCAAGACTACTATCCCATGTGGTACGTACACCAACAGTCCCTATTCGTGCCCACGGGATAAACAAGACAAAAGGTCTATCAGTATCGTAGCAGCACTTATTTCGTGGACAAAACACACAACGTCGTGCTACTCAGCAAAATGACCCACGTTTTTCTCAAAAAAAACCCACAATCAAACGGCGTAAGACGTCGTACGCAAACCTTACGCGATTTTGGTTTTCCCGAAGGGGCTCCATTAATAGCATTGTGACGTATCGGCGGCCTCAGCAAAGTAGATATATTAGGTTTGTTTGCGTCTTCACTCTGGTTTCAGAAGTCGGCAAAGGTTCACATCACGGGCCGCCGGGCCAAGACACAGCAAACACATGGGAGTGTATTTACAACACTAAAAAACAACCGTGGTGAGATCGAGGATTTCCTCGAAACTTGTCTTTGCAAGCTGTGTGATACTTCGATCGCGCGTAATACGGGTTTTATACGGCCTCAGGCCGGGTATTCAAGTTTTTTTTTTTTTTTTAGCGCCCCGGAGAGCGAGAGGAAACCCCTGCCCACACCTATTTCTCAAGTTTTCGTGTACCGGTTCGAACCCGGTTCGTTTCTTCCACCTTGGTCGGGCCTGTCTCTGACCGTGCCGTCATGAAAGCAAGTGTGGTTTACTCCGAGCATGTAGGGTATTCAAGTTCGTATATGAGGAAGACAAAACCTCAAGCTGCAGAATTCAGGGGATGGGTGTATATATGACTTATATACTCGTACAAAACAATCGTTGCGAGTGCGAAAGGCAAAAAAAAAAAATCAACACAAAAAAATATAGGTAGGTCGACACTATACTACTTAGCTGTTTGGGGCGGCAACACCAGTCACTCACTCACACACCCCACGGATATACGTGCAGTATACATCTCGGGAATACCGCCTTCCAACAAGTACAAAAAAGACCTCGTAGAATAGGTTTTCATCAGTGTTAAAAAGCTCGCGAAATTATTCCTCACGAACATCAGAATTATTGCGTGTTCACATCATTTGAAAACCTGTGCATTCAAGTTGTTCTGTTTAAGAAAAAAGTCGTCTGCCACAAAAAAGCTTTCCGAAAAATAAAGCATCAACGTTCCCCTACGCCCAAGCGCCTCTGTACCAGGCAAGTTACGATTTTCAAGGCGAAGGACGATTTTTGAAACAAATCGCGACGGACAAAGCTGATCGATAGTCATACTCTCGGCTGTCCAATACATGTTCTTTATCTTGCGATTAAAGAAAATTATCCCTGGTAGATATTATCTATCAAAATAAACCGACATACCTGGCAAGATCGTCTCCTTGAAGGCTCTCGGCGTTCTTCAACTGCTCGTTCAGGGTGATAATCTGGGGCAGGTCAAGGCAGAAAGAAAGGTGGTGAGCCAACGATCACGATACTCCATTGTCCAGAGTAAACGGCAAGATAGCCGTCTCGCAGCGCAGCCGGCGCGACTAACCATTATTTTTTGGTCGAGACGAGACAAATACATGGCCGGTATATATGAGGCCAACACAACCAACAACCACAAAAACATATGAATCATACAGTAAGATATTTGTGTCCCTTGTACACCTGTGAGTCTTCCAACAACAGGGTCACTCACCTCCCACAACGAACAATCGCACCCCAACATATAAAGAAGGCAAAGCAAGAGAAAATAAACATGAGAAAGTTCATCATGTTAGTTAGGTACACGTACGTACTCAAATACAGAAACGATCCCGCCGAGCAAGACCGGGAGGACGGCGTGTCTTCCCTTGACGCACCTTGGTGAGATACACGTTTTGCGGATGCTCGGCGATGAAATCCCCCATGTTCATTGGCGGCCTGAACCTGGGGGGAGGCACCGCCAGCGCCCTCACGAAGAACATCCGGAACCCTTCCTCGATACCACTACCACCACCACTCGCGTCCCCTGTCCCCCCTTCGCCAGAAACGCCTGCTTGAGCGAGACCCAGAGACCGGCCATGCTCGGGGCCTCTCCCGGTTTCAACGCGAGTTCGTCTCCGACCAGATGAGAACAAGAGGTCGAGCGTCTGCGCCTCCTTTTGCCAGAGCTGCTGCATCTGTAGTTCTACTTCGATGGTGGGCATAAATTTATGCGCATTGGTGGAAGTGCCGCCTCCACCTGGGGGCTCCGGGGCTGCTCCAGCCCCGCCAATGACACGCCAGAAATCCCATTTGAGGCGTTTTCGTCACCGTCGATGTCTTCTCCGTCCTCGGATTCGTCCTCGGACATCGGGTCGGAGTCGTCGCCATTTTCGTCTCCCGCGCCGCCGGAGGCTTTTCCGGGGTCTCGCCTCTGCGTCGGGAGTTGCAGTAAAAAAACGGAGTGGTCAAAAGCAAGAAAGCTACACAAACTGTCATGTTCGATCGCGTAAAAAAATGTCAAAAGCTTTTTGCGTACGAGTACAAGAAGTTCGTACATGTTTGCGAAACTCGTGCAAAATCTTGGCATCTTTTTGTAACGAAAAGTGACCTCTTACAGCTCCAACGACGTACGTGGTAGCAGCTCAAAATAATCCACATGTCCTACACGAAACTTGAAATATTTACGAAAACAAAAATCGACAATGACAAATAAGACAGAACTGGTGTTTTTCAGAATGCCGTAGTGTATAAACATAGTGCGAACGAAGAGTGAGTAGATATTTTCGAGATGGTGCTAAAATCAACGGGGGCACTGGCGGGCTCACCTGCACCGCGGAAGCGATTTCCGTGTTGCACGAACGGTTCGCCTGACGCATCTTGTCCGAGAGCGGTACCTGAGCAACACAAACACAGCATTGAGGATGCAATCAGAGACTTCAAGGGTTTAGACCTCGAGGCCTCACGCCACGTTGCCTCTCAAATTAGACGGCAGTCTTTTGTCTCCTACGTATGATGCCGCGAACGGTACGCGGGAAACCTACAGTAATTCTGCAGGTGCTTCGCTACAAACAGCAGGCGGGAACTTAGTTCCGCATGTACTATATATGCCGCGAGCGGCAGGCGGAATTAGGTGTCCCGCCTGCTGTTTGCGGCATCGTACCTGCGGAATTAGGTTTACCTCCTGCCGGTCGTGGCATACTACCTGCGGAATCGGGTTTTCCGCCCACCTACCAGCAGAAATCAAGTAGGTTACAGCCATGGGTCATTTTAGTCGTTACAGGCATCGACTCGGTATCGGTTTGCCTAATGAACGCTGGATGGAGACCAAGGGATGCCAGGACTCGTACCATCGGCCGTGAAATTCTTCTGAAGTCTCAACACAAAACACGACCCTTGCCGAACGGTAACAAAAAACAAAACAAAACTCAAAACGTTGCTGTTCAGTTTTTAATGGGGAGGTAGTTACCTGGCCGTGAACAAGCAATAATGACGTAAAATAAGACAACCAGACACAGCAGAGTGTTGGTATCTGAGAAACAGGTTAATGCTTTAGTTTGGGAGACGGGGTTGCCTAGAGGCCGTGGAGGCGACCGTAACGATTTAGGTAGGTCGGAAAGAATCGAGCAAAGGGGCGTTGATTGCAGAGTTTGGTGAGGAAATGGTGGGAAAGGCAGCCATGGCTTGGGGCTTACTTCTTGGTCAGATTACATGCCCCGCAGTTGCTCCTCTGATGGCTGCAGCAGGTAGTCCTTGCGGGGCGTGGTCTCCTTTAACAAACAATACGCATTATCACCTCAGACTACCGTTCATCTGTCTCGCATATACCATCACTCTCTGCTGTCTCCATGAAAAAGTTTCTCAAGAAAAAGCTACCAGGTACGGATGATACATCTTACTTTTCACTCCTGCACCTGTCATATCTCCCGCAACCAGTTCTGGGGCCTACATCCTACATCCAATTCAACATCTTCGCTCGGAAGGAAGGCAGCATGATTCGCATCTCCATCGGCCGAAACCTCGGAATACACATAAGTCACGACTCGTCATTGCGATGATGATAAACCGCCGAACACAGAAAGAAACGACAACAACAAAATAAATTCTGAGCACGATCACAGAAACAACGGTTTTGTTTGTTGACCAGCTTCGGTTGACTTCAAAAATGTGCTACTGCTGTAGCTAGGAGGAAAAATACTTAGCACACTAAAGTTCCACACGCACGACGCCCTCAACGCTGATGAGTCACCACCATCACCCTCCACAACAAAAAAGCAACACCCTTTAATCCAATAGCGATAAGGACAAACTGCTGACACGGTCAACAGCGATAAAAAGCACCCGATGCTGAACACGGACACAACCAGATCTAGTCGATTCCATAAAAATCGCTCGGAAGGAAGGCAGCATGATTTGCATCTTCATAGGTCGAAACCTCGGAATACACAAAATACACGACTCGTCATCGCGAAAAGGGCATCGAAACTGCGCGATACGTACTTATCAGGTACACTTTTTGACCAAAGGAAATTTTGACCTTTTGGTCCGCAAACAAGAGGGTGTTTGTTCATTGAACACTTTGTCTCGAAGGAACGCCTGGGTGTGTGCACTCGTCTCGAGGGGCACGGGGGGGGCAAAGTAACCTGCGTATCACACAAAGCACAAGGAGAAAACTGACCTGGAAGAGCTTGTTGGAACCGTCCTTCCGGATTTTGGGAGAAAAGGCGCCACAGTTTTCGCACCGTATGCACGATCCGATCGACTTCATCAGATCCTCAGTGAGACGTCGTCTGTGAGCAATAAAGCATGAATAATTGAAAAAGGTCCAGGCAACAGGCAAGAGAGAAGCACAAACAAGGGCGAAGCAGGGGAAGAACGAGCGGTCGCGGTGAGCCCCGACCCGTTCTACAAACGTTACATAGATAAACACGGAGACGCAACACTCTCGGTAGTCCTACATAGCTACGTATGTATGAAATTTCTTGAGATCGCCCTTACTTATTGCGTTCTCGAAAGCGTACGGAAACAATTCCAACTTTCGACCGGAAGCAAGGCAATCTTACTGAACCCAGGTGCACCGGAACAAAAAACTGATGAAGGTGGTCTGTCGTCTTATTCAACACGAAAATCAGTTTACTTACCATACAGGTAGCGCGTTCGTTTTTTCTGAATATGGTTTGTAAGACGGACTCGCCGCATCGAAGGCTCCCTCCTTCTTGCTATCGAAATAAGTTGTGACCGACTGGCTGCGTCAAGGACTTTCCAGCCATCGCAAGAAAGAAAGCCTCGTAAGCACGCAATTTCACGCATTGTATTACCTGAGAGATCGGTTGTGCCCTCCGCACCACTCCGACCGCGAAGTTTCGGCCAATTCTTTTTCAAGACATCCGAGGACGTGCTCCCGAAACCTGACCAGGGCCGAACATGTAGGTGGGACTGTTTTACGTTATCTGGTTGCCGTAGAGGTTAGGACTTTCGCATTCAAATTGTACAATTTGTACAGACAAGTTGGCATCAGCGTGGATAAGAAAGAACCGGCAGGGCTGGAGAAAATACTGAAATTAGACTTGAAAGGCGGCGGCAAAATGCATAGCGTAGAATATAGCGCAGACTTAATAACGAGACGCCAAAGGTGGGTCTGGGTACGAAAGGATACCTCTCAACAAAAAAAAAAAATGACAAACGAGGGCAGACAGACACTGCACGCACTGCACTTTGTAGTGAATACGAGTGCGAGCTGAACGGACAAAACTAAAGACAAATTCTACGTATGCCAAACTGCACGGCAACGACACGTGAAGGCAAGGGAGGGAGACCGTAGACAGAAGAGCACGCACTTTGTAGCAGACACTAGCGTCTGGGCTTTGTCGCCCTCGAGAACATCGTGGCGCCTCGCGTCGTCGTCCCTCAGATAGCCCAGGAGAGTTTCCTCCAACTCCAGCGCCTCTTGTCCCCTGCCGGCGTCAACGAGCATCAACTGACAAACCCGACAAGAAGCGGTGGTGGAGGCGGGGCAGGAAGAGAAGAGAAATGGGTAAGGGCTTGGAGACGAGTGCCATGGCCGAACACCACGGGAAAATAAAACACCTTCCGTCAACAGGTCGAGCGAGCGCACGTCGCCATCTGAGTGAGAAATAAGGACGCATGGGTCAGGCAAATCTAATACAGGTGGTAGTTTGAAACGCAGACCCAACCACGTACAATCAATCGGCAACGGCAATGCGCTCCAATCAACAAAAAAAATGCAACCAATCTAGAATGAAAAACGGGCGCTCGGAAGCTTACCAGGTATCTGTCACCATGGAGGAAGAGCTAGTCTCCCGGGTAAGACAGGGATAACTTTTTATCGTCATTGCGTCTTCCGTTCTTTATCTACGAGAGAAGGGTATTCCTATCTTGAATCAAAATTCACTACTTGAGAACCGGGCAAGTGTTAAGCCACGACTGCTGTGGTCATCAACAAATGTCCAAACAGTAAACGGGCGCTCGGAAGCTTACCAGGTATCTGTCACCGTCGAGGGAGAGCTAGTCTCCCGGGTAAGACAGGGATAACTTTTTATCGTCACTGCGTCTTTCGTTCTTCCGACAACAGAAAAAAACGTTAAGATCGTACTTCAAATAGACTACCCGGTAATAAATCAAGAACGAACCGGGCAATGGTTTGCTGCGACTACCAGGGTATGTACGATCATCAATAAATTCGAGCAATCTCGAAAAGAAAACAGGCGCTCGGAAGCTTACCAGGTATCTGTCACCATGGACGGAGAGTAGTCTCCTGGGTAAGACAGGGATAACTTTTTATCGTCATTGCGTCTGCCGTTGTTTATGCACGAGACGTAGTGTTCCGATCCAACATACAAGTTTACGGACACGTTTGCCACTACCACGAGGATCAACAAATAAATACGATCAATCTCGACAAGTTAACGGGCGCCTGGAAGCTTACCAGGTACATGTATGTCACCATGCAGGGAGAGCTAGTTTCCCCGGTAGGACAGGGACAACTTTTTGTCGTCACTCCGGGCGAGTGTTCGACACGACTGTTCTGCACGAAAAAATTATAATCCGTGGGGGGATCAAGAAATTACCTTCGCCGCCAGGGACCATCTAGGGACAACACACCACGTCTTCCGGGGAAAAGACGGTAATAACTTGTCACAGCATGCCAAAGGGTGTTGAATATCGTATCCAAAGTTTCCATGTATCGACTATCCCCTGGCATTCTCTTGTTTCATATGCTGACATTGAACGAAAAGCTTGCATATTTACTGCAAATTCAGTAGTTTTTTTTCATGCTTCGCACAGCAGCCAAAGCGGGGGGGAAATCGTGGGAAATTGCACTCATCATCGAAGGGTGCGGAAATAGACCAAACAAACAAAAATAGAGAAAAATATAGAAGCGGAAATAGACGTTGTGGAGACGCCATCATAACGAAATCAAGAAATAAAAAACGAGGACTTCAACGAAATTCCAACGGGGCGCTCGGAAGCTTACCAGGTATCTGTCACCACGGAGGGAGAACTGGTCTCCCGGGTAAGACAGGGATAACTTTTTATCGTCATTGCGTGCTCCGTTAGCTCTCGAAGAGTAGGCGAATAAATCTGACTATAATTCCAAGTTAACTGTTGTCCCCAAAACGTCAGTCCAGTCCTGAAGGGATCAACATCAACAGGACTGACCCATACACGTGATATGACTTCATAAATAAATACAGTAACTCATTCTTCGGTCACCTCAAGAGTTGTCAAGAAAGGGAACAATCCAGCAGCTTGTGGTCGGGGGGGGGCATGTATCTCAAAGTGCGAGGTATTGCAGTTACTTAAGGATAGACCTCCGGAGGACTGGAAAATGTGTAAGTTAGATCCTCGTGAGAAAGAACGAAGCAACGGCTGCTCAGACTAACTTCACAGGCCAACCCCAACCCTCATGGCTACAATCTTGCAAGCTTGATCCCTTTCAACGAATGAAGCGTAGACCCACCATCCATGCCTTGAGCTTCAATGAACCACGTCGGGCCCGCAGGATTCTGAAACAAGGGTTCGGGTTGGCTTTCACCAAACTAACTTTACAGGCCAACCCGAACCACTCGTGGTTAGAAACTTGCAAGCACGATTCCGCCAATGAAGCGCAGACATAGTCGGACCGATCGTCTACATCTACGCTTCATTGAATGCACTTGGGCTTCCAGGATTCTTACCACGAGACAGCCTCATGACTCATTCATTCCGTTGGCCTGGACAGTTAGTCTGGCGAGAGAAGCCGTTGCTGTATCACATGGATCCGTCCGCACGTTTCTGGTTCTCCGGAGCTCTACCGTAAGCCTCAATAGCTCCACTGCCTCGCACATCGAGTTTCAGCTGGACCTTTAAAATCGCATTTAGTTGCGTTTCGTCAACACGTAAAGCTTTCCAGTGGACATTTTAAAATTCAATGTCTTATTTTTTTCGGTATCGCAATCGAGTGATAACCAAATCGGAAACCAACGAAACAAACTGGCGAAGGGGGATAAGGGTATGACAGCAGTCACACAACACCCGAACACAGGCATAACCGGGCGAATATCATTGCTCAGTGTGAAGCGGCCGGCCTTTCTGAATGATGGTAGGCATGGCCAACATTCGTGTAGACTTTTTGTTGTAGATAGTCCAGGACTCACGAAGGACTCCATACTTTTATAAGGGCTCGGACGTCGGTACGATTTAAGGAAGCTATTATCCCAGCTCGGGGGGGGGTACACGGGCTGGGATAATATCTTCCTCAAGTCGTCCCGGCGTCCGAGCTCTGGTCAAAAGACTATGGAATCCGTGCACTTCGGTGAATCCTGAACTTTCTACACCCACGTACAATACACGCATGTTGGTCATGTCTACGTACCATACACATGCATTTCCCTCTGCAGCAGGGGCTACAGCTTATTCTTACACCAGGTATCTATAATTTTTGAGAGACGACTTCATGGGCACTCGGAAGCTTACCAGGTATCTGTCACCATGGAGTGAGAGCTAGGCTCCCGGGTAAGACAGGGATAACTTTTTATCATCATTGCGTCCTTCGTTAACTCTTTGGAACAAGCGTTTTTTAAGTGGCATTTGAGATATCTACGACATTTAGTTCAAGGAGCAGTCGGCCATCTTCATTGAACATACTTGCGCACGCATGACGTATTAACGCACGTACGATACGAGTTTTAGTCTAAAAAGCAGTCGGCAAGTATGTGCTCGGAAGCTTGCCAGGAATCTGTCACCGTGAACGGAGCACGTAATACCTGGTACAGTAGTCTTCCCCGTGCAAGCCACAGACACGACGTTTCACCGTGACAGCTCGCACAGCAGTTCAAATTCGACCGACGGAACACGTACCGGGACGAAACAAAAGGAGTGACTACGAGTAAATACCTGGTTGGTATTATATAAAAATACGAGTACTACTGTAGTATATAAAATGCGTACAACAGCAGTTACTGCACACCACACGGCCGAGTAGATCAACACAATCACCACACTGAAACTCCGTGGGGACACCAAGACGAGAGCTTTGCTCGGAAGCTTACCAGGTATCTGTCACCATCAAGGGAGAGCTAGTCTCCCGGGTAAGACAGGGATAACTTTTTATCGTCACTGCAGAAGCTCTTACTTGGGTGCGAAGCGGGTCAGCTGCCCGCATTCGCCACAAATGCCGCCAGTACGACGTAAACAAACAGATGTTCCCAGCTACGCGTAGCTCTCGAGGGCAAGTGTCCAGAGGGAATCTGAATATGGGCTTCAACTCGCAACACGCCCATACCTTGACGGCAGCGACTCGTGTCTTCGTCTTGGAAAGTCGCAGGTTGTGGCAGTTGAAGCACTTGGAGCGGAGGAGCTTGTACAAGGTCCCAAACAGGAGAGGGTGGTAGACGGACACGGCCAGCTGAGAAACAACAAAACATCGACGCAAGCAACAGAGGCAGGGCGCGACAAAGAGACAATGCTAAGCAAACGAATTGGTGCGCATCTATGTAGTATTCAGAGGTGCTTAATATATAGAGGAGGGAGAGCGTGAGGGCTGGCACTGACTGGCCAAACAAAAACCGATGTGCGAGGTCTAGGCTACTACCTGATAGGTTATCCAACCTGGTTCTAGATCGCTACGTACCAGTGATGGCACACGGTATACCCGGTATCTGCGTGGTATGCACGTGGCGCATACTCTTCGGCAGCAGGCTTATCATGCATCACACTCGTACTCTTGAGTGTGCATCGGCAATATACAGTCAAGTGCACCTGGTGTCGAGTCTTCGATAATCCAAGCAGCAGAAGGTACGGTCAAGTGCACTCAGTGTTTCTTCACTAATTCAAGCCGCAAAAGATGGATAAAAAATAAACTGACCAGAAATTACTCGAGCGTGGGTGAACTTGTGTCGACGGAAATACAACAAAAACGGGAAGTGCAAAGCGTTCAACTAGAGGCTTGGACATCAATAGGGCAGCGTAAATGCTATTCTCCCGACGTCCGATGCATACTTCCGAGATTGGGCATTCCATTTTAGTCATCGATTTCAGGCACGAGGTTTGTGTGTACGAAACTTCGACAGTTGCGGCGTACTCCTTGAAGTTGGGTGTACCCTCGCGCAAGAATCTCAAGGCAAACTAACCTGGCAAAAAACAAAATCACTCTCTGGCACCCTGGATCAGAAGTGTTACGAGTCATTCGAACAGCCTTCTACCTTTTAGAGGACGAGACGGGGAGGTCAGAGAACCGTCTCTCTTGGCTTTTGTTTACTGCTGTGGGTACTTGTGTGAAAATTGTCGTTTGTGTATGGGAAAGTGACCGGTAAAGCAGATGTAGCAGCAGCAGCCTACCCATTTTTCGGCAAAGCCCCTGCCGAACGTCGGCCCCCGCGACAAGCTCCATGGGCTTTCAAAAACAGTACAGTGGGGCAGGGGACGGACAGCGGGGAAGGGGAGTGGAATGCAGCGGTGTGCCCCTCACCTTACCTCGATGTGTCCGATATGCCCCGGGCAGTTCTTCTGGTCTTGGCCGCAGGTCTCGCACATCATCATTTTCTCCGTCGGTCCGAAAACAGGATCGTACAGGCCCCTGGTGTTCCGACCAAATTACAAACACACGGGATCGAGAGATGTCAATGATAAGAGCCTGTATTAACGAGGATTTTTCTTGTTGAAATGCGAAATTATGTTATTCGTTTGGTTTGATTTGCATCTGGTTGGTCGAAAAGTTAATCACCAAGCAGCCGTTTTGAACTGAAATTCGAAAAAATCGGAAAAAAAAAAAAACGAATTCAACGAGAAGCCTTTTGGGACTTCTTTTGCTCTTCGTGTGATTTGATTTGGGGAGTTGTCCAACTCGACGTGGCATGTTCCTAAAAAACCGAAGCAAGCCACGCAAGTCTGAGCCGTGTCGTCGACTGCTTCAGAGGTGAGATCCACCACTACCGAGAGGCAGGGCCACCGGGAGCAGCCGCAGCGCGAAGTCCGAAGGCCCCTAGCACAGAGTAGATCATCTGCGGCGCGTAAAGAAAATGCAAGGCGGTCACAAACCCAGTTTTTCATCCCTCGTTGCCTCGCAAACCACACGAGCAGGGACCAGGTGACTACTTCGCTCAGAAGTTCGATAGTTGTATCCCCGTCGCTGCTGCCTGCGTGGGCTACGGGGCTGCCTGCGCCAGCCACCTAAGACATCCCAAGAGCGATAGCCTCTAAGGCGGTGCCGGCAGAAATCGGCCGCTGGCCGCGGCGTCCAGGGGAAGGCGTAGGCCGTCCCTCGCCTCGATGGTTTGCGCTCGGGTGTTCGTTGACCCTTGTGCGTTATTCGATTTTCTCAACAAAATACGCCATTCCTCGATTCAAGACCCGAAGCCATAGTTTCTGTTTTCACGAAATTCTTTTTAAATCTCATTTAGTCCTGTTCAGATAAAAAAAAACGTTGCTCGTTACATGCCCCAAGCGGTAACAGAAGGTGCCAACGGAGAAATAAACGGGGCCAATGACAAAAGGGGTAGCAGAGGGTACACCGGTACGGAAGGCATGTATGTTCAAGCGGAGCTAGCGAGAAACAAGGGCAGAAGCGATTCAACCCGCACAGGTCTGCGTGCTGCTGAGTTGCAAGAGTTGACGGGCTCGCTGAGGATTGGCGTTCGGTTGGCCATGTGTAAGGTCTCAAAAATGCATCCATGAAGTTGGACAGGACTTGGGGTTTTTCCTATTAATAATCAAGTGAGGTTTGCTGCGCGAAAGCAATGATAACCATGATAGCCTCGGTAGCTCTTACAGAATCGACGCAACTCGTCGAATGTCGGTTCACAGCCAGGAACCCTCAAAACAAAAACCAAGCATGTCACCATCTGTTGCGGAGAAAGTGCCCAGAAGGAGCACTTCGTCAAAGCCGAGACTGGTTCAGAAGCTCGGAAGTCTTGATTGGCGCTCTCGAATTGTGCGCTTGTTGCGTTTATTTTCACTCATGTTCGTACTTGGTTCGTACGTTGTTTTTCAGCGCGCAGGCAGAATATGTAGGCTGGTGTTCGCTTTTAGTTGAGTGGCTGCGAAAGCCCCAAAAGATACTGCTGTGCAAAAGTGCAGGATGGACGACGGCAGCGAAGCAACGCCAGCGCGAACAAGAGCGGCATCAACCTGCAAGCAATCCTTGGGCGCGCCGCGAGCCGAACAAGCGCACACTTGACTATACATGGGACAAACAGCTCCTTCAACATCAGTGGACGCCTGCACACGACGAAAACTCGCAACATGCGAGACTCGAGTGGCTCTCACACAACGTGTCCCCCGATGCTGGAATATATGGATCCCCTCGTCATGATGTATCCTCTCACCCGGGCAGTGGATTGTTGAGCGTATCGAACGTGACGGGCGATGTTATGCGCTTGACGCTGAGCTTCCGGATCTCGTCGTCCGTGAAGAAGCCGAACCCGATCTCCTCCACCGCATGGCGGATCACAGTTCTATCGTGCGACATGCCACCAAATGGGTTCTACTGTAGTGCTGCTGCTGCTGTTCCGCCTCGTTCACCAACGCACTGAGCCAAGCACGCCGGATCCCACTTGACGGCGGCGTCGAAAGCAACGATTGATGAGCAGTGTGTGATCAATCAGCGGTCGCGGCGCGGCCGCCAGCACTGCGTGCCACGCTTGATATTGACTCTGGGCTCTGAGGGGTGGGGTGTAGAAAAGTGAAAATGGAAGCGATGGGAGTTGTAGTGACATGCAAAGCCACACCACAAAAGGGACCGGGGAAAACCAGCATTTTTTTGTTTTTCGTTTATCTTGGATCTCTCTTCTCTAGATTTGCAGCCCCCACTCAGTGCGTGTGGGGCCGAAACACACAAGGACACTCCATCAGCAGCGTCCTTGGTATATCCTATCCTTCATCGCTACCGTAGAATACCAAGTCTAGTCGTTATCGTGATTGAAGCGGTCTATCGGCGAGAAGACGTAGATGACAGGAGCGAAGCAGAATGCATGCCAGATTATGGACGTTCAACGATATCAAGGACGCGACCGCTCGACACGAGCTCTACCGCAACTCCAACAACCCCATCAGGCACTACTTTTACGGAGTTGCCCTCGAGATGTCGGGGCAGGCCGATGACGCAGACGAAAAGTATGTTGCATTTCGCGCCGAAGTGAAAAATAAGTTTGGCGATCTCGGGAGCGGGGCGGCGCACTACTCGGCAGAGGCTGCGACGCTGAGCAACGGCGGCGACGAGCGCACTTCAGAGCACTACGCAAACATGGCAAGGATCTTAAAAGGACCTGACCCTGGTTCCGGCAGAGCAAAGATATGTGCGTTGATGTAAAAGGCGCGCGGTGTATGTATAGCATCAGGGTCGACCAGTCGTTGTGCCTACTGCAATACGAGTGTATAGCTTGGTGCTAATAAATGAAGAAGAACGATACCAGAGGTACGACGCACGTGAACCAGGTACCTGGTATGTACTGTACGTAAATGCGCTGTATGCATGGGACGCAGGTAGGTGTGCGTATACAGCGAACACAACAGCAGTGTCAGGTACGGTCTCACCAGCCGTCTAGTGAGGGCGCGCAGCAGTATGAGTGGGTGGCAACATACTGCGCACGTATCGGAGATATTTTGTGAATTAATGCGGTTCCGGTTTACACCCCCTACGTACATCATGGACAGGGTGGGCTGCTTCTCGTTTGGCCAGTAGTGATGTAAAGTAATCGTCGATTTTCCTCGACATTTTCTCCTTCCCGAACGTACTGAAGATCGCCTTGGTTGGGCTTATTAACGAGAATACTGTTGTAACATGGCGTCGTACGTTAATTCGTATATAGTTTGGGATCAATGAGACCTCCTGCTGCGACCAGCCGGAGACTCTCACCCAGGGTTACTACTCCCGCCTTGATTGTCTGGCAATCAACGCGGCACCTCGTCGCAAGAGTAGGTACCCCGGTAAAATACCCCGGTAAAATAAACACTAACAAAACTGATGTCGTTGTCGACGGTACACCTCCCTACCAACGAGGGGCGGGCGCGATGGTCTGTTTTTTCCTAGGCTATTTCTACTTTGTCGTGCTGTTGTAGAGCTGCGATATCGCTCACGGAGTGATAACTCAATCACTGTCTCCCCATAAAACAATGAGGCTTTCCCGAAAAGGGATCCACCCTGCTGGCGTCCCCTCTTTTCTGTTCCACATTACTGTTTGTTGTAACATCGCGTCGTACGTTAATTCGTATATAGTTTGGGATCAATGAGGCCTCCTTCTGCTGCGGCATGAGATCACACCCATACTTGTTGACCCTTCTCTTGTCTCAATGTCGTCGCTCGTTTGATGCGTATATCCTTTTTTCGGGCGCCTTCTATTCCTTATTGTCCCCAAACTTGTAGCCTAGTTAGTTAGGGGTTCTGCCTCCGTTGGTTGTCCCGTGGGAACGTCGTGTACGATTTTCCATACCCCTCCGACGGTGATACGGCGCTGAGGTATGCGACGAAAAGGGAACGGGGTGGCCGCCGCTGCGATCGCTGCGTTCGTCATAAGCTCTGTTTTTTCCGAGCCTCTTTCTACTTCGTCGTGTTGTTGTAGAGCTGCGATATCGCTCACGGAGCGATACTCAATCACTGTCTCCCCATACAACAATGAGGATTTCCCGAAAAGGGATCCACCCTGCTGGCGTCCCCTCTTTTCTGTTCCAGACTACTGGAATGTACCTGGTACATAATATGGGCTGTGTTTCGCGCACGGGTGCGCCCAGGAGCAAACGGACATAGCGTGCCCACAGATGTGGACGTACTGTAGATAGAAGACAAGGTGGCCGTCGCTGTGCTCGCCCTACTGCTGTAGGGCGAGCTCTCTCCATCCAGTTAACGAATCTGGCAGGCATGGTAACCCCACGGCATGTCGTGCAAAACCCCACGGCACCCCAATGTCCACGGCACCTAGGTTGGGGTTAGGGTTAGGGTTAGGGTTCCACGGTATGTGTGTAAGGTTCCGTGGTATGCCGTGGAAGATGCCGTGGAAGGTTTTGTCGCAGGTGGTGCCACGGCATGCCACGGCATGTCAGGAAAAAGGACAATAATGTACATCCCGCACCCAGAAGCGACTCGCAAGGTGTTTTCGCGTACTCGAAGTTGCGAGCGAATAGCACAAAAAGCTCGCAAAAACGCTAAAATGTTTTATTTTACGCAAGGGTAGCACAATGGTTGCATCACCGATGAAGAAATGGCCTTCACTAGAATGTTGCTGTTCTCCAGGCGGATTATATTTCTCTTAGAGAGTCGTCATCGAAGATGGGGCGGGACGAAAAACTTCGCTACCATGACGGGTGGTAATTTCTTCGGCCAAAAAAGGGCTGAAAAGCTCAGGATTCTTGTAATTTTGCATCATCTATTTATTCTACAGTAGTTACGAAATACGGATCTTAGTTGCAAATCCCTTACTCTGATTCCAAGCCGTATGTATATGCTGCCAAAACGCTTACGCGCGGGTACTCGACGCATTTCTGAGGGTGCCAGCGTCCCTTGGTTAATGTATTGTGCTCACCTAGTACTTGACTCACCCCACGATACGAGTAGGGGTTGCACATTTTGACTCTACGTTTCCTGGCCGATTGAGCTCAAAGTGAGCAACTACCGGTTAGTGTATGATGTTAGTAGAATACTTGTTTCAGGGTTACCGCATGGAAATGTTGGTGGGGTTGCGCGAACAATCTTCTTCGAAGCAATGTTTTGGGTAGATATTGACCTCCTCGTGCGAGGAGCTCAGAAAAAAAGGCACCACCCCTAACGTGGCATTGCCCACTTGAAACGTAACAGGCTCTGAGACCCCGCATCACGTACGTGTCATGTCGATTCAATGCGCAACGTCCACAGCAGTATCCATTCGGGAACAGTTGAGAGCACAGCACCAGTCTCCCCCGTTGACACGGTTGGCTACGTTATTCGCGTTCTGTTGGGGCAAGCTCCACGTTCAGGACCCGCTGACCATGGATGTGAGGTGTTTCGCTTCAAGGTTGACATTTTCGTCTGTTTACGGTAGGTGCGTTCCTCTATCATCGGATCTGATTGAGGTCCACGACTAACAGTTGTGAGTGGTATCACATGCGTACAAAAAAACAACGTACCTGGTATCGCATTAGTACAGTGCTCTTAATAGTAGAAGGCTCGATTTACGGGATTACATAAAGCAGAGGAGTGGCTTATATTGAGACTACGTACTCGTAGCCTCGACTTGGTCAGACCCACGAAGATTCTATGTTGTTGCGCCTACTTGATGCTTGCTGCTGGGGTTGCGTGCTTACTTGCGGCACACGCGACGAGTAACCCAAATATAAAACGAAGATGCAACACGCAGTTTTCTCCCGACTTGCATGCCCGCTACATAGTTATGGCAGCATCACACACGCTCGGCGGTCGTTGCGGACATCTATGCGCTATATATTTTATGGCAGTATCACACACCCCGGAGATTGTTGCGGACATCTATGCCTACGTGAGACTATTTGTGTGGCAGCAGCACGAACATTGTGCTCTTTGGTCAGACAGATTGGCACAAGACTGAGCCGCACCGTGCACACATGAACGCACAAGCGGCCAGAAACGTTTCTGGTACGAGTATACGTGTCGCACCGAATAGAGTCTACTTCGCTTGATGAGGAGTTACACCTGGCAAAGCGGTCGCGAGTGAGTGTGCCGCAATGCCCCGTCTTGATTGTTGTGCCTAGCCGGTGAGATGGGCGGTCGTACCTTGATTTTTGTATATACCATTACAAAAATGACACCTCGCAAATTCCACGAAAATCGTCCCCAACAACGTGGAAGCAATTCAGAAGGGGTAACCCCTTTTTCTACTGCCAAAAACATCACCACACTAATTACGAGTATTTTTTCTCCTAAGTGCAGCTCTAAAAGGCGTAACCAAATACTTCTCACTCACGCCTTGAATTGTCCAAAGCACTACAGCAGTACGATACCTGATAATTGGGCAAATGCCAAAATCAGGTATACCTGATCCGTTTGAGCCAAAATCAAGTACATGCTAAAACCAAGTAAAAAACGCGCGCCACGAGCGGTGTGATGTCCATGACAATCCGGAAAAAAAAAAGAATGCACCTAAAGCATTAAGCGTGCCACATGGCCTCAAAAATCTGAATTGTTTTGTTTTCTTCAGGGTGTAGGTACCACGGGCTCCACTTGGACCTGCAAAGAGTCACTATTAATATGCTTCGTTGTTTCGCCACGGCGGGAGCGCCAAGAGTATTTACTCTGGCGCCCCCCCCCCCGTTGACAGCTATAAAGCTTCCAGACCGTCCTCGCGGAACCGCCTGCTCGGCACGAAATTATCTTGCCGTACCAAACCTGAGACCACCTCGACGCGGGGTGGTGCAGACGAAACGCCGAGTGTCCATGGTGTTGTAAAGATTGCTGTGAACATAGAAGACAGCACAGTACACACAACAACTACCTGAAGCACATCGCAAACCCCAAAGGAGAAGAAGTGAAACCAGCGTACGCATGTATGCATGTATATACGTACTTTTACGTACGACGTCGTACGAGTACAGAGTTTATACGTCAATGCAGAAGAATTTCAACCGAGGGAGGGCAGGCGCATACGGAGAGAAAACACAATGTACGTAATGCCTCTCTGGTTCAAAGTTGGCCAAAATCAGTTGAAAGCTAGACAGAGTAGAAAAAATCAGGTGTACCTTGGCCTTTTCGTGCCAAAATCAGTTACAATGTCAGCTTGGCCAATAGCAGGGCTCCTGGTGTGTGTTTTGTACTTGATTTCAGCATGTAACTGTTTTTGGCACGAAAGTGGCCAGGTATACCTGATTTTGGCAAAAACCCATGATAATTCAAGGGCTAAGGGCAAACGCGCGCGACACACATAGATCTTCAAGCATTGCTTGTATGTACTGGTATGAATACCAATACTGGTATGAATGTGCCTGATGTGCAAAGAAGGGCAAGGGCCCCCAAAAGCGGGGATTGTCGACCGACGTCCCATTTCACGTTTTTTTCCCTGCTGCCCGGTATGGCAGATCGATATAAGTTCAGCTGAAATCACGATGTAGCAGGCTGCTATCTGTTCAACTCCGCAGGCACGACCACCGCTTGTCGCGACCGCAGGGTGCACCATCACATGTCAGAATGCGTCAGTCTCTGGATGAAGCATGCGCATGCACAAAGCAGACCAACGAAATAAAGCAATGCCAGCAGTTGTTTACCGCCCCGCTAGACTTTGCGACAGGGTGAGTTACCTCATGAATTTTGAGAAGCGAAACCAGTTACTGTTGTAGTTGTGCGACCATCTTGACATCGTCCGTCTGGAGAAATTGCCGAGTTGCCTCTCTATTATAGTGCGCATTTTACTCTCAACTGAGGCACGTCGCAAAAACTACCACCAAAGCAACAAGACCAAGACTTGCTTGCTAAAATAAACCCAGGCATGGGCCGTACCAATACAATAACTCCATAACCTGATTGGTACGGCTGCTGAGACAGAGGTGTAGCTAGACTGCTTGCTATTCAAAATAACTTGTGCAAGCGCACCTGCCCCAAAATCGCAACCCCTCTGCAAACCAACGAACGCGAACACTGCGCTATGAGTAGACGGAAACAACCTGATGAGTACGAAGTATGTATTTACTACAAGCCAATTCGGATCAAAGAAGTAAAACCATCGCCTCAAGTTCGCCCTCCTTCGTGTAATTCGTAAACCAGGTACATAGTACCATGACCAGCACAACTGCAGTACCTGGTATAAAGGAGAGCAAATGCGAGTTTCTAATGTACACCTTGCCGAAAAATAGGGACCCTTTTTGAGCTGGCTGAAGCTGGGTTCCACGACCGAGGTTCTACGACCGCCGACCGAGATTCATATACAGAGTGCCAGGTACCTGGTTTACGATTTCTCCAAAAATTCAACATCAACCAATGCACACAAGTTGACGACAGTTAGTTACAAACATACTGAGCAAGTTCCGGCACAGCTTATACAGTCATTTACCGAATCGTTTCCTCTCATGACCACCTCACTACAGTACCGCTTCGTCAAAGGTCGACGTGTATCTGCGTTAGACGAACGATGAACCTATTCGGGTTCACCGCGAATAAACAGGGTACATTTCACGTGCGGCGGTAAAACCATTACCACCTTCATCTACCACGAAACACCAGTACACCGCATCGAACACGAACACTGCTCACGTAAGGCCACAGCACCTCTGTCGTCCCGAACCCCACTGCCGTGTACGAGTAGTCATTGACCCCCCCCTCCCCTTTTATCAACGCGTCCAACTCCACCAGCAGCATGCTTCTTCGGGGAGGAACCGGCAGCAGTATCATCTCCGATGCCATCACGTTCATATCCGCTTCCGACACAGGCGGCGAGGTACTCCCCTCTCACAGCCCCGCCAGTCGACACGAAGGCCGACACGAGGCCCACGCTCTCAGCGTTGACAATCCCTTCCGGCGCCCAGCCCTGATACAAGCCGTATCCGGCTACGAGATGCGCGACAACGTTGACGGAATCCGCAGCAGTAGCAACGCCGAAACACCGAACCGTCGTGGTGTCCAGGGTCGGTCGGCTCGCCACCGTCCCCGTCTCCCTCCCTGAATCGACAACTTCGTTGTGCTTTTCCTCCGCTAGGGAGAGGCGAGCGCGCGCGAGCTCCAGCTCCTGCCGAGTCCTACGGTAGTCAGACCTTCCTATCCAAGCTGCGAACCCAGCTCCCGCCAACGGCAGCGCTATCAGGAAACCGCGGCCAACACGGGCGACGGCCGTGCGTACCGGCAAGCTTCCCAACATGCCGCGAGGGGCGGCAGCGGCGGCCGGCCTCATGGTAGCGGTGGCGGCCCTGCTCCCGGCCCGCTTAGCAACGGCAGAGAGGGTCCTGGATGCTGCTGCTTTCTCGGCTCCAAGCTCCGCCGCTTCGGCGATTCGCTCCACCACGCGTTCGGTGACCCTGATCCCGATCGTTTCTTTCGCTCGATGCTCCACCTGATGCTTCAAGCCTGACAGATCCGTTTTTTTTGCCGACTGGAGGTCTACTTCTGAGGTGTTTGGGGTTGCTGTTGTTGATGCTGTCGTCGACTCTCTGGCAGCATGGTCGCCGCTAGAAGAGCTCTTACCAGAAGAGGAGTGCTTCCGTCGTGTAAGGGTTCTCTGGGCGGTGAAGGCTCGAACTAAGAGTGGGAAGCGGCCATCGGTGATCCGAACGGACACTCGGGATACACCGGTAAAGCACCTCCTGCTCATCACGAGTCGGTGGTGTTCAAGTAGGACCAAATTTGCCGTATGTACACAGCAGCAGCAGTAGAAAGTACCAGCAGTTAGTTGTAGCAGCAGAGCAGCAGCAGCAAGCAGTACCAAACTAAAGAGAGTCTGGACGACGCTTTGCTTCTTGCAGAAAAGAGGGCTCAGAACTCGAATCGAGAGGTAGCTTCAGGCGAAGGGGGGCCTTCAGTGTCACCGTGCCACCGTGCTGTCTACAAGAAATGTGAATGACGATCGTGCCACGCGGTGTCACCTACAGCCAATGGGAATGACTGACTCCTGCAGTCAGCAGCTACAACAACACCTGCTACATACGTATTACATGCTGAGGCGTTTTTACCAAGGAAACAGGGAGTTCAGATCAGAACCATAGCCCACAGCGTGCAGTTGCACTGCACGCGGATCCCAGTGAGATCCTGCACACGAAGTTCAGGATTGGCCAAAAAGACGAGGCTATCCCGCCGCACGAGGTAGTAGGTCGCAGGAAGTGCCCAATAAGAACATAATGCTCACGTTTTGGAGAACGCTAAGAAAAATTGGGATAAGAAAAACGGGTCAGAAGTGGTGAACCCGGTTGTTTGAAGATGGCGCCCCAATAATAAGAACCTCAGGCTTGCCCAGATTAGGTGTGTCTTGTTGGCGGACCCATACTGCACTAACTCATCGCCACAACAGCATGTGGTCACAGGACAGGCTCCAGTAACCCTGGTGATGACTACTAATAGGGCCCAGTATTATCAAAATCGGCACCGGTATTATAAAAGCCCGATGAGAGTGCCTTCTGTATCACGCAGCTTGTAAATAAAGATGACGTTGAACCACTCACTCGGCCGTACTCACAGCTGCTCTACGGCATCAGAACAGATAGCCGTGCCCTTTCCCGTGAGGGTGGGATTCACGTACGCCCATGTTCCGTCCAACCGTGTTCGTGTACCAAAATAACGCGGGAAGAGGTCGAACTAACGTGGCGACAGAGGCAAAGTAGGCAAGCTGTGTGCAGGCGCGCTCAACGGCAGAGTCGACATCACGCGCCCACTACTGAAGGTCGCTCCACATGGCCGATTGGACGAGTTGGACAAGGCCGGACTGCGGTAGGCGAAGATCACTCTGCCGGAGCTGCAGCACACTCACCCCCCAACCGGGCGGAGGAATGAACGGTGGATAGGACACGTTAGCGACGTCCCTCCTGAAGGCGACAAATAGGACAGATCCACCTTGTTGCTGCTGTCGTCTGCCGAACGCACGCCAACATTCTAAGGGACCGTCCTCCACAGCGTTCGCTAGGCCATTTTCATCGTAAGGCAGGCCGTCGTCAACGCGGACTTCGGGTACTTGGCGAGGAAGAGGCTGGTGTGATACCATTCGCGCGAACCCAGGAAGGGACGATACCACGACCGCTGATCCACATAATAACACGCAAACAGTGGTAGGCATCTCTCGTCAGAACCTGTAGAATACTTACTTCCCGTGTGGCGGATAATATCGTCCACGCAAGAGCGGTGAAAAGTGTGTCCACAAGGCAGCTCGACCATGCCGTAAGGTGACAAGTGTTCCTCAGTTGACATGAGTTGATTGCAAATAGCACTTCCTACGTATTTGGCAAGAGCAGCGTGTTTTTCTAAACTTGTGCCGGACGAGTCTTCCGGGAGCTGATTGCGGCTGCTATGTCTATATACCCAAACCAGGAGATGTGCGTGTAGAGTGAGCCTGAATTGATTGCTCCTCCGTCATGCCAATGTATGCTTTGGCATTTTCCCCAGGGTTCTACCGTCACCGTCAGAAGCGCCCACTCTCAGCACAGGTTCGAAAACCGCTTGATTGGGTAGTTTCGCGAAATAATGTTGCCGATGCAACAGGGCCGTCCGCAACGGTTGTTAGCCGCGTCACATAATCGGGCATCAGTTCGTGGCATGTCGATGGAAGATCTATGTCATGGCCGCCGTAGTTCATGACGAGTGGAAGGATTATTCGTCAGCTTAAAAAACGTCTCGCCTGGTGGCATCAGCACTGATATAGCTTCAGTTCGTGTTTTGTTTATCCCATCATCCGTCAACGTATAGAATCAGGTGAGCTAGCCTGCAGAGTTCTCAAAAACATAAATGTCTTGGCATGTTCACTGGACGTTTTCCCTGCTGAAGGGGTCTGCCGCCATCGACATGAGATCCCTGCTCTTCACCTGTGCTATTTTTTCGGCCACATCCGCGGACACTTCCCCGCGTAGTTTGAACTGCATATTGGATATAGATTCGTGCCTGAAAATGATGGCGGCAGCACAGAAAACAATAACCCTGTCTTGCCGTCAAGACGAGTCGCGACGGTTGAGCAAAATCCGGAGCCACTTCACGAATAAACACTTCTTTGACGAGTTGTGTCAAGCGGTCTTCCAGAACTGGGAACAAGTGACCGAACGCCCCCTTCAAGGCATTATTATTGCGAAAGTCAGAAAGAATATCGCCATGCGGAACAGTTACTACAAGAGAATTCTCCGTCCCTTCAGGTGGCGGCCTTCCTTGAGACAGAGCAGGTTGAGATGCTGCCACGACATTGAGATCGAGATCGTGCCCCAATCTTCGTAGCACTCTCGGACGTTGTCGCGAAGACGTCGCAGCGTCTTCCCCATACGTCGCAGCGTCTTCCCCAGAGTCAACGACGGCAAATGTGTCAATAATGTAGGCTTCCCCATCTTCTGCCGTAACTTCCGCTCTCTCTATCATATCGTCCGCCGACGCGATATCGCCGTTGGCCTCGGCCGTAGCAATGTCGTCTTCACGCCTATCGTTCGTGTACGACTCCGATTCTCTTCCTCTTGAGTTGTAAGGATCTTCTGGTGTTAACGCTGTCTTAAAAACTTCCTCAGGAACTTCCGTCAGATGGATAAGTATCGAGGTTAGGCTGACTGAACGCAGCTTCACGTGCGAGCTGAAACTCGCAGACGAAATTATTTCCGTCCTTCATATATTTAATGAGGTCACCCACGACGGTCCGCTCCGATTAAGCACTTAAGCTGGGACGCCGTTGGCTTGGGTTTTCCAGCGAGTATTATTGTGAACATATCCAATAAACCGGTCGCAGCCATAGGCAACTCAGTCGCAACGGATGACGAATCGTTCGCGTAGAAACTATGTCTGGCGAAGAGATCGTTGGGCGGAACCGGATAAGTCTATAACCTTCCTTGATTCCAACGCGACAACATGTCCCTTGACGCGAACGGGAAAAGCAGCAGTCTACAGTAACTGTCGTATCCTGGAGATGGTCTGGTAACGCAGCCTCCGGAATCTTGTTTGACTGCTGGGACTTGCAACTTGCCCGGGTCTGATTCGTCGAACCCGTGCACACTGAGAACTAAGGGCCACTCCTAACGAACAAAAATAATCACGATTCGTGAGATTTTTAACGTGAATCGTGATTTTTTTTGTCGTGAATCACGACAAACAAAATCACGATTCATGACGCCATTTTTTTTAGCTTTTCCCTAAAAAAGACAAAATCACGATTCACGACATTTGTCGCGTCTCAAAATACGCCTGATCAAGGCAACACGCAACCCACGCGCACCAACGGTACCCGAAGGTCGGTATAGGGGCATGGCAGACCTTGCTTGGTACGTCGCTTGTGGACAACGGGCGGCTACCCAAAGACACCGCTGGGCGCGGGCTAACGAGGAGGTTGCGGCCTCGAAATTTCCAGGAGGAGGAGCCACTGCTGGAAGACAAACGCGAAAATGACCTGAGGATGTCACAGGCCAGGCCGGGAAGACGACGGTCGGTGAAATAGGAATCTCGCAGGCTGGGTCAGGCTTCGGCCCGTGACTCGAATATATCACGGGCTGGGCCAGGTGCGGACGGCCCAGCCCGGCGTGGCCGTGCGCCACTCTCGAGAGTTGACTCCACCCATAAAAAACGTTGGGTTTGAAATATCAGAATTTTTAGTAGTTGAAAATATCACGAAACGCGACGTTTTTTTTTTCGGCTTTTTTCGTTAGAACTGAAATGTCACGGATCGTGATCTTTTGGCATGATCCAAAAAGTCACGAATCGTGATTTGGTTTCGGTTCGTTAGGAGCGGCCCTAAGCCATCGAGGACACCGTCAGCATCATGCGGATACTTGCGAAATCCCGACATTACTTGATCATGCCTTTGAAGAAAACCTGTCGCTTTGAGGAGATCTTTGTGAGGTAAACCACACGGCGTCAACATGTGTTGTTCCGTAACATGGGTCCTCTTGTCGCACACACCGCAGGGAAACCTGTACGCAGAGAACGGGTTAATATGATTGAGTGTTACCGTCAGATATGCGTTGTTCTGTTTTAATAACAACGAAAAATATATATCTTTCGAGCTGCGCTACAGTAAACACAACTCACCGTGTAATGCCCAAAAACATGCGTTTATTAAAGGAATCGGTGGCCCCCGAGAGAAGTTCGGGTAGAAGTGGGCCCGTTAGTTCGACGCTGTCTCTGCACTGTTGTTGACCTAGCGGGGTGTCGATAGCAGCAGTTCGCCGTGATGGTATAAAAACTGGACAGGATCGTGCCGAACGACGAACCCGCGCTCGCGAAGGACTGGGGCTTGTTGTACCTGTGCAGCTACAACAGCGCAAAGCAACCTTGCAGCCAAGAACTTAAGAAACAGAACGTCGCCAAGAACTCACCGATCAATACTTTAAACAAGTATTTTTTTCTGACTCTTTCAAGTCTGCCTTCCAGTCATTTTGCAGCAAAGTGTCGGGAACGTTTTCGAATTTGAACAAACGCCCGGTCTACCTGTCGGCCGTTGTCAAAGCTGTAGTCGTAATCCTCCTCATATCTAACCTCCTGGGTTTACGTCGTAGACGCATCTACTAATCTCGACGGCGGCAAGCTCTCGGCCACTACTATAGTAACTGCTGCTGCCGCTGGCGCTACTGCTACAAGCCGTGCGCTCATAGAGTGTGCTGTTGTGGTGGGGGGGTCCTATCTAACGTACCAGGTATATCCTGGACGACAAGCACAACGCATGGACGGGTGATACGACTTAGGGCAGGTGTACCTCTGTGGTCATCTCTGTCTACTGTGTGATGTGCGTCCGCCGTCACCTGGGAAACCATGGTTGCCAAAAAATCTCGAACCGTGCCTGTTTTTATAAAATTATGAAATACGTCAGCTGTGAGCTCGACTGATGAATTATATAGTTGCTCCCGACGGTTGGTATCACGTCTGTGTTGTCCAAACAAAGACTCGTCGGAGGAGTACGTCCTAAAAACTACATATCATATGATACCATAGATCAGACGCCTGTTGTTGCTGTTTGTTGCCGTTTTCGCTAATAAAACGCGTGCTGCATAGGATTGAACAAAAAAAGGCGAGACCCATGCCAGGGGGAGGGAGTCGATAAAAACAGAGAACTTTTTCAGTACCACAAAACAGACGATGGTATATGGGTGGTATCAACATAGCTTGATGTCCTGCCCTTTCGCACCTTTGTCTTAAGAGAAACGCCCGACGTTCTCGTCTCAGCTGCGACCTGATCTGCAGGCTTAGCGTTGGTCGGCGAGCATGGGTCGAGATGATCGCCGCCTACCAAGAAAAAATTGCCAGGTAGGTAAACAATTCGGCGGGCTAAGCGTTGACCACCACAAATGCATTACGAGGCTTTACATTAACAACGAACAATCAGAGGGTACGGTGGGATTGGTTGGTAAGCACGGCAGTAGTACAGCAGCAGTAGTACTAACAGCAGCGACCGCGATCATACAATAAATAAATACTACTACTACTGTTGTAGTACATCTATCGTCTTTTTTGGGCACTCTGCTGCTGCTGATTATATTGGCAATACACCAATGCGAGATGAGCAGCACGCAGCGATCCACAGCGCGGAGGCCCGCATCGGTACACAACACAGCAACGGGCCCGAAAAAGCGGAGCAGCAGTTGAGACAAACTAACGCGCCGAGTATACCCGGATCTACTACCATACACCGCGACGTACACAGCATGCCCAATGGCCTGTGTTGATGCTGTAACGCTGGAAAATATGCGATGTCACGGGTCAGGAGTCACGAGACGGCACTTTCATACCTTGACGACGGCTACTGGTACGATAGTTTTTTTCGTTATTCGTCGTTGACGGACGCTACTATATATACTAACGTTTTAGCGTGGGTACCAGCTCTACCTGCAGCCTGGTAATCGATGAACATATCGAGCGGCGTAATTTGTACCGTATGATTTGTTTATGTTTGGCGTTACATTTCGGTTGGACCGCACACCTATCTGTGGTGTGAGCGTGTGACAGTCTGGTATGTTTGGAGTCTGGAGTCTGGAGTCTGGACGTCTGGACGATCCTTGATCGTCCGCTCGGATCGTCCGCTCTCGATTTCTCGATTTGTTTCTCCCACGGGGTATTCGCGTACAAGTACTCGTATAGTGTTAAACCCTTCAGCGGCCAAAGCTCTGAGCAGCAGCAGCAGCAGCATGCTGCAGCATGCTGCAGCTCTGTGTCTGGCTGACTACAAGGAGGTTGTTTTGACACAGAATCACGCAGCTTGGAGAGTTGTGAGCTTCAATCACATCTCTCAATCGGTCGTTTTCACACCTGAGCCGACGCACGCACGAAAACACCAGGTGGCAGCTTTTTTGGCTATACCCTGGGGACCTCGTACGTGTCACAAAACGGTCAGTCAAGGACAAAGGTGCCTGTATACTCGTATAATAGGTAAACGAGTATTGCCTGTCGAAGTGGCCGCGGGTGTCCCGACTGAGGCGTACGTATGACATTTGCTTCATAATTCAAAGACAGATGCTGACCTCCTTTGACAATACTGACATCGATGCAGATTGAACGAGTCAGAAAAAATTACTTGTAGAAAGTATTGGTCGGTGAAATCCTGGCGACGTTCTGTTTCTTAACTACTTGGCTACAACATGATGACTTTGACAGTTGATTAGGCTACAGAGCCAAATTCTGGTTCACTTGGATAAAGTGGGAAATTCTAGGGAGGGGATGGTTAAAAATCGATGGAATTAGACTTGAAAATAGTGAACAAAAGGAGGGGATTTGAGGATCGTAAATGTTTATTGGTTGAGAGCCCAGTGACGTCACTGGGAAAATTTTCTTTTTTTGTGTTTTTTTTGCGTTTTTCGTCGGAAAAAAATAAACAAGAGTACGCTGTGCCGTCAGGCAAAGCAACGGAAAAACAGGCCGAAAAACATGGCTGTGGCCAATCATGCTATACCAGGTACAAAATATCTGGCGAACACAAAGAAATCACGAAATCACTAATACTTGCCAGCATGCCCGATCGTATCAGCCCAATACATGAATACAACTTTCGTCGACATGCGCGTTGACACGTGTGACCGACACAAACATTAAATTAACAACATTGCCTCTTTTTTCTTGGAAAAACCAAAAAAAAAAAGGCTCGCGCTGCGCGCCTTATTATTAATATTAATAAGTGGGTTACGAAAAAACTCTCTTCGAAAACGAACATACATATGTATACGTATACGTATATTTGTCAAATTTTCGTACTCTTGCCAACTTTTCTCTTCGCACGAGCACTTTTAGGCAATACAGTAAGTACACGGACACGGGAAGCCCTGCCGGACACATTGGTCTAGGTCTCGGCGCGATCCGTGCACTCTGAAGCGCGTGGCAGGCGCTTAAGTTTTTTTTTTTCCGGCGGGAGTGGATAAGACGATTTCCCTGGTTTCGGTAAAGAGGCCTTACTTTGTACGTACGTATATCGGTACATTGTCATGCTCTCTGTTTTCTCCCCCCGGCTCTCATGAGAGCTGTGAGCACACACAGCTCAGGCATATACCAGGAACACAACAGACAACATGCACAGATCCCATCGTTCTAACGCTGCCGCCCACACGCCGTGCGTGTTCGACACGCCCATATGCGCAGTGTTGCTGTGGTTGGTTGTGTCTGTCGGAGCCTGTCGTCCGCATTCCATCGTCTGCCATATATTTTTTTATCCGTATGTACCCAGGATGACGTATAAAAATATCCCATAAATTAAATACATTTTTTTTTTGGGTTGTTGCACGGAGCACGGACCACCGCCTAGAGAACAATACCCACAGCAGTGCACAGAGCGTGCTTACCTCCAGCTTCCTACAGCACCACAACCAACCCTGCTGCCCAGCAGCAGCCTGTGCCCTATATTGCTGATCGATAGATCCTAGAGCCAGCTGAAAGGGGATCAGTACACTACGTTCCTCGCGTTGCATTTTACAGCAGTACTGCTGAATATGCAGTCGTACCTGTACAAGCTACTCTACTACTGCTGTAGGAGATCGTGCAAAGTGTTTTAGATTGCGTAAAAAACACGACATGCCAGTTGTACGAGCGCTGTTCTAGCGTGTAGGTTTAAACTGCACTTGCTGGATAACATTTTCGTTTCCGAGGTTCGACTCGCACCATCCTTTTGACTATTTTTGTATCAGAACTACAACAGAGTACTACAGTAATAATAATACATTCTTCCACACCTTGCTTTTCTGAACGTATACTCGTAATATGATAGTAGAGTACATACATGTTACTTGACAATGTGTGTTTATAGCCCAAATTAAAGAGTTTGGGCGGCGCGCTTGCGTGTGGCGTGCGTTCATACCTCAACATTTCACAGCTACTCCGAATACTTGGGAGTAAAGCAAAGTATGTTCGAGAAAATACTGCTGCTATTACCGGTACTTCGTACACTCGCAGTATTTCGGGGTTTTTGTACTCGAGATACTGCGAGTACTCGCAGTATTTTGAGGTTCTGTAGATACTACTGCGTATACTTTCTTCGGGCTCGCACTAATGCGGGGTTCGCTACTGCTGCTGGCATGGATACCGCCTGTTGTGCTTCAAGTATCTCGGGGTTATGTACCGCGGGTACTACAAGTATACCAGTAAGTACTAGTCTATAGCAGTATTTTGTCCATTGGTAGTGTTCGTACTGCTGCTTCTTCTGCGAGACTCAGTACTCGCAGTAATGAAATACCCTCAATATATGCCCAGTATACTTACTACTTTCGCTGGAGACAACTTGAGCACTCAAAGCAGTCTGCCAGTATTTCGATATAATATTATGCATGACTGCGAATGCTCTCAGTATCTCGAGGTTCTGTATACTGTGCGCATATATTGCCTTTACCCCAAGTGTTTATTATGTCGTGTTTCGATACTACTGCGGGTACATACTTTAAGCAACCTGTATTCTCGGGGTTCGGTACTGCTCACACTCTCATTACTCTCAGTATTTGGGCCTTCTCAGTACTCGCAGTATAGTTTTGCCGCCTGCATTCCAATACTCTCAGTACTCGGACTACGATTTGTTCTCGAGCATTTAAACGTGAACCCTTGATATTATACCCTGAGCACCAAGAAACATTTATTTTGGGGGAACATATATATATTGTAGTACCAGTATGTATGCATGTATGTATGTGCTGCACCTTTTATTACTCAGCCGGTCACAAAGTATTATGGCGCAACCTCGACCTCGCGCAACGTTTCTGTACTTATACGAATTAATCGCCGCGAGTCAGCTGGATCAATATACCTCAACTTACCGATATACCCTATTATATATTATTATTGTAGTAAAATTAATGAACCCACACTAATTCCGCGATCAGCAGTATAATATAGTATGTCCTCAAAATATGCTGTGTGTGTTCTTCACGTTAAAATGATGGGTGGGTGCAGGTGCTACTCTTCTAAAAAAGTGTGCAAGGTTTCATACGAGTATAATTATTTCGCTCTTGCGCCACTCCCCTATTAATACGGCACCTCCCGGAGGGGAACCTTGTACGTATATTTATTTGTCAAATTTTCGTACTTCTGGCAACTTTTCTCTTCGCACGAGCACTTTTAGGCAAAACACTAAGTACACGGACACGGGAAGCCCTGCCGGACACATTGGTCTAGGTCTCGGCGCGATCCGTGCACTCTGAAGCGCGTGGCGGGCGCTCAAAGTTTTTTTTCCGGCGGGAGTGGATAAGACGATTTCCCTGGTTTCAGTAAAAGAGGCCTTACTTTGTACGTACGTATCCGTACATACATTCACGACATGTCATCATGCTGTCTGTTTTCTCCCCCAGGCTCTCACGAGCTATGAGCACACAGCTCAGACATATGCCAGGTACACAACAGACAACATGCACAGATCCCAACGTTCCAACGCTGCCGCCCACCCGCCGTGCGTGTGCGACACACCCTTATGCGCAGTGTGGTTGCGTTTGTCGGAACCTGCAGTCCGCATTTTTGATCCGTATATGCCCAAGATGACGTGTATATCCCTGTACGTACATATTTTTTGTGTTGTTGCACGAAGCACGGACCACCGCCTAGAGAACAATAGCCACAGCAGCAGTGCACAGAGCGTGCTGACCTCCAGCTTCCTACAGCACCACGACCCTGCTGCCCACAGCAGCAGCAGCAGTGGGCACACCTTGCGCGTATGGATGATCGTACTGCGGCTATCACAGTTGGTTTATTCGATCGATCACTTGACCACGCCACGAACACACCAACCAGCATCACACACCAATGGGAATGACTAGTCATTCCCATTGTCACACACCTCCCTACCTGCTTCAGAATCCTCTTCTGCTTATTTTGCTGTGTGTGATCCAATATTGCCACTGCTCCAGCTGTGCTCAGCACAGTGCGCCAACAGCAGCAGCGGGCAGGGTACTATGCGCATATGGAAGATCCGCGCTGTAAGCTCAGTACTACTGCTGTAGTTCGTTGTTGTTGTCATCGGCATTGGCCGATGCACGTACCTTCCGCAGTGTGTGACCCATTATCCCCGGATCGATATATTCGTCGTCTCGAGTACAACAACAACAAATCGCATGTGCTGTACAACAAATTATTCGTACAGCAGGGTTCGTACAAAACATACTTACTGTAATACAGCAGTAGTTCTCGTTGCGGTGTATCCTACATTGCTGATCGATAGATCCTAGAGCCAGCTGAAAGGGGGTCAGTACACGTACGTTCCTCGCGTGGCATTCTCCAGCAGTACTGCTATACATGCAGTCGTACCTATACAAGCTACTCTACTGCTGTATGAGATCGTGCAAAGTGTTTTAGATTGCGTGAAAATCCCGACTTGCAAGTTATTCGAGCACTGTTCTAGCGTAGACGTCTTTACTGCCCGCTCTAAAATTTTCGTTTCCGAGGTTCGACTCGCACCATCCACACTTTTTTTTTTTTCAAATTCACTTTTTTTTTTTTACTTTTTTTGCACCAAGACTACACTCGTAATTAATAATCGTATACATTCGTCCACGCCTTGCTTTTCTGAGCGTATAGGTAGTTTTTTTTTTTTTTTTTTTTCATCATCACTTTTACTTTCCAGCCCACTCGTAGGAGGTTTTACCCTCGACGATTTTCTGGACAAGCCGTGGTCACAGGTGTCGTCCCTTCTCCCCCCCGGTACGTGCCTTTTAGTTTTTATCGCGCATAGGGTTCAGCATTCCCACTGCTCGTCGATTTTCATCGAATGTACAGCTAACTCACGCTCTCGCGCTTTCCGCTAATCAATTTTATGCAAGAAAAAGTCCCTATGAGCATGCACTCGGTGAGACTCGAACTCACGAAATTGATCTTGATAGGCTCGCGGACCACCTACCAAGCCACCGGGGACGCCGGTATTACGAAGTATGATACTCGAAGTATATTGTAATATAATAATAAGTTGTGTGTGTTTATTTTCCACTTCTGGTTTTTTGCGTACCGACCAGTACATTCATCCACCTTGCTTTTCTGAACGTATATAATATGATACATGATATTGTAGTTACTTGTGTGTGTTTTACCCAATAAGGTAAAAGAGTTTGGGCTGTAGCCAAAAGATACCAAGCCGTGGAGGTTTCAGTGTAATCGCATGTGTGAGTGGAGCAGTGGCCGGGGATCCTGTGTGATGTCCCCTAGCCACCTGGCTCGTGGTCCGATGAGGATCACGCCGTGATAATACAAGCTCTAAGAACAAGACTTACTGAGTGCGAGGCCAGCGAGACTGGTGGAGTCCCTCGCTGGAAGCCCTCTTGCTGATATCATCTGGCAGAGGCCATAATATCTAGATATTCGCGGAACTTCTGTTGGAGGAGTTTTCGGCTGCGGAGTATTGGGTCACAGCTGGGAAGGCAGTTGGCCCGTTGGACGGATCGAAACGGCTTGAAGCGCACAGCAGGGGAGGACGCTCCGGGAGCTGGAGGACGCACAGGTCAGGCGGCAGTTTCTCCGTTATTACAGTAGAGTCCAGGTGGACTGCTGTGGATTATGGCGCACACGGCAAGCACGCCGCTGGTGGTAGGGGAGTCTCTGACTCCACCGAAATACGGAGAGGTGTGGACCGAGCAGGCCTCTCGTGTTTTTTACGCAGCGTACCTCGATTATGAGGAACGGCTGCAGCTCGCCAACGCTCAGGGGGTGGTTCAGCACTCCAAAGTGAGCATGGGCCAGCTTATCCCCAATTACATTCATCGGTGTTTTGAGGGATTTTACAAGCATCAGACTACGATGACCGCCTCGGAGTTGTTGGACGCTGTTAGGCAGCACGCTGGTTACACAACCACCAGCAACAGATTTGACACCTCGCGGGCGGCAGCGGACTTGCGTCGCGTTCTCTCAATGAGGCGCGATGAAAAGCAGGGCGGTGAAACATCCGTCAAAGACCGCGCGATGATGGTAAACTCCGCTATGGAAAAGTATTTTGCGGAGAATCACGCGGTGCATGCCATGTACCGCGCGCAGGACCGTTCGTGGTTGCCCGGACCGGCGGAATTTGTGAGCATGGCGTTGGTGGATGGCTTATGGCCGTCCGAGTTCAAAAAGTACGTAAAAGGTCAGCTAACGTACGCTGCAGGGTGGAAGAAGGACCCGGCATTGGTCATGGACCAAATTTTTTCTGCTGCAGAACAGTGGAAATTCATCGAGGCGTATGGTCGGAAAGATGCTGCAGGGGCAGCTGAACCGCGACGCCAACAGCAGCAGAAACCGAAACAGCAGCAGTCCGCGAAAAAGTCGTTTGTTCGCGTCTGTTTCGAGTGTGGTGATCCCAACCATTATGTTTCTGATTGCCCAAAAGCTCGCGGTGGCGGCACAGCTCCCAGCAGTGGTGGGCGCGGGTCGTCAGGGTATCGCGGGGGCCGCAATGGCGGCCGGGGCAGATTCAACCATGGACGCGGGCGCGGTGGCCGTGGTGGCAATCAATTGACAGCGGGCGGTGGAACTTCTGCTGTTGCTTCTTCAACTTCTGGTGCGCCAGCGGCAGGAGCCGCTGGGTCGGGATCTGGTTCGTCTGTTGCCGGCCGAGCTGTATACGTTGGAGGAGCTGGAACATCGGTGGGTGCTGCTGGAGCGAGAACTTCGCCATCCACCGAGCGGGCGGAGTCAGTGTCTGGTGCTGCTGCAGGGGCGGTAGCGCCGGAACCGTCTGTATATTCGACGTCTTGGTCGGGGTGGACCGCCGATTCTATTTCTTCGGCGCCGGCTGTAGGAGGGCAGCCATGGCGTCAGGTGACTCTTGGTACCGACCAGAGTTCAACGGCAGGTGAAGTGCCTGTCGATCGCAGCGCTGAGTGTTTACGCGCTGATCTCTCTTTGCCAGGGTCGGTTGGTTCGCTGATGGCGCGTGTGATCCTTGATTCGGGGTCGGCGCTCACGTCCATCGGTGTCGGCTTACTTCAGCAGCTGTCTTCGCATTTCGGCGGCGCCGATCTGCAAATTCCGTTCGAAAATGGCCCGCAGCAGGCGAAAACCGCTACGGGTGTTTCAGTGATGGTCACGCACAAAACGGTGCCGATTGCCGTGAGTGTACGGACGCCGTGGGGAGCGGTGAAATTGGAGCCCATCACTTTCGCGGTCATGCCTGGTACAGATAACGTCGTTCTGTTTGGCATGGCTACCATGAAAGCTCTTGGCATCGACGTCTACCGTGAAGCTCTGGAGAAGCTTCGCCCTCGCGCAGTGCCGGTATCGACCGGTGTGGAGACTCCGAGTTACCTTGCGGCGCGCAGAGTGACGGTTTCCGTGCGTGCTTTTCAGACCGAGGCTACGGTGGATGCTCCGGAGGACAAGGCGGTGGAACATTTGGTCGACCGGGGGCCAGACATGTTCATGGATCCGGAGGAGGAGCGGACGGCCCGAGAACGGGCGTTGGAGGACAGCGTGCAGCAGGCAGAGCAGAGTGGATTAAGCGTCGGCGGAGCAACCCGTTTGCGCGAAATTTTGGCTCGTCGCGTGGGTGCTTTTCGCCGTGCGCTGTGTGGTGATCCGCCAGCGCAAGTGGAGCCGATGCGAGTGCAGCTGAAGCAACAGGCGAAGCCTGTCAAGGCAACGCCACGTCGGTACGAACCGACGAAAAGGGACTGGCTCTCGAAGTGCATTGCTGCTTTGGTGTTTTTTGGCTTTGTCTACCACAACATCCAGGCGGTGTGGGCGAGTCCGGCGATGGCGGTGCCCAAGAAGGACTCTTTCCGTTTGGTGAGCGACTACTCGGCGGTGAACGCACAGGTGGAGAAGTCCCCGGGCGTCATGCCCAACCATGAAGACATGGGAGATCTGCTGGGGGCGCGTTTCTTCGGCAAGCTGGACCTACTTCAAGGGTACTGGCAGATGCCTTTGGCTCCGGAGGCGCAAGACGTCTTCACCATGGCGACAAGCGACGGTTTGTTCACGCCTACCCGTGTTCCCCAAGGTGTTTTGAATGCGACTTCTTATTTCCAAGGTGTCATGACTGAAGTGTTGCGTGGTTTGGATTGCAAAGTTTGGGTCGATGACGTTTTCTTTTTCGCAGACACCGAAGAAGCTCTTCTGCAGCTGCTTGATGACATTCTTGAACGCCTGGAGAATGTTGGACTGTTTGTCGCCGCCCACAAGTGTACCTTCTTCTCTCGTGAACTGGTCTGGTGTGGTAAGGTGTATTCCAATGGTGTCGTGTCCCATGACCCCGCTCGAGTGCAAGGTTTAAGTGAAATGCGTCGTCCCGAAAACGCTGGAGAACTAATGCAATTCTTGCAGGCTGTCAACTGGTTGCGTACATCGTTACCACGTTTAGCGGAAACGGTAGCACCGTTACGTGATTTTTTGGAGGAGCTCCTTGTTGGGGCTACACGTCGGACTAAGCGAGTGGCGCGCAATCGTGTCATCAAGGATACCGCGTGGACGGAGGATCGGGTGCGGGCGTGGAATGCCGCACGGGGTTTGGTGGCGCAAGCAGTGCCGCTTCATCATCCTCGTCCCGGGTGCGTTGTTTTGATGTTTCCTGACGCTTCTGATTTCCATTGGGGTAGTTTTCTCACCCAAGTGCCTGAACACGAATTTCGCAGTGGATTGGCGTTGGAAAGCATGTCTCACGAGCCTCTCGGATTTCTGAGTGGTTCGTTCACAGGTTCGCAGTTGCGCTGGGCGACTGTCGACAAAGAAGGTTTTGCGATCGTTAATACGTTCCGGAGGCTCGAATACCTGCTTTGGGGTGGTGTTCATATCTTTACTGATCATCGAAACTTGCAGTACATTTTCAATCCGGAGAAGTGTGTCACGACGGTCACAAAGACCATGGCACAACGCCTAGAGAATTGGAAGGGTGTTTTAGGACAATACCGCTATGCAATCGAACACATCCCTGGCGATCGAAACTGTTGGGGGGATCTGTTGTCTCGTTGGGTCAAAGTTCCTACGGTGCCTGTTCGTTCGGTTGCCGTGCACAGCCCATGTAATGCTGACGATTCGCTTCCCGCATTGGATGTGATTCGTGCCTCGCAACAAAGGTCTGTCGCTCGTATCGGCGTTGGTGTTCATGAATTTTCGACAACCTTCGGTCAAGCTACCTTGGCCGATGATGGTTTGTTTCGTGTGCGTGTTGGGGTGCGTGACGTCTTGTGGATTCCGCCGGATGATCTTGCTCTTCAAACTCGTTTGATGGTGTGCGCGCACATGCGCTCGGCTGGTCACCGTGGTGTGGCGCCGACTTTGTTTCGCCTGAAGGAATATTGTGTTTGGCCTCACATGGATTCTCAGGTTCGCGAATTCGTTCGCCAGTGTTTGCACTGTGTAGACACGCGTGCAGGTGCACTCATTCCTCGTCCCTACGGAGACACGGTGCATGGTACCGCTCCGGGAGAAGTGGTGCACTTTGATTTTTTGTATGTTGGCCACAGCGGGCCCGAAGGTAGCGATGGCCTGCCTGATGAGGATGGTTTCCGATATGTTTTGGTCATCATGGATGATTTGTCCAACTACGTGGCGTTGGAACCGGCCGAGGCTTGTACAGCCGAGGTCACAGCGAAGCATTTGCTAGCCTGGTGTAAGACTTTGGGGGTGCCGCGTGTGTGGGTGAGTGATACCGCCACGCATTTCAAGAACAGGGTGCTTGCTTTGTTGAGCGACGCGTTGCACATCGAACATCGTTTTGCTGTCGCTTACACGCCGTGGTCGAACGGTACGTGTGAACGCATGGTAAAAGAGGTGGTACGTGCTCTGCGTTCCATTCTGTCAGAACAGCGTCGTCAGGTTTCGGAGTGCGTTTACGATTTTATGCGGATGCGACGTTGAACGTCACCGCTGATCTGAAGGATGTTTTCCAACATTCCTTTGCGCAGGGTGAATGCCGCATGAATGCTTTGGTGCATGTGGCCGAAGATGATGCCAACGAGGTGATTGTCTTGGTCGATTGGGATGGTTTCGAAGCAGAGGAGCGCACGTGGGAGTCTTTGCGGTCGATTTATTCTGCTGCGCCTGAATTCGTCGTGAAGGAATTGCGCAAATTACGGATGACCCGTGCGCTCAAGATTAAAATTGCTTCAGAGTTCAGCATTGATTTGTGATTTGCCGCATGCGATTTCGTCTTGGTTTTTTGGTTTTGTCAAGCTCGTTCGTGTCGAGTGAACTCGCTTTGGGGGTGCTGTAGCCAAAAGATACCAAGCCGTGGAGGTTTCAGTGTAATCGCATGTGTGAGTGGAGCAGTGGCCGGGGATCCTGTGTGATGTCCCCTAGCCACCTGGCTCGTGGTCCGATGAGGATCACTCCGTGATAATACAAGCTCTAAGAACAAGACTTACTGAGTGCGAGGCCAGCGAGACTGGTGGAGTCCCTCGCTGGAAGCCCTCTTGCTGATATCATCTGGCAGAGGCCATAGGGCGCGCTTACGTGTGGCGTGCGTTCACACCTCAACATTTTTCACAGCTACTCCCAATAGTTGGGAGTAAAGCAAAGTATGTTCGAGAAAATACTGCTCTTATTATCGTAGGTACTTCGTACACTCGCAGTATTTCGGGGGGTTTGCACTCGAGATACTGCGAGTACTCGCAGTATTTTGAGGTTCTGTCGATACTACTTCGTATACGACCTTTCGGGCTCGCACTAATGCGGGGTTCGCTACTGCTGCTGGCGTGGATACCCCCTGTTGCGCTTCAAGTGTCTCGGGGTTCTGTACCGCGGGTACTACAAGTATTCTAGTCTACAGTAGCAGTATTTCGTCCGTTCGTAGTGTTCGTACTGCTATACTTCTGCGAGACTCAGTACACGCAGTAATGAAATACCCTCAATATGCCCAGTATACTTCGAGTGAGTAAGATGTATACTTCAACCGTCTGTGCACCGCGTCGACAATTCTCAGGCCCAGCGTTCGGCACCAAACACACCTATTAATAGATATTCCTACACGAGTGGGAGTTGGAGCAAACCACTTTCGCTGGAGACAACTTGAGTACTTGAAGCAGTCTGGCAATATTTCAAGATGCGGATGTGCGAGGAATATATATGCATGTACTGCGAATACTCTCAGTATCTCGAGGTTCTGTACTGCGCATATTGCCTTTACTCCAAGTATTTCGTGTTTCGATATACTACTGCGGGTACATACTTTCCTGTATTCTCGGGGTTCGCTCTCTCATTACTCTCAGTATTTGGGCCTTCTCAGTGCTGGCAGTATTTTTGCCGCCAGTACTCCAATATTCTTAGTGCTCGGACTACGATTTGTTCTCGCCGAGCATTTATCTGTGAAAAACCTTGATGTTACCCTGAGCACCAAGAAACATTTATTTTGGGGGAACATATTTATATACATTGTACCAGTATGTATGTGATGTACCTTACTCAACCGGTCTCAAAAGTATTATGGCGCGACCTCGACCTCGCGCAACTTTTTTGTACGAATTAACTTAATCGCCGCGAGTCGGCTGGATCAATATATCCACTTATCGCTACCCTATTATATATTATTGTTGTAGTAATTATTCCACACTATTTCCGCGAACAGTATAATAGTATGTCCTCAAAAATATGTAGTGTGTGTTCTTCACGTTAAAATGATGGGTGGATGCAGGTACTACTTCTACACAAGTGTGCAGGGTTGCATACGAATATTTTTTCGCTCTTGCTCCACTCCCCTATTCATACGACACCTCCCGGAGGGGAACCTTGTACATGCTATAAATAATAGCGGTGCTTTACTTGTACAATTCCGTGTCATACGTGCGTGCTGCGTGCTCTCGCATTATATACGAACAGTGACAAATACAAAAAAAAAGCGGTGATTTATGTGCGTCCCCTTCCACAGCTACTCCGTACCATACACGCGCGTGTGCGTGCTGGGAGCTCGCATACGATCAATCACAAAAACAGCATACCGGCCCACGGCAACAATGGCCTACAACAAGAAAGGACGACAGACAACCTACGCTTCTAACCCACTACACACCAGTTCGAATCAAGACCAACAGTGAAACTGACTCCTCGATACCTACAACCTACGGTACCCACTATTTATAGTGCCAAAACCAAACATTATATATATAGTGTCAAAACCAGAAGAAAGTCTTAGAGCGGCAATCCCTATGGTACGAGTATGTGCTTCCTACGTACTTCCTCAATACTCACTACATTACGACGATAACGGCCCAAGTCAACAACGGCCTACAACAACAAAGGACGACAAACAACCTACCCTTCTAACATACTACACACACACTGTACAGGTCGAAACCATACAAACAACCCACCTTACCTTCTTATATATACAATGCCATTACAACAGCAATTTAGTGTCCATAGTGTCCTTAACGAGGCCAGTAAATTCTCATCCGACAGTGTGAAGAGTTTCGTCGTCCATCGCGAGTAAAGATCGGCCTACAACAAAAAAGGACGACAGACAACCTTCTCGATACCTGCATGATTACGACGATAACGGCCCGCGACTACAACGGCCTCCAACAACAACGGACGACAGACAACCCATGGGACCCCCCTTCTAACCCACTACACAGGTCGAATCAAGACAGTGATACTGACTTGATACTGACTTCTTCTTACCTACGACTGCCCATAGTGTTGATAATGAGACGACCGACAAACAGACACCGGCTCCATCCGCCCTTTACCCTTTCTACCACCGAATGAGAACAACAACTGCTTCTTCAACGCCGCCATCGCCTCCGCTATAGCTGCTTGGGAAGGACACCCTCTCCCCAACCCAACCATGGCAACACCGGCTGGAGCCATCTTCTTCTCCGCTCTTGCAGTTGTGCACGCCTGCATGTTCGACGGCAAGCCTCTCCAGCGCACCCTCTTGGTAAGTTCTTGCTTGTTGTGTTGTCTACATCTCGTCGTTATGATAACTCCCAATACTTCCCGACGCCTGCAAATACCGCTATCCATACTACGTTTTGTGTTTTCATGTGTCTTCTAAACGTTTTCATCGTATTACTTCGTGCGGTATGCGTCGCATTCCTTTGCTGTATGCAGGATTCTTTGGCTCAAACACGTGACAACATCCTTGGGAGTAGCGGCCTACCAGGCGCAGGATCTGTTATGGGATCGCCTGGCTCCATATTATACGAAGCGATCACCCTTCGACCTGACGATCAACTCCACCCCAACAGCGGATGGCCAGGTGACGTCGAGGAACGCCATGCTCGTATCATGTACACTCGGACGGCTCTCGGCTTCAACTGGCACTACACTACCGATTGCCATATCGAGGATCATGGCCATATCGAGATTACAGGATCCCAATGTGGACGATGACGAGATCCTGCACCAGTCTTGATTCCGCACGGACCACCCCAGTCACTCCAGGATGCTGTCAATGCCTTCTTCCTGACCGGAGCCGCCTCCGACTTCTCATTTCCTGGACCTACCTGCTCCGTGCCCCCCCTGCGGCAAGAGCTGCGCCCGGAACATCAGCGCGCCCATAAGGTCGATTCTTCCTTGAAGTGCGGACAACGCCCCAGATCGCGTATTCTTCGCGTCTGCACGTGTCGGTACATCTACGAGGACGCCGGAGAGCCGCCGGCGCCGTCACCCATTTTGACGATAGGCGTTCAATACTGCCTCGTAGCTGTCATCTACTCCTTTCCGAATCATCTCGTGACCCAGTTGCGTTGCAGTGGGCGGTGGTTGAAGTACGACTGTGTATACTCGGGGGGAGTACCACGTCTTGCGACGATTTCGACAGTGACTGGTATCGTGGTTTCCAGCATATATACGATGTCTATCTTCGGAAGTCTATGACCTTGCCTGCTCACCAGAGTTAGGATCAAAGGTTGTCCTGCCGACGACGCCACTTGTTAGGATCAAAGGCTGAGGTACACTTTGTATCCCTGGACAGGTCTGCCTTTTAAGTCAGTAATCGTTGGTACTCACGTGTGTTGCTTGCTTAGCTATAGAAGAAGAGCAGTTTTATTCCTTTCGTGCACGCGGAGACTGAGACTAAGCTCGTGCGTCTCTGGAAAACCCCTGGTTTTCCATCTAAGATACGCCTTCCAAGTACTACAAATACGTTCCCAGTGCCTGAACCCAGGTAATTACCGGGCTTTCAACCTCATACAAAGCAGTATCATAACACCAGCCTCAAACGACAGCATACCGTAGTGCTAGCGACCAGGAACGCGCAAGTCAGGAACGCTCGGAGATTTTCGAGCCAACTAGACAAGCACCGATAATGCGTCCGCCTTACCGAAGTATTGGCCACCACGACGTGGCAGCGCGGCTGTGCCCTGCCAACGCCATTCCGACGTACCACCGCCTTAAGCATCTCACGTATTCTTCACATGTGTGTAAAACTTTTTGATTTTTCTGTTCGTGTGATATAGTTTCTGCGATTAGGACTCACGCTGACACAACCGTCCGTCACCGGTTGTTGCACGACGCGTTGAGGCCTGCGAGACTAAAAATGGTGTACCATTGTCATGTCGCCAATTTACGGTGCGAAAAAATAAAACGAGGTGATCAGCACACACCAAACCCAAGTTATATGACGTTTCTGTCAAGGTATATCGTTTTTTAGTAAAAATACAATGTCTGGTATAGTTTAGAATTACGAACATACGAAGGGTTAGGGTTAGATAGGTTTTGCAATCTGGGAGGCAGGATCTTTGTAATTTGCGCAGGGCGGTCTGCACTTCGGAATGGTCGTCCGCAATTGAGAAATTTCCTCGTTCGATACGGCCAGGTTTGGCCCGTTTTGGCTGCGGTTTGGGGTCAGGATTAGGGATAGGGATGGGGTTAGAGTCAGGGGTTGGTCTGGGTCTTCGCCCGTACCTTGATCCCAACAGGAACCAAAATACTTGAACAGCCTACCAACCTGATTTTCCTACCTCCCAGATTGTCATGGTATCCTCCAAGCGTACCTGTTATTTCTGAAGAAATCTTTTTGCGTTTCGTGCGCTTGCGTTTACTCAGACCACGGCACCGCGGGCGAGCCCGTCGCGAGAGAATTTCCATACCTCCGTCCAACCTTTTATTAAATGGTAGCACCTAGGGAACAGCATGACAACCCTTGCCTTGCTGTACAATTAACATTTAATAGTAGGTTTGGTGCGAAGTACGAATACGAAGGCCGACATATATATCTGAAAACCGCAACGAACGGGGAAAAAGCAGCGTGCACGTATCATAGACATATTATACGAGTATACAAGGGTTCCGCATGGGTGCCAGCATTCGTCGGTACCCATGGTTCGGATAGGAAAGTATTCAGGGCTCTTCGCGGGTCAGGTCAAACCCCACGGGTCTGACCGTGGGGTCTGACCTGACCCGACCCGCGAAAAAAAAAGTTGAGGTGTGTTGACTCGACCCGACCCGACCCGACCCGACCCGACCCGACCCGACCCGTGAGATTTAAAGAACTGTTGACGTGGCCCGACCCGACCCATGAGATTTTTGAAAATCTCCTGACCCGACTCGACCGGACCCGACCTGCGAGATTTCAAAACCTGTTGACCTGAGCCGACCCGACCTGCCACCTTCCGACTGACCAGCCAGAAACGGGTTTCATGCGGGTCGGGTCAACTGGCCCCATGACCTATCTCACGGGTCAACGACGAAATCTCACGGGTCCCAAGATACAAACCTCAGCCTTGGTACGTTGGTCGGCTGGTTGGTCCTTGTGGTCCCTCGTACTTTTCCGAAAATGTCGTACGGTCGTGTTCTGTTTTTTCTATTTTTTCTATTTCTTTGGAGCGTTTTGCCGTTGTTGTTCTCACATTGACTCATCGCCACAATATAATGCATTCTGTGGCCGCAGGACAGGCCCCAATATCTCTGGAGTGGAACAATACCTCGGTAGAAATAAAAACAACAACAATAATACACATGATAACTGAAGCACATCTAGACCTCAGACAAGAATAAAAAGTGAGGTCCGCGCACGTACGTATCAGGTACATGCGGTACGCTGTACAAGTCGCCACAGAAACCGAGAAGACCGCATACTACAGGAAGAAATAGACAGGATGAAAAAAACAACTCGACGTCGAAAAATCGAAAACGAAGCCGAAATAATCAAAAATCAAAAAGTGACTCTGCTGAGAAAAAAAATCAATTCAAGCAAGAAAGCAAGAAAGCAAGAAAGGAAACACACAAGAGAATGCGCGGATTTTCGCAGATTGCGGGGTCGTAAGCTGCGCGAAGGGTGTAGAGCAGAGATAAGAACCAAGAAACAAGCATACTTACTCCGCCATTAAGAACACCAGAGAAGCAAAAAAGAAAATAATAGACAAAAAAACGAAAAGGAAGACGACGAAGCAAAGCCAAAAGAAAAAGCAGATAGCAAAATGCAAAAAGGAAGATACAGACAGAGACACAAGGCGGGGCAAACGGGAAAAAAGGAAAGTGGAAAAAAATAAAAGGAAAAAAGGAACCAAAAGGGGGCGGGGAGGAAAGATAGTACGAAAGGCAGGCACTGGTGCATACAGACACGCAAAGTTGCCCGGGTGGCACCATGGTTGTTTCTCGGGCCTCAAAGAAGGGAGCGCATCATGACGATGATGGCGATGATGGCTATACCCAGGCGTCAGTCCGTTGGGCAGACCGCCTCCCCCTCCCCTCCCCCCCCCCCCCCCCCCCCCCCCCCCCCCCCCCCCCCCCCCCCCCCCCCCCCCTCCCCCCCCCTTTTCGCCCCTGCCATTCTGCGCACGTGCATTGGCGTCAACGGCTGCAGTCGCGGTTGTGTGTGCGCTTGTGAAAAGCCCACGATGAAAAAGGCACACACCCGCACTCTGCCGGGCGGCTACTTTTGGGTATGTAATCGGTTACCTTTTACCAGTAGCCCAAAGACTAAGACCTTAACGAATAGCGTCTATCAGCAGGACATGCCATTGGGTCGTTGGTCGTGAATTCGAATCTCACGTCCACCATGAAAACGGTTTTTAAAGAAAGTGAAATTTCCTCATGTCAAGAATATGATAAAACACTCTTACTCGGTCCCCAGAGATTGTTAAGAACTGCCGACTAGGAATGTACGGCAGTAGAAATCTCCATATGGAAGAAACGTAAGTTACTCGGAATAATCTCCGCTAAAGCAGGAAAATAAAACAGGAGCCTGCTTGGCTCTCCTGATCCCGCTCGGATGTAATCCCATTTGGCACCCGTCTCCCACCTACAAGGTGCAGAAACATATTTTTCCCTCCGCAAGAGCCGCCGGAGGCCGTGGGCGCGAAGCGCGAACCGTAAACGGGCAGAAATCGTCAAACGGTAAAACATCGTCGGATGCAATAAAAGAAAAAAACGTCGCAGCCCGGGAACTGAACCCAGTATCGAAATCATGGTGATGGGCACCATAGACCGCGGAGCTATATCCCCCTCCTCCACCCCACCCCCTCCGCGTTTTGGTTAGGCTATTTATAGTCGCAGTACCATGTACAGAGAACAGGAAAATTACTCGAACACTATTGTATCTACAAAGTGGCACACGTACGGCCCCATTCGAAAACCAAGGACCCCGCTGTTGCGAAGGGGGGAGGGGGAGAGAGGGTTATAAGGCTCTTAACCCCCCCCCCAGAGAGTATTATATATATTATATATGGGTTGGGTTGGCGTCGGTTGGCAACGGCCCTGTAGAACATGCCGCTCACTACGTGAGCTAGACATCCAGGGTACCGTTTTTTTTTTTTTTTTTTTTTTTTTTTTCTGGCGGTCGCCCACAGCTGGTCGTCTAGTTAGATCATTTGTGCGAGGTAAGGAACCTTTACCCTGCACAAGGGAATTGATCGTATCACGTAGTGTTCAAGGTAAGGCACCCAAGAGGCAGTTACATAGTACCCCCCATTGCTGTCTCTGGAAGTGGCCACACCGGAAATTAAACTAACTCATTGAAGCTGTCATCCATATGCAAGTCCGCCTCACAAGCGGTTCTTAGTAGGATGCAGCTCACCCTTCATGCGACTCGCCGGACACCTCACGGCGCTTCGCGCTTGGTGCAAGCAATGTCTGCCTGGTCGGTGAAAACCCGACATGCTCCGTCCCGGCATTGTAGGGATGCGAGGGTCTATGGTCATACGACTACGGCCATGCATGAGATCGAGAACATCTCTCCTATCGAGTACACCTCCCCCAGAGAGCATCGGAACGAACCAAATGGAATATTATTTGCCTCATGAATTGGTGCTGATTGGTTGTGGGAAACGAATAGATGCAGTGCAGCCCGAGAAAAGAGTATACCTCGTATTTAGGAAGAGGAAGAATGAGTGTTGCACCACCCTTTTTCGTGTTTGGAAGGACCGAACGGCCCGACCGAACGGGAACAAATAGCATATTATTAATTGTAGATGGCACCACCGAAGAAGGATGTGGACACCATTTTTCCGTGGCGTTTGCAAAAGATACCTTTCGTACTGGTTCGGCTGGCGAGGCCCAGGATTCTGCACGGACCCAAACACGCTTTTTTTACATGGGAGCGGAATGAATGACCACGAACAGCCTCGTTCCGTTCCGCTCTCGTTCCCGTGCTCTTCGGAAGGAGGGCGTGGTCATTCGTTCCGTTCTTGTGCAAAAAAACGTGTTGGGTTCGTGCAGAATCCTGGGCCTCGCCAGCTAAATCAGTACGAACGATATCTTTTGCACATGCCACGGAAAATTGGTGCCCACGTCCATCTTTGTTGGTGTCCATCTACATCAAATGAGATGCTTATTTGTTCCCGTTCGGTCGGGCCGTTCGGTCCTCCCCTAGAAGAAAAAGGGGTGCAACACTTCTTCTTCCCCTTCCTGTTAATAGATATACTGTTTTTCTCTGGTTGCACTGAATCTATTGAGGACCAACGCCCGAACGGGTAGGGTGGACCGTAACTGGACCAAGTCCGGCGGGAAGGCCTCCTAGCCTCGGTTTTTGTTGGTGGGTGAGCTCGCGCAAATCCCACACTATCCGGGAGCTGTTGACTCTCCCGGGTGGCTATCTCCACCGCACCTGCTCCTCTCGGGGGTCAGGTCGGGTCAACGTGCCCAAACTCCAGGGGTAACAACAGCCTGTTCTCATGTTACAACGGGAGCTATGGGCTAAATTGACACACGACACGAAATTGGAACGTGGAAGTGTGGTGACCTTAAGCTTTATTTTTACCAATCCGCCGGAGGATTAAAAAAAAGGAAAAAACGTTTTCCTTAGACCGGGTAGGTGCCAGTACGTAGCCCAAGGGACTATTAATAAGACTTTAATAATACCTCCCGACCCCTGGGTCGACCCTATAGCTCTGACCCGATGGGTCCTGCTTCCGCCCCGGCGAGCGACCTAGCTGTGCAATCTACGGCCCCGGGAAGCAGCGTAGCTGTGTCGCCTCCAGCATGAGGGTGAGCCCTGTTTTTCTTGTGAAAATGGATGCACGTGAACATGAACACAAGAATATACTACGGCTTCGTCCAACCCGGAATTCGCGTATGAATATTCTACACACTATGATGTACTCTCGGAGGTCGGAGTATCGGTACGAGAGAGGCCTTCGAGCCAGAAACAGCGAGTATTTTGTTTTTGTACAATTTCGGGCTCGCGGGCCGGACTCGTGTGTCGCAAAGGCGGCCTTCCGACAGGTAGCTGAAGTTTGCAAAAACACGAATCCGCGGACCAGATCCGCGGATCCGACCTACGAGCCAGTCAAAAACAATTAGCGGGTCCTGGTGACTCGACCCGCGAATCACCCGTATTTCAGGGGTCATGACCTCACCCGATCCGTGACATTTCGAACACCTCTTGACCTGGTGACTCGACCCACGAATCACCCGTATCTCAGGGATCATGACTTCACCCGACCCGTGACATTTCGAACACCTCCTGACCCGATCCGACCCGACCCGCGAGATTTCAAAACCTCTTGACCCGACTCGACCCGACCCGTGAGATCTCCAAACCTCTTGACCCGATCCGACCCGCGACATTTTGAAACCCTCTTGATCCCACCCGCATGCCTTAACATACTGACAAATATATTACAATGTTTGGCGGAATCACCAAGAAAGTCTATAGAAGCAATTCAGTCAGTGGTATCAGTTTCACACTGTTTCTATGTATGTTTTGTCCCCAAAAATGCAGGTGCAGTTATAGAAGGGTCTTCTCCTGTACACGTCTATATGTACAGTAGTAATATGCAAATATTTCACTACGTCGTAGTGTTTTATCATATTTGTGAAGAAGCTGCAGATATATAAGCTGGTGAGAGACGCAAGGATCTTCTTATTATTGCTCCTCAAGTGAGCTGAGAGAAAGAGAACTCGAGTGAGCGGGGTGGGCTTCGGCTGGAACACAACTCACTCCAGACGTTGTCCAAAACTAACCTGTATGCAGGTACGAGTCTACTGGGAAGTTCCCATGAAGAAGATTTCCCAAACGCTACCAGGTACGTGTAACCATATAAGTTCGCATACGGGTATGTTCCCAAAGCGCTACTGTAGGTACAACTATATAAGATTCGCATACGGGTATATTCTCAAAGCGCTACGTGCAACCATATAAGATTCGCATACGATTGTATTCGCGATTGTATTCAAAAAGCGCTAGGTGCAACCACGTAATATTCGCTCGCGGGTACGTACGTTTCTATACGGAGGATGTGCTACTCCATCACATTTGCCCACCTTGCATAGTCGTAGATGCAGATCACACGACGATAAAAGGATGATGACCATATCATCCCAAAATCAGGAAGAGAGATAGATCGAAGATGCGGTTATTCACCAATGAAATGAGGTGATAGATCTACCTCACACATCGTAGGGAGGCTTCGACGCCTCACTCAAGAAATAAGCGACTTTCTGGAAGGAGAAAAACAAACCGCAAGAAACCAGACAAGGCGCAAGGGCTAGAAGGAAAACGAAGGCGAAACACGATACGCTGGCGGGAAGTACGCCCCCAAGCTTGAAAGGGGAATAAAACGGGGGTCTACAACTTGGGGTCTCGAGGCTGACGAGAACGTGGAGCTAATGGACCAAGACGTGGGACCCGGGACGACAGCTGGTAGACACAATAATGTCAGCTGGAATGCGACGGGATCTTTATTCCGAAAAGACACGCTCCGAAAAACGAAGGCATTAAGGAATGCAAGCAAAAAAATGTAGGTCGTAGCAAGGCTAGTCGCGGTCAAAAATAGGTACGCCAATACATGGGGGCCAAAAGGAGCATCCGGGAAACTGCAATAGGTGCAGGGAATCTAAAGCAAGTCTCGTACGCTGAAAACGAAGTAGAAAGTAGAAAGTAATTGTCCAACAGGCACGCAGTTTAAGAAGAGCTGAGAAAGCAGAATAAGATACAGGCAAAAACCATGGTAGAAGTACTGCTGCGTCATGGTTCGGCGGCCTTCACCACGAACACGCCGGTGGAAACGGTGGCAGAGAGTTGACGAAAGAACGCAAAGACTTCCGGAAGTACAGTACCATGACTTTGGAGTATGTATAGCAGAAAGTAGAAAGTAGAATCACTAATGATAACACAGTTTGTGGTGATAGGTAGAAGTTGGAGATAAAATCGCTGAACAATCCCGAACGTACGATACCATGACAGTTCGGCGGTCTTCGCCAAGGAGGCACGCGGAACCGGCAGGGGTAGAGTGAATAACCAAAGCCCATATCCCGAAGGTACAATACGACGACAGTTCGGCTGCCGTCGCTCTGGAAAGCGAACGGAACCGTTAGCGATAGATTGAAAACAGCAGACCAATACACCCGAAATGACAGTACCACGACAGTTCGGCTGCCTTCGCTGTAGAGGGCGGACGGAACCGGCAGTGGCAGATTGAAAACAGCAAACCAATACACCTAAAAATACAGTACGACGACAGTTCGGTTGCCTTCGCTTCAGAGAGCGGACGGAACCGGCTGTGGTAGATAGAAACCGGCCGACCAACACACCCGAAAGTACAATACCTTTTGGTGAAGGAACAATCGGAGAACCCAAAGTAGACCCGAGAAACAAACCAATACGTCCGAACGTACAATACCACGCTAGTTCGGCGGGGTTTTTTCTAAGAGGCGAGCGGAACTGGAGGTGGTAAGATGGAAGGAGCAAATCAATGCACCCTGAAGTAGAAGGAACACGGAGAAACGCATACGTAGTGCTAGATCTGAATCAGCCGAAAACTCAACCAAAAAAGGGGCGGCATACCAGGGCCTCAAAGGGAAGGCAGATGCACCCAAACGACCTGAAGAAATACTCAATACTAAAGGAGGCTACTCATCGGAGTCAAGAGGGGCAGCCAGAGGCCCACCGGGCCCGTCGGAACTGCGTAATACCCACTCAGTTGTGAACACCACGATCCGTAGTAGATGGCGACGCTGGAGGTTGTGTAGGTCGCCGGTCTGAGGTTGATCTTGACCGGTCTAGGGTCGTCGAGGAACCGGATGATGTAGGTGTTGTCCGAAAAAGAGCCGAGGGAACGCGATTGGCAATCTTGCTCAGCCACCATAGGCCATCGCGAGCCTTATACCAAAGGTGTGCTCCTGGTGGAAGTACGGTGGAGCTGAAGGAGCGTAGCCAGAGATTGCGGAGAACGAGGGTGTAGTCAGAGGCAAGGAATTTTTGGCCTTTAGAATGCGATAACTGGCGCTGCACGGCACAGATGCGCGTCTGTCGGTAGAGGCGATTTGCCTGTCGGTGTTGTGGTGGGGTGCCAGACCAGTAGAGTAGAATGCGGCCTCTGGAGTGTTGTAGATCTAGTTCCCGCCCCCATCCAACCCAAGGGGTTTCGTATAGCACCGCGATAACTCCGCCACGGCCGCAAACGAGTTGTTGGTCCGTGATCCGTTCGATCTCGAGGCGTTCCGGCGGTGGTTAGACGTCATCAAAGGTGACGTGGAAGGGAGGGGATTGGGTGGTGAAGAAGTTGAGTACGTACTTTGTGATGTCTGACGGTAGGTACTTGAGCATCTCGTTGGTTTCGTCGGGGTTCCGGCAGGGCTTGCAGCGCTCGACGGAGACGCGGAGGTTGGAGTCCCACCCGAGTAGGTCGGAGGATATGTCGAGGGAGAGAAGTTGGTCGTAGAGGGGTCGGTTGTCGGGGACGTCAGATGCCGGTGCTGGGCCCACGGCGAGTATATTGAACGGTCCGATCCAGTTGAGGGAAAGCTTGGTCTGGAACACAGTGGTGTCGGCGTTTTGTTTGGCACCTTGGCGGATAATGGCCACAGAGTTGTAGACCCATGCCCATCCGCCCACGGTGTAGGGAGGGGAAAGGGGTTGTTGCGGCGGACCAGACGTGAAGCGGTGACGGCGTGGTGTTCGCGGACGAGGCGGTCGGCGCGTTGTTGGCACTCGGTGGCAAGGTTACAGTAGACCAGGTGGTCCCAATCCAAGGTCTGGTGCCCGCCAATGTTGGGGTAGTCGAAGACCGAAAGGGGCAGACGCGGAAGGCGGCCTATCTATGTGGCCGTCGTTAGGGACCAGCCCGGTGGAGGCGTTGATAGAGTTTCTGTAGGCTGGTTCGACGTGCGGAAGCAGCTCGTCACAGTTGTCCTATTTCTCGTTGCTGCCCATGGAGAGCGTTTTGGCCATGGTGTCATTGACGCGCTCGACGAAGCCATTGGTTCAGGGGTGGTACGAGCTGGTGCTGATCTTGTTGATGCCAAGGCGTTCGTCGATGGCGTTGGAGAGTTTCGAGGCAAACTGCCGCCCATTGTCGGAGATTAGGGTGACGGGACACCCCCACAGAGGGATGTACTGGCCCATTAGGATGTCGGCGGTGCCAGCGACAGTGAACTAGGCTGCTGCCACTGCATACATGTCGGCGCGGCGACTCAAGCAGTCGTCGAAGAGGAGGATGTAGGAGTTGTCGCGTGGGGTAAGGGGCAGCGGGTGGAATAGTCGACGCTGACTGTGATGCCGGGGCCATTGGGTAAGGGCAGGGAAAGGGTGGGCCAGCGGATGGTTTGACGCGAGGTCGTACGCGCCTGGCACTTGAGACAGCGCCAGATCCACAAGCGGGGGGAGATGTCCTTGCCGATCCACCAGAAAAAGCGCGCGAGCATGCTGACCGTGCGGGAAACTCCCAAGTGGCGGGAAGCGGTGGCGTGGCATTTGTGCAGCACCCACGGGTGCATCAACATCGGAACGTACATGCGCGGGGGTGGTACGGCGGAAGACGTACAGCTCGTCCCGGTGTGGTGGGGCTTGAGTGGTTGTCGAACCAGAAGAACGGTGTCGTGGTCGATGCGGTAGATTTGGCTTTTACCTGCAAGGGCGAGCACGTCTAGAAGTCGCGGGCGCCGGGACTGCCGGAATGAATCCAGGAGGTCGGGCAGCGGAGGGGCAGGGGAGTGCAAGGAAAGGTAGTGTATGGAAGTGGAGCAGAGGGGTTCGGCGCGTTGTTCGCGCGCCCAGTCCGTCAATCCGCGTGCATGATTCGCTCCACACAGGAGAGAAGGTGGGTGTCGTCGTCGGTAAACACCGGCAGGAGGGGCGATGGAAACAACGGAGGTCGGGGGAGAGGCCGTGCAAAAGCAGGTCTGGAAGACCGTCGTCGGGCGCGACGGCAGGGTCGGGGTTGTGGGGCCTAGGTGGGGAAGAAGACTGTGCCTACGGTGATCTTGAGCCCGTGGACGCTCGCAGCACGGTCTACGCTGGTTGCGGGCGGCACGGCCTGGGGAGTTGATGGTTCGGAAGGACTCGGCAGTCCCTTTTCTGGGGGCGCGGGTGCGCGGTGGCGGGTTGGCGCTTGGAGGCACGGCCACCGATGCTCGGTGGCCGAAACCATAGTCGGTGGTGGCGCGGGGGATGCCAGCGGTGGCGGCGGCATGATACCGCGTCCGCGAAGAGATCAGGTCCGTAGGAGCTGGAGTTGCGGTGCCAATGGTGGGTGGTGGGGAGACGACAGGCGGCCTGAAAACCAAGCCAGAAGGAGCGCCAGCGTCCACGGCGCAATTCACGGATTTGGCGAGCGACCCGGCGGCGTTGTCGTGGGTCGAAATAGGCCCGACGAAGGTTTTGGGGGCCGAGAAGGGTCCGGAGGAACGGAGGGTCCAAGGCGGCGGAAGTTTCCGTAGTCGTCATCGGTGAAAGGATCGGTCGGATGAGCGGGACTGGAATGGAGGGAGTTGGTACGAGCCCACCCATGCCGATGCCCAGCATGGAGGGTTCGTGAGGCGTGAAGCGGCAGGGACGAATGAGGTAGATGCCCGCGGTGTCGAGGCTGGTCAGGCGGTTGAGTCCAGTGCGGTCGGTGTCGGTGGCTTGCTGGGGAAGGCGGGGAAAGAAGTCGGCGTTGCCATTGACCGTGCCTTTCCGGTACTCCAGCCGACGATGGACGCGGGCGTTGTGCTTGCCTACTGTGGCGATTTTCTCGAGCGCCTTGTGGTCGGAGTAGATGACGAACTTGATGGACAGAGGTGACCGCGTAGCCGCTTGCTGGCCCAAAATATGCTACCGGCTTCAAGGTCGAGGGGGATCCAAGAACGTTCCGAGCCCAAGGTGGCGCGGCTAGTGACAGGATGGGTCGGACGGGGCTGTCTGATTGTTCCTGCTCGACGGTGGTGCCGGAGCCGTTGCGGCTGGCGTCACAGTACAAGCGGAAGGACCGGGAGTTGTCGGCGACGGCATCGTAGTCGAGGAAAACCAGTATCGGGGGGGTGGCGAGCTCGCAGAGAATCTCGCAGACGGTCGCTTCCTTGGCTGGGGTGAACAGGAATTTGGCCTTTTGCTTGAGCAGTGCCGTGATGGGGCGTAGGCGTGTGGAGAGGTTCCCTAGGAATTTGCGGTAGTAGCCAATTCCGCCAATGAGCTCGCGGGTTTGCTTCACGTTCGACCGCATCAGCATCTTGGCCAAGGCAGCGATCTTGTCAGCGATAGGGCTAACGTCGGCGGGGGAGATCGTATGTCCCGGGAAGTCGGCCTTGGTTGCGCCAATTCTTGCCTTGCAGGCGGAGAGCTTAAGGTTGTGGAGACGAAGGCGTTGGAAGAGGGCTCGGATGTTGGCGGTTTGGGCTGTGGGGTCCGGATCGTAGACTATGACGTCGTCAAGGTAGTGTGATATGGGTGGAGCACTCATGGGCTATAGATATAGATAATACGTTGCAGTCTTGTAGTCTCACGAATACGAGAATAATCCAAAGAATGGATTAACCCGGCGGATATTCCGTTAGTCGAGAGTAACGTTCTTTTAGGAATGTTCCCTAGGGCGGATAGCCCGTTAGACGAGAGTAATGTTCCTCGACGCAGATAGGACCACGAAGTGAGAAGTTCTTATATCAGCAGAAGAACGATCGGTAGCCATAGGAAAGTTCTGTAGGAGTACATCAGATAAGAGGAATTTAAGAGAGCTTGTGGCATGGGGTGGGACGAGTATATCTGGGCGTCGAGTCCCGCCCCCCTACCTCTCACTTCTCTACCAGAGCACCTCCTCAGCTCTCGCCATCAATAAGAAGATCTAAATCAGAAGAAGCGAAGCACTGCTTTCCAGCTGCCAGAACCACCTGCGTCCCTTACCACTACCCTTACCACTACCCTAGAGCGGTCTCCGCTTCACATCTGGCGTCGTCGCATCCAACGAATGTTCTGGCCAAGCTTGGGACTGCAGCGCTTCTTCTAGATCTTCTTACGATCATGTGAGCCATCCCTATCCGGGAGGCATCTGGTTTTGAAGTCAACTTTTTATTTATTTATTTTAATTTATGTTCCCCGTTTCTCGTTTCTTTCGTTCTTCTTGCACTCTCTTTTCTTCCGTTTTTTCTTCTTTTTATTTTTACGAACCTGCGTTACTGAGTGCGTTTATAGTGTAGAGCGTGACAAGCTGCCTAGTGGCATAAGTAGACGCTTCTCCCCTCCCAGTATAGGTGAGTTGACGCTTCTCCCCTCCTAGTAGGCACCGTCAAATCGCACGTGCAAGTACGTGCAACAAGCTCTGTTGTTCTTTCTAAGTACCTGATATATAAGTACTGGTGCTAATAGCAGTATGATGATCGAGGTTTGTTTTTCCGCTCCCTCTGCCCCGTCTCCGCCGTGGAATGACGAGGTCGATGACCTCCACGATACGTGATTCCACGTGGTTGAATGCACCTGTAGACCCCCCAAATGACCTCGTGCTCATCGCACAAACCAAGCAGCGTTTTCCTTTGTACCCCTCCGCCTCGATATGCCCGCCCTTTCACAGGGTATGCACGTAGTAAGTACTACTGTAGGTGGAACTACTGGCACATTCTTGCCCGCAGACATTTTGTCCGCATCTTCCAGTTTGTGCCCGTGTTGTATGGGATTTGACCCTTACCACGACTACAAAGAAGCTGCTATCGTACTGATAGGACAAACACGCAGCAGTACCGACGCCTTATTCTTTGGTACGTGATATGTATGCCGGTGGTGTGACTTACTACGCCATCGTTAGTATACGCATCTGTGAGCAGCGTACAAACGGCTCCACCATCATTGTGAATTGTATCCGCTGGTATCCATCGCATGGAATATTTGCCTGCGAGTTCTTGAGAGGCCATTATTATTATTTATTATTTTTTTACCTGATACGAGCAATAGTATACGTATTGACTGACCTTACTTGCGACCCCCCCTGATAGCGAGAAGAGCCATTATTTTTTTTCATGCCCTTTGGTTACCGGATTTCAAACCATATACTGGCCTACAGAGACTGGTATACGAGCGAGTCACAAATAGTGAATAGTGGTACCATGGCACGTAGTAATAATATTACGTATACAGTAGCGAAAATTCCCGTGCCCCCCCCCTCGTTCCCTGCCATATATTTAGGTAGCCAAACGATGCACAATTGGGTCGGTCCCCCCGTCTCGATGTGATGGAGTCGCGTCTTCAGCGCCGCAACGCACCCATCATGGCCGCCCTCCTAGCATCCTCCCCCTTCACCGTGGGCGGCTGGGTTTGGGTCTACAACTCCGCCTCAACCATCCGCCAAGGCGTCAAAAAGGGCACCGACGCAACCGTCCTCAAAACGAAGCTTTCCCTGAACTGGAATGGCCCCTTCAAGGTCCTCGCCGTAGGGCCGACGCCCGCTTCAAACACCCCCGACAATCGCCCCCTTCACGACAAGCTACTTTTCCTCGACCTTCCATCCGACCTTCCGGGACGGGACTCCAAGCCACGCGTCTCCGTCCAACGATGCAAACCTTGCCGGAACCCTGACGACACCAGCGACATCCCCAAGCATTAGCCCGCGGACCTTACTACATACGTGCTCACAGCTTCTGCCGCCAAGTCCCCCCCTTACCACGTCACCGTCGACGACGTCACTCCTCCACCGGAACGCCTCGAGATCGAGCAGATCACTGGCCATCAACTCGTACGCGGCCGCGGCGGGGTCATCGCCGTTCTGTACGAGACTCACTGGACTGGACTTCTCAGCCCCTCTTGGGAACGCGAGCTGGACCTTCAACACTTCCGGCGCCACATCCTACTGTACTGGTCACGATCACCAACCCAGCACCGCCAGACGAACCGCCTCTACCGCCAGATGCGCATCGGCGCCGCTCACCGCGAACTGGCCCGATCTCAAGGACAAACCTTCCTCGCCCCAGGCTACGCCTTGGTCTCCCGCAGCTCCACAACTTCAGCACCACCATCCTACCTTCCGGAGCACACATATGGTACAAGGCGCGCGACGGCCTTTGGTGGCTGGGCAAGGTCGCTCACAGCTCACCCCCTGACGCTTCTTCGGGAACTCCGCCGGAGCCTTCACCGGGAAGCTCCTACATCGTCCGGTTCCTGGACGACCCCGGCCCGATCAAGATCGACCTCTAACCCGCCCGCCACACTACAGCACGGAACGCCGTATACGGATCGTGGTATCTTCAACGCCATGGGAATGGAACCCTAACACGTGGGGTGCTGCGGAACTCTGATGTGTCCCGCGGAACCCCCACCGTTTCCACTCCCCCCCCTGGTTAGCCTTAGTTTAGTCTTTCGGTAGTTCTGGGTATTTGGTTCTGGTTAGTCTACAATATCTTAAGAGTAGTTCTTCAGGGTTAGTCTTCAATAGTCATCAGCAGTCATCTTCTTGGGAGTGTTTGTTTCCATCTACCGCCACCGGTATCGCTTGACCGACCCCGTGTTGGCTACCGATCCGAGGCCGTGTGTGCTTCTTTTTTGGGTGTGTTTGGGAGTATCATCGCCCCCCCCCCCCCCCCCCCCCCCCCCCCCCCAGTTTGTTTTTCTTCTTATCGCCTACGGCTCCGTGTAACCTCCTTACGTTCAGGTCACTGACTCGTAGCGATACCTTCATTTGCATTTGTGTTTGTACACCACTAGCCTACAGCCAATTATCGGCGATATCACGCCGAGGTAAAATCGTGTTGTAGCCTGAGCTGTACTCTGACCTTAGTCGACTTCCGCCGACCTGTGTTTCAGACGGTCCTCGAGCTAGGACTATATCGAGCTTCCAGCTCACCCGTGTTTCTTCCATGCTTGACAAGTAGGGTCCCGATAGCATTGCCGCCCCGGAAGGCCGCTGAGTTATCGGCCATACATAAGCGGTTCGGACGTGATCGATTTCTCCTGACCTGTGTCCAGCTTTTTGTCTGTTTTCTGGTCCCGATGGTATTTCGTTTTCTCTTTCCCTTTTCTTCTTGTTCGGTATTCCGCACGCCCCTCTGTCCTCTGGCAAACGACACCACGACTGACGTCGCCCCGGTAGGCCGAGTTGCACACGCTAGTGTTTGGGCCCCGCGCTATCTACTACTTCGAACTGCACGCATTCGGTCGATTTTCTTGCGGATTTTCTTGCCGCCACCGTCTTTGAGTTTGTTTTTGTTGAGTTTCCTATCTTGCTACGTTTGCTGGTATTGTTCACACCACGAACAGGTCTCCGAGACGCCGCGTTGTTTGTTGCGTCTCTCGGTTTTAGTAGTCCCTAGTGCACGCAGCCCTCATGGCACCCTAGCTGTGTCCCTTCTGTCTCGCGTGATGTCTGCCATGCTAGGACCTTCGCCACAAGACAAGGCATGGCGCCTAGCGGATATATATATATATGTTTTTGAATTGTGATCGCTGTCTCCTTTGTAGAGTTTCCTCGTGTGCCAACCTGGTTCAGCGAACAACCCTTTCGTACCTCCTTGGGCCCCAGACAATGGCTCCAGTAATACCCTTGTACGTCCTTCTTTTTCCTTCACTTCGGTCTTCGTTTTCTTCTTCAGCCTTCGCTTCGGTTTCTGTCTCCTTTTGCGGTCGTCTTTCTTTGTTTTCATTTTGGGTGATTTCTCCTTTCGCTTCTGCTTTGAGTTCTGTCTCTCTCTCCATTAGTCTCCCTTTCAGTGGTTGTTCTCAGCGAACACCCCCTCGTCGTAGTATTTGGGTCTTATTACGAGGTGTGGGGGGATCTATAGCCTCATTTCTTTTGTTTCGAATAGCCGCATCTTCGACCACCTTTTTCCTGGCCGTTTGGGATGAACTTTGTCATCACCCTCCGACTATCTTGTGATCTGCATATACGACTATTCAGGGTGGGCTAATGTGATATGGGTGGAGCACTCATGGGCTATAGACATAGATAATACGTTGCAGTCTTGTAGTCTCACGAATACGAGAATAATCCAAAGAATGGATTAACCCGGCGGATATTCCGTTAGTCGAGAGTAACGTTCTTTTAGGAATGTTCCCTAGGGCGGATAGCCCGTTAGACGAGAGTAATGTTCCTCGACGCAGATAGGACCACGAAGTGAGAAGTTCTTATATCAGCAGAAGAACGATCGGTAGCCATAGGAAAGTTCTGTAGGAGTACATCAGATAAGAGGAATTTAAGAGAGCTTGTGGCATGGGGTGGGACGAGTATATCTGGGCGTCGAGTCCCGCCCCCCTACCTCTCACTTCTCTACCAGAGCCCCCCCCCCCCCCCCCCCCCCCCCCCCCCCCCCCCCCCCCCCCCCCCCCCCCCCCCCCCCCCCCCCCCCCCCCCCCCCCCACCTCCTCAACTCTCGCCATCAATAAGAAGATCTAAATCAGAAGAAGCGAAGCACTGCTTTCCAGCTGCCAGAACCACCTGCGTCCCTTACCACTACCCTTACCACTACCCACTAGAGAGCGGTCTCCGCTTCACAGTAGGCGGCGATGCGTTGCAGGTCTTTGATGACCTCGTTGATCACCTTGACGAACCAGCCGGGGGCGACGCTGTTGCCCTGCGGCATGACGAGCCACGAATAGCCTACCAGGCGTGCAGAAGGTGGTGAGGGGAATGTTAAGATAATGGGGTTATGTGGTACCTGTGTGTAGCAATCAGCAGGGACGGATCCTAGTTCGGCTGTGGACCAGGTGTGTGTATATGTGGGAGATACCACGAGCATGCACATCAACAGAGAAGGACCTTGCACGAAATCTTGATTGTCTTTCTTCACTTAACTGGACGAAAAATAAATCAAATACGATGATACTTACTTGCAGTCTCGCCGTCCTGTTGTCAATGCAGTAGGCCCGCTAGGTAGAGCTAGTCGTCACCACCAAAGGAAAGGTGGACAATGCACGTCACAATCTCAGAGAAGGCGGACGAAGAACTGAAGATCGTACCAAACCAAGGCCTGTACTCTTATTATACATATCTGGAAGATACGTTACACATATATGCGGCGCAACCTATTCCAAATGCGATACAACCTTAGCCAATCAGTTTTAATACATGTATAGAATTTGTTAAAGCGTAATATCTATCACGCCCCCAGCTGAACAGAATCACTGCATGGCTAGTCGTGAACCGTGTGAATAGTAACAACATAAACCGCGTCTGAATCGTAGACGTAAAGACAACAATGAGCAAAGGTCCAGCGAGCGCTCGACATCACCAGACATTCCTACCCGCTCGCTAGGTCTCGGGGTTGCTATCATGGTGAGCGTCGCAAGAGTTGCCGTTAGTAAGACAAAGTATTCAGTTCAGAAACTCATGCCCGAGTGTATCTTGTAAAAAGTCGTGAATGATACAGACTTAACATGCGTTTGTATGAGCACAAAGTCTGAAATAAAAAATAATCCGTTGAGCATACAGAGTAATACATAAATACTTGTTAACCGCATACAGAAACAACTGAATAACAAATACACGCCCCTCAATACAAGTGCTTATGCAGATGGCAATGGCGATCTTGTAGAGTCGTTATACCTCGTAGGCGAAGTTGGTTATCTTATCCAGCATGGCCTTAAACTTCGGATATTCCAAGAATTTGGTGAAAATATCCGCTAGCTGATCTGCCGTCTTGACGTGGGATACGATGATCTTGTTCGATGCGACCAGCTCGGGCAGAAAATGATATCTCGTACAAATGTGCTCGGTCCTTGACAAGAATGCCGTTGTAACTGATAGTTGGAGAGCTCCCATGTTGTCCTCATACATCTGTACAGAAGAAAACTGTTGGATGCTTCGTTCTCTCAATAAATCAGAAAGATGCACGCCTTCTTCGCTCGCGTATGCTAGCGCAATGTACTCCGATTCGCACGACGAGAGTGCAACCACTGGTTGCTTTTTCGAACTCCACGTGACTGGTCTCCTGCATACATGTAAAAGTAACCTGAAACGGAGAGATAGTTGTTTGGATCGTCACTGACTGTGGCTTGCATCAGAATACCCGTGAAGGTGAAATCCTTTGAATACCTCACGCTGAGATCTGGCGTTTCCTTAAGGTATCGGAGTATCCTCTTCGCGGCTATAATATGTTCATCCCTCGGGTTACTCATCGCCCGAGTTAACTGCATTACAGAGCAGGCAATGTCCTAGCGCGTACACGTCGATAAATAGATGAGACTGCCCACAATTTCTCGGCATAGCTGCTTGTTGACATCGTCCAGTAGAGTAGAGTATCCTCTTCGCGGCTATAATATGTTCATCCCTCTGGTTACTCATCGCCCGAATTAACTGCATTACAGAGCAGGCAATGTCCTAGCGTGTACACGTCGATAAATAGATGAGACTGCCCACAATTTCTTGGCATAGCTGCTTGTTGACATCGTCCAGTAGAGTCCCGACTTTCAGGTCCAGGGTTTTCTAATGCCTGGTGTGCTTACTGACTAAACCGTGTCGCTGCAGAATTGTGTTGACATAGTTGCCTTGGTTGATGTCCAGAGTACCTTTCAGACGATCACGAGACACCTGCATTCCTCGAATGAGATAAACATCTCCCAGGTCCTTCATTGCGAAATTAGTCATCAGGAATGCCTTGGTCTTGGAAATACCTACCTCTGATGATCCGGTCGCCAGTAAGTTGTCGACATATAACACAATGAACACTTTAAACGAGTGATCACTCTTGACGTAAATGCAAGGGTCAGACATGCAACCCTTGAATCCTTCGGCGATAAGTTCATGGTGGATAGTTCCGTGCTGTTGCGGGGTGATTGTCTGAGTCGATACAAGCTCTTCTTTAGTTTGCAGACATATGGTTGTCCATTTAGGTCTAGTTCTTCGAAACCAACTGGTTGTCTCACGTATACCTCTTCTTTTATCTCACTCCGAAAAAATGCTGTCAGTACATCGAGCTGGATCACATCCCAATCGTGGCTGGCGGCAATCGCCAACCCAATGCGGATACTCCGAATGCGACAGACTGGGGCGTATGTGCTTCCAAAACTGCTCCAGCTACCTGAGGACAACCTTGTGTACAGAACCGAGACTTGTAGAGACCGTCAGGCTTACCCTTAAACACCCACATTGAACAGATGATCTTGTGGCCCTCTGGTGCAGGAACCAACTCGAAGACTTTGTGCTTCGACATGTTTGCAAGCTCCCTTTCCATAAATGCTAGCCACTCCGGAGCTTGAGTTGATGCCATAGTTTCCCGATGGCTTCTTGGCGTGAATGAGACTTCGGGGTGGTAGGTTTTTCAATGAGCGGATGGTCGATAAAATAAGCGTAGTCGAGAGTCGACGGATAAATAGCTGTTAAGTTGGCCGATTCAGGTCCCACGTTGTAGTCTCCGAGTTGCCTCAGTTGACGTGCGATTCGTTTTTCTTTTGCCGCTTCGAATGGTTGACTGTCAACGTCTCTATCACTTTCCTCGTCGCTATCGCCTGATGTGCCCCCAGTCTGGCTCACATCGGTGTCCGATTGGGCGTCTTTTCCTGCTTCTGGTCTCTCCTCCTGCGTACCAAGCGATATAGATGGCGACTCCAAATCGAGAAAGCTGTCGCCATCGCTGTCGTGGTAATCGTAGTCAAGAGTGTTGAGCTTACCAAGTAGAGTCTCGATGAACGTACTCGACGATCTTGGTTCCAGATTTCCAGATCCGGTATATCTTTGAGATATTCCCGTAACCTAACATGCGCCCTTCTCATGCATTCATAGTTAGCTTCTTGACGTATCGCTCTTGATGCACGAACGCTCGCGCACCAATGGTCCGAAGGTGCTCGAGTGATGGAGGTGTTCCACCGTGCCACATCGAGAAAGATGTTTTGCCTCCCATCGGGGTGGACGGGACACGATTTGCTAGATAAACCGCCATGCCGAACGCCTCCTGCCAGAGAAATTTCGGAACACCTGCCTCGGCCAGAAAAGATCTAGTCATGTTCCACAGAGACGCCCCTCACGTTCTGACTTCTTGTTCTGCTGCGGTGTATTCGTTGCCGCAAATTCCTGCTTGATTCCGGCCTGGAAGCAGTACTCTCGATACTCCAGTCCGGTATACTCGCCCCCCGCAATCCGAGCGAAGACGTTGAAGTCGATGCCCAGACGGAATCATCACGTTGTTGGGGTAGATAATTATGGTGTCTATAGCGTCGTTTTTCTTGCTGAGACAATACACCGTGTAGTGGTCAGTGAATTTGACCACATAGCTATTGCCTGCTCCAGATGCTGGGCTTATAGGTCCGGATCGGTCTGTGTACACTAGCTCTAGGGGATGTGTCACTTCAATAAGCGCCACCTTTGGGTGGTTCTGCCTCTTGCTTTTCGCTACGCCGGATGCATCCTAGTTTGAAACGGAGAAACTGTGTGTTATTCACAATCATTCCAGTGTCTTTCTCTTGCGCTAGTTTCTTCATAGTTTGAGCGTTGGTATGGTCTAAGCGACGGTGCCCCAACATCACACTGGACGTTTCTCCAACGTTTGCATGCTCGCTCGGTAGTTTCGGTAGACCGCGTCCAGAAAATAAAGACTAATGTCTACTCTTAACGGAAGTTTTATCTTTTTTCTGTAAGCGCAGGAAACGAAGATATTGTCGTCTTTACCCTGTTTGCTAGCGCGGCCGACGAAGACAGAAGATTGCGACCAAGACCAGGCACCAACAAACCCGACATAGCCACCTCTCGTTGTTTGTCTGCAGTGTTCTCGACACCTGTCGTGAGTTTCGCCGTTCTGGTGGCTAAATAACAATCCGTGCGATCCGGCTCCGTACACATTTTTCGGTGGTCGAAGCTCCTGGTATTCGCCAAATTGCTGGTCTACGTTCGGGATCATCGCAGGGTCGATCATATGATGAGCAGTCACGGTCGACTAGTAGCGGTAGCCCTTCGGTCTTGATAGCCGATGCGGATGAACATGCCACGAAGGTAACCGAACACGTCTCTGTTGCAGGAGAGATGATCGCTGGTAGTGCAGAAATGGGGAGAGCTGATTGAGGGATTTTCTGCTGAGTCTACAGATCTCCTGGTCAACGGTGGTCGCGAGTCTTCCGCCCTCTGGGCGGGGCTACCCTTAGGCTTAGGGATAGTGGTGTTGTCAGCACCTGGCGGTCAGCGAAAGTCCCGGTGTCAACTGCATCTTGGGATCCAGCACAAGCTGCCGCGGGGCTCGCGAGCGTAGCGCGAGCAGAGCGGCCCAAAAGAGTGAAAGCCAGCTCGGTCGATGGCCCGGTTGAAGAGGCTGCTAAGCCGTGTACGGTACCGGAACCGCTGGTAGTCGTGGTCGTCGAGGCGTCGGGCAGGTTGATTGTTCCTGCGGGACACTCGGCAATGGTTAACAAGTCCCAGCGTTGCTCATCGAGAAGAAACGTCGAGGCGAGCGTCCTTGTAAGGCTCGACGTTTGAACCTCCTCCCACCCATACCTCAAGGTGATCATTCAATCAGGGGATCAACACTTGGTCAAGCGACGACTGTTGAAATGGGTGACAAGGGGGGGCGGTGTTATTGGAGGAGATGAAGGAGGAAACTCATCCTGATGAAGGCGAAGCTAATCCTGGGTCCCGAAGAAATACCGTTCCGCAGAATGTGCGATATCGGTAACAAGCGTGCAGCGTCGAAAGTAGTGGCGCCGAAATCGTGATCGGTCGCCCACGCTGCCACTGGTGATACACATGTCGTCGCAGCTGCCGTCCATCGTCGAGCATGTCCAACGCTGCGAAAAGCAAAGTTTCCTACAGGCCTTCACGCTGCAATCTAGGCTGCCACTGTTCGAAGTATAAAGAATAGACCACTGAGCTACTAAGTCAGCGCTGACTGAGTAGCTCAGTGGTCTGTCCATTATATTTCGAACAAAAAAAGTTGATATCTCGAATAGCTACAGCTGAGGCAGCGTTCACCTTGAGCACGTATAGCTTGTGCGCGAGCGGTGCTGGCGAGCAGAGGCGAAAGTAGCGGTGGTGCTATTGTGCAAATATCTCGTCTACACGGTATCACATCGAAAGCCACCGAGGGTACTCCATAAAGAGATAGTCGGCGTCGCTCATGTCCAGATGGTTTCTGGCAGTCCAGCAGGGGTGGTGTCGATCGTGTACTCCCTTAATAGACCCAGAGAAGCGTCAACACGGATGATGCGCAGGCTCCAGAGGCTGCCACAAGTATGTGCCGGTTGCAAGCCGCCACGGTTGTGACGATTGCGGGAGACCGATGCAGGCGCCAGGAGCGTCGCAATTTTGGGGAGGGCGCGATTGCGGCCACCACAGTTGCGGTAGCGTCTTCATGGTTAGGCGACGCCACTGTCGCTGCTGCTGCTCGGAAATGCAGCCGGCAGACGTGGAAGAACGGCGGTAATAGTGGGTGGTATTGCGGTGTTTGCATGCGGCGTTGTTTGGCACGGTCGGTGGTAGGCGCGGGGGAGCGAAGGGTGTGAGCGCGGTGGTCGCGGACGGGAGCGTCTGAACCCTGCTGGGTACAGGTGCAGTCGTAGCCGCATGGGTGGGGGCAGTGGAGGCCGGGGGTGGCGTGTACACCGGGATAGGAGCACAGTGAGCCCTATGAAAGGGCGCAGGATGGTGGGCGCGGTGGTTGGGCGCGGCTGTCGTCGCGGCGGCATACTCCGTGGTAGCCGTCGCGGCTTTTGGCTGTTGAGGTCGGATACAATATCGCATGCTGTGTTGTTTTCAATTCGTTTTTGCGCAGCTCCCCTAGCACACCCCAGAGGGGAACCTTGTACGTACCTTTAATACACGTATAACAACAACATCCGCCCAACAACTTACGTTAACGTCCGCCCAACAACATGTATATTTTTTGTGGATAGATGTAGAGGTATAGAGGGTCATCTTTCAATCAGTTTAGTTGCTTAGTTGGTTGAATTGGACTGACAGAGGCTGGGAACTGGGAAGGGTCGAGATTTGAGATCGACCGGGGTTGACATGTACGTGTATGTTCTTACGTTATTTTTACGTAGAAAGGATGAAGACCATATATTAATAGCAGTACGGGGCTCTACTCGTGGGTTTAGATGAACAGGGGTCTGGCACTGGGTGTGAGATCGGCGAATTGAAAGGAGAAGGGGGGCTTCAGCTGGAAATAGGAACTGAGAATGAGTGATTGCACAAGAAAAAACTGCGGCTGCTGCTGCTGAAGCGTGGAAAAAAAACACACCCACTCTTGGTGCCGATGCGGCAGGGGACGAAGGATCAGGCAACGTAGGGGCTCGTGAAGTTGCTGCTTGGTGCTGTTGCAGCTGCCATTGCGGCCGCGGAGGCTGCGGATTGCGCTGATATGGTGGCATCTGCTTCTGCGGATGCGTAGAATGCTGCTGCTGCCGTCGTTGCGGCCACTGCTGCTGCGGGTGCGGAAGGTGTGGAAACACTGCTGCCGTCGTTGCGGCTGCTGCTCCTGCGGCCGATGCGGTTGCTGAGGGGGTTGAGGATGCGGGAGATGCGGTGAATGCAGTTATAGGGAAAAGGAGCAATACAAAGTGGGATCGGAGGCGGGGGTACAACGTCTGTACTGTAGCACACGCACCTATCATACGCATACATGATACGTACTGCTGTCCGTTACAGAGTTGTACTTCTTTAAAAAAAACACGGGTACTCGCGAGTACAAACTCTCTTTGTTCAAAGAGTACCTGTGACGGGTACGAGTAACACATTACACTCGCGAGGCCCGAGTACCCGCGAACTCGCGAGTAACGAATACCCGGGTACCCGCTGATTTACCCCTCGTAACCCCAGGGATGTTTCATCACCTTAGCCGCGTCCCTTGTGCAGTACCTGGTATAACGTACAGATCTGCAGGAACCCTTATAAGGGGTGCACGATTTTTTTTTTCCAGCGCCTCGCGTCGATTGTTTAGGGTTTTGCGCGGGTCAGTAGGGTTTCAAAGTGTCGCGGGTCGGGCTGGGTCGGGTCAAGAAGTTTTGCATTTTCGCGGGTCGGGTCGGGTCGGGTCAAGAGGTTTTGAAATCTCACGGGTCGGGTCAAGTCGGGTCAGGAGGTTTTGAAATCTCGCGGTCAGGGGGTGCTCGGAATGTCACGGGTCGGGTGAGGTCATGACCCGTAGGATACGGGTGATTCGCGGGGCGGGTCACCATGACCCACGAATTATTTTTGTCTGACTCACAGGTCAGACCCGCGGGTCGGTGGCCCGCGGATCCGTGCTTTTACTAACGTGCAGCTAGCTGCCGGAAGGGCGCCTTTGTGACCCGCGGGTCCGACATTGTACAGCAAAAAATACTCGCCGTTTCCAACCCGAAGGCCTCTCTCGTACCGATGCTCCGACTTCCGAGAGCATATCATGGCGTGTAGAATAATCACACGTGAATCCCGGGTCGGACGAAACCGTATTAATAGTATATTCTTGTATTCATGTTCACGTCCGTCCATTTCCACAAACAGAAAGGCCACGCTATCATGCTGGAGGCGGCACAGCTACGCCGTAGGCCACACAGCTAGGTCGCTCGCCGGGGCGAAGCAGAAGCCATCGGGTCAGAGCTATAGGATTGACCTCGGGGTCGGGAGGTATCCGCCCGGCAGAGTATGGGTGTGCCTTTCTCGTCATGGTATTTTTTCAAGCGCACACCACACAATGTGTCAGAATATTTTGAGGTGCAAGAACGACTCAATAAGTTATTGGGTTTTGTACTGTATGGTATGGCAGTTTGCTATGATATGAAACCGTCTATACAGGCAGCTTCGACACGCCTGTGCCGTGAGATAATAATTCACCCTGTTTTCATTCTACCCGAACGTCTGCCCAGCGCTAGCGACTGCATGCTCTTCTGCAGCAGCGCCGTCACTACTGCATGCTCTACTGCTGTAGTATCGACAGGTTGTGAGCCTCGCGGTGGTGGCGATTCAGAGTCAACAATACCCTCCCCTTTCCGAAAAGGGTACTCCCCAGTCGATGGGGAACCCAACTAATATCACGGTTGGATTACACTGCAGCGGTCGCTGACGTACGAGGACAGGCTCGGCAAAGTGATGTCGGGCATCGAGACTGCACCTGCAGCCCTGGAGGAAGCAGCTACCCAGCTGCAGAAAAAACGCAACACGCCAAAGAGTGTCGCCGCTTCGACGAGAAGAAAGGTAAGATTTTTACTCGAATGCTTCTTGCCACGGCGGATTGCCGAGAAGGGTATGCTAGTGTTGCCGCTCAGGTTGTTCAAGCTTACGCTCCTGTAGGAACCGCCGAGTTTGGCGATGGTCGCGGTGCAGTGATGGCTCTGGAGGCGAAATACCGTCTTGATGGTCAGTCGAGAATGCAGGAGCTGCACGATTAACTCGCTAATCTACGAGTGACCGAGGCTGAAAAATATAATCTTGCGCGAGTAATTCAGGAATTGCGCCGCATTTGTGTCGAACTGGGAGAACTCGGTGATGCTGTAGTCCCCGCTCGCAAGACGTACGCATTCTTCAGGACACTCCCTGATGGGAAGTACGAATTGCTGAAGACAGCACTGCTTTGTGACAGGCAGCGTGATGGCAGCACCTCGAAATTCGAAGATTTAGCAGCTCGAGCAACATCCTACCATGCCATGCAAATTCGTGAAAAGGTTACCGCTGAAGATGAAAGTGCGGGCCGAGGCGAAAATAGTGCAGGCAGTCACGAGCGCGCACTGAATACAGTAGCGCACGGAGGATCTCGCAACTTCCGTAGAAACAACGGTCGAGGTCAAGGAAGAGGACGTCGAGGCAATGATAATACCAATAGCTCCGCGACAGGCAACAACAATAACGGCGGTTACACGTCTACGAACTTGAACTGGAAGTCACATGAGAATAATAACACAGGTGGAACAGGTGCTGGACGCGGAAGAGGCAACCAAGCTCGAGGAGGACGAGGACGTGGACGAAATGACGGAAAGAACCGCCACGGCCGTTGCAATTACTGTCGGAACTCCACGGAGCACGGCTGGCACGACTGTCCCCTTCGCCACTTGCACGAACAGACCGACGAACCCCAGCATGCTAATACTACACACGTTAGTCCCGCGGAGGTATCTACTTCGCAAGCTTGGTGCACGAGTACCGAGAACGCCGACCTAGAAAACTTTCAGGTTGTTGTCGGCGATGGCGGGGAATCCCCGAGTCATGAAGAAATGCAGAAATATATCGCATTCCCGGCGATGATGGAAATAGGAACAAGCACGCCCCCCGGTGACACAGCAGTGTTCATCGATACCACAGCATCGAGCCATATGGTGACCGCCGAATCCCGGCTTTGTCAACATGTGGTGGATGCAATCGCCTGCAGTGTGCGCATCAACGGGTTATGCGGACTTTCGAACGCAACGTCCGAAGGGACGCTCGTGTTTCGACTACGAAATGAACGAGGTGAGATGGTACCGATCAGCCTGGAAGTGCTGATTGTTCCCAATCTAGGGGCGAGTATATTGTCGGTAGGAGCACTCCACGAAAAGGGGGTGAAGCTCGACCTATTGTCCGTCCGTCCTGTTCTACGCAAAGGCAAACACGCATTTCCGATTTCAACGGAACTTCCACGGATGTATGTCCTCTATATAGTCCCGGATGCGCAAGAGATGAAACAAAACGTATTCCGCACAACAGTGGACGCTGACGCGTGGCACCGAAGGATGGGCCACTGTAACCCGCGCGCATTGAAACAGCTAGCTGAGAAACCGACAACAGGGGTGAAGTTTAACCGCAACATCGAAGCAGGTGAATGCGAAGTTTGCGCAGTTTCCAAAAACAGAAAAAGTGCGCACCCCCCCCCGTCCGATCGCCCCCGCTCCAGTACACGGCTTGCGCTCGGCCGCGTTGACCTGTGGGGGAAGCATCCCGTTACGTCGTACGGAGGCTGCCAATCTCTCGCCATCTTCACGGATGACATGTCGCGTATGAGGTGGGTGGTTATTATTGAGATGAAAGACGAAGCAGCTGAGGCCCTTCACCAGGTGATCCAAGATGTCGCTGACCCTGAAGGTATCTGCATTGGCAAGATTAGGTGCGATGGGGGAGGCGAATTTAAACGAAGGTTTCAAGCGCTGACGCAGTCACTTGGAATCCCGATAGAGACAAACCCTCCGTACATTCCTTAAGGAAATTCTATCGCCGAGCGTGGTTTTGGCACCATTATTGGTATTACTCGCTGCCTACTTCTTGGAGCTCTTCACCTTCGTGAGAAACTGTGGGCAGAAGCCATCAAAGCTGCGGTGTACACCAGGGATCGCACGCCGACGGATGACCTGGAAGGCAAGGCTCCTCTCGAGGTATGGGAAAGTAAACCACTCCGCAATATGAAGCACTTGCACGAGTGGGGGTCACTGGGATTTAAAGCACGTAGAGATGCGTCACAGAAACGGAAAATTGACCCCGCGAGCTAAGAAAATGCACTTGGTAGGCTATAACACCAAGCACATGACGTACAAGCTTTGATCCAGAACGGCCGCACGAAATAACCAACTCAGGGGAGGTATCGTTTCGCGAGAAAAGCGCCCGTGACGTGGGTCGCCCAAAGGCAGGGGGTATGATCCGTTTCCCGATCCGAGCATGGTATTTGTGCCAGGGATCGAGACTGATATTGAAGCAAACGAAATCCAACGACAAGAATCTGCCGAGAAGCCAATTGCGTCACCGGAACAACATACTATTCTGCGCAAAAGCAACAGGCAGCAAGGTATATCACCGGACAGTGCTTCGGCGCAGCAATGGTCTCTCATTACTAACGTAGACGAGATAGCGCATGCGTCGTACGAGCAAGCCGAATATGCGCTAACTACAGGCGAATATGTTGGAAGCATTTGGAGCTGGCAAGCTCGGCTATATCGGATGTATGCCACCTAACCCGCGAAACTACGACGATGCGGTGAGCGGGGTTGATGCCGTAGGCTGGCGTGCAAGCATGGCAGAGGAACATACCTCCCTAATCGAACATGATGTATTCGAATGGGCAGACCCACCCCAAGACATTCAAGCGATCCCGTCAACGTTTTTGTACTGGTGGAAGTACAACCAGGACGGAATGCCTTGTCGACAGAAGTCGAAAGTGGTGGTGCAAAGTTTCCACGAGACTGACACTGGGGCTGACAAGGCAGCACCAGTAGCATCTCAGGAGTCAGTCCGTCTCCTGATAGCTAACGCAGCCAAAAAAAGGTATTAGTCTTGAGCAAGTCGACATTAAGACTGCATTCTTACAGGCCAGGATGGAGCGTGATGATCCGGACGTGTGCGTCATTCCTCCCAAAGGATTTGAATGCCAAGAGAAACAAGAGAGCCAAGTATGGCGACTGAAGGCATGGTTGTATGGCTTACGTCTTTCCCCCCGTGGTTGGTGGGGCACGATGCACACGTACTCTTGCTGGATATTGGTTTTACCCCCAGCACCGCTGATCCATGTGTCTACAACCCTGGACTCCGTAGCAGTTTTGCTCCTTCTCTATGTTGACGACATTTTGCTCTCCGGATCAGATGACGAGCAAATCTTACAAGTTATCGAGGAACTCAAGGGTAGGTTAGAGACGATGGACCTGGGGGACGCAAAGTTCCTTCTAGGTATGGGAATACACCGAAACGTGCACGCAGGAACCATTTTTTTATCGCAGGGAACGTACGCTAGGACGATTTTGCAAACGTACGGGATGGCTGACGCACACCTGACGAAAACGCCTGCTGAAGCGGGGCCCGTGCAGATTGGCGAGGAAGAAGTTTCATCAACAGAGAACACCACGTTATTCAGGTCTGCTACGGGATCTCTTCTTTATCTTAGCAGGTGCACAAGGCCGGACCTTGCTCATGCAGTTATGGTGCTAACGCGCAGTATGTCTAAACCAGGTCCAAGGGCGATGACTAAAATGAAGAAGGTTTTGGGGCACCTGAAAGGCACGACTTCGATTGGAGTAATTTACAACGAAGACGCAGAAAATGGAGGCGAACTTACTGCGTACGTTGACGCAGACTATGCTGGTGACATGGATAAGGGGTATTTTACGACAGGAGTCGTTTTGTACTTGGCAGGAGCGCCAGTAGACTGGAAGTCGGTGAAGCAAACGGTTGTGGCTGTGTCTACTCTGGAATCAGAGTATGTGGCGTTGTCGAAAGTGTGTCTGATGATACTTCACCTTAGGCACTTATTGAAAACGATAAGTAGTGAGCAAAGCGAGGCGATCGTGGTTTTCAAGGACAACTTGGGTGCTATAGCCACCAGTCGAAGCAACAAGATTACACCTCGAACGAAGCACATATAAGTAAATTTCACCATGTTATGTTAGGTCCCTAGTCGCGGACAACGTACTAGATGCCAAGCACATTGAGACAGGCTTCAAAAGGCCGACATTCTCACGAAGAACTTGGGCGCGCTAAAGTTCATTTCAAACCGCATCATGCTATTCGGTGAATGAACCCCCCCCCTTTTCAAAATCAGGCATCACGCCTAAAGGGTTTAATGTAACACAAAGAAGGTTAGTGGGGGTTTACACTGCTGTCATGCCATGCAGTAGTTGTTGATGGTATTTATTTTGTGTTTTGAAGATCGAAAGGGCAGTCCTACTGTACTCATTGTGGAGAATTGGATTACGTGAATACGAACTGGTACGAGGTATGAAGTAGTTCTTGAGAAGACATGTCAGGATATTTGTAGTACAAGAACGACTCAATAAGATATTGGGTTTTGTACTGTATCGTATGGTGGTTTGCTTGGATATGAAACCGTCTATACAGGCAGCTTCGACGCGCCTGTGCTGTGAGAAAATAATTCACTCTGTTTTTACTCTACCCGAACCTCTGCCCAGCGCTAGCTACTGCATGCTCTTCTGCAGCAGCGCCGTCACTGCTGCATGCTCTACTGCTGTGGAATCGACACAATGCTCTATAAAAATACACCAAGTAGAAAAAACAGAAGACAGCCGTACGTCTTTCTCGGAAAAATACGGGGGACCAGGAACTAACCAACCGAAAAACGTGCCAACGTTTACATATTTGGACCCGTGAGCCTTCGTCGTTGACCCGTGAGATATGCCATGGGACCAGTTGACCCGACCCGCATGAAACCCGTGTCTCACGGGTCAATCGGAAGGTGGCGGGTCGGGTCGGCTCAGGTGAACAGGTTTTGAAATCTCGCTGGTCGGATCGGGTCGGGTCGGGCCAGGAAATTTTCAAATCTCACTGGTCGGGTCAAGGCTCAACAGTTTTTTAAATCTCGCGGGTCGGGTCGGGTCGGGTAAGGTCAATGTTATGATACTGCTTTGTATGAGGTTGAAAGCCCGGTAATTACCTGGGTTCAGGCACTGGGAACGTATTTGTAGTACTTGGAAGGCGTATCTTAGATGGGAAAACCAGGGTTTTTTCCAAAGACGCACGAGCTTGGTCTCAGTCTTCGCGTGCACGAAAGGAATAAAACTGCTCTTCTTCTATAGCTAAGCAAGCAACACACGTGAGTACCAACGATTACCGACTTAAAAGGTAGACCTGTCCAGGGATACAAAGTGTCCCGCAACCTTGATCTTAACAAGTGGCGTCGAAATCGCCGTTCAGAGGTGTGGGAGTGGGTTTTGAGGAGCCGCATCTTCGACTCATGTTCTAGTTCGTGGAATCGGGGTTTCCATGATTTCCCATAATTCTGCATAATATACGGCTCATCAGAGTGGGCTAGTGTTATGATACTGCTTTGTATGAAGTCGAAAGTCCGGTAATTACCCGGATTCAGGCACTGGGAACGTATTTGCAGTACATGGAAGGCGTATCTCAGATGGGAAAACCAGAGGTTTTCCAGAGACGCACGAGCTTGGTCTCAGTCTCCGCGTGCACGAAAGGAATAAAACTGCTCTTCTTCTATAGCTAAGCAAGCAACACACGTGAGTACCAACGATTACCGACTTAAAATGCAGACCTGTTTAGGGATACAAAGTGTCCCGCAACCTTGATGTTAACATCAAGAAGCTTTCAAAACCTCGCCTCTGGTCGGATCAAGATAACACACCTCAATTTTTTCGCAGGTCGGGTCGGGTCAGCAGACCCGACCCGTGAGGTTTGACCTGACTCGCGAAAAGCCCTGTAATTTTTCAACGTTGATCCTCCCGAGAGGGTGTACCCATGCACCCATACATGTCATGCATGACCGTAGTCGTGGGGGATGGGGGGTACCTGACACCGTCCCCTCCCCCACGCCATACTAACTCCTATATAAACCGCCGGACCATACTATTTCCTATACCAAACACACTAACTACCATAATTTGTATATAAACGGAGGCGCCAAACTAATCCCTAAATATACCGCTGCATTTTCACTAATTCTTATACAAAACAAGACACCATGTGTTCGTTTATAAACGATAAACCACTGAGCTACTCAGTCAGCGCTGACTGAGTAGCTCAGTGGTTTATCCTTTATAAACGAACGAAAGAAGTCCGGGGTTCGGGTCCCGCCAGACGTCGTATTTCCGCTTTTTCTGCCGTGGGTAGAAAAAGGGAAATCAAGTGGAGTGAACCACTTTGTTAAAAGAACGCACGACTAGGGAGGGGGACAATAGGAAGGAAAAACCAGGCGCTGATTAGGGGCTTGATCAACCCCGGAAGACTCTACATGTCTCATCCGATCCTGCGATCACGATGTCATCTACATGAACGGCCATGATCAGTTCTACCTTGCCGTCCACAACCATGCGAAACACACACGGGTCAGACCTACACTGCGCCATTCCGTACTCTACCACGGTCTCTGCCAATAATCCGACCCACTGCCGTCCGCTCTGCTTTAGACCATACAGTGATATGTTTAGGCGGACGATCTTTCCTGACATGTCACCACACCCACCGCGCAGTTTCATGTATATCTCGGCGTCGAGTTTCGCGCGAACAAAAGCTTGTGCGACGTCTAGATGAAAAATCTTTAAACCATGTTCATTTGCAACAGCCGCCAGAATTTTAACTGACGCTGACGAGGGAGTCGGTGCAAACGTTTGAAAATAATCTACATCCCGCACTGTGCTAATAACGCGCAATGTCACCTGGCAACGCGTGTCGCCTGCACCACCTGTACCTGCCCAGGCGAATGACTCCCTGTCTACGGAAAAGGGGGGGTCAGAGGCAGACGACGTGAGCACGTCGGATCGAGGTGGTGGGGGGGTGGAGGATGAGCTGGACAACGGTCTGGCTCACTTGAACGACCTCGACGTGACGTGGGGTTTTGACCTGGACGCGTTTATGCAGGAGCGCGCACAGCAGGCACCTGCCGCCGGCGAGGCCGGCGGCGAAACACCCGAGACGATGGGTTCGTCTCAAGGGGGCGCCGTGGACGCCTCCTCGGTCCCGATAGGGAGGGCCGAAACACCCGAGACGATGGGTTCGTCTCAAGGGGGCGCCGTGGACGCCTCCTCGCTTCCGGCACGTGGGGTTTTGACCTGGACGCGTTTATGCAGGAGCGCGCACAGCAGGCACCTGCCGCCGGCGAGGCCGCCGGCGAAACACCCGAGACGATGCGTTCGTCTAAAGGGGGCGCCGTAGACGCCTCCTCGGTCCCGGCAGGGAGGGCCGAAACACCCCGAGACGATGGGTTCGTCTCAAGGGGGCGCCGTGGACGCCTCCTCGGTCCCGGCAGGGAGGGCCGAAACACCCGAGACGATGGGTTCGTCTCAAGGGGGCGCCGTGGACGCCTCCTCGGTCCCGGCAGGGAGGGCCGAAACACCCGAGACGATGGGTTCGTCTCAAGGGGGCGCCGTGGACGCCTCCTCGGTCCCGGCAAGGAGGGCCGAAACACCCGAGACGATGGATTCGTCTCAAGGTGGCGCCGTGGACGCCTCCTCGGTCCCGGCAGGGAGGGCCGAAACACCCGAGACGATGGGTTCGTCTCAAGGGGGCGCCGTGGACGCCTCCTCGGTCCCAACAGGGAGGGCCGGAAACGACCCGGGTGCAGCATCAGCCTCCGACACCGTCCAAGGGAATGGTGAGGATCCCCCCGCGGTCCTGTCGGGGAGGACCGCACACGAGCTCAGCAGCTGGGGCCGGCTCCCCCCGACAGTACGGGGCCGGACCCGGGGTCAAAGCCAACGCCTGGAGGGTGAACCTGCTGTGCACCAGGTAAGGATGGATGAAAAGACCGCAGACGCGCTGCTTGCGGCAGCGTACGAGTCGTGGACGAAGCCTGGGAGTATGCTGGATCGTACGCCCTGGACGACGGAGGACGCAGTGGCTTTGATGGCCGGAAGACCTGCTGTGGAGAACAAAGGGGAGTTGAGCGTGTGCATGCCGAGTGGTTTCCCGGAAGACGTAGAACCGCCCCCACAGTCCGTAGCAGATGTAGAGCGTTCTCAATACTAAGCGGCGTGGCACGAGGCCATGAAAATGGAGTTGGACGGGCACGAAACGACCGGTACGTACGAAGCCGCGACACCGCCAGAAGGGCGGAAACCTGTAGGTGCGAAGTGGGTGTTTACCTACAAGACGGATAAGGATGGCTTGATAGTAAAGACAAAGGCCAGACTTGGGGCTAAGGGTTTTAGCCAGGTGCAGGATGTAGATTATTTTCAAACGTTTGCACCGACTCCCTCGTCAGCGTCAGTTAAAATTCTGGCGGCTGTTGCAAATGAACATGGTTTAAAGATTTTTCATCTAGACGTCGCACAAGCTTTTGTTCGCGCGAAACTCGACGCCGAGATATACATGAAACTGCCCGGTGGGTGTGGTGACATGTCAGGAAAGATCGTCCGCCTAAACAGATCACTGTATGGTCTAAAGCAGAGCGGACGGCAGTGGGCCGGATTATTGGTAGAGACCGTGGTAGAGTACGGAATGGAGCAGTGTAGGTCTGACCCGTGTGTGTTTCGCATGGTTGTGGACGGCAAGGTAGAACTGATCATGGCCGTTCATGTAGATGACATCGTGATCGCAGGATCGGATGAGACATGTAGAGATTTCCATGCCGCGCTAGCTATGAAATTTCCCACGAATAACCTTGGCGAACTGACTTGGTACACTGGACATTGGAGATTACGCAGAAGGCGTTCATGGAGAGCATGCTGAATCGTTTTGGTGTTAACTCATCCTCTGATATCCCCGCTACCCCCGGTGTGGAACTAGGTCCAAGAGAGGAGGGCGAACTTGGAGGAGACTGGCCGTACAGGGAGGCTGTGGGCAGCTTGATGTGGCTGTCGACCATGACGAGGCCGGACATCTCGAACGCTGGGCGTGCTGTGGCGCGCCACTCCCACAACTCAACGGAGAGGCACTGGAAGGCAGTTTTGAAGATTATGGCTTACCTCCACGGGACCAGGTTTAGGGGATTGACTTTTGTACGGGGCTCGGGTTTGGATTTGACTGCGTATAGTGATGTTGATTATGCGGATAAGTCGAACGATAGGCGCTCGGTATCGGGGACGGTAATTACCCTAGGGGGTGCGGCCGTCAGTTGGGCAAGTAGTACGCAGAGGTGTGTTACGTTGTCGACAGCAGAAGCAGAGTATGTCGCCCTGGGTGAAGGGGTGAAGGAAGCTTTGTTTACGGGCGCGGTGTTGTCGTTTATCTGTCCAGAGCTAAGCGGATCATGTGTCCGGGTTTTCGAGGATAACCAGGGGGCCATAGCGTTGGCTGAAAACCCTCTTAGTTCTGCTCGGAGCAAGCATATCGACGTGCGTTTTCATTTTGTCAGAGAGCTACTTCGTGCTAAGAAGATCGACATTCAGTTCGTAGCTTCGGATGAGCAGCACGCGGATATTTTGACGAAATCCCTTGCTGCGACCCCTTTTAAGTCTCATCGTAGGTTCTTGTTGAATCTGCCTTTGGAGGGTGAGTGAGGGGTATGAGCATTATTCGATGAGTACCATGTTTGAGTGATGCGAGGAATAATTTGTCAGGTCGCCAACCCTGCGCTACTTTGAGGGCATGGGGGAGTAGGGCACCGCTTGGCATTTTATTTTCTGGCCATGGTCATCGTTAGGAATGCGGCCGTTGTTTCAATTGCAATGGTTTGGAGCATATGTGTTATACAGGGGGTTTTGACCCGGTGGCCGGGTTTCCTCCTGCGGGACTGTCGGTGGCTGTTCTTAGGTCCTAGCAAGTCTTGAATGTCTTTTCGGTCTCGTCACTGCTGTGAAGAGCCAGGGAGGGTGTTCGTTTGGATCGTTCCAGCAGCGACGGTTGCAAGTTGTAGAGGGTTGCGTATATCTTCGCAGGCGTTATTATGAATTATGCCGTGTGTTCACGAGGAGAGTTTGAGAACTCCGTTCTCTGCTCCGAGCTACGAGCTAGGCTCCGCTCTCTCTCCCCTCATCTGTCCTCTAATACAACGACTATAAAGCAACTCATCAGACCACGTGGTGGCCAGGGCATCCAGGCTTGGACTCTACGAACACACTAGTGTTCTTGAACGTTTGAGGTCTGGTACCAGAAGCCAACGATGCCCTCGAAGGGATCGGCTCAAGAAGAGCGCGACTCTCCAATTGACGTTGAAACGCTGCGACGCGAGATCAAGCTGGCGATAGAGAAAAGAGAGGCGTCGATGCTGAACGCCATGAGGGAAATGATGACCGAGTTCATGAGGAACAACGGTCGATCGGAGCCAGGCAGCGCTGAAGGCAGCGTTGCTGTAGGTGAAAGTCCAGCAGAGGTAGGAACCACTGCTGTAGGGGAAAGCCCAAGAGGGGCAGTACCCACTGCTGAAGTACGAGAGACTACTGCTGCTGTTGAAGCAGGCATTGGTCGATCGGAGTCCGGCAGCGCTGAGGGTAGCGCTGCTGTAGGGGAGAGCCCATAAGGGGCAGTACCCACTGCTGTAAGAGAGAGAGATTGCAGCAGAACAAGAGACAGATTTGCGTGAGGGCGCCTCGCCAGATTTGGGAGCAACTGGACGCGGAGGAACTGCGTTGCCTGTCGAGGTTGGCCCACCGAGGGGTGAGCCAGACCAGCACGGGAGGACAGGAGGATGGGGTGCATACCCCGGCGGTGAGTTGGGTGGTGGATTTGATCTGCCTCTATCGCATCATTTGGCCTTCAAACACACTCCTGTGCCATCGTTTAGTGGGCTAAAATCTGAGTTCAACCCCTGGACAAGAGACGCTCGGTATTACGCCAAAGGAGTTGGTTTCTTGTCTGCTTTCGTGTCGGATCCACCACAGTACATTCCCGTAGGGGAATTAGACACCGAAAACTCGATGCTTGTCGCTAGGGGGTTTAGCCGCGAAAGTGTGCACAGGCATACACTGGCATGGAATTTCCTGTCGACGGCCCTCAAGAGCAAGAGCGATAAGAGCATTTTGCACCGGTGTACCTCGCCGAGGCAAGCGTGGGACGCTCTCCTTGCGTATCGATGCAGTCGATGCAACGGGCTGGGGCACGCTGCTGATGTCTGCCCCTCATCGAAAGAAGAAGCTGTCATGGCGGTGACGAGTAAGGATGGGGCAAGGGACGACGACCCGGAAAAAGGTACGGTCCAGGCCTCAGCTTTCAAGGCCGAAGAGACAGGCAAGTGGAGCGATGGTTCGGGGGAAGGGGAGTCTGCTTGGCAGGTAGGAGACGAGGCTTGGATATGTGATAGTGGTGCGTCTACTCACATGACGCCCTCCGCTGACTGCATGATCAATTATAGAGAATGCAACTTGACTCTCCGAATCGCTGACGGATCCACCCGAGCGATCGAAGGTTACGGTGACGTGAGTGTTGTCTTTCGGTCCGGAAACGGTCCCGTGCAAGTGCTGCTTACGAACGTTGCGCACGTGCCGGATCTCCGCTACCACTTATTTTCCCTGCCCACTCTGGTCAAAAAAGGCCATACTTTCGAAGGGCGCCCCACGGGGGTTGTAATCAGGCTCAAGTCGGAGCGTTCGATCGTGTTCCCGTTGAGTGGGACTCTCTACAGCCTATACGGCTACCGGGTCGACCGCAGTTGTGGGGAAAATGCCTGTGCTGTACTCGCCCCGGGACAACTGCCCAACAAGTCTGCAATCAACATCAACGATTTCCACTGCGCTGCTGGACACTCCCACGAGGTACTACTTCGCAAGACCGCGGAGCAGCAAGGGATTGTCCTCGAGGGAAAGCTGCTGGAGTGCAAAGGGTGCTCCATGGCAAAGGGTCTCCGCAAAGGTATCAAGCAGTCCACACACACACGAGCAGATAAGAAGCTCGGGAGGGTTTTTGTGGATTTGAGTGGACCAAAGGTGGTAGAGTCTCTCGGGCGGAAGCGGTATACTCTCATCGTGGGCGACGATTTTTCACGGTATACGTGGGTGTACTTTATGCGCCACAAGTCGGACGCCGCGGAAATGTTCGAGCTGTTCCTTGCGGATTCTCGTGCAGACGGTGTCCCTTCTACGGTGGTAATCGTCCGATCTGATGGGGGTGGTGAATTCCGCGGGGGAAAGTTTGGCGACCTGTGTAGATCACGAGGGATCAAGCAGGAATTCACGACGGCCGACAGTCCCCAATACAATGGAGTAGCAGAGCGCGCGCTAGGTTTGATAGAGACGGCCGCAATGGCGGGCCGAATCCAGGCTCAAGAGCTTTTTCCTGGCGCGAAACTCCCGGCCACGCCGTCGTTGTGGGCGGAAGCGTCCCACTGGGCGTGTGACGCCTTGAACCGCACAGCAACAACAGCTAACCCGCAGAGCAAGTCGCCACATGAGATGTGGCATGGTAGCCCCCCCCCGGTAGTACTACTGCCCTTCCTCAAGCCTGGCTATTGCAAGGTGAAGAGGGAAAACAAGTCACAGGCGAAAGCGCAAGAGTGCTTTTACCTCGGCCCTGCAACAAACTACCCCGGTGATTCAGTACGAGTGCTGACAAAGGTACTTCTTTTGTTCGTTTATAAACGAACAAAAGAAGTCCGGGGTTCGAGTCCCGCCAGACGTCGTATTTCCGCTTTTTCTGCCGTGGGTAGAAAAAGGGAAATCAAGTGGAGTGAACCACTTTGTTAAAAGAACGCACGACTAGGGAGGGGGACAATAGGAAGGAAAAACCAGGCGCTGATTAGGGGCTTGATCAACCCCGGAAGATGCTATCGGCGGGAGGCCGTATCGAGCCCAAAGGTACTTCTTTTGTTCGTTTATAAAGGATAAACCACTGAGCTACTCAGTCAGCGGATAAACCACTGAGCTACTCAGTCAGCGCTGACTGAGTAGCTCAGTGGTTTATCCTTTATAAACGAACACCATGTACTACTCTAATCCCTATATAAACAGTGGGACCATATTAATTCCTAGATATATCCCGGCACCATGCTAATTACTATACAAAACATAATACTAGGTACACAACTCTAATTCCTACATGAACAGGGGCACTACACTAATTCCTATACAGAACATAAGACCAGGTACCAGTTTAATTCCCATTTTAATAGTGGCACCATCGTATACTCATCCCTCCCATCTATATCGCGGCATGATATCATGCTATAGTAAGTCATATGCTAATCATATTCCTGCACCAAGACCTACGGCAGTATACATGTACAGATGCACCTGTTCAGTGTAAAGCAGTAAGGGCCTAGGGACCGACTACTGCAAGCTGGGGTGCGTCTGGCTCTGCTCTGGTCACTCACACAAAGTGCTTGACGATGTTGAAAGGTATAGACTCTTGTAATAGTTGCTGCTTGCCTCGCCGGATGTCTTATGAACGAAGAGGCGAAGCATTCAGCAGCCAGCCAGGCGATAACGCCTGCCAGGTATGATGAGAAGATGCTCGCTACAAATCAAAACGCCGCAACCGGGGAGAGGGGATACCTTAAAACTAGCCCACTAAATATGCAGATTGTCAAGGTGTTAGTCCGTTGGGCTACTGGTAAAATGTTAACCGATCGCCTACCCATTTTAAGCCTTATAACACTCTCCCCTCCTTCAGAACAGCGGGGTGCTTGGTCTTTGTATGGGGCCGTACGTGCCTAGTCCACAGTTCTTAACAACCTCTGGGGACCCAGGAAGAGTACTTTATCAGATTCTTGACATGAGGAAATCAAGTTTTCTCTAAAAAACGTTCTCATGGTGGACGTGAGATTCGACCTTCACGACCAACGACACATGTCCTGCCGACGACGCCAGTGTTAAGCGTAAAGCAGTATGGACATGCGAGGAACCGATTACTGATAGCAGGTGTGCCTCTGGCTCTGCTCTGGTCACCCACACAAGGTGCTTGACGATGTTGGAGGTTATAGGCTCTTGTTTTTGCTGCTTGCCTGCCGGATATCTTATGAACAAAAGGCCGAGGTATTGATCAGTCAGGCAGGCGATAAGGCCTGCCAGGTATGATCAGGGGATGTTTTCGTTTTATTCCTCCGGCGGATTGGTAAAAATAAGGCTCTTCTTCTATCTCCAAGCAAACAACACACACGTGAGTACCAACGAGTACCTGCTCATTAGGCAAACCTTTCAAGGGATACAAAGTGTCCCGACCTTGATCTTAACATCAGGTCTATGTACCTGGGGAACTTTTCGTAAGGCATGAAATTAATCGGGATTTTTTACTACCAGTAGGGAGAATTTGTTTTTGTGTACTTAGTTGTAGAGTTTGTTTTTAACCTTTCAGGTAGATCATACTACTGCTTCATACTACTCTTTCCGATTTTTTCGGACCGTTTGGGTATTACAGTATGATGACATGTCATTTTGATTGTATGCCTGAGCATAGGCTGATTACCGGTTACCGAAGGGGCAGTATGGGGCTGGCCCGGCTACTGTAATGCAGGTGGAGCTAGATGCGTGCAGTCACTCACAGAGTTTGTTGTCCTATTTTGATGATTCCTACTGATACTGTCTCTCAGAGAGTCCTGAGAGCAGAGGGGGGGGGGGGGGGTACTCGATAGGAGAGATGTACTCGATCTCATGCATGGCCGTAGTCGTATGACCATAGACCCTCGCATCCCTACAATGCCGGGACGGAGCATGTCGGGCTTTCACCGACCAGGCAGACATTGCTTGCACTAAGCGCGAAGCGCCGTGAGGTGTCCGGCGAGTCGCATGAAGGGTGAGCTGCATCCTACTAAGAACCGCTTGTGAGGCGGACTTGCATATGGATGACAGCTTCAATGAGTTAGTTTAATTTCCGGTGTGGCCACTTCTAGAGACAGCAATGGGAGTACTATGTAACTGCCTCTTGGGTGCCTTACCTTGAACATTACGTGATACGATCAATTCCCTTGTGCAGGGTAAAGGTTCTTTACTTCTCACAAATGATCTAACTAGACGACCAGCTGTGGGCGACCGCCAAAAAAAAAAAAAAAAAAAAAAAAACGGTACCCTGGATGTCTAGCTCACGTAGTGAGCGGCATATTTTACAGTGTCGTTGCCAACCGACGCCAACCCAACCCATATATAATATATATAATACATAATGGGGAGGGGGGCAGAGGGGGGGGTTATATAATTTATTCGCTTAGCGCTTTTCATCGGAAACACGCCTCCTCGACAATAGAGCAGAAACGGGATCATGAATACCATGACACAAGCCCACCTTGAAGGGCTGCATGCGCAGATGCATAGAAATCAGGAGGGTACAAAATCCATCCAGAAAATTCTGAGAAATGGATGGAAGACACGGCGCTTCACAACCCCCTCCCACGCCTCTATACCTTGCAAGGCGAAAGCCGGTTAAACCAACTAAAATCTGCATCCTACGGTAGGAAGCAGGATTGTTCCGGAAGAGACGCGAGGAATCGAAAGATACGCGGCATGCAACGTGGCAAGAAAAGGGTCGCGACCATCACTGGTGGCTCGGCAAAATCTCCGCTCACACCTCGACAAACGCAATCAGCATCGTTCGCTTCTTGGACGATCCCGGACTAGTCAAGCTCAAGCTCTTTTCTTTCCGCTACACTACAACAACTATTTGGACCGGGCGCAAAATCCTGGTGCCTCCAAACTCGCCAAGGTGGAGTTCTTCAGCATGGAGTGTTACGCGACGGCGATGAGTCGCTGCCAACGACGATAGGCGTCACCATTATCGCCTGGTTGGCCTAGCTGGGGGTTAAGGCAGCCACTAACATTAGTGAATGAATGCGTTTGCGCAGAGTGATCTGTGCCGTGGCAATTTTAACAGCGACCTTTGTTGTTGCGGAAAGTTTGCGCGCGGTCTTCAGGTGTAATGAGCGGCGCCTGTTAAGTGTAAGACAGTATGGATCTAGGGACCGACTACTGCTAGCAGGTTGATGCATTTGGCTCCGTTCTGGTCACTCACACGAAGTGCTTGACGATGTTATAAGCTCTTGTATTAGTTGCTGTTTGTCATGCCTGATGTCTTCTGAACGAAGGGGCGAGGCGCTCATCAGAAAAGCAGGCGACAACGCCTGCCGGGTATGATGAGGGGACGATTGCTACAAACCATAACGCCGCCACAGGGGAGAGGGGATACCATAACACCAGCCCACCTCAAAGGGCCATATATGCAGATTCATAGAAAACTCAGGTAAGAACAAAAACAATCCGGAGAATTCGGAGAATGGGTCGAAGATGCGGCACTTCACAACCCACTCCCACATCTCTAACTTGCAAGGCGGTAGCCGATTACACGTGGACATTGCGAATCAGACAAGAACAAGTCCGAAAGTACGGATACGCGGAAGCAGGCAAAACAAGCTAGAACTACCCGGAAGCTAAATCGAGGACTTAAACTTGAGGAAGCGGTGTGGCTCGCGTAGCCAGGAGCGGCATAAGCTAACCAGAGAGCGAGACACAAACACAAAGAACAAAAAAATAATCGTCACACTACCCACTGCGAAGGCACGGGGTGCTCACACGTCGTACATACGTACATACCCCAGGTAGGGTACTCATTTTCTTCTTTCGATATGCTCTGTGTCTGTGTACTCGTCGTATGTACGAAAGATAAAACACAGAACGGCACAGCAACACAGCAAAAACTACGAAAATGAAACCGAAAAATTCTAAAAGAAAAAAATCCCCGTCCCATTTCGTGTAATAATTTACTACCTGGGTGGAACACCTTGCACCAGTCCAAAAAAAGAGAAAATGAAAAAAAGAAAAATTCTTACAGCAGAGCTTCTCTCTCAGCCTCGTACGCCGCCCGCCCCTCTCGCGACCATCTCGCTACCGATTCAGTCCGGGTGAAGCTTCCTTCCCTCTCTTCCACAGTGAGCCCCGTCGCCCGCCTCGCGTGAAGCCCGGTGCTCACCGTGGACCTCGACGCAAGCTCGACAATGTTGGTGCTCATTCGGGGTACCTCCCTCTTGTGACTCTCAGTCCGGTCGCGAAAATAAGCACCGATTGAATATTATCTTACAATCCCGAACTACCCTTAAATACTCGTACGTACTCTATCCAAAATCATAAATGGAGGCCAGACAGAGCCTATTGATACATCCCTCGTGTCTCGAGGCACACGCGACGCCTAGGCACGAAAGCGGCGACCGCGCTCCTTGCAACTCCCCCTCTACTCGCCAGCATCCGCTGACACCCCGCGACGGTGCCGGGTTCGCCCGCGCAACCGTGCTCGGAGTACACGCACGCACACGAAACGAAAGAAGAAAAAAGGAAAGAAGGACTGAAAGTACGACGAGAAATGGAGAAAACAAAGACTCGCTGAAACGGTCCGGCAAGTAATAAAAGGAGCGCGATTCCCAAGTGGGAGCTCTGAGAGGCCAGGGATGTACCAACCGAGCACGCTCAGAGATCGAGATCTAAGTAAGTAGTTCTATAAAAGGAGGCGATTCCCAAGTGGGAGCTCTGAGAGGCCAGGGATGTACCAACCGAGCACGCTCAGAGATCGAGATCTAAGTAAGTAGTTCTATATATGGATTTGTTTGACGCGTTTCATCTGAAACGCACCTCCTCAACAATAGAGGGGAAGCGGGATCATGAATACCATGACACAACAGCAACATTGCAATGCCTACTCTGCTTACTGCATAACAATGTACCTGGTACTTTGTGGTATCTCTGTGGAGTAGTTTCGTGACCACAGAACTTGTATCTGACACGCATTAGGCAGTAGGGTTGAAGAATCGGCTTCTTTACCTTTTTTCTCCTTGATTTGTTTCTTTGCTTTCTGTTATTTGTATGTTTGTTCCCTTTAGTTATATCTCTTTCATATACAATGTATATATATGCGCCTGCCGTATCCAGTATAATGTCGTGGCATTGCATTGTCTACTCTGCTTACTTCAGAACAATTTAATAGTATCTCTCTGGCGTAGTTTTGTGACCACTGAAGAACTTGTGTAACTCTCTAGGATTGAAGAATCAGCACGGGCATTATTTATTGTATTAATAGTAGTTGTGCTGAATGTCGGTCGATAAGTAGAAAGAAGAACACACACGGACACTGGTTGTGCTGGATGGACGGGTGTGTTATGTGTGCGTGTTCACATTAAACCGTGCTTTGTACCCGTCGACATCCAGCACAACAACCAGTGTCCGTGCCGATTCTTCAATCCTAGCAGAGATACAAGTTCTGTGGTGTTTTCCGTTGTTTGTTTGTTTGTTCCCTTTTGCTATATCTCTTTCATATATAATGTGTATATGTGCCTGCCGTATCTAGTATCAGGTATAATGACATGGCATTGCATTGTCTATTCTACTTACTGCAGAACAATGTGTTCATGGTATCTCTCTGGCGTAGTTTTGAGACCACAGAAGAACTTGTGTAACTCTCTAGGATTGAAGAATCGGCACGTGCATTATTTATTATATTAATGCAAGGTTCCCCTTCGGGATGTAGGTAACGTGAAATCCCGGGGGCGTCGCAAGGCGAAAAGGGAGTCACAGGCAACACCCGTAGATCTGTTCTTGGCGGAAACGGGAGCCGTGGGTGAGGGTATTACTCGAAGGAAGGAGAAATAATAATGGGTAGTCGGCAAGAACTGAGTGCTGCTCTTTATGTGGTGAAAACTACACCATGCACGCGGTACCTTGAGTTGAGTACTATATACCGTCACTATACTCCACTACCACTACCACGCAGATAGATGTAGTACCGGTAGAAGCAGCATGCACTCTAGAAAATATTACCTGGGAGGTGTTCTACGATCGATGTTCACCCTAATTTTATCGAGGCTCCTCACTTGAGGTCCTGGAGCTCCATGCCTCACCCGAAAAGTGACTTGTGCTATGATACTGCTTTGTATGAGGTTGAAAACCCGGTAATTACCTGGGTTCAGGGACTGGGAACGTATTTGCAGTACTTGGAAGGCGTATCTTAGATGGGAAAACCAGGGGTTTTCCAGAGACGCACGAGCTTGGTCTCAGTTTCTGCGTGCACGAAAGGAATAAAACTGCTCTTCTATAGCTAAGCAAGCAACACACGTGGGTGTTCGTCAGCCCCAAGCACAGGTAGTCAAGACACCCAGACAATCGATGAGTTGATGATTCAGGTCGTTTATTATTATCTCCCAGCAGTGGTAGGGACAGCAGAAGTGACATTGTGCGTCATCCCATAACACCCAGATGTCAAGAATCACATAATGCACAATATGCCAATATCCCGAACCGGCACGTAACTGTCAAGCTAAAGAGGCACAACGAACAGTGGGTACCAACGATTACCGACTTAAAAGGAAGACCTGTTTAGGGATACGAAGTGTCCCGCAACCTTGATCTTAACAAGTGGCGTCGACGGCAACCCGAATGGACGCCAGCCAGGCACCTTCCGCGCCGGCAACTGACAGGTCGACGGCGGTTCGGCTCCTCCTGCCCGCCCGCCGCCAGCATTGCCGGAAGAAAAAACATTGATTTCACCAGATGCTCGCGTCCCAGGCTCGCTCAGCACTCAGCGTCGACCTACTCCGCTCTCGCCCCGCGCGTTACTCCGTACTTCGGACCGACGCAGCGACTCAGCTCCACTGCTTTCTCCGGGAAGCCCCTTGGCGCCTTCCCCGACGTCGGGAGCCCGCGCCTCAAACGCCGCTCCCCTCAACCTGGGCAAGAGAGCAGGCGCGATAAACGCCACTCTCCCAAACCACGCACCGCGCACCACGACGAGTGTCGCGCCGTCGCGTCGTGTTTTTCAGCGAGGGTGTCCCCCTCCTACACCTCCCGGCCATGCGGTGGCGGTCGGTTTGAGGTGCGGGAAGGAAAACACCGAAACCCCGAGATCTCAGTTGAAGCTCGACTCGGTGTTTCCTCGCAATAACGGTGGCCGCTCCACTTTTTCCTGTCAAGGAGGAGTCGACAAAACTAGCTACCTCGGCCCCCTTCCCCACCAGGTCTACAGAACGGAAGCCCTCTCCGGTAGAATGTTGGCCCCCACCCGAGCACCGTTCTTGAAGACGTCTACAGGGTCTGCAGGCCCTCTTTCGTCTTCGCGCACGCCACTCCACGTGCGCAGCGCTCCGTCGGTTCCAGTGGAACAGGAGAAACCTGGCACTGTCCGTCGAGCCAGTGGTGACTCCACGGCCTCCGGTCAGATCAATCGGACAGCATACAGCATACCCGTTAAATTCGGAAGAATCGCAGCTCTCGTCAAGCAGAACGGGCTCAGAGCCCCCTGCCCCCTTTGGTCCAAGACAGAGATCATCGGGCGCAGCAAGAGAACCTCTGGCGAATTTTTTCCTACGGGAAATGGTGACACAGAGCCAGTATACGTGGAACCGGACTCGTCTCGTGCACCAGGGGCTCAGTGTTCTCAGAGAAGCACACTCCCCCCCCCACCCGCCGCAACTGCGGCCACCGGCGACTCGGCACCGTCGGTCTTTGACCATACTCTTGAGTATTCAACGGAGCCGGTGGTACTGTTCTGGCAGCCCCCTTCTTATTTTTTGCAGTGGCCCCCCTCGTCTTTTGTCATCGATGATGTGTCATATTCCTGCGCGGAGCAGTATATGATGGCTGAAAAGGCTCGACCTTTTCAAGACCACGGCACAGCGGAGCGGATTATGGTCTCGCCAGACCCACGCAAGCACAAACGCCTCGGTCGAGGCGTGCATAACTTCGACTGCGCAATCTGGGACCGTGTTCGGGAAGACGCCGTCCTTGCTAGTAATTTTGCCAAATTCTCGCAGAACCCGGTCATGAAGCAGCACCTATTGAGCACTTGTACCAAAAGTTTGGCTGAAGCCAGCCCTTTTGATGCCGTGTGGGGCATCTGTCTCCGGGCAAACGACCCCGAAGCTCACGACCCCTCTCGTTGGCGTGGGAAAACTTTGCTCGGTAAAGCTCTTTCCGCCGTTCGCGACATCCATAGCTCAAGTGAGGCCGGGTTGGCACACCTCGCCTCCTCTCATCAATTCTGCACCCCAACCAGGACTGACACAATTCATGAGATTGCACCAGCGCCGACCTGCCCTTTAGCCGTGGTCCGCGCTTGCCCAGGTCCTCCTTTGGAGTTTTCGACCTATTTTTCTGACGCGCCGGCTGATGGGCACCATTACCCTCGATGAGGCCTCTTTTACAACCAAAATCGCGATTCACAGCGGAGCTGGCGTTCTTGCACCTTTTGGTTGCGTGGCGCCTCACAGCAGACTTTCATCCGACGAGATGTTTTGGATCGCATGCACTCGGCTGGTGCGGCATCCCTCGCGTGCGAGTAGAAAAAGGCGCCCCTCGTTCTTGGGGGGGTTTGGCGAATCGGCCCCTCTGAAGACTTCGACGAGTGTGCGCCTGAGCGTCCAATTCTTTCGAGATAAATGAGCCTACTTGCTCCCTCGCAGTTTGGGTCTGCGTGGTCCCCCCCTCAGTGATGCAGCATGCTGTACTATTGGGACGTGACAGCTGGATGCGTTTTGTCCTACCGCTCTCTGCCACCTCGGCCGTCTGATCCACGCGTTTTTGGTGAGCTGGAGGTAGTTCACCACGCCCCGACAGGCATGTCCGTGTACGCCATCGACCCCGCCGCTTCGGGTGGAGGCTTCATCTACGCTACGAGGGCGCGGCAGGCGTCACTCTGTCCGACGATCCTCAACTGCTTGCTGTTAACTTGGTTCGAAGCGATGGCTCCCCGGCCCTCACTGGACACTACTTGGTCGACATGATGCCCCAGTCCGACCTACCCTCGGTCGAGGAGCACTTCGTCTCCTCCGGACGACAGGTTCTTCCCCTCGTTGGAGTGGCGGTTCTCGAGCCGGGGGATGTCCTCGGCGTCGCCCACGCCCCACTGCTGAGCGTCCCGCTAGACGTTTTGCAGCAGGACAACCGAGCCCCCAGCCCTCCCTCCGGACTAGCTGAGGTGTGTCCGGTCTCAGCAGTTATTGCTCCCCCCCCTCGCCGCTCCAGCCTCGCCCTCGCCTGCACTGCTTGAGCGTTTGACCTCAGACCAGCGTGCCTGCACGTCTGGGCACGCTTGCCGTCACATCTGCGGGAAGTGGCTTTTGACCTCCTCGGCACAGGCTGGACCCCTGCGGTCATCGAACAGCTGGGGGACGTTCTCTGAGAATTTCCTGACGTTTTCTCGAAGTCCAAGTCGGTTTTGGTTCTTGCTCGTTGATGCCTTTCGTGATCTTGGTCCCGGAAGGAAGCGCTTCTGTCACGTCCAGGCCGCACTGCATCAACCCTATCCTGACCAAGGAAGTGGAGGCCACCTTGGATCAGTACCTAGCGGCAGGTCTGATCCAGCACTCGACTTCCCCGTACTCGAGCCCGCTGGTGGTCATCCCGAAGAAGTCTGGAGGCGTTCGGATCACCGTGAACTACAAAAAAACTCAACCAAATCAGCAACCTCAGCCAGCTGCCTATTCCTCGCGTGGATCAAGTCCTCGACTCCCTGGGGAAGGGACGGGTGTTTTCCCTCTTCGATTTGGTCTCCTCTTTCCACCAGATTACCGCGCACAAGGACACCGTCCCTCTTACGGCGTTCTGCACTCCCACGGGCCTTTACGAGTGGCTCGTCAGGCCCCAAGGCAGCAGTGCTTTGCCCGGCTGGTTCGTCAAAGTGAGTAACGAAGTTATTAAAGGCCTGCGGCCTACCTTGATGATGTGATCGTTTTCGACTCTGACCCGACGGCCCACGTCAGGAAGATACGAGCCCTCTTCGAACGCTTGCACAAACACAACCTCAAGCTCTCTCCCTCGAGGGCTCGCCTCGGCGCCACGGACGCCAATTTTCTGGGCCACTCCATTTCGCCCGCGGGCATAAGCCCTAATGCGCAAAAAGTTTCGGCTTTGATGAAAATGCCCATGCCCAAGAACCTCAAGCAGGTCCCCGCCCTGATGGGTGGCGTAGGATACTATCGCAAATTCCTGCCCGACCTGTCTAAACGGATACGTCCTCTCATCGCCCTTCTCCGGAAGGGGGTCAAGTACGTCTTCACGCCGGCTATGGAAGTTATCGTCCGCCAGATCCTCGCCGAGCTCGCTGCCCCACCGATTTTGGTCTTCCCTGACTGGGACGCCGTAGCCGACGGCTCCCGCCCCTTCCACGTGTACTGCGACGCCTGCATCGACGGTTTTGGTGCCGCGCTCGAACAAGAACAACCGAACGGCTCGGTACGGCCCATTGCTTATATCAGCCGCGCTACCCTAGATTCCGAGAGGCACTGGACACCGTTGGACCTGGAAGCTGGCAGCATTGTCTGGGCCATCAAACGACTCCGAAGTTACCTGTGGGGCACGAAGTTTCGAATATTTTCGGACCACAAAGCACTTGAGGGCATCGGCAAAGTAGGGGACCACAACGCGCGAGTCCAGCAGTGGCTCGAGTTCCTCACCGCGTTCGACTACACCCTTGAGTACCGCAAGGGCAGCGCCAACGGAAAAGCTGACTTTCTCTCCCGCTTGCCGGAGCCCGCCACAGAACACGACCGCAGTGGGTCTAGCTGCCTCAACCCCGTCGAGGACGGTGATATCTTCCTCATCCGAGCCTGCGGGCTTCGCACTCGCTCTTCGCCGACCCCTGGTGTCGGTTTGGGTGGGCTGGTGTCCCACAGTGAAAGTGCCATCTTGGGTGGGCTACCTTTCGCCTCTTCGAATTTTCGCGATTTTCGCACACACGGGCCACGTATAAGGACCGACGACCTCTCTGCTCCTTCGGAGGGGAGATTCGTCGCTCGTGTATTTGCTTCCGTCGCCACCGTCGACCGCCGTCCTGGCTTGGGGCTTTTTCACCCCCCGCCAACGCCGCTTTCGCTTCGGTTTTTTTTCGTCGTTCCCTCCGGGGGCGACCAGGGCTCTGCAAAAGCCCCCGCTGCAGCGATGATTGTCGCCCAGCGCGCTCCTCTCCCGACGAGCACTTTACAGGGCGAAGATTCCGCCGTAAGCACTGCTCCCGCCGCGTTTTCCCTTTCAGGCCAGGGCTCTGCAGAAGCCCCCGCTGCAGCGACGATTGTCGCCCAGCGCGCTCCTCCCCCAACGAGCACTTTACAGGGAAACTATTCCGCTGTGATCACTGATCCGGCCGCGTCTGCCCCATCACCGCCTGGCAACCCGGCGCCTCTGAACGTTTAGTCGTCTTCAGGCCGCATCTCAACTCGGACGCGCCGACGAACAGCCGCCGCCGCTGGCACCGTGCCGCCTGCTGTTGATTATGACTTCGGGCCCGGCGGGGCCCCTAGACCATCAGCCCGGCGTGCTATCACCCCGCCGCGAGCCCCACGGCCGCGACCGCCCGCACCCGTCGTTTTGGCCCCGACTCCTGCCGCCTCGTTCGTCCCGACGGTACCCATCCCGTCCGGCCGCGACCGCGCCGAGCCCGTGGGAACTCTTCTTTTACGGCTTCCGCCGCCAACTGACGCACCTCCTGTCACCTCGACCGACTTGGATGCCCTCGGCGCAGCTGCCGAATTTCAGTTCGGTGGTTCCGCAGCGCGCTATTCGCACGCCGACTGGGCTCGGGAACAACAGGCTGAGCCCGCGTGTAACGCCGCCATGCACTATATAACCCTTGGCCGACCGGACGTTTTGCCAGACGACTTTTTGTCGGGTTTCCCTTCCCACCAGCGCCCTCCGTTTTCGGAGGTTCAGGAGCTGGCCAACAAAGGCCGCTTGCACGCCACCGACGCGGGCATCGTTCTACTTGTGCGAAAGCCGCCCCCCCCCCCCTGCGTCGGATACGCAACGCCCGGTGGGTCGTACGGCCTGTTTATTGAACGACGAGCCTATTCGCATTTATGTTCCGCTGCTCATGCGCCTCTGGGTCATGCAGGCTTGCCATTCCACGGCTTCCTGCCACGTAGGGACCGCGCGCACCCTACGTATGCTCGAACGTTTCTGCCGGTGGATCGGTATGAGCATCTGCACCTGATGGTGGCTGCCCAACTGCTTAAAGTGCCAAGCACGGAAAACGTAGCGGCAGACGGTCCGGTGGCCCTCCATCACGTTGCCATTGCCAGAAGGGCCCGGCATCGCCGTCAGCATCGACTATTTCGGCCCTCTCCCGGTGACGCCTCGAGGTAATACCTACATCTTGCTTTTCACTGATCGTTTCAGCCGTCGAGCCGACATGTACGCCGTCACAGCTGCAGAGTTCACCGCTGAGGGCACGGCTAACATTCTCATCAACCGGTATATCCCTCTTTGGGGGTGCCCGCGCATCATCCTCTCGGACAACGGCCTCCAGTTCTGCTCCAAGCTTTCGCACGCCGTATATCAGCTTCTCGGGGTTCGAAAAATTGCCACCAGCTCCTACGTCCCAAACCGCAGCGGTGGGGTGGAACGTGTAAACCACACGATGGCTCAGATGCTGGCTATGGTCGTCAACGAGCTCCAAAACAACTGGGATGAACAGCTCCCTCACGTCGAATTTGCGTACAACAATTCCGTCAGTGCCGCCACGGGTCTGGCTCCCAACAAGGTACATATGGGTCGGCTCCCACGCTCCCTCTCATGATTTTCGAGCGTGCTGGAGTCGCCGGTCACCAGAGCTTGGCCCGCGACCACTTCGCCAACTGCGACTTGGCGACGGACCACCAGCAGCGCGCGTACGATATCATTCGACAACACCACGCCCTCACTGTTGTTCGCGTGAACCGCCGCAACTCCGCCCTCTCCGATGCTCTGCGGCCGGCCCCCAAATTTGGTGTTGGCGGTTGAGAGTGTGGGTGTACAATACGGCGGCCACCATCCGCCAGGGTGCGAAACCAGACACGGACGCCAAGGTCCTCAAGGCCAAACTCTCACTCAACTGGACGGGCCCTTAGAAAGTTCTCGTAGTTGGCTTTGCTCCTCAGCGGACACCCCGGATGGATCTCCTCTCGGAGCAAAGCTCCTGTATTGGATCTTCCTTCCGATATGCCCGGCGCTGAGGCTCGCCGGCGCGTATCTGTTCAACTGCAAGCCCTGTGCCAACCCCTACGATCGTGGCGACATGCCGAAGTATTTGCCGGCGGGGTTGACGCAACACGTGCTCAACAACTTCTCCAAGAAATCCCCCCCGTACCACGTCACCGAGGACGACGTTTCGACCCCTCTTGAACGACTCGAAGTGGAAAATATTGCTGGACATCAATCGGTTAGAGGTCGAGGTGGCGTCAATGCGGTGATGTACGAGACGCACTGGACAGGACTATCCCGGCCATCCTGGGAACGGGAAATGGACCTTCAGCTTTCTCGCCACGCAATTTTGCGCTACCGGGCCGGCACCCCGAACCAACACCGCCAAACCAACCGCCTGTACCGCCGAATGAGAATTGGCGCGGCACAACGGGAGTTTTCTCGGAGTAACGGCGAGCGGTTTCTGGCACCCGGCTATGGCTGCGTATCGCACGCCGATTGGCTCCGCCGATACAGCAACACTGTGCTTCCCAACGAGGCCCACTTTTGGTACAAGGGCGACGACGGTCTGTGGTGGCTCGGGAAAATCAGCGCAACTACACCGACGGATGAAGTATATTCGGTTCGATTTTTGGACGACCCGGGACCAATCAAGCTTCTCCTCTTTCTCCGGCGCGCTACACGACTTCGACGAGAGCTGTACGAAGTTCTTGGTGTCTGCAAATTCACTTGGCTAGCGCGTTTGCACGGGGGGTCCAGCGTGTTCGTCAGCCCCAAGCACAGGTAGTCAAGACACCCAGACAATCGATGAGTTGATGATTCAGGTCGTTTATTATTATCTCCCAGCAGTGGTAGGGACAGCAGAAGTGACATTGTGCGTCATCCCATAACACCCAGATGTCAAGAATCACATAATGCACAATATGCCAATATCCCGAACCGGCACGTAACTGTCAAGCTAAAGAGGCACAACGAACACCCTCCCTGACTCTTTACGTAACATTTACGGACCGAGACAACAACACACAACTCCATGACCTAAACCACCCACAAACAAAAAAAAATCGAAAAGAAAGAGGAAACCCACCCCTGTGAGCAAAAACCTCTCACTCTCCCCACAGAGAAATATTGCAATTGTAGACGATATTACAATATATCCACGCCAAAAAAAATAATAAAAACTAAGGTGAAAAGTACAATGCCAGAGATCGCGGAGAACCCCGTTCCCCCGGACAAAAGTCTCCTTTTGCCCCCTACTCCCGTCATAAATTCTCTGATCGTAACGGTAATGCGAGATAGCATACGTCCTTTTTCACTTGTAAAATTAGAATTTATCTGGCGCTAAAGTTACCCGAAAAATAATAGTCGCTACCCAGTACCTCCTAATAATCGAATAAAGAAACAATAAAATGCCGCTACTGCTGTCGACACGAACAGCTTAAGCCCTCCCAGCTACGAAAACTATTCGATCGTTCGCAGAAAATATTTTATGTTCCACTTTTCTCCGATGCGAACAAGTATTCGCAAAATGATACTGTTGGCAGAACAACCAATCAACCATGAATATGCTCACCCTCCTTTATTTTGCAAGCAGTAGTCTACTGCCAAAAATAAAAGATACCCGCAAAATTCAATATGATCAGTAGCCACCGCCAATACCAGCAATACACCTCACCTCCCTTTGGTGTATCAGCGTACCCTTATTTCTCCATACCGCTACCAGTATGCATTTCATTTCTACCAGGCCCCATCTGGTCCTGTCTACACCAGAAAAACACTACAAGTTTTTCGGATTTACAAAGACTGTTTGATTTGAACATGAAAATACGTTTCGAAGCTACCAGGCGAAAAAGGCTACGTATACCGCCCAGAACGAATCCCAGATGATACATCGTCTACTATCTACGGTTTCTCCACCCTTGCAATATAATCAGTAGCCACCGCCAATACCAGCAATACACCTCACCTCTCTTTGGTGTATCAGCGTACCCTTATTTCTCCATACCGCTACGAGTATGCATTTCATTTCTACCAGGCCCCATCTGGTCCTGTCTACACCAGAAAAATACTACAAGTTTTTCGGATTTACAAAGACTGTTTGATTTGAACATGAGAATACATTTCGAAGCTACCAGGCGAAAAAGGCTACGTATACCACCCAGAACGAATCCCAGATGATACATCGTCTACTATCTACGGTTTCTCCATCCTTGCAATATAATCAGTAGCCACCGCCAATACCAGCAATACACCTCACCTCTCTTTGGTGTATCAGCGTACCCTTATTTCTCCATACCGCTACGAGTATGCATTTCATTTCTACCAGCCCCCATCTGGTCCTGTCTACACCAGAAAAACACTACAAGTTTTTCGGATTTACAAAGACTGTTTGATTTGAACATGAGAATACATTTCGAAGCTACCAGGCGAAAAGGCTACGTATACCACCCAGAACGAAGAATCCCAGATGATACATCGTCTACTATCTACGGTTTCTCCACCCTGGCCGCAAATAAATAGACCTCACGTTCGACCAAAAAATAATAATTTCGATCGACAGGTGTATCCATCGTAAAATTAAATTCACCATTCATTCCTACGAAATCACACCATGATGACCAAAATAATAATTTCGATCGACAGGTGTATCCATCGTAAAATTAAATTCATCATTCATTCCTACGAAATCACACCATGATGACCAGACCTGCCCCCTCCGCCCCGCGATGTTGCCGGACCTTGCATGAAGCTCCGGCTGACGAAATACCCAGATCTGCTCGCTTGTTGCCACCCGGACGAAACCCCATCGTTATTTGGTACTGCTGCAGACAGTCCACGATTACCCCACGCCCGTTTCCTGCCACCGCTTTTTAACAGCAGCAGAATGCACGCAGCTATTATGCCGCGCGACTTTGCCCCACCTAACACCCCCCGGTAGGGTTGCACACGGCTGGCGGCCGTGCGGCTTCTCGCGGGATTCGCATGCAGACATGTACCCTCGCTGAGCGATAACCCCATATCTGCTGCCTCCACAACCTCTGAAGTGGAGTGCGTACGGCAAATAAATGTCGTACGACTTGAAGTCCCCCGCTCGCAACACACGGCGGAGGTGCCTACGGTTGTCCGCCGTAGGGCTTTTAGCTGCAGTGCCCCTAAAACGCCGTCGTCTCCACCTCATCATCTCCGGGATCCCCCACAATCGCAAACACGGCCTCCGCCGGCGATCCATCCATGTCCGCCGGCGATGCGCACTTGCTGCTCTCGTGTCCTCTCCCACCACACCTTTCGCAGAGCTTTGCAGTGCAACTGTTGCTGTAGTGGCCCGCAGCCTTGCACCGGAAACACCTCCCCTTCGCTTTCCCGGCTCCACCGTGCCATCGTCGGAGCGATCCAACGATGGCGACACAGCATCCCTCCCTGCTGTATCTACGGCAGGTAGCCCCTGCTCCCTGCCGGACTTCCGCTGTGCCTTACTCTCTCGACTCGTTCTCAATAGAGTCGCCATCCTCTCAAGCAGCTCAGTATGAGATGATTTTTGACGCTCCTCCGCGTCTGCGGCTGCTTGTTGTAGAACTTGGAGAGCAAGGCCCTGCTCCGAGACTACGGCTCTAAGATCATCAAGTTCATCCCCCATGATGAGGCTGCGTCGGTACCAACGACTCTCTAGAGTGTTCGTCAGCCCCAAGCACAGGTAGTCAAGACACCCAGACAATCGATGAGTTGATGATTCAGGTCGTTTATTATTATCTCCCAACAGTGGTAGGGACAGCAGAAGTGACATTGTGCGTCATCCCATAACACCCAGATGTCAAGAATCACATAATGCACAATATGCCAATATCCCGAACCGGCACGTAACTGTCAAGCTAAAGAGGCACAACGAACACAGCGTAACGTAGATGAATCTCGAGGTGCCGCCGTGGATAGCTGATTTTCGCTTCTTGACTGCACTCGATATTTATTTATTTATTTGTCGTTTTCCGGGACTTTGGGAGATGTTTTTTTTTTTTCTGCTCGATGTGTTTCTGGTTTGTTTTTCTTTTCTTTTTTTTGGGGCTGGGTTGGGGATGTGTTTTTGCGTATTTTGTCCTGCCTACCCCCCCCGCTCAGTGTCGGGACTGGTCTGGGTAATGGGCCGCTCATTTGCGGCCTAGGACGCGTTTTCAGAGCTGTGGGCTGGGTATAGGTGGTTCTTGCCGTCTTCCGCGTTGTTTTATTTTCGTTTCCGTATACACTTTTCGCTTTTCCATGCATCTTCCTCGCCTCCCCCCCCCGTGCGGGCGGCATGGCGATGGCTTTCATTGTCGATTTTTTCCTGCCCCTTAAGGCTATTATAGGTCTTCCCTTTTTTTTTTTTTACGTACTTTGCCGGCTTCGTTGCCTCGCCGTTCAGAGGTGTGTTAAGATCAAGGTTGCGGGACACTTTGTATCCCTGGACAGGTCTGCCTTTTACGCCGATAACCGTTGGTACTCACGTGTAATATATTAGTCTGGCTAAGTACTCGTATACTACTATTAATTATTAGGTGTTAATATTATTAGTACCGCTGACAACAAAACGGACAACCTCATGGTAAACAGAGAAGTGAAATAACCACGCGGTACCATGGGTTGGGGCATGACTACTACATATACTACAGCTGTTACTATACGCCACCACCAGTTACACGTAGATGCAGTACAGGTAGAAGCAGCATGAATAAATACATACACTATACTATACCTACTACTACTGCTCCAATAAACTAAAACTACCATACCACGGCGGCGACGTAGCATGCCAGCGGTACCATGAGTTAGGGGTACACCACTACCACTACTGCACAGGTAGATGTACTGCTGTGTATTAATAGTAAAGGCAGAACTATTAATAGCATGCACGCGCTACAAACTACTACCACCAGGTACGTACCTGGTATACTACGACTATACTATTAATAATTATTTAACAAGTGTACAGGCCACGTATTATATACGGTTGAGGGCATCTATCTGCTGTTGGCTAGGTAGAAGCAGCCGGGGGCAACGCTTGCACCGCCGTGCTGTGCACGCCGCCCAGCAGTAGGAAGCGGGATGTCGTTGACTTGAAATCCCGGGGGTGTCGCTATTAATAGTTGAAACTGGGGGGAGTGTGATGTGGGGGAGCAGTAAGGGTTCCAAGGGATGATGATCCACAGAAGAAGTGTGACACAGATGTCTGTGCTTGGTCAAACTCAGACCTAGTTCTTATTGGAGTTCTCGTATTTTATTGGTGCGAAGCTTGCTCAAAAGGGGCAAGTGAGAAGAGTGAGAAAGGAGGGGGGGGGGAAGCAGATGCTTTTTGAAGCCAGAAGTATCATCTGGCTTCAACCGGCTATAATCTACTGGCAAGGGTGCATGCTATATCCTCAACTTCAATAGTGCAACACCCCGTAAGGGTGCATGCGTTACCCTCGACTTCAACAGTACAACACCTCGTAGAACCTGACGAACATACCACGTGCGTACATCTCTGTCTCCTCGGCTACTCAGATGCTAGTCTGCGTATCATGTCCGCGAATACAAATATCTTAATCCAAACGGGATACGTACGTGTACGAGGAATACTAGCACTGCGTACCGGATACTACAACTACGAAATATCTTATTCCAGACGGTAGAAGGGATACGTGTACGGAAGAATACTAACCTGCGCACAGGTATTACAAATACAAGATATCTTATTCCAGACGGTAAAAGGAATGAGATCCAATTACTAGAATAATATCTAATCGGTCCCTACTGCTGGTTGGTCTATATACTATAAAGCAGGGTACTCTATCACATTAGCCCACCCTGAATAGCCGTAGATGCAGATCCCACGACGATACAGAAATGGCTACTTAAGGCATTAGAAATTCGGAAGAGGGGGTCGAAGATACTGCTATTCAAAACAAACGACAACCCAATGAGACCATAGACCAACCCACACCTCGTAAATGAGGCTAAGACGGCTCTGGTAGGCAGCATTCGTGCTAGAGAAGGAAAACGTGAAGGAAACGAAAGAACAACGACAGAAAAGGATGTCGGCCGTGGTAGAATACGAGAAACGCCGAAGGGGTGGTCGGCTACTGTAGGCCCGATAGAAAAAAAAAATCGTGGCTATCCGCGTTGTAGGCCTATGAGAAAGGCGGGAGAGATCGAGCAAGCTAAGGCACGAACTAGGAAGCTAATGGAAAAGCCGGCAATAGACTTGATGCGGGACTAAGTCCACATGAAGCCAGGGCGAGAAGGACACAACAAGGTCCCTAACTAGGTGTTTTTACCAAAACAAAAAGAAAAACGAAGAAAAGGAACAAAGAAGAAAGGAAAGAAAGAAAAGAAAAAGAACGAGAGACAACAAGGAAGAAAAAAAGAAGAAAGAAGGAAAATAGAAAGACCAGAAGACCGAAAGACCACCCCTAAGGAAAGGCAAAAAGGAGGTGCAACAGAAAGGTATACCCTGGAGGTACAAGAACACTTTTTGTTGCGAATTGCGTCCTAGTGAAGCAAACGGAACGTGGGGTGCTAGATGGAATCAACACACAAGGCGAACGCGTGTCCCAGACAGCGAACGCACTGAAACTAGTATACGTCAATCTAACGCATCCGCCGACCATCAGCTACGGTTAACTGGTCGGGCGGATGAGTGGTGGGGGGGGTGCATTTGCATTTCGTAGTACTCCGCGTGCTAGTCCTCCGGCCTGATGACGCTGAAGGCACCAGGATCCTTGAGTCGCGTTCCGTGAAGTGGTGTAGAGGGACGGAAGGAGTGTGATCTTGATCGGGCCCGGGTCGTCGAGGAAGCGGACGATGTAGGAGCGAGTGGAGGAGGTGTCGGTCGAGGCGCGTGGGGCAACTTTGCCCAACCACCAGAGACCATCGCGGGCCTTGTACCAGAGGTGTGCCCCAGCAGGTAGAGGTGAAGAGCTGAAACGGTGAAGCCAGAGGGTGCGTGGTACGAGGCTGTACCCGGGGGCGAGGAAGATTTCACCCCGGGACCGCGAAAGTTCACGGTGAGCGGCCCCGATGCGCATCTGGCGGTATAAACGGTTGGTCTGGCGGTGCTGTGAAGGGGTGCCCGACCAATAGCGGAGGATGTGGGATCGGTGGAGCTGTAGGTCTCGTTCGTGTTCCCAAGAAGGGCTAAGGAGTCCGGCCCAGTGTGTTTCGTACATAACGGCGAGAACGCCTCCCCGACCACGAACGAGTTGGTGTCCCGAGATCTGATCGACCTCGAGGCGTTCGGGCGGTGGAGAGATGTCGTCGAAGGTGACGTGGAATGGCGGGGACTTGGTGGAGAAGGAGCTGAGCACGTACTTAGTTAGGTCGGCCGGTAGGTGTTTGGGGAGATCGTCGATGTCGTTGGGGTTCCGGCAGGGCTTGCAGCGGAGAACGGAGACGCGGTGCTTGGAGTCCCGCCCCGGCATGTCCGAGGGAAGGTCGAAGTAAAGGAGCTTGTCGTGAAGGGGCCGTCCATCCGGAACGGCTGAGGCTGGTGCTGGGCCCACGGCAAGAATCTTGAACGGGCCAATCCAGTTGAAGGAGAGTTTGGTCTTGAGAACGGTGGCGTCGGTGCCTTTCTTGGCGCCCTGGCGAATAGTGGCAGCGGTGTTGTAGATCCATGCCCAACCGCCGACAGAGAACGGAGGGGAAAGGCGGAGGGCGTCCATGATGGGGGCGTTCCGGCGGTCGAGGCGTGAGACGTAGACCGCGTGGAGTTCCCGGACGGCGCGGTAGGCGCGTTGCTGACGAACAGTAGCGAGGTCAATGTAAGCGAGCTGGTCCCGGTTGAGGCTTTGATGTCCGCCGATGATGTTGGGAGCGTCGAACACGGTGAGGGGGAGGCGAGGTAGTCGGCCAATGTGCACTTCGTTGGGGGCCAGTCCGGTGGCGGCGCTGACGGAGTTGTTGTAGGCGCTTTCGATGTGAGGAAGATGCAAATCCCAATCGTTTTGTAGTTCGTTGCCGACCATGGCGAGCATCAAGGCCATGGTGTGGTTGACGCGTTCGACGCCGCCGTTGGTGCAGGGGTGGTAGGAACTCGTGGAGATTTTGTTAATGCCGAGGCGTTCGTAGAGGGCGCGGGAGAGTTTGGCGCAGAATTGAAGGCCGTTGTCGGAAAGGAGAGTGACGGGGCATCCCCAGAGAGGGATGTAGCGATCGACGACGATGTCGGCCGTGCCGGATGCTGTGAACTCGGCTTCGGTAGTGGCGTACATGTCGGCGCGGCGGCTGAAACGGTCGGTGAAAAGCAGGATGTAGGCGTTGCCCCGAGGCGTGATGGGTAAGGGCCCGAAATAGTCGACGCTGACGAGTATACCGGGGCCGTTAGGTAGCGGCAGGGAGAGGGTGGGCCAACGAATTGTTTGGCGCGAAGACTTTCGCGCCTGACACTTGAGGCAGTGGCGGAGCCACCAGCGGGTGGAGATGTCCATGCCGATCCACCAGTAGAACCGCATAAGCATGCTGAGTGTCCGAGAAACACCCAGGTGGCAAGAGGTGGTGGAGTGGCAAGTGTGTAGGACCCACGGTCGCATCAACATTGGGACGTAAATGCGAGGTGGCGATGTGAGGGGTTGCGGCGTAGTCGTACGAGGTTGGCCCAGGGGAGTCACGTGTGGTCGGTGAACAAGAAGGACTGTGTCGTCGTCGATTGTGTGCAGCTGGCCTTTCGCGGCGAGGGCGAGGACCTCCGAGAGAAGTGGGCGACGGGTCGAGGGAATGTAGTCTAAGAGGTCGCCCGGTGGTGGTGAAGGTGAGCCCAAGGAAAGATATCGTATGGTAGCTGAGCAAAGGGGTTCGGTGCGTTGTTCGCGCGCCCAATCGGTGGAGGTATAACGCTCAACGCAGGAACTAAGGTGTGGGTCGTCAGCAGACCGGACAACGGGTTCAGGTAGTGGGAGTGGTTGAGTAGGGGAGGGCGGGGGAGAAGGCCCTGGGGCGGTGGACTGTGGTGGTGGCAGGGACACTGGTGGCGTAGCCGTCGCTGGTGAGGGCGAGTCTTGAGCGGCGCCGCGACGGGCTGCATCCGGTCGCCGAGGCAGTGGCCTGGGTGCGACGGCAGGTGGACGGCGGTGGGTTGGTGGAGGTCTTGAGACTGCCGCAGTTGACGATCGACGGCCAAATCCGTAGTCTGTTGGAGTAAGGGGGGTCCCTGCAGCAGCGGCAGAACGGTGGCGGGTCCGAGAAGAAATTAGGCTTGACGAGGTACGAGGAGTGGCCGAAGGTGAGACGCCCAAGGTGGGCGATGGGGAGACGAAGGGTGGCCTGAAAGCCACACCAGCAGGAGCGCCAGCGGTCACGGCGGCTTTCTCGGAGCTGGAAGGCGATTCGGCGATGGAGTCGAGGATAGAGAGATGACCGACGAAGGCGCTGCGAAGCGATTTGACGGTGGGGTCTTGGGCAAGGCGGGGGCCGGCGGGAAGGCTGCGAGGTGGTCCGGCGGCGGGGTCTTGAGCAAGGCGGGGGCCGGCGGGAGGGCTGCGAGGCGGTCCAGCGGCGGGATCTTGAGCAAGGCGGGGGCCGGCGGGAGGGCTGCGAGGCGGTCCAGCGGCGGGATCTTGAGCAAGGCGGGGGCCGGCGGGAGGGCTGCGAGGCGGTCCAGCGGCGGGATCTTGGGCAAAACGGGGCGGGAGGGCTGCCGGCGGGGGAAGGCTGCGAGGCGGTCCAGCGGCGGGATCTTGGGCAAAACGGGGGCCGGCGGGAGGGCTGCGAGGCGATCCAGCGGCAGTGTCTTGAACGGCGGTGAAAGTCACAGTAGAGCAGGGGGTAAGAACCAAGTCCGAGTTGTTCATACGTGGTCCGTGTCGGCGGAAATCGCCAAAGTCGTTTTCGGTGCAGGGGAGTGGTGGGATGGTGTCGCAGGGAGCGGTTGAGGGTGGGACAAGCCAACCCAAACCGATGCCCGGGGTGAAGGGGTTGATCGGAGTAAAACCGCAGGCTTGGATAAGGTAGATACCTTTGGTGTCGGGAGGGGTGAGGCGGTTGGGTCCGGTGCGGTCGAGATCGGTCGCTGGTTGTGGAAGTCGCGACAGGAAGTCGGCATTACCATTAGCTGAGCCTTTCCGATACTCCAAGGTGTAGGAGTAGGCGGAGAGGAATTCCAGCCAGCGTTGGACGCGAGCGTTGTGTTCACCGACTTTAGCGATACTCTCAAGTGCCTTGTGGTCAGAGTAGATGTGGAACTTGGTGGACCAGAGGTGGCCGCGGAGGCGTTTGATGGCCCAAACGATGCTACCGGCTTCGAGGTCGAGGGGGGTCCAGGATCGTTCGTTGTCGAGAGTGGTGCGGCTGATATAAAGACGATGGGACGGACGGAACCGTCGAGTTGTTCTTGTTCGAGAGTCGCGCCAAAGCCGTCGATGCTGGCGTCGCAGTAGAGGCGAAAAGGTCGGGAGTTGTCGGCAACGGCATCCCAGTCACTTTAGCGATACTCTCAAGTGCCTTGTGGTCAGAGTAGATGTGGAACTTGGTGGACCAGAGGTGGCCGCGGAGGCGTTTGATGGCCCAAACGATGCTACCGGCTTCGAGGTCGAGGGGGGGGGTCCAGGATCGTTCGTTGTCGAGAGTGGTGCGGCTGATAAAGACGATGGGACGGACGGAACCGTCGAGTTGTTCTTGTTCGAGAGTCGCGCCAAAGCCGTCGATGCTGGCGTCGCAGTAGAGGCGAAAAGGTCGGGAGTTGTCGGCAACGGCATCCCAGTCTGGGTATACCAAGACCGGAGGGGTGGCAAGTTCGTGGAGGATCTGGCGAACGATAGTTTCCATTTCCGGCGTGAAAACGAACTTAACACCTTGTTTGAGCAGGGCGTTAATGGGTCGGAGCCGAGTGGAGAGATTCTTCAGGAATTTACGGTAGTATCCTATGCCTCCGAGGAGTGAGCGCACTTGCTTGGTGTTCGTAGGCATGGGCATCTGAGTTAGGGCGGCAACCTTGTCGGCGTTAGGGCTAACGCCGGAGGAGGAAATGGTGTGTCCTAAAAAGTCGGCGCTGGTAGCGCCAAGCTTGGCTTTAGACGGGGATAGCTTGAGGTTGTGTTTTCGAAGGCGTTCGAAAAGAGAGCGGATATTGGCGACGTGGGCCGCAGGGTCGGGATCGAAAACTATGACGTCGTCGAGGTAGGCCGCTACGCGGTCAAGGTCTTTGATGACCTCGTTGATGACCTTGACAAACCAGCCGGGCGCGGCGCTGCTGCCTTGGGGCATGACGAGCCACTCGAAGAGTCGGGTGGGCGTGCAGAAGGCGGTCAGGGGTATGGTGTCGTTGTCGATGGTGATTTGGTGGAACGAAGACACGAGATCGAACAGGGAGAAGATACGGCCTTTACCGAGGGAGTCGAGAACCTCGTCGACGCGGGGGATGGGCAGTTGGCCCAGGGAGCTGTTGGCGTTAAGCTTTTTGTAGTTCACGGTTATCCGAACATTGCCGTCTTTCTTGGGAATGGCGACCATAGGGCTGGCGTACGGGGAAGTGGAGTGTTGGATCAGACCGGCAGCCAGATATTGGTCGAGCACAACGTCGGCCTTTTTGGCGAGGATAGGGTTGATGCGGTAAGGGCGGGAAAAGACGGGGGCGCTGTCCGGGGGGATGGAAATCTTGAACGGAATAAGGGAGCACGAGCCGAAGTCGGTTTTGGACGTGGAAAAAAAAAAACGTCGGGAAACTCGCACAGAACGTCCCCCAGAGCTGTGATGACCGAGGGGGACCAACCAGAACCGCGGAGGTCGAAGGAGATTTCGCGTAGGTGTAGCGGAAGTCGGTCCCAGAGGCGGAGGAAGCTTGTCCGTTGGTCGGCAGTTAGGCGTTCCAGGAGTTTGGGGCAAGGGGTCTTGGGGGGATCCGCGGGGGGTGTACCGTCGTCATGCACGGGGATGTTGTCGTGCAGGGCGTGAACGTCGTGTACAGCTGACGCTGGAGGTGACGTTGCGGGGAGACCTTGCAGTGCTGAGACCGGAATTTGTATGAGGGGAGAGGAGGAAGTCCCCAGAAGGTCGCCTGGTTCGAGATCAATGAATCCCGAGAGCGGGATGCTTTGGTAGCCGTTGGCGACGAAGATTTCGGTTTCGGAGTCAAGGCCGTCGCGGGGAAGCATGTCAACGAGGTAGTGGCCGGTGGGTGCCGGAATGCCGGAGGGACGCACCAGATTTACCTGGACGAGAGACGGCGTAGCCGAAAGTGAGATTGCGTGAGCGCCGGCGAACTCGAGGTGTAGGGTGTCGGGAGAAGGTCGGTGGTCGTGGATGAAAGTGGAGAGACCATGCTTGTAAGAAGTGGTTAGGGAGAGCTCGCCAAAGAGCGGTCGCGAGGGGAGGCGAGGCAGGGTTACGTACGTGCGTTGTTCGAACCGCATCCAGCTATCTCGTCCCAGTAGAACGGGGTGTTGCATAGTCCCATGTGGCACTATGCACGCCCATACGGCGAGCTCGGCGGAGGGAGTGTTGTCGTGTAAGAACTGGATGCTGAGTCGGACGGGAATCGAAGTGAGGAGCGGAGCGGATTTACCAAAGCCGCCCCAGGAACGAGGAGCATCGTGTCGTTCGCATATGTCCGACGCAGCGTTGTTGTGCTTCACACGGGCCCAAGCTTCAGCGGAGATGAAGGTCTGGGGGGAGCCGGTGTCCAAGAGAGCTACAAGGCCGTAGCGGTTGGATACGGAGGGTCCACTGTGTACTCTGATCCTGGTCGTGAAGGAGGCGTCGTCGATGGTAACGATACCGCTCGAGAGGCCTGGCCCGTGTTCGGCAATGAGGGAGGGGAGCGCGGAAGGGAGAGCAGCTCCGGACGAAATGGCAGAGACCAATGCGTGCGGAGGAGTGGCCTCAGGAAGGAAAGGGGGCAGTAGGTGATCCAGCGTGGAGTGCGGTGTAGAAGCTGGAACGGTTGCGCTGATCTCATGGATCCCATTTTCGGAGGGTGAAACGCGAGAGGCGCGGGGGGCGGGTGGGAGTAGAGGGGGGGAGGCAAGCTGGTGGCGGATCTTCATGAGGATGTCGCCCAACAAGTTGAGTCCCGGCCAGTGTGGAGGTTGTAAGGCTCGCGTATCGTTACACCTGAAGCCTATGCCCCAGACGAGGTCGTAAGGACTTGCTTCGGCGAGGAACTTGTCGCCGGTGTCTACGAGTTGTTGTAGTAAAGGGGGAGCCGAAAACTTGGCGAGGTTGCCCTTGAAAACGATGTCGTACCGATGTTGTGCCCAAAGCTCTTGATTAAAATTGGAGACCGAGCGGCCGAGGCGTTTTTGTTGTGCGGGATTCGGAGAGGACATGATCATCCGGCGAGCTGCTGTGTCGCCGAAAAGCTTGGCCTTTTCCGACATCATGTACTGTTCCGCACAGTTGTAGTGCTCGTTATCTACGGTGAACGTCGAAGGATACCACTGGGAAAAAACCGAGGAATGACCCCAAAAAAAAAGAATTTGGGAGGGGCTCAGGGTCGAGGGGAGTGGAGAGGGGGACGTTGTGTGGGACGTTGTCGGGGAAGGCGTGGGTGAGACGACTTCGCTCCCCGAAAACGTGTGGGGTAAGGTCGATTGTGACGAGGCCCCGGGAGGATGTACGTGACGGCGAGACGCTCGTGACAGAGCACCCTGGGAGTCCCTGCTAACAGCATTTAACGTATGCGGAGGAGGGAATAACTCGGAAGAACATGCGGTGCCTGTAGTAGTCCGTGACCGGGGTGTGGGTGTCGGTACAGGTGGCTCCTGGCATAATCTTGGTGACTTGGTCGAGTCTTCCGCGGGTGAATCCGCGGGAAAACCGTCCCTTGGGCCCAGGGAGAGTGGTGTGGTCAGCACGGGGCGGGCAGCTACGAGTCCAGGAGATCCTGCAGAACCAACGGAGGTCGAAGTATGTGCTGTCCGAGATCGACGGACGCCGGTTGACGTGTGCCGATAACATCGTTCGTCAGAGGACGTAGATGAGTTGGGAGTCGATGGCCCTGGGGGAGGAGCAGAGCCGGAGAGGGAGTGGATACCGCTGTTGGCCGTTGTTGTCGTGTCGTCCCACAAGATTGGCAAGATCCGCAGACATTTCGGCAATGTTGGGCAAGGCGCGGCGTCGCGCATCGACTGGGGACACCGAGGGGAGCGTTGAGGGAGTGCTCGGTGTGCCCGCCTCCTCCTGCCCACACCTCAAACCAACCGCTTGAACAAGGGAGCCAACCCTAGATCGAGGGGTTGATGTTGAAGATAGGTTAGAAGGGGGAGGGAAAGAGGGGGAGGGGTCGGGAGAGTAAGTAGAACCGGCGGCTCCTAAACAATACGCTGCCCGAGGGTCCAGAGAGGTATCTGGCGCGGTCGCGTGTAGTGCCGCTGGTGAAGTCGCGAGCGGTTCTTCACCATCGGCTGGTCAGTTAGTACGGAAGGTGCCCGGTTGCCGGGAGTTTTGATTGCCTCCGTGTTGTGAAGGACCGAGGCGCATGTTAGCTGGGGTAGTGGGGGTCTGGGTTGTGGGACCGGTTACAGTGAGGGCAGAGGAGGGAGGTCCTTGAGGGGAGGGGGGGGTGAGCTGTGGTGCCGAGTTATCCCGGGAGTGGTGGTTGTTGGGAGAGTAGTTTTGTCCACTGAGAGCCTGCAGTACGGTTGGAGTTGCCGTGGGAGCGCTCGTGTTTAAAATGGGAGTTGGACCGGCGGTTGTTATTGGAATTGCCGGCAGAGTTGTGTCCCCTCGAGTTGAAACGCTTGGAGTAAGAGTTCGAGTTCCGATGAGCATGGCGTTCGTACTGTCCCCGACGGTATGAAAGCATACGTTGTTGCCACTGTTGAAAAGCGTAGCCTCCGTCGTTGAGCTGGCCAAGCCGGGGATTGAGCACACCTGACTTGTTTATGAAGGGACTCTGACACGTCTTTACGCTGTGGTCCTGTCCGCCACAGTTGAGGCATACGCCACGCCAAGTGCGAAGAGCAGTCGCTCTGGCAGTAGCGCCAAGAAGAGGACTCCAGAGGGGGGGGGTCGGTGGTCGAAAACGTGGTAGATACCATGTACACTTCATCGAAGTGTTCGAGAGGCCAGTGGTTGTAACCCAGAGTGAAAGGGTCAATGTCTGGGGACGTAGAGACGTTCATGACATAGGGGTTGCGTTGGGAGCCTTGTTGGTTTGGGTTGGAATGATTGCGCGAACGCGTCTGCTGAGCAGGGGCCGATGACGGCGGGGACGACGAAAACGTCGTGTGGCCTCCTGGGGAGGTATAAGAAAAATATTTTTCGCCATTTATGGCAGGTGTATTATTCGTAGCGTACACTTCATGAGCCTGCCACATGGCCGAGACCGAAGGGAAAGGTTCTACCGCAGTCATCAATTCACCCGGGTACAAAACCGGAGTCAAAGCAGGAAACTGTCTACTAACACTGGTACGCACTACCTCCAATACCATGGCGTCGCTAGGCTTAAAGACCTTTTCAGAACCTTGTACAACCGCTGTCAACTCCCTCAAAGCCCGCAAATAAATAGAATACACCGTGCCCGTTGGTACTCCGAACGCTTGAAGCTTCTCGAATGCGCGGCCTTGGTCGCCGTGGTCGAAGTGCGTGCTCAGCAGACGCAAGAGTAGGCGAAAGGCAGACGGGCCGGCATTGTCCTTTTCCCGAAGGTGATCGCGCACCTGCTTAAAAAAGTTGTTGATAAGGAGGGACATCGGGGAGTTGGTGCCTGTCTTGATGGCTTTCCGGAAACACCGGTGAAGCGGGGTGATCCATCCTGGTGACCAACGCAGAGAGTCTAGAGTACCGTTCGGGGAGTCGTCACAGCGTGAGAGAATGTCCGCTAAGACAAGTTTGGCGCTAGCTATGAGTTGTTGAACTCCTACACAGTCGTCAGTTCCCGCAGGAAAAGGGAGTGGGTCGATGAGCTCCAATTTTCGAGAGTCCAAGTCAATGTACTTGCGGTTGACCTCAAAGTCGTGGGTACTAGGTGCAGTGATTTGGGGCGTAGTGGGAGTTGCGGTAGGGGGGGCCGGTGCGGGAGTGGAGGTGGCCGGAGTGTAGGTGGGTGCGACTGGGTGTTGAGGGAGTACCGATGTAGTGGGAGTCGTGCTGTTTGGGAGAGGTGTTGGAGCCTGTATTGGCGCAATGGGGGTTGCGAGACCGGGCGTCGTAGGAAGCGGAGGGGCTTGGACTGCAACAGAGGTTGCATGGGCGGGCAGATGGGTGAGGGTCGCTGGGAACTGTGGAGGTAGTGGTGAGGGAGCTACGTGATACTGTGGAGGTAGCGATGTGGTGGGGGGTGCGGTATTAGAGAGAGGGGTGCTTATCTGTAGTGGCGCATTTGGCTGATACTGACCCAACGGTGGGGCAGTAGAGATTGTAGCGCTGGTTAGGGGGGGGGGTTGGTGCTGGGGCGGTAACGGCGTATCCGAAAGGTCGGTTGCCGCAAAACTAACAGATAGCGGAGCAATATCGTGATCGGTCACTTGCCTGTTGTCTCCGGAGATGTAGTCTTCGTCGGTTGACGAGGAGAAATAGTCGCCAACACTGTGATTTCGTGGGCGTTGTTCAGGCCGAGGGAAAGGTCCGCTGTTGCTGGACCGGGGGCGTGTGGTCAAACTGGACGATGACGCGCGGCGGGCCGGGATGTCGGAGGTGCGGCTGTTGTGGTTGTTGTCGTTGCCATCGCGATCATGGTCGTCGTCCGGGCGCCTGCGGGTGACCGGTAGACGGCCGTCCGAGCAACCCATCGCCCGCTGTTGGCGCTGACCGCGGGAGGCGTTATATTCTGCCACGGTCGGCCAAGTGTGGTCGTATGTGGAGTGAAAAGCCCTCAAGATGGTGACCAACCTGAGTAGTTTGACACGCACGACGTCGTCGGTCACATTAGGTAGAGATTCCAGGGCGTGCCGGAGGGTGGTTGAGGCGGTAGAATGATAGAACCCTTTGATGGCGGAGGCAGCCGACGAGATGGCTGCCCGCCTGTCCTCTGGGACATGGTGTGACGAGATTAATTGGCGTATGGAAACGTGTAAAAACGCGACGTCAGAAAACTCCAAGACAAACCCCAGCGGGGCAAGGTTTCTCGTGGGACAAGTGGGGGGAGGCGGTGTGGCGGGAGCTGAAGAGTCGGCCGGGGGAGTAGGGCCGATGCTGGGAGTCGAGGCAGCGGTCGAAACCGCGCGGAAGGGAGTGGGATCGAGGCCTTGAGAGGCCAGAGTTAGGGCATGTTTGGCCCTTAGTGAGGCCACCAGTTTCTCGGCGCGGTCGATCTCGTCCCGCTCCCTCGCCTGTCGCTCCTGTAGGAGCCTCGAAAGGCGCGCTTCACGCCTGGCGCGTTGCACATTGTTGTCTTCGAGCCACGCCTGTAGTTCCGAGATGGACGGCTCGTCCTCCGCAGGTGTTGTTGTTGCGGCGGGAGGCGCAGCTGACGTGGTGTCGGCCGAGGCCGGGGGTCGCTCTGGAGAGGGAGTGGCGAGGGAGTTTTCCGAGGTGAGGAGTGTCGGAGCAGGGGGGGCTGTTGCGGTGGCTACCGGGGTAGAGGGTGAGTTGTCCATGTCGTTTGTGTGAATGCCGTCATCCTCATCACCGGAGGACTCCGGCCCAAAGTCCACGCCATCCTCCTCATCTTTCACGTTTACCATTGTTGCTGTTGGCAGAAGCCGACGACAAGGGAGCGAAGGGAGGGAAGGAGGGAGGGGAGGGGAACATGTGTGAGCCCTAAGAGATCGTGCCATGTGGCGTAGCGAGCGGGGTGTGGGGGGGGGGGGGGGGGGGGGGGGGGCTTGGGGGTGCTGTTATCCACGTGCGAGCGAGTTTTATAGTGACCGGTCGCGGTGATGGAGTGTGTTCGTGTGCGCCCTCCGTCCGTCTGAGTGTACTGTTGACTCTTGTGGCGCTCTGGTTGAAGCCTAGTTATATTTGGGCTCAGGTGGCCCCGCTCGTGTCCCGTGGTGGAAGGAGGTATAGAGATACGACCTTTTAGACCCGTTTGAAGAGGAAGTGTAGAGACACTTCTGCGCACTTGACTGTAGTAACGGGGTGTAGAGACACTCCGTTTGTTCGCAACAGTATCTTGAATTTCTTGAACGACGCTGGCTGACCCGGGGGTTTCGTACTGGGAGGGGTGTAAAAGGGACCCGTGCCCGGGCTGGTTTGGGAGGGCGGGAGTCGTATACCCGGGAGAGGAAGGGGAGGGAAAAAAAAAACCGAAAAAACAATAAAAAATAATGCAAAAGTCCGGAGGAAGGTGGGCACGGGAAGGTGGTGTCCGTCGAACGGGTGGAAGAGGGTACCGTACCAACCATGTACTTGACTCGCTTTGTGATTCGAAGACAAAACTCTCGGCAAAATCATCCTCCAATTGTTGACTCTGTGTCTGAAGACAGCTGTCGGTTGCTGTCAGATTCAGAGACCGAATAATTGTACTGGTATTCGCGTCTTCTACGTCGCGAAGTGTGTTAGTAGTCGTCAAAAGTTCCACTGAATTTTTATCTGGAAAAGAATTTCCATCCGTACGGCTCAAAATTTCTCTCTCATCGCCGAAGGTTCCACTATATTCATCCAAAACTGTACAAGCGTGTACTTCTGGAAAAAAAATACGATTGTGCCTGTCCAAAACGAGTGGTGTAACGTTGAAAAGTTCGTCATAGTTTTCCAAACCTGCAAAAGTGTGCAAATCTGGAAAAAGATTACGATTAGGACGGCTAGAATTTACGTAAGGTTCGTCGAAAAGTATATCACTCGGGGGGGACCTGCGTGTTTTGGCAGATCTGAAAAAAAAATGCGATTACGACGGCTGGAATTTACGTATGTTTCGTCGAAAAGTACATCACTCGGGGGACCTGCGTGTTTTGGCATACCTGAAAAAAAAAAAAGGCGATTACGACGGCTGGAATTTACGTGTGTTTCGTCGAAAAGTACATCACTCGGGGGGACTTGCATGTTTTGGCGAATCTGAAAAAAAAATGCGGTTACGACGGCTGGAATTTACGTGTGTTTCGTCGAAAAGTACATCACTCGGGGGACCTGCGTGTTTTGGCATACCTGAAAAAAAAATGCGATTACGACGACTAGAATTTACGTATGTTTCGTCAAAAAAATCATAACTCAGGGGACCTGCGTATTTTGGCAAATCAGAAAAAAAAGTGCGATTAGGACGACTAGAATTTACGTATGTTTCGTCAAAAATTTCATCACTCAGGGGACCTGCGTATTTTGGCAGATCTGAAAAAAAAATGCGATTAGGACGACTAGAATTTACGTATGTTTCGTCAAAAATTTCATCACTCAGGGGACCTGCGTATTTTGGCAGATCTGAAAAAAAAATGCGATTAGGACGACTAGAATTTACGTATGTTTCGTCAAAAAATTCATCACTCAGAGGACCTGCGTCCAAAAATATACTCTCCTTGCGAAGTGAAAAGCAGAGAGAGTAGTATTTTGCGAAGGCGTCCGATGAGTCATCGGTGCAAAATATGCTCTCTAAAACGTCACGCTCGTGAGGTTCCACTAAGTTGGTGAGGGAGGCGGGGGGGGCACTGCGTTCAGGGTTTTTCTGTGACGCGGTACGTACGAGGTGCAGATAATTTTCAAGCTCATCAGGGCTTAACGAAGACCAATGAACTGCGTGCTCTGTCTGAGGGAAATCGGACAAAAATGTAGCATCATCAAACTGTGCGTTGTCCAACTCATCATTCGTGGACGGAGCGACTACGTCCGTGGGTGGAAGCGGGTGAGGTAACTGCAACCTGTCCATTACACGCGCAAAATGACTATGGTGTGGAGAACGAGGTGCCGGGTGTTCGCAAAAAGTTTTATACAAGGCCTCATCGCGAGGATATGTTATATGAAAATCGTATGGGCTACAAGCGTCGGTCGGCTCTGTGGGGGTGTACGACTGAGATTTTTTTGTCTTCAGCCGTGATAGTTGGTGTGAGTAAGCGTTTAACGCAGCGATAGTCGCTGTCGGTGTCGACATGAGCTTATTTGCATCAGCAACAGAGATGTGCTTTTCAGCGACGTCTGGTTCGTCGTCGAAATCCAAACTATAAATAGCTTCATGAAAAAGGATGATCTGAGGTGAGATCACTACGGAAAGCTCGTCAGACCGGTCGACCATTAGAAACGTGCGGACGCGAAGGCGGAAGTTATTGCACAGGCGCAGGCGTGCGCGCTACGGCGGTCGTCTCTAGAAGCGGGCGCAACGCGCGCGTTGCGTTACGGTGCGGTGCTACCCAATGGAGAACACGAACGCTGGTAGACAGAAAGACAAAGACAGAAAAAAAAAAAGGAAGAAAGACAAGGTGCTCTAAAATGCAGTGACTCGACTCATGCCAAAACAAAAAAAAGGAGGAAGGCTCACACCTAAAGGCAGAGGAAGGCTCGAAGAACAGGTCGAAGCGGTGGCCACGAGCAGAGATGTAGTCCTGCCGACGACGCCAAGTGTGATGTGGGGGAGAAGTAAGGGTTCCAAGGGATGATGATCCACAGAAGAAGTGTGACACAGGTGTCTGTGCTTGGTCAAACTCAGACCTAGTTCTTATTGGAGTTCTCGTATTTTATTGGTGCGAAGCTTGCTCAAAAGGGGCAAGTGAGAAGAGTGAGAAGGGAGGGGGGGGGGAAGCAGATGCTTTTTGAAGCCAGAAGTATCATCTGGCTTCAACCGGCTATAATCTACTGGCAAGGGTGCATGCTATATCCTCAACCTCAATAGTGCAACACCCCGTAAGGGTGCATGCGTTACCCTCGATTTCAACAGTACAACACCTCGTAGAACCTGACGAACATACCACGTGCGTACATCTCTGTCTCCTCGGCTACTCAGATGCTAGTCTGCGTATCATGTCCGCGAATACAAATATCTTAATCCAAACGGGATACGTACGGTACGAGGAATACTAGCACTGCGTACCGGATACTACAACTACGAAATATCTTATTCCAGACGGTAGAAGGGATACGTGTACGGAAGAATACTAACCTGCGCACCGGTATTACAAATACAAGATATCTTATTCCAGACGGTAAAAGGAATGAGATCCAATTACTAGAATAATATCTAATCGGTCCCTACTGCTGGTTGGTCTATATACTATAAAGCAGGGTACTCTATCACAGGAGCAGCATAATCGTCAGTGATCCCTATTTACTGGTACTACTGCTGTGCTGTGTGACAGGACGAGAGGTTCGACGACGTGTACTGTATTTTAAAATTGTACTGCTGCTGCTGTTGTCTCCTGGTGGACACTGCACACGCATACTATACGAACACTGCTGCTGTATCGCTGCTGCTGTTGCTGTGTCTACTTACCGCTGTACATTAGACATATATAAAACTCAAGAGAGGGTGATATTTCGAATCTTTACGTCAAATTCAATATCGCGATTGCCGTATGGGCAAATCCCTCGATATAAAACTCAATATCGCCTTTTTTGCCAGAAGCACCTGAGATATAAAACTCGGGTGTATTATGAAGAGTCTGATTCACCCTCCAGCAAGTCAAGCACGTATGTGCATCACATGGGCTAGAGGACGTGGCTGCTGCTGCTGCTGCTGTGGTAGGTAGAGCTCACACCAGAACCCATGTTATCGGCGATGGCGCCGACATGAAGTGGCTGCCAAGCGGCTCCTCCTCCTGTCCGGGCATCCGACGCGCCGACCGCTACCCGCTTGTTGCCGGATAGGGTGGGTGACACGGCTTGTTGGGGGCATGGATTTGGGGCGACTCCATCGTCGAGACGCCTAGCCGGAACACTGGATTCTGGACTGGTGTCGCTAAACCCGGGCACCCCGGGCATCCGCCCGTCTCCGACCACGGGAGAACCTGTCTGCCCAATGCATTCAACCAAGTCGTCGCGTCCACCGCGGCTGTTGTTGCTCATGGCGGCGTCGTGATGATCGGATGACCGAGTACAGGAGACAGGCTGTTTCCAATTATGTCTGCTAAATTCGGCTCTACCAACAAAAAAGAGAACACAAATATACATGTATATGCTTGGGGTAAAAATACCCCAAGCATATATTTGTGTGTTGCGGACCATGTTCGTATAGCGAAAATATCGCCTACACCCGACGCACGTCCGTATAAAACTCGTCAGGCACATAATTTGGCTCTAAAGGTCAAATATCGCGATATTTCTCGAGTTTTATATGTGTCTATTAAAGCAAAGCCCGGTCCAGGGAACAGGGAACAAAGACCGAAAGAGCAAAGTCCTGACGAGAAAAAGTAGAAAAAAAAATTGTGCTTGAGTTTGAGATGATGACCAATTTTTGAAATTTTGCGAATTTCTGGCCGGCTGATGGTGACGTGATTGACTCGTAGCAGGTTTGAGGTTAAATGTTGTGCGTTGTGCGTTTTACTGGTATTACGGGGGACCATAGTAAATGTGTGTGTGTGTGTGTGTGTTTCTTCACATTAAACGGTTCTTCTACTCGTCGACATCCAGCAAGCCCAGTGTCCGTGCTGATTCTTCACCCTAGAAAGATACGAGCTCTGTGGTCACAGACTACGACACAGAGATAACACACCGTGATGCATTAATAGCCTACGTAATACCATGCCTTCGCACTAGGTGCGGCCGACACAACATACATACATACGCCAGCAACCAAAATACACCATAAAGAAAGAGAAGCAACGAAAAAACCAAACCGAAAAAGAACAAGAAAAAGAAAAAGAAAAGGGGAAGAATCCCGAATAAATAAATAAAATGGGAAGCCAAAGCTCAGACACATACATACTTACCCCGAGCATGAGCCAAAAGGGACGTGCAAGGGGAAAGATACGAGAAGGAAAAAGGGGACTATGCATCCCGGTGAACACTTAACTAAGGGCCATTCCTAACGAACCGAATTAAAATCACGATTCGTGATTTTTAGGCAAAAGATCACGATCCGTGACATTTCAGTTCTAACGAAAAAAGCCGAAAAACGTCGCGTTTCGTGATATTTTCAAATAGTTGAAGTTCTGATATTTCAAACCCAACGTTTTTTGGGGGTGTGGGGCAAACTCTCGAGAGTGGGGCACGGCCAGGCCGGGCTGGGCCGTCCGCACCTGGCCCAGCCCGTGACATATTCGAATCGCGGGCCGAAGCCTGACCCAGCCTGCGAGATTCCAACTTCACCGGCCGTCGGCCAAGCTCGTTTCGCGAGATTCCATCTCGCAGGCCGTCTGCTCGGCCTGGCCTGTGACATATCCCCAGGTCATTTTCGCGTTTGTCTTCCAGCAGTGGCTCCTCCTCCTGGAAATTTCGAGGCCACAACCTCCTTGTTAGCCCGGGCCCAGCAGTGTCTTTGGGTAGCCGCCCGTTGTCCACAAGCGGCGTACGAAGCAGAGTCTGCCATGCCCCTATACCGACCATCGGATACCGTTGGTGCGCGTGGGTTGCGTAGTGCCTTGATCAGGCGTATTTTGAGGCACGACCAATGTCACGAATCGTGATTTTGTTTTTTTAGGGAAAAGCTAAAAAAAAATGGTGTCATGAATCGTGATTTTTTTTGTCGTGATTCACGACAAAAAAATCACGATTCACGACAAAAATATCACGAATCGTGATTTTTTTTGTTCGTTAGGAGTGGCCCTAAGTAAAAAGAGCAATAGTGAGTGGGCCAAAATACGCTCGTCACCCACCCACTATGTAGTACTTCTTTCATAAGGATAAGAAGGGAAAAAAAATCAAAATGCATACCGAACGGCCGCAGCAGTTGGCGGTACGAGTAGCAAAGAAAAGTCCAACCTATTAGGCGGCCTGGCACCTTGCTACCCTATCTGCGGTCTCTCTGCTATACTCTCTTCTACCGCGGTTTCCCTGCTACTCCTCCTGTTCCCCCCCCTGCCCCCATACACTTGTACGGTGTTCCCTCTACCCCTCCTGCTGTTACCCCTCCCCCCATTCCCTCTAACACTACCTGCAGCAGATGCACGGCGCTGTCTACTCAGCTTTGCCTCAGCCTCGTCCCACCTGCCCATGAACTGTTCAGCTGCTTAGGACCAAATAATTGTTAGTAAAAATAGGTAAATAAAATTATTACATAGGTTTTTGTATTTACGTAGGTCCTATTTGTTCTCCCCGAATCCGGAAAATAAATATTTCTTTCTCCCCGAATCCGGAAAATAAATATTTCGTACATCTCAATACGAATTAATTAGTTTGCTAGGGTTGTGGGCAAAATCATTTGATCAGTCGAACTCACAGCTGACGTATTTCAAAATTTATAAAATACATGGTTCCCCTCCGGGAGGTGCCTAGGGGAGTGGCGCAAGAGCGAAATAATAATCGCATGGAATCCTGCACGCCTGTTAAGTACTATACCTACCTGCATCCACCTATCATTTTAACGTGAAGAACACACGCATATTTTTGAGGACATACTATTACACTGTCGTTTGCGGAATTAGTGTGGGGTCATTACTACCAGTAATTGGCGCTAATGAGGCGCGACCTCAGCAATACCTGCAGTAGTCATATCTGCGATGCATCATGCACAACATTTGTGCTGAACCAACACGAACCAACATCTACTGCTGCTGTACCTACCACCTACTATGGACCCCCGTAATAACAATTTCTTATCACCAGCGAATCATGCATACAATAATAAAATAGGAGATACGAGATGTTTTTATCGGTGGGCTTCCGTACTTCCGTTCCTTCGTACCAGGTGTCCGTTCGTACCTTCCCCCCCAGGGGTGCTCATTGATATGTACGTCATGACCTGTAATATGTTGTTGTTGTTGTTGTTGTTGTTGTTTTCTTCAGCTTCACCCGAAAGAGAAGCCGGGAACCATCCTCGACCTTGCTGCGCTTAGACGGTGGCTGCTGTCCATCGGCCATGGTCACGAAATCTGATGATAGAGTAGCTATTTGCTTGGTGGATTCAAAGCGCTGTGCGAGTACGAGTATCTCTCTTGCCACCGTGTGTTGTTTCTATGGGTATGATGGAGACGGCGTGCATCGTGTTCGCTCTCGTACTGCTGTACTGCTGTACGAACCAGGTATATCGTGCATAATCGCCCACTCTATTTCCTAGTCGATTTTATTTTTTTACGTGATTTCTAGCGGGAGTACTTTTGCGATACGTATTATTTTTTTTGGGCGAATAGACCGGTCGGAATAATCACGCCGTTCCTTTAAAAACCCGGGGTCGTCCTTTTACCGGCCAGATCGGATTCCTGAGCGTGCCACCGCCCGGTGGCACGCTCAGGTCCTTTCAGGTCCTTTCATCCCCTACTTGTGAAAATCGACATCATTTCATAAAAAAAAAAGCTACAGTTACAAAACGAGACTGTCAGGTTTCGGACCAATGGAAGGCTGAGGGTGACTTGAGGCAAAGCACAAATCACTCTGGAAACTATGCGAATCGCTATCTGGCTTATCGGCGTGGTCAGCGGTGCTCGGGCATGCGGATCTATGGCGGCCCCACAAGGTAAGAGGGTTACCAGGGTCGTGAGACATGTCGCCTGCCAAAATTTGGTGGTATCCGGTGCACTGTGTGTCGAGAGCTGGTGTGGGCGTGTTCTAGTCACCGACAACCCTGGTTAGGCCGCCTCTTGAGCCCGTGGCTCAGGCGTCCTACCCCTGCGCTCGTCTCACAGACCGCGTAGACCACCAGAAGAAGGCTTCACCTCACCGCCGTGTTGTTTGAAGGTGATTCCTCCCCCGCAGCGTCCCAAACGAGCATGTATAAGTCGACTTTGGGCCCGAAAGGTCTGATTTTGGTCCGAAATCTGGACCGGAGGGGTGGCTAGGGTTATCGAGGCGTACTTGTACAAGTATTCACGCTGCACCCACAACACAAACACACACCACCAACCACGGCAACCACTGTCGCTGCCCTGATGTGTGGTCTATCACCTCCGGTGGAATTGGCGCACGAGGTGCCGTACAGCAGTAGAAATTCATGTTTTGGTTATGCAGGTCTGGTAAGGTAACATTGTGCTTAGGACCCACCCACGCGAAGACAGGGCCAGATGTACCCGTTTTGAGGCCCGCCGTTCTCTTTGGCTTTGGCATACTCGGCCAAATGTCTCGCAGACCAAGGTAGCTGACATCCAGACGAATCTGTAGACCTAAGTTCCTGCGATGTACCCCAACGCGGCGGGCCTGGTTGGACCAATACCGTAAACCTAGCATGCCAGAAAAAGCGTCTTATATCATTTTTGAACCAGTGTAAGTATGTGCAGGCTCCCCTACCGGCAAGGAAAGCTCGCTGGATTCACCCGTATTGGGGGCAGCCATTCTTCTATGGTTTTTCCCGTTGGACAGAACGCCTACTCCATAGAACATGGTAATTTACACGTAGATGATTCTGTAGGCCTCTCTTGAGTCTTGCAGCCCAAGGTAGCGGAGCGGTTTGATCCGATGACGTACCTAGAATGCTCGAAAAAATGTCGTAAAATCCTTGAAAAAATGATGTTTTTGTACCATTTTTAGTATGCGCAGGCTAGCCTACCGGTAAGAAAGGTTGCTGGATTCACCCGTATTGGGGGCAGCCATTCTTCTATGGTTTTTCCCGTTGGACAGAACGCCAACTCCATAGAACATGGTAATTTACACGTAGATGATTCTGTAGGCCTCTCTTGAGTCTTGCAGCCCAAGGTAGCGGAGCGGTTTGATCCGATGACGTACCTAGAATGCTCGAAAAAATGTCGTAAAATCCTTGAAAAAATGATGTTTTTGTACCATTTTTAGTATGCGCAGGCTAGCCTACCGGTAAGAAAGCTTGTCGGAACCACCCGTAACGGGGGCAACCATTCAATGTTTGTTCGTCTTGGACAGAACGCCTACTCCATAAAATATGGCTGAAGTCAGGACGGATCCATGAACCCGATGCCCATGTTATTGCATTATCCTGCAATGAAGAAAAATACAGTACCACATACCTACTGCTGTTTATAAACGGCCTTTTCCACCATTCAAACGGTGCTGTGGTACCGTTATTCGCATGTGCAAGCTTGCCCACCTGTTGCAAAACAAAAGAACGTCAGGTGCACCCGCTTTTGCGCTGCTGTTCATCGTGATCTCGATACAGTGCTCCCAAGGTCAGGGATGGGATATAGATGACGTGAAGACGGTCCTATCAATAGCCCTCAAGTATATTTGCATTATGATGTTGTCAAGAAAACACCAAAACCGTGAGTGTGACATACTGCAAACACCGGCGTAGCGTTCAATAACAAAACCGCCTTTTCTTGTGCTGTGGGCATCATACGCAGGCGCGCACACAGCGCCTGTTCCGGTGAATGCTTCGGCGATGGATCTTCCTGCGATGTTGTGCGCTCAGCCACGACCGAGTCACTGGCGCAAGCAGGAAGAAGTTGAACGTGACCTGGGGCTCGAGGAGCAGGCCGTCAGCAAGTATTTTAGGAATTTGTGCGGAGGCACGCATGGCAGGAAGAAATTACGACGAGGCCGTTTCGCTCCCGCGGCATCAATAATAAAAAAAAGCATTCTTATTTCTCGTCCTGGGGGGGGGGTGCATGGTGTACTACCAACACACATGAACGCTTGGCTTTGCTCGCACCGCAAACATGTTCTAAACAATTTAACTTTTCGACTTGATTAGTTTTCGTGTTTCGCGGATGCCATTGCCAATAACTAAGCGTATCCCTTTTTATTTGGCTACGGAAACAAGAAGGAACGCGTTCGTCGCTAAGCTCAAACACCAAAACCTTGTCAGACAATCGGAAAATTACAGCAAGTTTTAGCCCTGGCGTCCAAACTAGACCCTGCTCGCTCACCCGCCTAACTACCACCCACGAAAAAATTCCATCGATTTCAAAGGACAAAACAACTTCAGATATAGCGCATGCGTTCATACCACCAAAGCGCCAGCATCCGTTCTACGAGCAAACTCCATCTTACAACAAACATCTCCATTGCGCCCAGCAGTAACTGAACATAGGCACACACTGCTTATCCCTAACCCAAGACACAATGTGCTCAGACACAATGTACTGCGGCGAATCTGGAATTATTACTCCAACCAAGTACAACACGTTTTCGTCTGTGCTGCATCTCTGCTTGTGGTGCTCGAAAACGCCAGTGGGGGGGGAGGGTTCGGGGGGGGGGGGGGTGACGAGGATACCCTCCACCCCACCCCCCCGAAAAAAACAAATTAAAACGCCTATTGAGATTCTTCATCACTTCTGCCTAAAAAACGCCAGCACGACCTCCTGGGGAACAACCTCCGTCATGCCGGGTGGGGATGTTTGGGGCGGGGGCGGGGGGGGGGGCACGAGAGTGGACCCCCCTCATAAAGAAAACATGCTCGCTCAATCAGATTCTCAATCACTCATGCCTAAGCAACGCCAGGGGGGGGGGTAGCTGGGGGGGAAGGAGGGGAGAGGTGTACTCATTTTCTGTTCGCCTCACATCAATTGAACACTGACCACTCCTCCCTTTCCGAGACGGAGCACCGTTCATGCTCGTAATAAAGCCACCACCACCAGCAGTTGGGCGCTCACTACGTTTTCTTGACTATAATTCATAGGTACCTTTTGCTCATCTTATCCCCTTGCTGTTTCGCCGTCTGCGGCCATCGTCTCTCTCCTACAATACAGGTCCTTTAGTCACTGTTATCTAGTGTACCTAATGTAAAAGCGACGAGGGTATAGCCCCTACCCCCCCCCCCCCAAGGAAAAAACCCCCTACACTTTCTTCATCAATTCTGTCCAAGTAACGCCAGCGCAACCTCATTGGGAACACCCTTCGTGTGCTCGGGCGGGAGTGTTTGTAGGAGGGGGGGCGACGAGGGTAGACCCCCTCAAAAACAAAAATTACTAGCCTAACGAGATTATTCACCAGCACAACCTCCTTGGGAATACCCTCCATGCCGTCCCCACTAAATATCCCCATCATGCGCTTCAAGCACCGGCCACGCTTGCATTGATTGCCGGCACCCCTGCACCCAATCCCACCAGTCGCGTTGTACTTCAAACAACTTCTCACGGTGCGTGCGAGGATGTAGGGCACAGCGTCATCACCTCCCCCGCTTTTTCTGGTGCTCGAAATTGGCCTGCACACGGGCCGGACGGCGGGTGGGGGGGGGGGGGAGGGGGGGGGGGGAGGGGGGTGCACTCATTATCATGCATGGCCATAGTCGTATGACGAGGGGGGTACTCAATATCATGCATGCCCGTAGTCGTATGACCATACACCCTCGCATCCCTACAATGCCGGTACGGAGCGCGTCGGGTTTCCAACGACCAGGCAGACGGTGCTTGCACCAAGCGCCAAGCGCCGTGAGGTGTTGGGCAAGTCGCATGAAGGGTGAGCTGCATCCTACTAACAACCGCTTGAGAGGCGGATTTTCTTGCATATTGGTCACAGCATCAATGCATTTATGGAATTTCTGGTGTGGCCACCTCGATAGACTATAGCAAATAGGACCTGCGGTACGCCCAAAAAACTATACATTTTCATCTTTGTACTAATACGGGGGTCCATAGTTAACGGGACCAAATTTTGTTAGTAAGAATAGGGAAATATATAGGTTTTTGTGTATACCATAGGTCCTATTAACTATGGATCCCCGTAATAACAATATTTCGTTCTATTTACTCTAGGTCCCCCGTATTGACTCGACACTGCGGCGCACTATGCTCCCCTCTTGTAGTGTCATGCGTGTACTACTGCTGTACAATACGACAGATCATCGATCCCTACTTCCTGATCGACATACATGAGAACTGATCTGTTACGAATCTTGTATGGTATAGATTACGTCCGCGGCAGCTCGTCACAAGGGAGGCACGAGGCGTGCAATCTGAATGAACTATTATACGGGGGGCCATAGTAAACAGGACCAACGGTACACACAACAATTTATGTATTTACCTGTTTTGAATGAAAAAAATTGGTCCTATTTTTTATGGGTCCCTCGTAATAACACGACTACTGCTGATACTAGTAAAATCTGCGCCAACTAAAAAAAATGTATACACAGATCCCGCACAGCATCTTACAACGGAAGGTTAGGTCAGTCAAATATATGCCGCAGACCATGAACTCCTGCTGTTGCACACCGTGCAAGGTGTTTGTATAAGCACGGTTTTCAACACGGCGGTGTCTTGTGTTTCGGGCCATTTGCGTACGTACGTACGTACACGTCTCTGCTCCTGGTATAATAGACCACTACACAAAAAAAGCCTGGGGGAAAAAGCGCGTAATAAAACAAGGTCGATCGATATACATTTCCCCAGTCATATTTATTTTACGGGCGACCATAGTAAATAGCACCTGTGGTGCAGACAAAAACTTACATTGATCTATTTTTTCTGACAATATTTGGTCCTGTTTACTGTGGACCCCGTAATAGAACCAACACCACACAAGACACCAGTGGTGTGATCATTGTTCCGTCCCACCCTACGGCGGAACCTACGTACGACGAGGCATCGACCACGCACCTCAATGTCTAGCTACCCCAGAGATGATGTCCACCTGCTGGCGGCTGCAAGTGCCGGCACTCGGCCGGGAATCCTTCCTCTGCTTCTGCAGCGGCGTCTCACAAAGGCAGTCGCCAGCTTGTTCCTTGGCACTTGTTTGTGTTCCTCCGCCATCTCCTCCCAGAGTGTTGGGGCCGGTATCCCAATCATCGGCACCCTCCTTGCTGGATGTGAACACGCTGATTATGGCTCCGAGTACCATTTACCCTTCTCTCGACCTTGCATCCTCGTATCTGCTGCTCCAGGAGAGGCAGCTTCACCCGAAAGAGAAGCCGGGAACCATCCTCGACCTTGCTGCGCTTAGACGGTGGCTGCTGTCCATCGGCCATGGTCACGAAATCTGATGATAGAGTGGCTATTTGCTTGGTGGATTCAAAGCGCTGTGCGAGTACGAGTATCTCTCTTGCCACCGTGTTTTGTTTCTATGGGTATGATGGGGACGGCGTGCATCGTGTTCGCTCTCGTACTGCTGTACTGCTGTACGAACCAGGTATATCGTGCATAATCGCCCACTCTATTTCCTAGTCGATTTTATTTTTTTACGTGATTTCTAGCGGGAGTACTTTTGCGATACGTACTATTAATTGGTGGTAATGAGGCGCGACCTCAGCAATACCTGCAGTAGTCATATCTGCGATGCATCATGCACAACATTTGTGCTGAACAACACGAACGAACATCTACTGCTGCTGCTGTACCTACTACCTATATGCCGTCGTTGGTGAATCTCATAACCGTAAATATTCTTGGCATCATATATATCCTGCTCTTGAAAAATACAGACAGCACAGCAGTACGGACACACCTGTAACAAATATACCAGGCACTGGATTTGTTCTCCCCGAATCCGGAAAATAAATAATAAGCTAGCTATTATGCGTTCAAAAACGCAAGGTGAATGAATGTACTTGTGGCACAAAAAAAAAAAAGTCACAATTTGTTCTCCCCGAATCCGGAAAATAAATAATAAGCTAGCTATTATACGTTCAAAAACGCAAGGTGAATAAATGTACTTGTGGCACAAAAAAAAAAAAAAGTCACAAATGGAAAAAAAAGCGCACACACACTCACAACTTTTATTGAAATAGTTTTTGTCGTGTGTATCCTGGTATTTCGTGTGCCCGAAGACGGAAAATAAATAATTCTCTCTATTTCCAGTACGAAATAATTAAATTGAAATTGGGGTCAATTTATTTAATTGTTTTGGTCAGATAGCATTTCCGAATCGAAAAATAAATAATTACCGAAAGGTTCCTCGAAGATTTTATATATATATATATTTATAAGGAACTAAGAAAACACGTCAGCTGTGCCACCTCGAAATCCGGCATAATAATTTGAAGACGAAAAAAATGTACTACTGCTGTGTGCAACCAGTGTCCGTGCCGATTCTTCAAACCTATAGAGAGATTCAACAAAAGTGCTGTTATGTCACGTCATGTTGTCGAAAGTCAAACCTAGAGAGATTCAAGTTATGTTATGTCACGTCATGATAGTTGTCGAAAGACAACAAGACAACATATCAACAACTTCGCTCTTGAGCTGTGTGGTTCTCGACCCAACCATAATCGGTTCTTTCGCAAACACTCTATTTATTTCTGGGGTTTTTCTGGTGCGTTGATTTGTTCTCCCCGAATCCGGAAAATAAATAATTTAATAATGGCAGTGCGCACCGTTTATCTCCAAGACGATAGTCGTTGCGGGCGCACTCTAAAAGCCAACTATTTAGGACTGACGCAGCAGGAGAGTCAGACATTTGTTATTATTTACCTGAGACCAACTATTATGGGAAATTTTTGAGACGTTATGTCCCAAAACGCCGAGAATTCGACAGGCAGCTTTTCTTATCCGATGGAGAGCGTCGACACCGAATAGTCGAGAGGGTCGTTTCCACTCTTAACCAACCTACCCAGCCTCGTAACACGTCTGGCATGGTTGAGTTTTTCACCACAACTGTCATGAATGCTGTTGAGAAAGAGGTGCCACCTCCACCACGTCGCCACCACCGAAACGGTTGGTGTGAGACCCCCGAAACGGCGGCCGCTTTCAAAGTAGCATGGACAGCGAGGGAGGATGCGAGACAGCTCCTGCGTGTCTACCCCCGAGATAGTACAGCGTGGAAGAAGTTGAGATCCGCCTGTGCGAATCTGCAGGAAGTGGTCGCCGCAGGAGTCAATGCGTATTTTGAAGAGTACCTCGCTGAAACCGAGAAATTCCTCACGAGTTCCGATCAACGAGGGTTCTACAAGCACCTGAAGAGTACGGTAGGGTTGCAAGGTACGAAAGCGAGGAGTGAACAGTTTATCATGGACGAGGATGGCACGCTGTTGCGAGATCAAGCGCGAATTCGTGAAAGATGGGCGGGGCACTACCACAAACTATTGAACACGAAATCGCTGAAACTTGACCCCACGATCATCGACCTAGTGCCACCACGACCGCTGAAACTATCCCTTGGAAATGAACCATCCATTGACGAGATGATGGAAGCAGTGAAGGGTATGTCAAACTGGAAAGCCGTTGGACCAGATGGTCTCCCGGTCGAAGTACTGAAACTTGACCACCCCGCTTTCGTGCAGTATTTTCACAGTATCCTTGTTAACGTTTGGGTAACGGGAGAAGTCCCCCAGCAATGGAAAGATGCGATCATAAAAACCCTTCATAAAAAGAAGGATAGAACTGATTGCAACAACTACAGAGGTATTTCGCTTGTTGCTCACGCAGGCAAGGTGTTGCTGAAAATCGTTGCGTCCCGTCTAAGCAGCTACTGCGAGACCGAGCATATACTCCCTGAAGAACAGTGTGGCTTCCGCCCCGCACGGTCAACAGTCGATATGCTGTTTGTCGTGCGCCGGTTGCAGCAGCTCGGGCGGCAGAAGAAAATCCCCCTGTACATGTGCTTTATCGACTTGCAGAAAGCGTACGACTCTGTCGACCGAGAACTGTTGTGGGAGGTACTCACACGCCTTGGTGTACCAACCAAGATGCTCACAATCATTCGCAATTTTCACGAAGGCATGCGGGCTCGCGTGCGTGCGGATGACGGTGAACACTCGGACTGGTTCAATGTAACCCAGGGACTGCGGCAAGGCTGCGTACTATCGCCGTTACTGTTCAACGTGTTCTTCGCCGCTGCGATACACATCGTGCTGGTACGCTTCAGCAAAGACGAATACATCGTAAGGGATTTGGTTCATCTCGAAGAGGACAGGGTTGTCGGAAAAGAGGAACCGTTGGCATGCGTGCAAAGGGCTGTGTGGGGCATGTTGTATGCAGACGATGCAGGAATAGTCTCGAAGTCGGCGGAAGGCCTTGCGAGAATGATGACAGTCATCGTGACTGTCTTCGAAGCAGTAGGTCTCACGGTATCCGAGAAGAAGACAGAGACGATGCTCCTACGAACACCGGATCAGACGTTTACCACCTCACCGCTCGCGATCGAAGCTGCAGGCCAAAAGTATAAACAGACGACCCAGTTTTTGTACCTAGGAGGCATTATCCACGAGAACGCTGACCTCTCCTTCGAAATCGAGCGACGAATCCGTCTGATGCGGGCATGCCTCAAACGGTATGGTCCGGAACTGTACGATAGGACGAACGCACCGCTTAGTCTGAAAGTCCGGATGCTGAAGGCCGAGGTGATTGAGACCTTGCTGTACGGTTGCGTGACGTGGACCCTCAATGCGGACCACTTCGCCAAGCTTCGATCAGCCCACCACGAAGTCCTTCTGCGAGTCATTGGTTTCCAGCGCCGACTACGCACCGACCACACCACCCTCTCGTATGCGAAGGCGCTCAGGATAACACGATGCGAAAGTATCGAAACGACCATCCGTAAACGGCGACTCTTCTTTGCGGGGGCTGTGGTGCGGCAACACGAGGGGCGATTGCCCAGTCGGTTGATGTTCGGGACGATCGCTGGTGGGGGGAGCCCGAAACCAGGCGGGCAGCCTAAGACTTGGCCTAGGGCAATTGCTGAGGACCTTAGAGTGTTCAAAGCCTCAGAGGGATCAACGGAAGACTCCCCCTTAGTCTTTGGAGTTGGGACCGCACTGTGGCCCACTGCAGCAAAACAGACGGGAAAGTGGTACCGGGGAATCCTCGAAGCAGCTGAACAGTTCATGGGCAGGTGGCACGAGGCTGAGGCAAAGCTGAGTAGACAGCGCCGTGCATCCGCTGCAGGTAGTGTTAGAGGGAATGGGGGGAGGGGTAACAGCAGGAGGGGTAGAGGGAACACCGTACAAGTGTATAGGGGCAGGGGGGGGGAACAGGAGGAGTAGAAGGGAAACCGCGGTAGAAGAGAGTAGCAGAGAGACCGCAGATAGGGTAGCAAGGTACCAGGCCGACTAATAGGTTGGACGTTTCTTTGCTACTCGTACCGCCAACTGCTGCGGCCGTTCGGTATGCATTTTGATTTTTTCCCTTCTTATCCTTATGAAAGAAGTACTACATAGTGGGTGGGTGACGAGCGTATTTTGGCCCACTCACTATTGCTCTTTTTACTTAGTTAAGTGTTCACCGGGATGCATAGTCCCCTTTTTCCTTCTCGTATCTTTCCCCTTGCACGTCCCTTTTGGCTCATGCTCGGGGGTAAGTATGTATGTGTCTGAGCTTTGGCTTCCCATTTTATTTATTTATTTGGGATTCTTCTCCTTTTCTTTTTCTTTTTCTTGTTCTTTTTCGGTTTGGTTTTTTCGTTGCTTCTCTTTCTTTATGGTGTATTTTGGTTGGTGGCGTATGTATGTATGTTGTGTCGGCCGCACCTAGTGCGAAGGCATGGTATTGCGTAGGCTATTAATGCATTACGGTGTGTTATCTCTGTGTCGTAGTCTGTGACCACAGAGCTCGTATCTTTCTAGGGTGAAGAATCAGCACGGACACTGGGCTTGCTGGATGTCGACGAGTAGAAGAACGGTTTAATGTGAAGAACACACACACACACACACATAGCAGTATATTGTTAGGAGCGGCATTCAGAACGAAGATTCAATTCTTCTCGCAAAACTCCGCCGGTAGCAGACATGGTCCGAGGGTCCGAAGCTACTCTCGGGGCAAGCTTGGCCACAATCCAAAGCGTCCGGAGAGTTTTCAGCCAACAGAATGCAGCGGTCGAATCTCATATCACACAAATAGACCTGACGTAGATCTTCGACATATCTTGACACATACATATCTCGTATACACTACCTGGTACTTTCGAATCTACACAAAAAGCCATATAAAATAATATCTAGACATTACTAGTAATTGGTGGTAATGAGGCGCGACCTCAGCAATACCTGCAGTAGTCATATCTGCGATGCATCATGCACAAAACATTTATTTGATTTGTGCTGAACCAACACGAACGAACATCTACTGCTGCTGCTGGTGTACCTACTACCTATACGCCATCGTCGGTGAATCTCATAACCGTAAATATTCTTGGCATCATATCCTGCTCTTGAAAAACACAGACAGCACAGCAGTACGGACACACCTGAAACAAATACCAGGTGCTGCAGGCAGAAGTGCGATCTATCTTGCGCTCCTCGACACTCGCTGTGCAAGCAACGCCGCCACAACGAGGAAAGATCGCCCTCCTTCTTCGTCGTCCTCTCTGGCCGAAAAGGGGTCGAAGATCAGGGGCGTGGCGGCAAGGGTGCACGTGCTTGCAGCACCAGCAGCGCCTGCGACAGCTCTTGCAGCAGCGCTTTTGCTTGCTCGCAGCAGCGCTTGCTTGAGGCAGCTCTCTCGCTTCCAGCAGCGCTTGCTCGCAGCAGCGCTTGCTTGCAGTAGACCTTGCTTGTGTGCAGCAGCGCTCGCTTGCAGCAGCGCTTGCTTGCAGCAGACCTTGCTTGTGTGCAGCAGCGCTCGCTTGCAGCAGCGCTTTTGTTTGCAGCAGCGCCTGCTCACCGCAGTGCTTGCTTATTGCCGCTGTGTTTCCAGCAACAACAGCACTTGCAGCAGCAGCAGCAGCAGCACACTATATGCAGTAGTAGCAGCAGTAGTCGGTGACGTACAGCAGCAGCAGCAGCAGCACCTACCTAATAGTATCTGCTGCTGCAGCAGCAGGCAGCAAAAAGGCACGCAGCATCAGCGGCAGCAATTCTTCTCGCAAAACTCGGCCGTAGCAGACACATGGTCCGAGGGTCCGAGGCCACTCTCGGGGCAAGCTTGGCCAATCCAAAGCGCCCGGAGAGTTTTCGGCCAACAGAATGCAGCGGTCGAATCTCATATCATACAAATATGGCTCTAGTATAATATGCTATCCAAAAATGCATAACTTCGTCATTTTTATGCAAATTTGATTAGGATATTTGATTAGTCGTCGGTAACGGGGGAATAGATAATCAAAATTCGTAATATTATTTCTTTTGCGCAGACACTCTAATTATTTATTTTCCGGATTCGGGGAGAACAAATAATAACAAATGTCTGACTCTCCTGCTGCGTCAGTCCTAAATAGTTGGCTTTTAGAGTGCGCCCGCAACGACTATCGTCTTGGAGATAAACGGTGCGCACTGCCATTATTAAATTATTTATTTTCCGGATTCGGGAGAACATCGTGCACGTACGTATACTATCAATACAACAGCATTACAACAGAGGAAGCATTCCAACCCGTGGGTACGGTGTGCGGTGGAAAGATAAGAGGGGGTGACACTTGTAAACTTCAAAAGAGGTTTCTTTTTGGATGTCAGTACTTTTATCACATTGCCCATTCTTTATCCGGTATATTTAGCGGTTTTGACCTCGATATATTTCCATCTTGTCGGTACTTTATCTGGTATGTTTACGAGTAGTAAGCTTGACCGAGGCTAGCAAGGAACCTCTCTGACTTTAGCCGCCATGTTAGTTAGCTACGCGATGTCGCCAAAAAAAAAAAAAGCGGACCGGAAACCAATGCCGGGTAAAGGGCGCGCACGAGCGTACGATCGCCGACGCTGCTGTATCAACACCGCCTCCGCCCAGCAAGGCCAAACAATTCAAGGCAAAGGGTACTGCTGCACTGCTGCCGCTGTTGTGTGTACGTGTAGCAGTCTGACGTGCGGCTGTGTCAGCACTCCTGCGCAACATAAAAGGGCGAGGCATCAATCAATATGGCCAGGATCAAACTTCCACAATGAACACTGGCATACAATTAGCCAGATAAAACGATACGATATCCAATACTAATATCTGATATCCAATGCATCACCATCAGTACGTAAGATGCTGAAACGTTGGTACAGGGGACGCGAGGAATCTCTTCTGAAAAACAATATTCTGCCCCGAGCCGGAAATACTTATGCATACATGATACCTGGTAAATAATTCCCTTTCTTCCGCTTCCCGTGCATATCTCTCGTTCGTCAGTTGTTGTGGGATGGATCTGTTGGGATGGATGCCTTTTATGAGTATAGACAGAAATAACGGTTTGACGCGAAAGACAGCGCACACCCAGAGATAGGTAAGGTAGGGGTATATAGGGGTGTAAGGTTCTCTTTCGGCTGTCGCCAACTGAAAAAGGAGAGCAAAGCGCGCGTTCGTCGTTCCTCTCAGTAGCTACTCGGACGTGAGCCACCGGGCACCAACGATGACCTTTAGCCACGAGAAAAACAATTGAAAGAACCAAGAAGTAGCCACCGGGCAAGTAACCGGGCGAGTAATACCGACCCGCCCAAACGAGTATATATATGGTTACCACTTGTACTACAGCTGTTGGTAGACTGCAGTTCTATTTACGTCACTGGTATCTTATAAATTTTGGAATACGTCAGCTGTGAGTTCGACATCAGTAATTATTTATTTTTCGATTCGGAAATGCTATCTGACCAAAACAATTAAATAAATTGACCCCAATTTCAATTTAATTATTTCGTACTGGAAATAGAGAGAATTATTTATTTTCCGTCTTCGGGCACACGAAATTGTTGTTGTTGTGTGTGTGTTTTTAGTTCGGAGGATAAACAGGGGATTGGGGTTGATTGGTAAAAATAAAACCACCACACTTCCACAAGTTCAGAGTTCCAATCCGAAACGATTCGCTTGCAACAGAGTTGTGTGAAGGTTGCAGGTGGTGTTGCTGATGTGATTGGTGTTGATCGCGTAGTATTAATAGTAGTACTCGTACACGTCGACACTCCGCACGACGCCGACTTGACGACAGCGTATATTGTGATGATGGCATCGGCTCAGCAAGAAGAACAGCGGGCTTCAGGCATGAACGAGGACCTTGTCCGGGTTGGCTTCATCAATGCGTCGCCTTTGGTTCAGGTCTGCCAAGGAGACAGGAAGGAGGGGATGGAGCAGCTTGGCGCAGCGAAGGTGAGAAAACTGGAAACTGAACTACTACAGCAGCAGCAGTTGACGAGTTGACTGCTGTTACGCCGTGGTTATAGTACCAGGTACCACACACCAGGTATATACTACTATATAGCCGGCGTCCCCGGTGGCTTGGTAGGTGGTCCGCGTGCCTGTCAAGATCAATTTCGTGGGTTCAAGTCCCACCGAGTGCATGCTCATAGGGACTTTTTCTTGCATAACAAATTGATAAGCGGAAAGCGCGAAAGCGTGAGTTGGCTACATTCGATGAAAATCGACGAGCAGTGGGAATGCTGGACCCTATGCGCGACAAAAAATAAAGGCACGTACCGGGGGGAGAAGGGACGACACCTGTGACCACGGCTTGTCCAGAAGAGCGTCGAGGGTAACACCTCGTACGAGTGGGCTGGGAAGTAAAAGTGATGGACAAAAAAAAAAATAAAAAAAATAAAAAAAATATATTGAACCGCCGTGTGTGGTCTTGACATTAAACCGTTCTTCTACTCGTCGACATCCAGCAAGCCCAGTGTCCATGCTGATTCTTCACCCCAGAAAGACACGAGCTCTGTGGTCACAGACTACGATACAGATAACACACCGTAATGCATTGTGTTTGCGATAGAGGTAAAAAAAAAACAAACTTTACTTCCGCTAAAAAAAGGGAAGGCTTGTGAGGAGACTCTGGAACAGATCGAGAAACAATCCGTGTTTTGTTGTGAACGGGCGAATTGCGAAAAGTGAATTTCCTTCCCTTCCTGATTTCGGTGTGTTTGCGAGTGAGGTAAATAAAATCCTGCAGGCGACGCCTCCGAAAATAAGAAGGGAAGTGGGGAGGTGAGGCAACGCGGCAAACAAAAAAAGAACGAACGCTGTGAACGGAAAAAAAAACAGCGTGCGAGTAGCAACGGCAGCCCAGCAACGTTTCGGCAGCACAGGTGGCCGCGAAGCCACCACAGCCATCCCACGACTACTAGCAGCAATAGCAGCTAGCTGGCGCTAGACGCAGCTAGGGGCAGCGTGAGCAACAAAAATAAACAGCGTCAGCACCAGCACCAGCACCAGCAAGCACCAGCACCAACCAGCTTCCATTTTTGGATTGCTGTTGCTGCTGCTGCTGCTGCGCTCGGCCTACGCACGCCACAGCGCCGGCGCGCTCCGCTCCGCCGCCGCCGCCGCCGCCGCCGCTGCTGCTGCAGCCGTAGTATGGTGAAATCGAAATGATACACGAGCTGTCATGCTGTCGCGCTCTCTACGAGCACGAGTACGAGTACGAGTGTGAATACGAGTCCTTTTTTGGGACGACGCATCCTCCACGTCGTCACCAAGCGGGCGAAAGCGTGTACCGTAGCAGCGGCGGCGACCCGCTGACACGATCCAACGCCGCTCGTGCGCGCTATACTCAAGCTACACCTCTCGAGCCTCTGTGCTGTTCGTAGAGTCCAAGCCTGGATGCCCTGACCACCACCTGGTCTGATGAGTTTCTTTATAATCGTTGTATTAGAGGACAGAGGAGGGGAGAGAGAGCGGAGCCTAGCTCGTAGCTCGGAGCAGAGAACGGAACAGAGAACGGAGCAGAGAACGGAGTGCTCAAACTCTCCTCGTGAACACACGGCATAATTCATAATAACGCCTGCGAAGATATACGCAACCCTCTACAACTTGTAACCGTCGCTGCTGGAACGATCCAAACGAACACCCTCCCTGGCTCTTCACAGCAGTGACGAGACCGAAAAGACATTCAAGACTTGCTAGGACCTAAGAACAGCCAACGACAGTCCCGCAGGAGGAAACCCGGCCACCGGGTCAAAACCCCGTGTATAACACATATACTCCAAACCATTGCAATTGAAACAACGGCCGCATTCCAGACGATGACCATGGCCAGAAAATAAAATGCCAAGCGGTGCCCTACTCCCCCATGCCCCTCAAAGTAGCGCAGGGTTGGCGACCTGACAAATTATTCCTCGCATCACTCAAACATGGTACTCATCGAATAATGCTCATACCCCTCACTCACCCTCCAAAGGCAGATTCAACAAGAACCTACGATGAGACTTAAGGCCACGGTGGCACGCTCAGGTCCCTTCAGCTCCTTTCATCCCCTACTTGTGAAAATCGACATCATTTCAATAAAAAAAAGCTACAGTTACAAAACGAGACTGTCAGGTTTCGGACCAATGGAAGGCTGAGGGTGACTTGAGGCAAAGCAGAAATCACTCTGGAAACTATGCGAATCGCTTTCTGGCTTATCGGCGTGGTGAGCGGTGCTCGGGCCTGCGGATCTATGGCGGCCCCACAAGGTAAGAGGGTTACCAGGGTCGTGAGACATGTCGCCTGCCAAAATTTGGTGGTATCCGGTGCACTGTGTGTCGAGAGCTGGTGTGGGCGTGTTCTAGTGACCGACAACCCTGGTTAGACCGCCTCTTGAGCCCGTGGCTAAGGCGTCCTACCCCTGTGCTCGTCTCACAGACCGCGCAACTTACCACATAAAGGCTTGACCTCACCGCCGTGTTGTTTGAAGGTGATTCCCCCCCCGCAGCGTCGCAAACGAGCATGTATAAGTCGACTTTGGGCCCAAAAGGTCTGAGATTGGTCCGAAATCTGGACCGGAGGGGTGGCCAGGGTTATCGAGGCGTACTTGTACAAGTATCCACGCTGCACACACAACACAAACACACACCACCAACCACGGCAATCACTGTCGCTGCCCTGATGTGTGGTCCATCACCTGCGGTGGAATTGGCGCACGAGGTGCCGTACAGCAGTAGAAATCCATGTTTTGGTTATGCAGGTCTGGCAAGGTAACACTGTGCTTAGGACCCACCCCTGCGAAGACAGGGCCATATGTACCCGTTTTGAGTCCCGCCGTTCTCTTTGGCTTTGGCATACTCGGCCAAATGTCTCGCAGTCCAAGGTAGCTGACATCCAGACGAATCTGTAGACCTAAGAAAAATGGAGGTAAACCAACGCTGCGGGCCTGGATGGACCAATACCGTAAACCCTTCATGCCAGAAAAAACGTCTTATATCGTTCAAAAAACGTGATTTTTGTACCAGTTTCAGTATGTGCACGCTCCCCGACTGGTAAGGAAGCTTGCTGGATTCACCCGTATTGGGGGCAGCTATTCTTCTATGGTTTTTCCCGTTGGGCAGAACGCCTACTCCATAGAACATGGTAATTTATACGTAGACGATTCTGTAGGTCTCTCTTGAGCCTTGCAGCCCAAGGTAGCGGTGCGGTTTGATCCAATGACGTAAACCTAGAATGCTCCAAAAAATGTCGTATTCCCTTGAAAAAAAAATGTTTTTGTACCATTTTTAGTATGCGCAGGCTAGCCTACCGGTCAGAAAGGTTGTCGGAACCACCCGTATTGGGGGCAGCCATTCTTCTATGGTTTTTCCCCCGTTGGACAGAACGCCTACTCCATAGAACATGGTAATTTACACGTAGATGATTCTGTAGGCCTCTCTTGAGTCTTGCAGCCCAAGGTAGCGGAGCGGTTTGATCCGATGACGTACCTAGAATGCTCGAAAAAATGTCGTAAAATCCTTGAAAAAATGATGTTTTTGTACCATTTTTAGTATGCGCAGGCTAGCCTACCGGTAAGAAAGCTTGTCGGAACCACCCGTAACGGGGGCAACCATTCAATGTTTGTTCGTCTTGGACAGAACGCCTACTCCATAAAATATGGCTGAATTCCGGACGGATCCATGAACCCGATGCCCATGTTATTGCATTATCCTGCAATGAAGAAAAATACAGTACCACATACCTACTGCTGTTTATAAACGGCCTTTTCCACCATTCAAACGGTGCTGTGGTACCGTTATTTGCATGTGCAAGCTTGCCCACCTGTTGCAAAACAAAAGAACGTCAGGTGCACCCGCTTTTGCGCTGCTGTTCATCGTGATCTCGATACAGTGCTCACAAGGTCAGGGATGGGATATAGATGACGTGATATCAATAGCCCTCAAGTATACTTGCATTATGATGTTGTCAAGAAAACACCAAAACCGTGAGTGTGACATACTGCAAACACCGGCGTAGCGTTCAATAACAAAACCGCCTTTTCTTGTGCTGTGGGGATCATACGCAGGCGCGCACACAGCGCCTGTTCCGGTGAATGCTTCGGCGATGGATCTTCCTGCGATGTTGTGCGCTCAGCCACGACCGAGTCACTGGCGCAAGCAGGAAGAAGTTGAACGTGACCTGGGGCTCGAGGAGCAGGCCGTCAGCAAGTATTTTAGGAATTTGTGCGGAGGCACGCATGGCAGGAAGAATTACGACGAGGCCGTTTCGCGCCCGCGGCATCAATAATAAAAAAAAGCATTCTTATTTCTCGTCCTGGGGGGGGGTGCATGGTGTACTACCAACACATGAACGCTTTGCTTTGCTCGCACCGCAAACATGTTGTAAACAATTTAACTTTTCGACTTGATTAGTTTTCGTGTGTCGCGGATGCCATTGCCAATAACTAAGCGTATCCCTTTTTATTTGGCTACGGAAACAAGAAGGAACGCGTTCGTCGCTAAGCCCAAACACCAAAACCTTGTCAGACAATCGGAAAATTACAGCAAGTTTTAGCCCTGGCGTCCAAACTAGACCCTGCTCGCTCACCCGCCTAACTACCACCCACGAAAAAAATCCATCGATTTCAAAGGACAAAGGACAAACAACTTCAGATATAGCGCATGCGTTCATACCACCAAAGCGCCAGCATCCGTTCTACGAGCAAACTCCATCTTACAACAAACATCTCCATTGCGCCCAGCAGTAACTGAACATAGGCACACACTGCTTATCCCTAACCCAAGACACAATGTGCTCAGACACAATGTACTGCGGCGAATCTGGAATTATTACTCGCAACGAAGTACAACACGTTTTCGTCTGCGCTGCATCTCTGCTTGTGGTGCTCGAAAACGCCAGTGGGGGGGGAGGTTCGGGGGGGGGGGGACGAGGATACCCTCCACCCCACCCCCCCGAAAAAAACAAATTAAAACGCCTATTGAGATTCTTCATCACTTCTGCCTAAAAAACGCCAGCACGACCTCCTGGGGAACAACCTCCGTCATGCCGGGTGGGGATGTTTGGGGCGGGGGCGGGGGGGGGGGCACGAGAGTGGACCCCCCTCATAAAGAAAACATGCTCGCTCAATCAGATTCTCAATCACTCATGCCTAAGCAACGCCAGGGGGGGGGGGTATCTGGGGGGGAAGGAGGGGAGAGGTGTACTCATTTTCTGTTCGCCTCACATCAATTGAACACTGACCACTCCTCCCTTCCGAGACGGAGCACCGTTCATGCTCGTAATAAAGCCACCACCACCAGCAGTTGGGCGCTCACTACGTTTTCTTGACTATAATTCATAGGTACCTTTTGCTCATCTTATCCCCTTGCTGTTTCGCCGTCTGCGGCCATCGTCTCTCTCCTACAATACAGGTCCTTTAGTCACTGCTATCTAGTGTACCCAATGTAAAAGCGACGAGGGTATAGCCCCTACCCCCCCCCCCCCCCCAAGAAAAAACCCCCCTACACTTTCTTCATCAATTCTGTCCAAGTAACGCCAGCGCAACCTCATTGGGAACACCCTTCGTGTGCTCGGGCGGGAGTGTTTGTAGGAGGGGGGGCGACGAGGGTAGACCCCCTCAAAAACACAAAATTACTAGCCTGACGAGATTATTCACTTGTGCCTAAGCAACGCCAGCACAACCTCCTTGGGAATACCCTCCATGCCGTCCCCACTAAATATCCCCATCATGCGCTTCAAGCACCGGCCACGCCTGCATTGATTGCCGGCACCCCTGCACCCAATCCCACCAGCCGCGTTGTACTTCAAGTAACTTCTCACGGTGCGTGCGAGGATGTAGGGCACAGCGTCATCACCTCCGCGCTTTTTCTGGTGCTCGAAATTGGCCTGCACACGGGCCGGACGGCGGATGGGGGGTGGGGAGGGGGGTGGGGGAGGGGGGTGCACTCATTATCATGCATGGCCATAGTATGACGAGGGGGGGTACTCAATATCATGCATGCCCGTAGTCGTATGACCATACACCCTCGCATCCCTACAATGCCGGTACGGAGCGCGTCGGGTTTCCAACGACCAGGCAGACGGTGCTTGCACCAAGCGCCAAGCGCCGTGAGGTGTTGGGCAAGTCGCATGAAGGGTGAGCTGCATCCTACTAACAACCGCTTGAGAGGCGGATTTTCTTGCATATTGGTCACAGCATCAATGCATTTATGGAATTTCTGGTGTGGCCACCTCGATAGACTATAGCAAATAGGACCTGCGGTACGCCCAAAAAACTATACATTTTCATCTTTGTACTATTACGGGGGTCCATAGTTAACGGGACCAAATTTTGTTAGTAAGAATAGGTAAATATATAGGTTTTTGTGTATACCATAGGTCCTATTAACTATGGACCCCCGTAATAACAATATTTCGTTCTATTTACTCTAGGTCCCCCGTACTGACTCGACACTGCGGCGCACTATGCTCCCCTCTTGTAGTGTCATGCGTGTACTACTGCTGTACAATACGACAGATCATCGATCCCTACTTCCTGATCGACATACATGAGAACTGATCTGTTACGAATCTTGTATGGTATAGATGACGTCCGCGGCAGCTCGTTACAAGAGAGGCACGAGGCGTGCAATTTGAATGAACTAGTATACGGGGGGCCATAGTAAACAGGACCAACGGTACACACAACAATTTATGTATTTACCTGTTTTGAATAAAAAAAATTGGTCCTATTTTTTATGGGTCCCTCGTAATAACACGACTACTGCTGATACTAGTAAAATCTGCGCCAACTAAAAAAAATGTATACACAGATCCCGCACAGCACCTTACAACGGAAGATTAGGTCAGTCAAATATATGCCGCAGACCATGAACTACTGCTGTTGCACACCGTGCAAGGTGTTTGTACAAGCACGGTTTTCAACACGGCGGTGTCTTGTGTTTCGGGCCATTTGCGTACGTACGTACGTACACGTCTCTGCTCCTGGTATAATAGACCACTACACAAAAAAAGCCTGGGGGAAAAAGCGCGTAATAAAACAAGGTCGATCGATATACATTTCCCCAGTCATATTTATTTTTCTCTGCTGCAAGGCAGGTAATCTATTATTTACGGGCGACCATAGTAAATAGCACCTGTGGTGCAGACAAAAACCTACATATTGATCTATTTTTTCTGACAATATTTGGTCCTGTTTACTATGGACCCCCGTAATAGAACCAACACCACACAAGACAGTGAGCAAATACCAGTGGTGTGATCATTGTTCCGTCCCACCCTACGGCGGAACCTACGTACGACGAGGCATCGACCACGCACCTCAATGTCTAGCTACCCCAGAGATGATGTCCACCTGCTGGCGGCTGCAAGTGCCGGCACTCGGCCGGGAATCCTTCCTCTGCTTCTGCAGCGGCGTCTCACAAAGGCGGTCGCCAGCTTGTTCCTTGGCACTTGTTTGTGTTCCTCCGCCATCTCCTCCCAGAGTGTTGGGGCCGGTATCCCAATCATCGGCACCCTCCTTGCTGGATGTGAACACGCTGACTATGGCTCCGAGTACCATGTACCCTTCTCTCGACCTTGCATCCTCGTATCTGCTGCTCCAGGAGAGGCAACTTCACCCGAAAGAGAAGCCGGGAACCATCCTCGACCTTGCTGCGCTTAGACGGTGGCTGCTGTCTATCGGCCATGGTCACGAAATCTGATGATAGAGTGGCTATTTGCTTGGTGGATTCAAAGCGCTGTGCGAGTACGAGTATCTCTCTTGCCACCGTGTGTTGTTTCTATGGGTATGATGGGGACGGCGTGCATCGTGTTCGCTCTCGTACTGCTGTACTGCTGTACGAACCAGGTATATCGTGCATAATCGCCCACTCTATTTCCTAGTCGATTTTATTTTTTTACGTGATTTCTAGCGGGAGTACTTTTGCGATACGTATTATTTTTTTTGGGCGAATAGACCGGTCGGAATAATCACGCCGTTCCTTTAAAAACCCGGGGTCGTCCTTTTACCGGCCAGATCGGATTCCTGAGCGTGCCACCGTGGCCTTAAAAGGGGTCGCAGCAAGGGATTTCGTCAAAATATCCGCGTGCTGCTCTTCCGAAGCTACGAACTGAATGTCGATCTTCTTAGCACGAAGTAGCTCTCTGACAAAATGAAAACGCACGTCGATATGCTTACTCCGAGCAGAACTAAGAGGGTTTTCAGCCAACGCTATGGCCCCCTGGTTATCCTCGAAAACCCGGACACATGATCCGCTTAGCTCTGGACAGATAAACGACAACACCGCGCCCGTAAACAAAGCTTCCTTCACCCCTTCACTCAGGGCGACATACTCTGCTTCTGCTGTCGACAACGTAACACACCTCTGCGTACTACTTGCCCAACTGACGGCCGCACCCCCTAGGGTAATTACCGTCGATACCGAGCGCCTATCGTTCGACTTATCCGCATAATCAGCATCACTATACGCAGTCAAATCCAAACCCGAGCCCCGTACAAAAGTCAATCCCATAAACCTGGTCCCGTGGAGGTAAGCCATAATCTTCAAAACTGCCTTCCAGTGCCTCTCCGTTGGGTTGTGGGAGTGGCGCGCCACAGCACGCACAGCGTTCGAGATGTCGGGCCTCGTCATGGTCGACAGCCACATCAAGCTGCCCACAGCCTCCCTGTACGGCCAGTCTCCTCCAAGTTCGCCCTCCTCTCTTGGACCTAGTTCCACACCGGGGGTCGCGGGGATATCAGAGGATGAGTTAACACCTAAACGATTCAGCATGCTCTCAATGAACGCCTTCTGCGTAATCTCCAATGTCCCCAGTTCCCAGTCGCGTTTGAAAGCACAACCAGTGTACCAAGTCAGTTCGCCAAGGTTATTCGTGGGAAATTTCATAGCTAGCGCGGCATGGAAATCTCTACAAGTCTCATCCGATCCTGCGATCACGATGTCATCTACATGAATGGCCATGATCAGTTCTACCTTGCCGTCCACAACCATGCGAAACACACACGGGTCAGACCTACACTGCTCCATTCCGTACTCTACCGCGGTCTCTACCAATAATCCGGCCCACTGCCGTCCGCTCTGCTTTAGACCATACAGTGATCTGTTTAGGCGGACGATCTTTCCTGACATGTCACCACACCCACCGGGCAGTTTCATGTATATCTCGGCGTCGAGTTTCGCGCGAACAAAAGCTTGTGCGACGTCTAGATGAAAAATCTTTAAACCATGTTCATTTGCAACAGCCGCCAGAATTTTAACTGACGCTGACGAGGGAGTCGGTGCAAACGTTTGAAAATAATCTACATCCTGCACCTGGCTAAAACCCTTAGCCACAAGTCTGGCCTTTGTCTTTACTATCAAGCCATCCTTATCCGTCTTGTAGGTAAACACCCACTTCGCACCTACAGGTTTCCGCCCTTTTGGCGGTGTCGCGGCTTCGTACGTACCGGTCGTTTTGTGACCGTCCAACTCAATTTTCATGGCCTCGTGCCACGCCGCTTTGTATTGAGAACGCTCTACATCTGCTACGGACTGTGGGGGCGGTTCTACGTCTTCCGGGAAACCACTCGGCATGCACACGCTCAACTCCCCTTTGTTCTCCACAGCAGGTCCTCCGGCCATCAAAGCCACTGCGTCCTCCGTCGTCCAGGGCGTACGATCCAGCCTGCTCCCAGGCTTCGTCCACGACTCGTACGCTGCCGCAAGCAGGGGGTCTGCGGTCCTTTCATCCATCCTTATCTGATGCACAGCAGGTTCACCCTCCAGGCGTTGACTTTGACCCCGGGTCCGGCCCCGTACAGTCGGGGGGAGCCGGCCCCAGCTGCTGAGCTCGTGTGCTGGCCTTCCCGACAGGACCGCGGGGGGATCCTCACCGTCCCCTTGCCCGGTGTCGGAGGCTGATGCTGCGCCCGGTCGTTTCCGGCCCTCCCTGTTGGGACCGAGGAGGCGTCCACGGCGCCCCCTTGAGACGAATCCATCGTCTCGGCTGTTTCGGCCCTCCCTGTCGGGACCGAGGAGGCGTCCACGGCGCCCCCTTGAGACGAACCCATCGTCTCGGGTGTTTCGCCGCCGGCCTCGCCGGCGGCAGGTGCCTGCTGTGCGCGCTCCTGCATAAACGCGTCCAGGTCAAACCCCACGTCACGTCGAGGTCGTTCAAGTGAGCCAGACCGTTGTCCAGCTCATTCACCACCCCCCCCACCACCTCGATCCGACGTGCTCACGTCGTCTGCCTCTGACCCCCCCTTTTCCGTAGACAGGGAGTCATTCGCCTGGGCAGGTACAGGTGGTGCAGGCGACACGCGTTGCCAGGTGACATTGCGCGTTATTAGCACAGTGCGGTTCTTTGTCAGCACTCGTACTGAATCACCGGGGTAGTTTGTTGCAGGGCCGAGGTAAAAGCACTCTTGCGCTTTCGCCTGTGACTTGTTTTCCCTCTTCACCTTGCAATAGCCAGGCTTGAGGAAGGGCAGTAGTACTACCGGGGGGGGGCTACCATGCCACATCTCATGTGGCGACTTGCTCTGCGGGTTAGCTGTTGTTGCTGTGCGGTTCAAGGCGTCACACGCCCAGTGGGACGCTTCCCCCCACAACGACGGCGTGGCCGGGAGTTTCGCGCCAGGAAAAAGCTCTTGAGCCTGGATTCGGCCCGCCATTGCGGCCGTCTCTATCAAACCTAGCGCGCGCTCTGCTACTCCATTGTATTGGGGACTGTCGGCCGTCGTGAATTCCTGCTTGATCCCTCGTGATCTACACAGGTCGCCAAACTTTCCCCCGCGGAATTCACCACCCCCATCAGATCGGACGATTACCACCGTAGAAGGGACACCGTCTGCACGAGAATCCGCAAGGAACAGCTCGAACATTTCCGCGGCGTCCGACTTGTGGCGCATAAAGTACACCCACGTATACCGTGAAAAATCGTCGCCCACGATGAGAGTATACCGCTTCCGCCCGAGAGACTCTACCACCTTTGGTCCACTCAAATCCACAAAAACCCTCCCGAGCTTCTTATCTGCTCGTGTGTGTGTGGACTGCTTGATACCTTTGCGGAGACCCTTTGCCATGGAGCACCCTTTGCACTCCAGCAGCTTTCCCTCGAGGACAATCCCTTGCTGCTCCGCGGTCTTGCGAAGTAGTACCTCGTGGGAGTGTCCAGCAGCGCAGTGGAAATCGTTGATGTTGATTGCAGACTTGTTGGGCAGTTGTCCCGGGGCGAGTACAGCACAGGCATTTTCCCCACAACTGCGGTCGACCCGGTAGCCGTATAGGCTGTAGAGAGTCCCACTCAACGGGAACACGATCGAACGCTCCGACTTGAGCCTGATTACAACCCCCGTGGGGCACCCTTCGAAAGTATGGCCGTTTTTGACCAGAGTGGGCAGGGAAAATAAGTGGTAGCGGAGATCCGGCACGTGCGCAACGTTCGTAAGCAGCACTTGCACGGGACCGTTTCCGGACCGAAAGACAACACTCACGTCACCGTAACCTTCGATCGCTCGGGTGGATCCGTCAGCGATTCGGAGAGTCAAGTTGCATTCTCTATAATTGATCATGCAGTCAGCGGAGGGCGTCATGTGAGTAGACGCACCACTATCACATATCCAAGCCTCGTCTCCTACCTGCCAAGCAGACTCCCCTTCCCCCGAACCATCGCTCCACTTGCCTGTCTCTTCGGCCTTGAAAGCTGAGGCCTGGACCGTACCTTTTTCCGGGTCGTCGTCCCTTGCCCCATCCTTACTCGTCACCGCCATGACGGCTTCTTCTTTCGATGACGGGCAGACATCAGCAGCGTGCCCCAGCCCGTTGCATCGACTGCATCGATCCGTGGACATGGGACAGGCATCGGCAGAGTGCCCGCGTCCCTGGCATCGACTGCATAGCTTCGCCGTACACTCGCTCCTCCAATGGCCCTTCTTGCCACACCTATGGCACTTGCCCACTGGAGTACTTCCGCTGTCGGCTTTGGCGTCGTTACCATTGCCACCAGCAGCCGCGGCCGAGCCACCACCGTCCTCGTTGGAGCCTCTACCGCCTCGTCCGTGGCCCCGTCGTCCACCTTTTTCTTTGCTATTTCCTCCGCCTTTCCGGCGACCACCACCGCCGCCGCCGCCGGCGTACATAGCATGGCCTGCGTGGCCAGCGTTGGACCCCTTCTTCCTGTTTCCAGAAAGTCGGTGATGCCGTTCTCGAACAGCCTTGATGATGTCATCACGGCCGACGCTGTCACGTGATGCCAGGTTCCGAGCCTCCACTTCGTATTCGGCAGGCAGAGCGTCAATAAATATGGTGTACAGCATGTGGTCGTCTACTGACATTCCTGCTGTTCGCATTTCCGCGGCAAGATCCTCGATCCTGCCCATCTTCTCGAGCGGGTTGCTCCCCGGCGCCATCTTAAAACTGTTAAGGCGTCGGGAGAGGTCTGATTTGGCCCCCGTCGTCTGAGGGCCGTACCACGCAAGGAGAGCGTCCCACGCTTGCCTCGGCGAGGTACACCGGTGCAAAATGCTTTTATCGCTCTTGCTCTTGAGGGCCGTCGACAGGAAATTCCATGCCAGTGTATGCCTGTGCACACTTTCGCGGCTAAACCCCCTAGCGACCAGCATCGAGTTTTCGGTGTCTAATTCCCCTACGGGAATGTACTGTGGTGGATCCGACACGAAAGCAGACAAGAAACCAACTCCTTTGGCGTAATACCGAGCGTCTCTTGTCCAGGGGTTGAACTCAGATTTTAGCCCACTAAACGATGGCACAGGAGTGTGTTTGAAGGCCAAATGGTGCGATAGAGGCAGATCAAATCCACCACCCAACTCATCGCCGGGGTATGCACCCCTTCCTCCTGTCCTCCCGTGCTGGTCTGGCTCACCCCTCGGTGGGCCAACCTCGACAAGCAACGCAGTTCTTCCGCGTCCAGTTGCTCCCAAATCTGGCGAGGCGCCCTCACGCAAATTTGTCTCTTCTTCTGCTGCAATCTCTCTTACAGCAGTGGGTACTGCCCCTTGTGGGCTCTCCCCTACAGCAGCGCTACCCTCAGCGCTGCCGGACTCCGATCGGCCGTTGTTCCTCATGAACTCGGCCATCATGTCCCTCATGGCGTTCATCATCGACGCCTCTCTTTTCTCCATCGCCAGTTCGATCTCGCGTCGCAGCGTTTCAATGTCACTTGGAGAGTCGCGCTCTTTTTGAGCCGATCCCTTCGAGGGCATCGTGGGCTTCTGGTACTAGACCTCAAACGTTCAAGTATACTATAGTGTTCGTAGAGTCCAAGCCTGGATGCCCTGACCACCACGTGGTCTGATGAGTTTCTTTATAATCGTTGTATTAGAGGACAGAGGAGGGGAGAGAGAGCGGAGCCTAGCTCGTAGCTCGGAGCAGAAAACGGAGCAGAGAACGCAGTGCTCAAACTCTCCTCGTGAACACACGGCATAATTCATAATAACGCCTGCGAAGATATACGCAGCCCTCTACAACTTGTAACCGTCGCTGCTGGAACGATCCAAACGAACATGTGCTCCCAGCGGTTGTCGTGATGTGTACGGCAAGCAGCATGGTGGCATGGAAGATGCTCGGTGTTTTGATCCTTCGAGATTTGAGTTGCGTTCTGCGTCGGGATAATGCTCGGTGCGTGTAGGCCAATGAAACAGAGAGCCAAAAGTTACCGTAACTTTCGCTGAAATCCTTACTTCGCTGAAGTCTTTTCCGGCCGTTTTTTCAGAAATTTACCTCAAAAATTTACCTCGGGAGAATTTTTAGAGAAGTAAAAGTAAAAAAAAAAAAAAAATCGCGAACACTCCAATAGCCTGCCTTCGCACTACTAGGTGCGGCCGACACCACCGTAGTCTATTATAGCTAGCTGAAGTTTTTCTGGTACGGAGAGAAATATGTGTACTCGTATGTATATGAATACAGTAGTAGTGTGCCGGTGTGCGTGTATCTCCCTATACCACATACAAGGTTCCCCTCCGGGAGGTGCCGTATTAATAGGGGAGTGGCGCAAGAGCGAAACGGTATTCGTATCCAACCCTGCACACTTGTTTGTGTAGAAGTAGTACCTGCATCCACCCATCATTTTAACGTGAAGAACACACACAACATATTTATTTTGAGGACAGACTAATACTAGTAATTGGTGGTAATGAGGCGCGACCTCAGCAATACCTGCAGTAGTCATGTCTGCGATGCATCATGCACAACATTTGTGCTGAACCAACACGAACGAACATCTACTACTACTACTGCTGCTGCTGTACCTACTACCTACACGCCGTCGTTGGTGAATCTCATAACCGTAAATATTCTTGTCATCATATATATCCTGCTCTTGAAAAACACAGACAGCACAGCAGTACGGACACACCTGTAACAAATACCAGGTACTGGATTTGTTCTCCCCGAATCCGGAAAATAAATAATTGTATTAATTTGGGATTTAATCAGTCGAACTCACAGCTTATTCACATACCCGAACTGGGCATTCAGAGCCGAAAGTAAAATACTCGTAGATACACACATATGTCTGAACCAAAATAATTTCTTGCTGAAAAAAAGCAGGTAAACCTCTGAACTATAGTTATAATAAGTGTGAATAATTCTTCCGGAGATGAGCTGCTGCTGTTCTTGCTACTGCTGTTTTTTGTTACTTCTTCTGTTGTTTTAATAGTATGTGAATAATAATGCTGCTGTTCTTGCTGCTGCTATTTTTTGCTATTTTTCGTGTGCCCGAAGACGGAAAATAAATAATTCTCTCTATTTCCAGTACGAAATAATTAAATTGAAATTGGGGTTAATTAATTTAATTGTTTTGGTCAGATAGCATTTCCGAATCGAAAAATAAATAATTAATTTATCTGATCTACGAGGTATATTTAATATACAAGATACGTTGGTTAGTCAACTCGCGGAAGAAAAATGGAATACGCGGGAACGGTTTTCCCGCAGTGTTTGTGAAGTCGAGTATCGACCGCTCGGTTGAACTGACAGCTGAGTCATCATGGCGTCCAAGTTGTTTGTCCCCAAAACGTCACAAACAACCGTGGCAAGTTGCACACAGTTCTCTTTGACTTTGAAAAGAAAAAAAAATGTACAACAACAGAGCAGTTACGTACTGCTGCTGTAGTACGGCAGTAGTAGTAGTAGTAGTCTGTAAAATATACCAGGTATTAATAGTAATACATAGTACCAATTCGCCAAAAAGGCTGAATAATACATAGTACCAATTCGCCAAAAAGGCTGAAAAAAAAACAAAAAAAAAAAACAGGCAGCTTCAAAGGGACAGGGTTACGACGGGCTGCTGCCGTTTCGTGTGCCCGAAGACGGAAAATAAATAATTCTCTCTATTTCCAGTACGAACTAATTAAATTGAAATTTGTTCTCCCCGATTCCGGAAAATAAATAATTACAAGGTTCCCCTCCGGGAGGTGCCGTATTAATAGGGGAGTGGCGCAAGAGCGAAATAATAACACTCGTATGAAACCCTGCACACTTTTTTAGAAGTATAGCACCTGCACCCACCCATCATTTTAACGTGAAGAACACACACACAGCATATATTTTTGAGGACAGACTATTTGTTCTCCCCGAATCCGGAAAATAAATAATTAATTTCCCGTCAATTTTCAAATTTTGCCAAAATCACGAAAAATATAAATACACCAAGGGTGTTTGCGATCGTTATCTATTATACTGCTGTTCGCGGAATTAGTGTGGGATCATTGATCACTACAATAATCTGTAATATATAATAGGATATCGGTAAGTTGAGATATATTGATCCAGCTGACTCGCGGCGATCAATTCGTGAGTACATAAAAGTTGCGCGAGGTCGAGGTTGCGCCAAAATGCTTTGTGACCGGCTGAGTAATAAGGTGCAGCATATACATACATACATACTACTGGTACTACAATAATATGTTCCCCTAAAATATATGTTTCTTGTTGCTCAGGGTATAATATCAAGGTTTCACAGGTAAATGCTCGAGAACAAATCGTAGTCCGAGTACTGAGAGTATTGGAATACAGGCGGCAAAACTACTGCGAGTACTAGGAAGGCCCAAATACTGAGAGTAATGAGAGTGAGTGTTAGCAGTACCGAACCCCGAGAATACAGGATGTACCCGCAGTAGTAGTATCGAAACACGACATAAATACTTGGGGTGAAGGCAATATATGCGCACAGTACAGAACCTCGAGATACTGAGAGCATTCGCAGTCATGCATAATATTATATCGAAGTACTGGCAGACCGCTTTGAGTGCTCAAGTTGTCTCCAGCGAAAGTAGTTTGCTCCAACTCCCACTCGTGTGGGACTATCTGGGTGTGTTTTATTAGGTATGGCAGTTGGCGTGTGTACCAGCTCGTAGCTGGTGTATGTTTTGTGCCGAACGCTGGGCCTGAGACTTGTCGGCACGGCGCACAATTGTTGAAGTATACTTCATACTCGAAGTATACTGGGCATATTGAGGGTATTTCATTACTGCCAGTACTGAGTCTCGCAGAGGAAGCAGCAGTACGAACACTACCAATCGACGAAATACTGCTATAATAGACTAGTACTTACTGGTATACTTGTAGTACCCGCGGTACAGAACCCCGAGATACTTGAAGCACAACAGGCGGTATCCATGCCAGCAGCAGTAGCGAACCCCGCATTAGTGCGAGCCCGAAGCGAACCCCGCATTAGTGCGAGCCCGAAGAAAGTATACGCAGTAGTATCTACAGAACTTCAAAATACTGCGAGTACTCGCAGCATCTCGAGTACAAAAACCCCGAAATACTGCGAGTGTACGAAGTACCTACGGTAATAGCAGCAGTATTTTCTCGAACATACTTTGCGTTACTCCCAAGTATTCGGAGTAGCTGTGAAATGTTGAGGTATGAACGCACGCCACACGCAAGCGCGCCGCCCAAACTCTTTAATTTGGGCTAAAACACACACAGTAACATGTACTCTATCACATTATACGTTCAGAAAAGCAAGGTGTGGACGAATCTATTATTATTACTGTAGTACTCTGTTGTAGTTCTGGTACAAAAATAGTAAAAAGTGAAATTAAGAAAAAAAAAAAACGTGGATGGTGCGAGTCGAACCTCGGAAACGAAAATGTTATTCAGCAAGAAGTGCAGTTTAAACCTATACGCTAGAACAGCGCTCGTACAACTGGCATGTCGTGTTTTTTACGCAATCTAAAACACTTTGCACGATCTCCTACAGCAGTAGAGTAGCTTGTACAGGTACGACTGCATATTCAGCAGTACTGCTGTAAAATGCAACGCGAGGAACGTACGTGTACTGATCCCCTTTCAGCTGGCTCTAGGATCTATCGATCAGCAATGTAGGACACACTGCAATCAGAACTACTGCTGTATGTATGTACTGCTGTAAGTATAACACGAACGTTGCTGTACGAATGAGCCGCAGTACGATCATCCATACGCGCAAGGTGTGCTCACTGCTGCTGCTGGGGCAGCAGGGTTGGTTGTGGTGCTGTAGGAAGCTGGAGGTAAGCACGCTCTGTGCACTGCTGTGGGTATTGTTCTCTAGGCGGTGGTCCGTGCTCCGTGCAACAATCCAAAAAAAATGTATGTATGGGATATTTGTATACGTCATCCTGGGTACATACGGATAAAAAAAATATATGGCAGACGATGGAATGCGGACGACAGGCTCCGACAGACACAACCAACCACAGCAACACTGCGCATATGGGCGTGTCGAACACGCACGGCGTGTGGGCGGCAGCGTTGGAACGATGGGATATGTGCATGTTGTCTGTTGTGTTCCTGGTATATGCCTGAGCTGTGTGCTCACAGCTCTCATGAGAGCCGGGGGGAGAAAACAGAGAGCATGACAATGTACCGATATACGTACGTACAAAATAAGGCCTCTTTACCGAAACCAGGGAAATCGTCTTATCCACTCCCGCCGGAAAAAAAAAATTTAAGGCCTGCCACGCGCTTCAGAGTGCACGGATCGCGCCGAGACCTAGACCAATGTGTCCGGCAGGGCTTCCCGTGTCCGTGTACTTACTGTTTTGCCTAAAAGTGCTCGTGCGAAGAGAAAAGTTGGCAAAAGTACGAAAATTTGACAAATATACGTATACATATAGACCATTATCTATCAGTCGAACTCACAGCTGACGTCATCCCTTCTACTCGAGGGGTGCTCTTGGCGCTTACAACTGCTTCGCTGCACGCTTCGTTTCACATAAGGGCGAATGACGTAAGGGCAATAAATAGCCGAAAACATTTATTCTCACTTTCATGTTTTGTTGTTGTATCTTTCGAATTGGGTTGTTGTTATTCTTTTTCTCTGAGACGTGGGAGGGAGTTTTCCATTGTTCGGCATGAAACCGACGTCACTGACGGTTTTCCATGTTCATACCGACACCCTGTTACTCCGTGTAACAGCCTCTATTACTCCATGTAATAGTTCTCTCTATTACTCCATGTAATAGTCCTATTACTCCCTCCCTTGGGCCCCCTCGACTGGGGCCTACTGTGAGGTCTCGGACGACCGAGTACCCCAAATGGTCTTCGACCATTCCAACTCCTGACAGTATTCAGATTAACAGAATTTTGTTACTTCGTAGCAACTCCTTTCCTCCACCTTCGAAAGAAAAGGGGTGGGTGGGCGGGAGAAAAACTACGGAAATTCTGGTAGATTGACCTTCAATTTTTCAGGAAGGTTTTGCTCTTTATCACGTAGTTCACTGGTCAGCTGAGGTCGCGCGCTTCCCGTTTGAGATTGCTGTGCTTGTCGAACTGTGTGGGAATGATCTCGTGTGCGAACCCTCTTCTTGTTCACCAGGTATCTAAATATTGGACTCATGTCAATTACATCGTATTTTTTCCGACGTCCGCTTAAACTGCTCACGCTTAGTTTCGTTTCGGCTAGTCCCTGACCTCCTCAGGGATACACATAAAGTATGCGTTGGTTTTTCGCTCATCAATCATAGAATATTTCAACCTCTAAATTCGCAATTCGCCCGTTCACAACAAAACACGGATTGTTTCTCGATCTGTTCCAGAGTCTCCTCACAGGCCTTCCATTTGTCGTGTGTATCAGGTATCCTGGTATTTCCACCTCGAAATCCGGCATATTAATTTGAAGACGAAAAATATGTACTACTGCTGTGTGACCACAGAACTGGATGTCGACGGGTGGAAAGAACAAGACGACAAATAGACACGCACCTGATATATATTTTTTTCTTTTTCTGTTTTTCCAACAGCAAGTGTTTTCTGGTCGAAATTCGGCATAATTAATTTGAACACGAAAAATCTGCATCTGAAAATATTTGTCCAACAGAAGGCTTGTAGGATCTATCGGTCAGCAGTGTGTAGGACACACAGCAATCAGAACTACTGCTGTAAAGCATGTTTTGTACGAACGCTGCTGTACTAATTGTCGTACAGCAGTGTTTTACAGTAGTACGAACGATTTGTTTTTGTTGCACTCGAGTCGACGAATTTACGTATCGATCCGGGGATAATCGGTACCGAGCAAAAAATGCCGGGCACACATTGCGGAAGGTACGTGCATAGGGGGCCAATGTGCCGATGACAACAACAACGAACACTGGTACTACTGAGGGTACAGCGCGGATCTTCCACATGCGCATAGTACCCTGCCTGCTGCTGCTGTTGGCGCACTGTGCTGAGCACAGCCGGAACAGTGGCAATGTTGGATCACACACAGCAATAAGCAAAATAAGCAGGGAGAGAGGTAGGTGATGATGATGCTGGACCAGGTAGGTAGTGTGGTCGTGGCGTGGTCACAAGTGATCGATCGAAATATCCGATAAACCAACTTTGATAGCCGCAGTATGGTCATCCGTACGCGCAAGGTGTGCCCACTGCTGCTGCTGGGCAGCCGGGTTGTGGTGCTGTGGGAAGCTGGCGGTAAGCACGCTCTGTGCACTGCTCTGGGCATTGTTCTCTAGGCGGTGGTCCGTGCTGTCCGCGCAACAACCAAAAAAAAATGTACAGGGATATTCTACTTCATCCTGGGTACATACCGATAAAAAAATATATGGCAGACTATGGAATGCGGACGGCAGGCTCCGACAAACACAACCAACCACCGCAACACTGCGCATATGTGTGTGTCGAACACGCACGGCGTGTGGGCGGCAGCGTTGGAACGATGGGATCTGTGCATGTTGTCTGTTGTGTACCTGGTATATGCCTGAGCTGTGTGCACACAGGTCATGAGAGCCTGGGGGAGAAAACAGACAGCATGTACCGATACGTACGTACAAAATAAGGCCTCTCGTACCGAAACCAGGGAAATCGTCTTATCCACTCCCGCCGGAAAAAAAACTTTGGGCGCCTGCCACGCGCTTCAGAGTGCACGGATCGCGCCGAGACCTACACCAATGTGTCCGGCAGGGCTTCCCGTGTCCGTGTACTTACTGTTTCGCCTAAAAGTGCTCGTGCGAAGAGAAAAGTTGGCAAAAGTACGACAATAAAATCACACCCTGTACAAATACATTATTTGGTATTTGTTTGGCAGGCAAATACTTTCTTGAGAACCTGCGCAAATATTTCACACCCCGGACAGCTCATGAGCTAGCTCATCTGCCGTGTATAGCTCAAGCTTCGAAAACATGTGCAGATGAGCTACCGCCTATAGCTCAAGCCGGGGGAAACATGTGTAGCTCATGTAGCTCCTATAGCTCATCTTGGGGGCTGGTGAGCTAGCTCATGCAGCTCCTATAGCTCAGCCTGGGTAAATGTGTGTAGATGAGCTATCGCGTGTAGCTCAAGATTCGAAAACATGTGCAGATGAGCTACCGCCTATAGCTCAAGCGGAGGGAAACATGTGTAGCTCAGGTAGCTCCTATAGCTCATCTCGGGGGCAGATGAGCTAGCTCATGTAGCTCCTATAGCTCAGCCTTGGAAAATATGTGTAGATGAGCTATCTTCTATAGCTCAAGCCTTCAAAACATGTGCAAATGAGCTACCGCCTATAGCTCAAGCCTTCCAAACATGTGCAGATGAGCTACTGTCTATAGCTCAAGCCTTCAAAACATGTGCAGATGAGCTACCGTCTATAGCTCAAGCCTTCAAAACATGTGCAGATGAGCTACCGCCTATAGCTCAAGCCTTCATAACACGTGCAGATGAGCTACCGCCTATAGCTCAAGCAGGGAAAACACGGGCAGCTGAGCTATCGCCTATAGCTCACCCCAGGAGAACGTCATCATAGCTCATGCACACAGCTCATTGTAGCTCTCTCTCGGCCACACATGCGTGTAAGATAAGTAGGTAAAAAAGCCCACCCTCCAGGACAAGTACGTATGTATAGGGATAATATGGGTTGTACAGCTCACTATGCTTCAGCTTACTATGCTTATTTCATTTCAACGACGGTACGAGCGACAGCAGTCAAGATTAAGATGATTAGATATTGATGTAATTATTATCATATATTCACATACTTGCATTTGACTCATATATCAAAATAAAATGCACAGGATTTTATGGCTACTGCTATTAATAGTGGTGCGCTGCAACGCCAGCGAAAAACCAATCCGCCAATCCACCCACCCGCCACTCATTAACAAGGCTATAATTAATTACAGTATAATCTGAATCCCGTACATACCGTTCCTTATACACGACTTCCGTGGCTGGAGCCTACCACAAGGTGCAAAAGAAGAGACAGAGAGGAAGGAACAAAAAACCACCTACATTGCCGAAAAATCACGCAGACAAAACAGATGAAGTCCATTAACGAAAACAAAACGCAGAAGATCCACCGCTGCCCCCATTTATCCCCATGGTGTCTACGTCAAGCTTGAGCTTTCTCCTTCGTACTCGTCGAAGACATCCTCGTCCTTCTCCTCGCCCGCAGAAAGGGCCACCACCTCTGCCGATGGGTTAGTAAGCCTCCGAGGTATGGCCTGAAGCGCCTGCTCAGGTGACAGGGCGGGCACTTCGATGGGAATGTAGTCCTGGTTTCCGTTTAGGAACAGCACCATCTCCGCGTAGGCCGCGGAGAGGCTGCTCCTTGGGGTCTGGCTCCGAGCAATCTTGCTCGAATCGTACGCCATGGTCGTACACGATAGACCGGGTAGCTGTTTTGCCGGGTATGACACACCGCCTAAACCCGCTTGGTGCTGGTATGTCACGAAGGGCTGTCTCCTTCGCCTCCTGTTGGTGAGCGCAGCGCGAGAAGATGCACAGCACGCGTAAGAGCGCCGACCAAGCGAGGCATCTCGGATACACATCATGTACGTCGTATGATACTGCTGCATTATTTTCATTTGGAAAATAAAGGACACAACGTCACTGTGAAAGAAGCATAATAAATAAGATCAGCCCACGGTCATCGTTACTGCTGTACTCGTGCAAGTTCGGTTCACAAACACAAAAGACCTGCGCGAGCAATGAAACCCCGCGCAGCTACGAGTACAGCTCGCTACTTACATGTACATCACCTTGCGCCTACAGTAGTACAGTCCCCTACCCTTCGACCAGGAAATGAGAGGCATATAGATTGGATGATGCAGCTCAAACAGCAGCATCATGGTCTAGGTGGGCAAAATCATACGACCTCAGAAACGCGCACCTTGCTTTCGGATTGAGTTAGATCCTCATCCTTGTCCTCATCCACATGTATGACGTCGTCGGAGGGGTCTACATCCATCGATGGATCCCGTTGCTGCCCGCCGCCAGCCTGGTGTAAGGTCGAAGTGCCTCTGGAGCTTCCACCCCGGGTCGTGGGCATGCTAGGATGTTGCTGTGTGGTGCGTCGGTGTTGTGTTATGTTCTGTTCGAGCGCCTCTTGTGGTGTGCATAGGGTGACGGCTGACAGCTGCTGCTGTATATAGCTGTTGTAAAAAAACGACACTTCAAATCCTGTCGGGTGTCGACCTATCGTCAGTGTTTTCAGAACAAAAGCAGATCCGATCTCATATAATATCACATACTGTACCTGGTATGTACAAAAATACATACGGTTGTTGGTGTTTATATCGTTCTATTCTGCGTACTTGTATTGGTCACTTCTGCAGCTCAGGAGCTAGCTCATCTATCCCCTATAGCTCAAGCCTTGAAAACGTGTGCAGATGAGCTATCGCCTATAGCTCAAGCTTTGAAAGTATGTGCAGATGAGCTACCCCCTATAGCTCAAGCTTTGAAAACATATGCGGATGAGCTACCGCCCATAGCTCAAGCATCGAAAACATGTGCAGATGAGCTACCGCCTATAGCTCAAGCTTCGAAAACATGTGCAGATGAGCTACCGCCTATAGCTCAACTTTCGAAAACATGTGCAGATGAGCTACCGCCTATAGCTCAAGCCGAGGGAAACATGTGTAGCTCATGTAGCTCCTATAGCTCATGTCGGGAGTAGATGAGCTAGCTCATGTAGCTCCTATAGCTCACTCTGGACATATATGAGCAGATGAGCTATCCCCTATAGCTCAAACTTTGAAAACATGTGCAGATGAGTTACCCTCCTATAGCTCAAGCCAGGAAAACATGTGTAGCTCACGTAGCTCACGTAGCTCACCGGTGAGCTAGCTCCTTAAAGAGCTAGCTCGAGCTACCGTGAGCTGATCTGTCCGGGGTGTGAAATATTTGTCTGTAGGCAAATACTTTCTTGAAAAGCTGCGCAAATATTTGTCTGTAGGCAAATACTTTTTTGAGAACCTGCGCAAATATTTGTCTGGAGGCAAATACTTTTTTGAAAAGCTGCGCAAATATTTGCCTGCAGGCAAATACTCTCCTGAGAACCTGCGCAAATATTTGTCTGGAGGCAAATACTTTTTTGAAAAGCTGCGCAAATATTTGTCTGTAGGCAAATACTCTCCTGAGAACCTGCGCAAATATTTGTCTGTAGGCAAATACTTTTTTGAAAAGCTGCGCAAATATTTGCCTGCAGGCAAATACTCTCCTGAGAACCTGCGCAAATATTTGTCTGCAGGCAAATACTGGCCCTAGTCAAATACACGCAAATATTATTGTATTTGTCCTGACAACTATTTTGAAAAAAACAGCTGTTACTGCGGGGAGGGTAGGAGGGAGAGACTAGCCGTATGTCATGCGATGGGAGATTGGTATCGGAATACAGAAGCAAATCCCTTCAGCGTGCATCTGAAATATCTTTTGATCGGGGTGGAAAAAAATAAGAAAGATCAGCCAAACCAAAGCCAAACCGAGACAATTCTTCGCTACTGACAGCTGGCATTTTGACATGCACAGCCCGCGGTAGTTGCTCGTGTCGTGGTGGGGAGCTGATTTGGTTGTGTGCAGGACCACTGATATTTGCGGCTGCAAATACACCGGGCTCACTCAAATGCATACGTAATACGTATGTATGACCACATACATATCACATATGCATATGTACATACATACTCGTAGGCCGAAGAGGTCAATATCTCCGCATGCGCAAATATATTTGTCTGCAGGCAAATCCTTTTTTGAGAACCTGCGCAAATATTTGTCTGCAGGCAAATACTTTCTTGAGAACCTGCGCAAATATTTGTCTGCAGGCAAATACTTTTTTGAAAAGCTGCGCAAATATTTGTCTGCAGGCAAATACTTTTTTGAGAACTTGCGCAAATATTTGTCTGCAGGCAAATACTTTTTTGAGAACTTGCGCAAATATTTGTCTGCAGGCAAATACTTTTTTGAGAACCTGCGCAAATATTTGTCTGTAGGCAAATACTTTTTTGAAAAGCTGCGCAAATATTTGCCTGCAGGCAAATACTCTCCTGAGAACCTGCGCAAATATTTGTCTGCAGGCAAATACTGCCCCTAGACAAATACACGCAACTATTATTTGTATTTGGTATTTGTATTTGTCCAGGGTGTGGAAAATTTGACAAATATACGTACACATATACGGGTAGACTAGGTGAGGTGGAATTGGATTTTTGATCCTGCATGTAAAATAAGGCCAGATCTTATGCAATTTTTTTAAAAGTGATTATATGGCTGTTTACGGAGGCTTCGGGGTATCTGGTCCCGTTTCTGATCAGATTTTATCAAAATCACGTCTTATTATGGGGCCTGTTTGGTGGGAAAAATGTTCCTCCGAGATTTTATCACTCATGAATTTCCAGGAAGTGATTTTTTTTACAGCCTTTTCTGATCAACTCTGAAAGTGATGATAAAATTTGCTTTTGCACAAGACCTCGGAGGCATTGTACAATTTTGTATAGGTTACAGACAGGGCTCATGATGGGTCACGACGCTACATGCTTGGTTACTCTTGTACACAGCTGGGCTCCAGCACTTGTGCATCGGCCACTACGGAGAGAGAGGGCATCAATACCTTGGCCACCATTGCGTCCCTTGAGGCCGCCCAACTGCAGCTGCTCTAGGCAAAGCAACTTTGGAGACGAATAGGACGAGACTACAGCAGTATCGAAACAATCTAACGTTCTTTTCTGGCTACGACGGCCGCAAGCAGCTCATGCTCCGCGAGAGCGAGAGCTCGTTGCTGGTCCAGCGACCCCTTACGCAGCTCCCCAGGAGGTTCCACGTTCCGTTCCTTCCTTGGAGGAGCTGGTGGTGAAGGTTGATCGCCCAACCCGGCGTGAACGACTCGTTCGTGTCGTGGTCCACGTACGTAGAGTTCAAGGAAACTTCAAGATGTCGGTTCTGTTTTTTTTTTTTATTCTCCCATGAAATAAAACCAAAAACACCATAAGACGGCACATGGCGCACCGATCTGGTGTGGCTTTTTGCCGCAGGAAAATCCGACTTCCTGCCTTTTTCAATCACTCAAAAAATATTGCATAAGAACTGCCTGAACAAAAAAGCAATGCCCAACATACCCAGCGTGTCTCTGTCTACGAAAAACGTACCCACACCCGTGGTATAATAAAACTTGTCGCAACATCCCACCACAGATTATTGATAGTTGCACGAAAAGTTTACCACGAAACCAGTTAGTTTTTATCGATTGGCTGGAAGCTCGATCGCTCCACATTGACAAAACCGGGAGGGTGCCAATTGCAATGCAGAAGAGGTGGTTTTGAAAAGAGCCCGTTGAGAGCTTTCGTCAGACGAGTCGGTCACAGCTGTCGCAGCCCCTTGGTAGTGGAGTTATCGAGCTCTGAAAATCGCGGTCTCATACCACTGCTGTGTGTATGTGGTAATGTGAACCGACGCCATCATGTTGCGGGTCCCTTGGTGTTTGGAGTTGAGACCGCACTGTGGCCCACTGCTGCAAAAAAGGAGGGGAAGTGGTACCGGGGGATCCTGGAAGCAGCCGAACGGTTCATGGTGAGGTGGCACGAGGCTGAGGCTGAGCTGAGCAGGCAGCGCCGCGCATCCGCCGTGGGTGGTGTCCAAGGGAATGGGGGGAGGAGGGGCAACAAGAGGAGTAGCAGAAAACCCGACCAAGGGAATGCGGAGAGGGGGGGGAAGAGGAGTAGCAGGGAAACTGCAGTGGACGAAAGTAGGAAGGAGATGGCAGATAGGGTAGCCAGGTACCGGGCAGACTAAGAAGTAGAACATGCCTATACTACTCGTACCACCAACTGGTGCAGCTGGTTCGAACGTGGTCTTCCTTTGTCTTCCTGTTGTTTTTGTTTACTTTTATGTCATTTTATTGTCTTCTTTGCGGTGACCCTATGTGATTTTCATTTCTCTTCCTTTCTCCGATTGATAAGCCTTATTGAAGGAGTCGTGTGGCGTGGGTGGATGACGAGCCTGCTCTGCTTGTTTCGTACTGTCTGACGCCGAGGGGCCGGGCATAGTTGACGAACGCTGGACGATGATGGCAGACAGGGTAGCAAGGTACCAGGCGGGCCAGCAGGGAGACCCTGGCTGTGCTACTCGTACCATAAACTGCTGCCGCTACCTGGAGCATGCGTTGTGCTTTGTTTGGTTTGACTGTTATTTTTACCTTGGTTCTTAGTCTTACTCTGTTGACGACTAGTGGTGTTTTCTTCTTTTTTTTTTTTTTTTCCAGCTCGTTCTTTTCAAGTGTCTGCCACGTCCCCTACGTGGGGGTACGATGGTTTGCTGCTATACTGAAGTATATACATATACCAGGTATATTTTAGTTTCTTTTTTTGTTTCTTTTCTCTTTCGAATTGTCTTTGTTTTTGTTTTTGTTTTTTCTCTTTGTTTCGTTTTTGTTTCTCTAGGTCACGGATGTGTATGTCGTGCCTGTCGTACGCAGTATGATGACATGGCATTACATACGTGGCAACGTAGTATCTCTGTGGCGTAGCTTTGTGACCACATAACTTGTATCTCTCTAGGTTTGAAGAATCGGCACGGACACTGGTTGTGCTGGATGTCGACGCGTAGAAATAACGGTTTAATGTGAAGAAAACAACAACAGATGCGGAGATGTTTTTTCTTCTTAACCCCGACGCCAAGGAGTTCATCCCTCAGGCGGGACGGGTACATCACCACAGCAGAGAGTGCTACACGGGCAGTCGGGGGAGTGGAGAGTAGGCTGGCCACAGCGTGGGTATGCATGCACGACAGGAAGGATGGGAGTGTCGGCGTTGGCTGGGACGGCTGCACCCAGCCAACGGAAACCAAGGCGCGTACCGGGCTACGAAACGGAGAGCCACTTTCGCCATAGAGAAGTCTCTAGGTCATGAAATGTGTATGTCGTGCCTGTCGTACACAGTATGATGACACGGCATTGCATTGCATACATGGCAACGTAGTATCTCTGTGGCGTAGCTTTGTGACCACAGAACTTGTATCTCTCTAGGATTGAATAATCGGCACGGACACTGGTTGTGCTGGATGTCGACGGGTAGAAAGAATGGTTTAATTTCAGAAATTTGCCTCAAAAATTTACCTCTCGGGAGAATTTTTAGACAAGTACGTAATAAAAGTTGGAAAAAAAAAAAAAAAAAACGCAAACACTCCAATGTGAAGAAAACAACAACATACGCTCTCACACTCATGAAGACATTATACGTATATGTATATGTACTGTTTTTCATATATCAAGAGCAGAAGAGGCCAAGAACATCAAGAACATGTACGATATTATTACTAGTAATTGGTGGTAATGAGGCATATATAATAGTGAGATTCACCAAAAACACACGTACTTACGTGTACAAACACGTCAAGACCCTGCTGCAACATTTACAGGGAGTATTCAAAATTTCCAGTGTGTCTTGGTGTGCATGTCACGTGTGAACTGCTGTAAACCAACTTTCGACTGTCTTGTGTACCCCGGCCCTCACGTGTCGATCTGCTGTTTCAGTGCGCGAAATGGTACTGGCCGAAATCAATTGGAAATCGAACCAGCTGTAAGTATTATCGTCTCGTCGACCCTGGTGGCATCCAGGGGAGTCTCTGGCCAGTAGTCAATCGCGAGAGAAATAATGGAAAACGCGCGCGGTTCACGCAGCTTGCAAAGTTGAGTATCGACCGATCTGCCGATCGGTTGAACTCACAGTTGACGTGCTTTCTTAGTTTTTTATAAAATATACTGCTGCTGTAGATGTCGCTATTATTAAAAATAGAAATTCGCGCACCAAGATATTGGTAACTGCTGTCATCTACTTGTGTGCGCTGGTAGGTTCGGAAATTGATTCGATTTAATACCATTACTTTGTCCTACAGTTTAGTAACTCCACTTTGAATAAAATGTGGATTAAACTAAAACCACCTTACTTAAAAAGAAGGAAAAATTGAACATGTTTTCCCTTTTTTCCCACAGCGGCGGTACGAGGATATTTTCGGCTGTTTTTTTAAAGCAATATTGTTGAAAGAAAACTTTTGAAGTTCGCGTTACCATTGGCATAGGTCATACCCTTAAAGTTCTAAGCTTTCCGTTTCTCAACTCCAGTTTGTTCGTCCTATACTGAAACCAAGTAAGTAATATAGTTATTTTTTTTCGGATGCTGATCTTATTTTTCATGTTTTTTTTTGTTCGGAAATAAATTCGATTTATTCCCCTGCTTACGTTGTCTTATATTAACTGCACTTTCAAAAATAATCTGGATACTATTAATAAGAATAAAACCGCCTTGACAAGAAAATTATCAGCTTCACGTTTCTTAACTCGAGGTTTTTGTCCCGTAGTGACATGAAGTATTAATAAGTCAGATTCATATTTTTCGGAGCCCGGCCAACAATCTATTGTGGGTGGCGATGGCTATTATTGGACACAACCGCGCGCACCAATTGTTGGCGGCAATAGAAGCTTCGACGGTCGTCAAGAATGGCCATCGACATGCATCATTCCACGGTATACAATAGGTTTAGACAATAGTCTACTGCGAAAACACGCCCAACAGTCTATTGTGGGCGACGATGGCTATTGATGGATACAATTGCATGTATACTGTTGGCGGCAATAGCCAGCGATAGGCAAACGTTTTTAGTCTATATTGCTCAAACAATATCTATCGCGGTTGCTTCCCCAACATCTATTGTTCAGGGCAATGGCCATCTATGGACAAACTTCCGACTCCATTGTTAGGGCAAAGGCATAGTGTCTCCATTGCCGGAAGTATGTTGTTCCCTGACAATATATATCGATAGACAGCGTTGCCAGTCTGTTGTCGTTATCAACATCTATCGATAGACAGCGTTGCCAGTCCATTGTGGTTAACAGCGTCTATCGATAGACAGTGATGCCACTCTATTGTGGTTCACAATGTCTATCGTTAGCCAGCGTTGCCAGTCTATTGTCGTCAACAATATCCATTGACACACGCTTTTTCGGGGCTACTGCTGTAGCGGCAATGTTCTATTTCCTTTCTATTGTCCAGGGTATATGCACATCTTACCTCATCTATCTTGTCCGTACAGAGTGTAACCGATTAGGAATCACTGTTAATAACACAGAGTACCAACCACAACAACACAACCGACAATGCAACACACTTAACCCCCATGACGCCCACTGCCTTGTTGAGACACACAACGTTGCAGCCCTCCTTCACGCTATGCCATGCACCGACATTGCTGCTCATCACGATACACCATGCACTCATTCCATACTGGTAGTGATCTCAAGATGAAAATATGAACATTGCTGCGGCACAAAATATTGCGTTGCTTAGTAGATCAGAGTGCATTGTAGGTGTGGAAATAGGCGGGTGATGGTGTCCATCGATAGACATTGTCCACCACAGTCGATTCTCAACAGTGTCCATCGATAGCAATTGCTAGCCACAATAGATTAGAAATGTATCTATCGATAGCCATTGCTGGTCACAATAGATTCAGAAACATATCTATCGATAGACATTGCCGGTCACAACAGATTAAGAAATGCATCTATCGACAGCCATTGCCGGCCACAATAGACCAAGAAATGTGTTCATCGATAGCCACTGTGGATCGCAGTAGATTCTGCAAGCTATCCGTCTATAGCCATTGTCGGTGACAATAGCTTTCAACCCAGGTACTTCAGCACGCTCCTGCCTGAACAATATGTTGGGGACGTAACTATTGATAGACATTGCCGACGACAATGGGTCGAGGAACGTGCCAATCGACAGCCTTTGCCGAGGACAATAGACCCGTCCATTGCACCAAATTGTATTGCTATTGCGGGGGCCATTGTCTATTGTCCAGGGTGTCCAACCAGGTCGCGATTTCGCGCCGAGTACATAGGTATAAACTAGCCCTGAGGGACCGCCAGGCCGCTAGGGGAAGGTAGGAAGAAGCCGGAGGAATGCGGCCAATGACCTGGGGATGGAACGTTGATGAGGAACAGGATATACTATACCGGTAGCTAAAATGAAATGATGTGGGGAATAGAAATTGGGAAACGGCCGGCAGAGGAGCGCATGAGGGATACTACTGATTTACGGAAGGATATTCGGTTTATATCGGAACGGCATCTGCGCTGTATTGTCGGAAGGCAAGCATAATAATAGGTAATCGATAGGTCCCTATTCCAATAATAAGACGGCTATTGTTGCTTGCGATAGGTATCGATTGGCACTTTTTGAAGCCCATCGTGGCCAACAATTAGTATCGATTGGCATTTTCACTCATATGCTGTTCGGCCAATAGCCTGTTGTACCTATATCCATCTTGACACATTGGTCGAAGAAATAGGTATCGATCGACAAAACCACACACACTTACCCTAACAAGAACAACAGGCTACTGTATTGCACAAAATTATCTGAACATACATGTGAGGGGAGGACTCCCAGGTTCGACTCGACATCTATGGCACTTCCCTTTGTTAGAGGTAGCGTGTAGGACACGCCAAGGTTTGGTATAGGATCGGTACGGACGATCCCACGAAACGACCATCAACGATGATGGAGAGGAACAGAGTGTGTGAGGCACGGGCCTTGCATTCCAATCTGCAGTGATTACTTTCACGGGACAATGTCACTGCTGACGACAACAAATAGTCCAGGAATATGGGTGACCACAGTCGTACAATAAGATATACGGATATCCACGACCTCGGCGAATGGTGGGACCTCGTCGGGACAATACCCATGCGACGGTCTAGTCGAGAACCTGGAACCCACATCGCCCCCCAATGTTTGAACGCGTAGCACGAATACTGGAGAACCCAGTACCGCTTTGGTTGTCCACTTCCACGAAAAAATGCTTGATATTAATTTTATAAATTTATGAAATACGATATAAATTGAAATAGCCGAAATGGTGGGGGGGGGGGCTGCCCTGGCTCCGTCCCCCCCCTGCGTGCGTACGCCTTCCTTCACTCTATATAAAATAGCCGGAGGGAAGAGAGAAAAGGGGGGGGGGGGGTCGCCCCGTCCCTTTTGGCTTCCTTACGCTTCCCCCCCAAAAAACAACTAGACGACTCCCTGACGTCCCTTGCCTGTGGTTCTATTCAGCTCGTGCAGGACCTTGCACGTTAGCAATCTATCCTGGATACTCGCTGCACCGACGACCCCGCTTCACACCGCTCTACCGCTGCTTGCTCGCATCTGAACTGCGTAGGTCTTTCCTCATCAATCATCCGGAACTTCCAGTATTTCCATTCTTACCCCGTACCAAACATCCCTTCTTGTTATATGGGAAACCCTCCGAAATAGCCTCGTTCCTTCACTGATTTATATTTCTACCCGTTACCCCCCAACGTGACAGGTTGGTGGCTTTCTACCATTCAAGGCATTGTACAGCAGTAGTTGACGTATAGGCTTCGCACTTGTTGATCTGGTCATGTCACCCTTTGCGTAGTAAAAACCGCGGGCTTGTACGATCATGATTTGACTTACTAGTGTGTCAGTCATTTACTACGAAATATCAACTGGTAGTGGAATGTGTCAAGTGTCCTCCGCATGCACGCTTGCATGGTTCAGGATTACACACAACGAAAACGAAACCTTTTGTAACTTGTAACGCACGATGGCATACGAAACAACGTGTAACGAACGATGAGATACAAACTCATGTATCAGGTATACGCTGGTATACGAAACCATCTATAACGAGTGAGTTATGGTATACAAAACCATGAATACTATGGTGTACGGAACCATGTATATACGTAATGGTATGGTATACAAAACCATGTACGTCTACTCTTACGGTATACAGAACCATGTATTTTTTTATTTTTTTTTATTTTTTGATCATCACTTCTACTTTCCAGCCCACTCGTGGGAGGTTTTTCCCTCGACGATCTTCTGGACAAGCCGTGGTCACAGGTAGGTGTCGTCCCTTCTCCCCCCCCCGGTACGTACGTGCCTTATTTTTTTGTCGCGCATAGGGTCCAGCATTCCCACTGCTCGTCGATTTTCATCTAATGTAGCTAACTCACGCTCCCGCGCTTTCCTCTTATCAATTTTTATTGCAAGAAAAAGTCCCTAGGAGCATGCACTCGGTGATACTTGAACCCACGAAATTGATCTTGATGGACACGCGGACCACCTACCGAGCCACCGGGGACGTATACATATTGATGAATACACGAAATCATTGACTATATTTATGGTTCACGAACCGTGTCTGTATTCTATGGTATACGGAACCATGTGTGTATACATGATGATGGTGTGTATACGGTTCTATACTATGGTATACGCAACCATGTTATATTACGAGTGATCGATGGTATACAAAACCATGGTGTACAAAACATTGTATCACTATCATAACAATGGTATACAAAACCATTAATACCGAACAATGGTATAGTGCCTTTAATGCGATTCCAAACCATTCATACCGAACAATGGTATCTGCCTTTGACAATATTCAGAGCTTTTCTCGGCGTTGTACAGCTACAGCAGTAGTGTGGTATATGATACGATTGCTTCCAAGCTTTGGTAGACACAAACTGAAGAGAAATAATGCGCTGAATGACGACTTCGTCTAAAGGGATGTGCATGCAGAGTGCGCAACGGACGATACGAACGATTTGGTTAATCAACCCTTTTCAAAACGACAAAAAATCTGGATATATGTCTTGACGACGGTGTGGATGTAACAACAATAACAATCAATGCAGTATAATGGACTGCACGTGCATGGTGAACGATACGACGACGACATGTCTCCTCGGTCGAAAAAGGCATCATCGACTACACAAGCAAGAACATGCCTGCGATTCAGATGGATTCGAAACCCATTGTGATTTCACGCGCAGGTTCGTGTCCTGCCGTCGACGCCAAATGTGGAGAGGACCCCCAGGTTCGACTCGACATCTATGGCACTTCCCTTTCTTAGAGGGTAGCGTGTAGGACACGCCAGGTTTTGGTATAGGATCGGTACGGACGATCCCACGAAACGACCATCAACGATGATGGAGAGGGAAAGTGTGTGTGCGGCACGGGTCTTGCATTCCAATCTGTAGTGATTGCTTGTCACGGGACAAAGTCACTGCTGACGACAACAAATAGTCCAGGAATATGGGTGACCACAGCAGTCGTACAATAAGATATACGGATGTCCACGACCGACGGTCTAGTCGAGAAGCTGGAACCCACACATGGAGTAGGTTTAGCAATCTGGGAGAAGGGATCTTTAGGGATGTTTTTTACAATAAAAATTGCGTAGCGCGGTCTGCACTTCGGTTCGCGATAGGAGGTTTTGGCAACTTTTGGGATTTTTTGGCTTGCCAAAATAGCAAGTTTTTCAGAGTTTTTCGCTATTTTGTTCGGTCTAGAAACGACCCTTAGACCAATTATTATTTTACTGGAAATAATCAGCTGACCCGACCCGACCCGCGAGATTTTTAAAGCCTCTTGACCCGACCCGACCCGACGCGCGAGATTTAAAAAGTTGTTGACCCGACCCGACCCGACCCGTGAGAATTGAAAATATCCTGACCCAACCCGACCCGACCCGCGAGATTTCAAAACCTCCTGACCCGACCTGACCCGACCCGCCACCTTCGGATTGACCCGTGAGACACGGGTTTCATGCGGGTCGGGTCACCTTGACCTGCGAGACTATTTATCTTGACCCGCAGGTCCGGCCTGCGGATCCAGCCCGTGGGTCGACACTTCAAAAACAATTTAATATTCATTTTTGTGCCAATAAGCGATATGTGATCTGGCTGTACCATGGTAGTGGGTATTAATGTATGCGGGCATGCGTATATGGATTTGGCAGTGTTTTAATTTTTGTATAAGATAACAAAGGAGTATTATTGAGTATTTGTACGAGAAAAGCCTTTGGGTAAGAGAGCGGGAAGTGTTTTGAGTGTCGGATCCGCGGGCCGGATGCGCGAGTCTGACCCGCGGGCCAGCAGAAAAGAACTCGCGGGTCACGCTGGCCCGACCCGTGAGCTTTCATCACCTCTTGACCCGACCCGACCCGTGAGATTAAAAAAACTCTTGACCCGACCCGACCCGACCCGACCCGTGAGAGTTGAAACTCTTAACCCGACCCGACCCGACCCGTGAGATTTTGAACACTTCCTGACCCGACCCGACCCGACCCGTGACATTTTGAACACCCTGTGACCCGACGCGCGGGTCGGGTCATGACCCGCGAAAAGCCCTGGAAATAATTACCCAGAAATTGACGCTAGGGGTTCTCCTATTTGTGCGACTCTTGCCTGTCGACCGAACTCAACCATTTATTCCCACATTTCCACCCACCAGGAAAAAAACGCATGCGAATCAAAGGACTCCGTGGTCACTCACGAAGGTGCTGGGGCGCTCGGAATATTCGGACACCCATGAAAAAACAACATTCGGCTGGGAAGCACGACGCTTCCCACTTCCTAAAAATACACGAGACGAAGAAGGCGCGTACAAAATGAAATCAATATGCAAACTAAACTAAAGTGGCCGCGGGTATCCACTCAACTACAGCATAGAGTTCCCTCCGTCCCCACAACTACCCAATTCGTGGCTATACTGACTACATACAGCGGTTGCTGTCTGGAGTGCTGCCTGCACCGTACGAAACGCACGGTAGTCGTGAACACAGAGAGGAACACGCCTGCTGTCTGGGGTGCTGTCAGAGTGACAACTCGCGGACATGCAGTGAGAAAAGAGCGATCGAACCAAAAACATCATACAAGTATCTACGATCGCCATGTATGTCTTCCCGGAATGTCTGACAAAAGATGCAGTACAGCGATGATACCACGCCCCTAATAATTGCGAGGGTCATTCCCCATGAAGGGTGCACAACTCGCCAACACTACAATGATCGGTGACGTAAATAATAGGTACATACTACTGCCTCGTAAAAGAAATCAGAAAAAACGATGACTGCTGCCCTCGTGATGGTGTGCGCGCCGGTCGTCGTGGGTCTCCGTGTGCCGTCCTGCTGCCGTTCTCCATGGCCGCCTCATCGGAACCCAATCGGTCCGCTCCTTCGCACGTGTTACGTATATTATTACTATACTATTGCTACTACTACGGGGGTCCACAGTTAACGGGACCAAATTTTGTTAGTAAAAATAGTTAAATACATAGGTTTTTATGTATACCATAGGTCCTATTAACTAGGGACCCCCATAATATTAATACTATGTTTTGTGCATAAAGATATAAAGATGGACCACCGACCGGAACCCGAACCCGAACCCTACCCGGGTGACCAGCGGTTAGATGTTGTGCTTGATACAACTCTATCAATAGGTTGATTGAGCCGGCTTGGATGCTGTGTCTGGCAAGGTTGACTCGGCCACGTACAGCAGTAGTAATATCAATAGTATTTATAGTATAAATAAATGGGTGATACACTATTTTAATACTATTTTAATACCGCGCACTCATGCAACTCAACCACGATATGATACTCATATGATACGTATGATACGGCGGTACTGAACCTTACACAGCAATGCTGTCAGGAGACAGCACTTTCACCCCTTGACAGACAACAACTTTGCCTTGACATGCCTCGACTGACGCCAAAGTACCATTAGTACTAATATTAATAGGTTTTAGTCTTGAACACTCGGCCCTTACACCCTTGACAGCATTCCGTGACATGTCTCCAGACATTCTTACAGAGTAGTACAATACGTATGACATCTATTCCGAAATCCGAAATTTGACATGAACGCAAGGTCTTTCGCCGCCGACGTAAACCTTACCCACCGCTCGCCTCCACGCTTACAACATACGTACCCCTGGGTAATGATATAGCTTGTATTATACGAGTATATGTATATGCGTAACTTATACCTGATACCTGGTAGATTTTACATAATAATGCGTTTCAGCCGGCCTCCAGCGTCCCGGGTGGGTTGGTAGAGGTGGCCCGCGTGCGCGCGTAAGTTTTAATATTAGTTTGCCGGGTTCGAGTCTCACCGAGTGCGCACGTTTTCTTGCATCAAAATTGATTAGCAGAAAACGCGAGAGCGTGAGTTGGCGACATTCGATGAAAATCGACGAGCAGTGAGAATGCTGAATCCTAATATATATATATTTTTTTTTCAATCATCACTTTTACTTTTCAGCCTAACTCGTAGGAGGTTTTACCCTCAGCGATCTTCTGGACAAGCCGTGGTCACAGGTGTCGTCCCTTCCCCCCCCCGGTACGTGCCTTTATGTTTTGTCGCGCATAGCGTTCAGCATTCCCCCTGTTCGTCGATTTTCATCGAATGTAGCTAACTCACGCTCTCGCGCTTTCCGCTAATCAATTTTTATGCAAGAAAAAGTCCCTACGAGCATGCACTCGGTGAGACTTGAACCCACGAAATTGATCTTGATAGGCTCGCGGACCACCTATTACGGGGGAACATAGTAAACAGGACCTACCGTATACACAATAGCTCATATATTTCCCTATTTTTGCTATAAAAATTTGGTCCTATTTACTATGGTCCCCCGTAATACCAAGCCACCGGGGACGCCGGTGCGAGATGAAAATGAAGGCACGTGCTCGTACCGGGGGCGAGAAGGGACGACAGCTGTGACCACTGCGTGTCCAGAAGATCGCCGAGGGTAAAGCCTCCTTTTCGGACTGCAGTCCCGTTTTGGGGATATACTATTACGGGAGTCCATAGTTAATGGGACCTATGGTATACATACATAAAAACCTATATATTCACCTATTTTTACTAACAATATTTGGTCCTATTTACTATGGTCCCCCGTAATACTTAGAAATTGATTGCTTTGTCCTAAAACGGGACTGAATTTCTAGAGGGGTTAAGCTGGAAAGTACAAGCAAGTGATGATAAAAATATATATGTTAAAACGTCATGCACTGATCCTGCTGTATGCCTGCTAGGCAGCATACCAGGTAGGGTATTGACTCGCTTGGATTTCGATACGTGAGAGAGCGAAGCGAGCCCAATTACCCCCTCCCCCGACTGGCGAGATGGGCCATTTTTTTTTAATTCTTGTTGCCAATCCCATTTCTTATCCTTCGCCCTTCTTTCCTCTCTCGATCCCATAACGGTTCTTGCCTTGCATTTTTATCGCGACAAGACGTCAGCCCTTTCTTCCCGCGTCGACTCGCATCAAATTGCGACCCCCCTCATGCATTGTCTACTCTGCTTGGTGCATAACAAAGGAATATATCTGATGCTGTGTCGTAGGTTTGTGAGCACAAAGCTGGTCATGTAGGATTGAAGAATCGGCACGGACACTGGTTGTCCCGGATGTCCACGAGCAGAAAGAAGAAAGAACGGTTTATTAGTGTGAAGAACACACACACAAGCTATTGACAACAGGCGCTCTCAGCAGTTTTTTCCGTTTTGTAGCTCCGTTTACAAATAAACTTTTTTTTTTTAATTGTCCGTTGACCCGGGCAGCATCCAGGGGAGCCACTAGCCTATATCTTTTTGGCAAGTAATTCCATAAAAGAATACGCGCGTTCGGCTTATTGTAACACTTGTAAAATTCGGTAAGAATGGAATATAGACGAGACGTATTGCGCAGCTTGCAAAGTTGAGTATCAACTATTAATACTTAATCAGTTTAACTCACAGCTGACGTATCTCATAAATTTATAAAATAAACTCAAAAGTTCGACCCATCTGGGATTCGAACTTCAGCCATCAACCCGTAGCAGTACTCGAGGGTACCACTATAAATACCCTATCAAACAGACGCAATCAATTTAACAGACGACGGCGAAACACAATGTAGACGGCCAAGCACGTCCCGACAGAGCAGCATTTTTATAGTACGATCGTATTAATAGCAGTGAACCACAACACAATCGAAACATTTTTTTTCGATCCCGCCGTTGGTTGACGCTCACGATTAAATCGGGTAAATACACAATTCGATGCGAGTCGACAAGGAAAGACAGGGCCGAAGTCTTCTCGCGATAAAAAATGCCTGCCAAGGCAAGAACCGCAGCAGTAGGGAGGAGAGAGAAAAGAAGGGCGAGGATCCTAAATGGGACGGAAAAAAAAAAAATACACACACACATTTATAGCACGTATCACACTGGCCCTCCGCGTCGTCGTCGGGTAAATACATCATGGTGGCCGCGGTAAAATAGAATCGTCGCAGTATTACCCTACCTGCCGGGTTCATTGCGGTACAACAAAAAACAAAACGAGGCTTGCAACTTGCAAAGTTGAAGCTCAGAAGTATCGACTACCAGGTATTGTTTAGTGGATGAGTCAGTCAGACACACAGCTTATTATTAATAATTGGCGTATTTACCATCTCTCCTCTGTTCTAATACGTTAATACAATACAAAGGCCTTCGTCGAGAGGCCTTTCAAAGGGCCTCCGACGAAGCTAAGGCCCGCAGGCAACCTTAAGAAACGGCTAAGGGCCGCAGCCAGTGAACTGCAAACGGCAATTAACGACGCAAACGGCAGTTTACGATGCCAAGGGCCCGATCAGGATGAAATGGTACAAACTACAACAGCTGTACGAAGAAGTCCTGTTTAAAATATTATCGGTCCCTGACGCATTGGATGTTAATACAATAAATATGTATCATTACGCGCGAATGAATGCGTTTTTGATTGTTAAGAAGGCGTCTCGAAGACGGGGACCCCTCTCGAGTGGCCTGACGCCTTCTCCTCCGCCGTGACGCTCACAAATTTTCCATGACCTACACAAGTTGACGACATTTTCAAACCTCCTCCTGAGTGAACTCCTATTACGGGGGACCATAGTAAATAGGACCAAATATTGTTGGTAAAAATAGATAAATATATAGGCTATAGTGTGTACCGTAGGTCCTATTTACTATAGACCCCCGTAATAGTTGAGTTATACCTGGTACTGTCTTTGAATAACCCTACTATTGCGGGGGACGGTAGTAAATAGGACCAAATATTGTCAGTAAAAATAGGGCAATATGTAGGTTTTTGTGTGTATCGTAGGTCCTACCATATTTACTATGGTCCGCCGTAATACTGTAGTTACAACCTCTGTGGGTCACTGGTTCGCAATGTCCTGAGCCAGTGGGGGGCACTATTACTATTACGGAGGGCCATTGTTAGTAGGACCAAAATATTCTTAGTAAAATTAGGGAAATATATAGGGTTTTGCGTGCACCGTAGGTTCTATTTACTATGGTCCCCCGTAATAGGTGCTCCGCGCTTGCCCTCGGTACGTATAAGGCTAGATTCACCTTCGAGAAGCGATATGTCATAAAGGCTTAGGTTGGGTAGGCGATTGGTGACCTGTTTGTTACGAGTGGCCCGACAAACTACGACCGAAACAAATGGCGTCGTCGGCAGCACATGGGTCGTTCGGCGTGAAGTTCGAAATCTCACGTCCGCCATGAAAAAAGGCTTTTTAACCCTTTTAGAACCGCAGTCCCGTTTTGCCGGCAAACTACTTAGAATTTGAGTGGTTTGTCCCCCAATCGGGACTGCAGTTCTAAAACAAAAGGGGTAAGGAAGAGTGAATTTCCTCGTGTCAAGAATCTTATTGAACACTCTTCCTGGGTCCCCAGAAATGGTTGAGATTTTCGGACCATTAATAGGCACGTAGGGCCTCATACCAAGACCAAGAACCTCGTTGTTCCGGAGGGGGAGAGAGAGTTGTAAGGCTTAGATTGTGTAGGCGATTGGTTATAACCTTTTACCAGTAGCCTAACGGACTATTAATAGGACTTTAACACGGTACCTTTGCATCACTTACCCTGCCTATCGTACATATCATGTATCTATCGTGTGTATCAACACGCAAGACAAGATAACACTCCACCTGGGGTCGCTTTTCCGGGCCGGCTTTGCTCAAAACAAGGGGGATACACGCAAAACAAGAGCGCTTTGGGAAAGATCTACCAGAGATCTTTTTCTTCTTTTTTTTTTTTTCCCCATCCCACTTATTATCTTCGCCCTTCTTCTCTCTCTCTTTCCTAGTCGTGACGCAGATCCAGGGTCACACAGCAGGCTCTTCTCCCTCCCTCCCATTACCGTTCTTGCCTTGGCAGGCGTTTTTATCGCCACAAGACTTCATTAAGGCCCTTCCCTCGTCGACTCGCATCGAGTTATATATGTAATGAGTTATATACTGGTATATATATAATTTATAGACACATCGCTCGAGTTTTGGTCTCTCCTGGTTGTCGTGGAAAATTGGCCTGGGAATTCGTATTGCACGTACGAAGCGGTGTGTTGTTCTGCGTGTTAAACGGGCAGGCTGGGTTCAATAGCGGTGCGTCAGACACAACGCATTACTCCTGGTGCGCGGATTTCGTAGTACGGCGTACCTGCAGCCTCGTCTGGGTGCGGTGTGTCCGGAGGCAGATCGGCACCGTCGCGGAAAGCTGATAGGTGCCGCCTGGACAGAGGAAGCGCTCACTGAGGGGCTCAGCTGGGTTCGGCAATAAGTAGGGAGTGGAGGCCGATCGTCGACGAGAGGAGAATGGGCTTGGTTGACCTCTTGCCGAATAAGCTTGTTTTTTACACGACCAGGACGAGGGAGGCGCTTCGTTGGAAACATTTTTTTGCTGTGCTCGCGAGAAGAGAAGGGGACACATGGGGAAGGGGCGGCGGCAGAGCGTGCGGGGCGCCGTAGAGCATCGAGTAGGGCCTACCTGAGACTGAAGTACACCCGGAGCAACACCAGCCAGCGCCAGGATGACGTCGACCCCCGCACGAGAGCGTGGGCTCTCCGCGTTGGCGTTCACTTATTATTTCCCGATATTTTCAGCCCTCGTGCCGGTGCTTGTTGCTGGCCTTGCTCGTCATGCGCATGACTGTCATGCTGGCATGTAGGCGGTCGCGGATGTCATGCGCGAACATGCTTTTGCGCCACGAGCGTGGCGTGTTCGAGCCGTTGTAGGAGGGGGGGGAGCGCCGTGGTGCGAAGACGGCGACCGACTCCTCTCTTCTACACACGCAGGCGTCAATACCTCGCCCCCCCCCCCCCCCCCCCCCCCCACCCGCCTCCTTCATTATTTTCGTTGTCTTGCCCGCGCTCTTCGGAAAACGAAAAGGCTTTGGCATGCCTATACGAACATACGGCTGGGGAGGAAATATGGTGCCATTCAATCGATCTAGAACCGCCTGGCAGCGCGCGCGTTCGATTGCGTTGCTTCTGAAACTGAGCAGACGGCCAAAGGAGACACACTCAACGATATTGGCCCTGAAGCGTTTATATCATGTTTTCACAAAAAATAAATAAATAGAAACACGAATATTTTACCTAAAACCCAAACAAACATTTAAGTAGCTACTTCACCCCCCCCTCCCCCTTTATTCCCGTAATAATCATACTATAACACAGTTTGATTGTGGGCTCTACATGTTTGCGCTGTTTGCCGAGAGAAGACTGTACTTTTCTGACGCAGCAGCGAGCTAGCTCGCTGTGTCACGTCGAGTCCAGTTAGGACGCATTCTTGACCAAAATTCCCCTTTCTGCCGTCCCGTGCTGTGCGTCCTTTTCTGATCAACGTCCGCTGTGCGCAACGAAACGCGCACACTGTTTACTTCGTGCAGGACGAGGAGGCGATTCGAGAAATACTGAGGAAATCGGGGTTCCGAATTCGTTTCCGCTCGGTGGTGGCGACGCCTTCGCGTGTCTGTGAACTCCTCAACGATGGCTGTCAGATTATCCACTACGTCGGTCACGGGGACGAGGATTTCCTTTCGTTCGAGTCTGACAACGATCGGCGTTGCGGAATCATGGAACCGCTCAAGGTACCGCCGCCGCCTTTTTTTGTCAATTTGATGTTGCTGATGTCAGGCTTGTTGCGAGTTCGTTTTAGCACGTCACGTTTTATTTGTGCAAATGTGGCGAGCTTGACCCTTTTGAGTAGTGCACTGCACAGAAACCGAAATATGACACTAATTCCTAGTGTTTTTTCCTCACAACGAAAGTGCAGTCCTGAAGGGGTTCAGCTCTAATTTTGCCCGTCCGTCGAGCAGTAGAGGAAAACAAGAAGAAAAAAGTTGGTGTAGTGGAGGCGTTTTGCCTGAGAAGACTTGGAAGGCCGCGGTGCACGCACGCCTTTCGCGCGGGTGCTGGTTGGTACGAGGACGGATGTCGGGCGACCACCTGACTCTGTACCGCTTTTTGGTGTCATGGAGGGGGGGGGAGCTTGCGTAAATACCGTCAGCGGTGGACGAGCCGGCTATTGGTACGCTGTTGCTTGAGCACCTCACGCGGAGCCTGGTGATGTGCGTCGGCTGTTTGTCGGGTAGAACCAATAGGATATATCTAAATCCTGCCTGAGGATATACAGACGGACTTCCACAGCTTCTGGCTTTGTTCCCCCCACAGAGGGATTCATATTCTGCGTGAGCTTCACGCTAAGAGCCCATCTTAACGGGGAACACTAAATTTCGTTCAATCAGATGTAAATTGAATAAAAATAAAAAAAATCTAGTCAAATTGAAAGAACCGAAAGTCCTCGGTAAGATGGGCCCTTAAATTAAATTAGAAAAAAAAAATCAAGTCAAACTGAAAGAGCCGAAAGTCCCCGTTAAGATGGGCCCTAAACCCGTACATATACGCACGATCGAAGTATCGCGCAGCTCGGAAAGATGAATCCCGACGAAATCCTGACGCGTTCTAGGATAGAGGTACATATTACGGGGGTCAATAGTTAACAGGACCTATGGGATACATAAAAACCTATATATTTACCTATTTTTACTAACAACATTTGGTCCTATTTACTATGGACCCGCGTAAATAGCACATTTCCACTGGTATGTTTCTGAATGACGGAATGCCAATCTTGTTGCCAAAAATGACGTAATTTTAATACTTGGGCCACGGGATTGTTCATCGGGATGCAATTTTGATTTTGCTGAAGTCAGTGTTCGGGTGAGGTGTGGAGCTCATCAAGTGAAAAGCCTCGGAAAAAATTAGGGTGAACCTCTATATCGTAGAACGCCTCTTCTCGACATCACAGCAGATGTTTTTTATTTTTTTTATTTTTTTTTCGTCATGACCATGAGTTTTTCCCGTGGGGGGCATCGGTGGAAAGGTTCTGATATATCTCACGTTCCCCGTGTTTGTTGGGGCACGAATAATCGCTTGCCCCTCGGGACAATACAACGCCAAACTTGACACTCATATATACTTCCCAGTGACGCTTCCGTCGAAAAATTGCTGAGTGCGCAACTCGCTTTTTTCTATTGCGCAGCTCCTTTCCTGCCACTACTACTGTTGTAGGACCACGCCTCCGACATATTGCTGCACTGCTCCCAGACGGAACGTGTCAAAATATGAAGCAAAACCTGCATATTACCAGTGGTGAACCTTGAGCATTGCTTCCACAGAGAGCGTCAATAGCAGACGATGAGAATGTCAGTCGTGGGCTATTCACAACCTGGGCACCTCCCGCCTACCGCACCCCCCGCCTACCGCCAGGTGAACGCCCTCAGGAACCTCTTCAAATCGAGGCACGTGAGGACGAAGCTGGTCTTTGTCAGCTCGTGCTGCTCGGAATCGAGCGGGAAAGCTTTCGTCGATGCTGGGGTGCCGCACGTCGTAGCAGTCAAGGCAGGGGAATCGGTGGCCGGTAAGATGTCGGTGTACCCCCATGCGTCAGGAGTAGCTTATTGAACATTTCCTGGACCGTCCTTGAACCCACAGGGATGAGTGAAGCACTGAACTCACGCACATGTTTTTTTTTGCATTGGGCTATGAAGATAAGCAGCAAACAAACACGCGGCGTAAAAAAGGGAAAGTTGACGTGATGCAGGATGCAGCTATCATACCCTGCACGTTCGAATTCACCGAGTGACTGGTGCCGATTGTTGCCAGGCCATAAACCAAGACACCCCCGCCGTCAAGCATGAGGCTAGCACCACATACTGAGCGCGCTGACACCCTTCAGTACCGCCTTGAATTCTCCAGCGATACTTCTCCAACAACCCGAAAGCGAAACGGAAGAATTAAATTTTTCTCGTTTTTTTACGAAACACCTCGTCAAAGGTGACATAATGTATGTCACCTAGTACAGCAGCAGTGCACAGCCGCGCTTTACCCCCCCCCAAGGAAGGAAGAATGAGCTCTTTTAGTTTCGTCGTTCATGTTGGTTCGTTGTTCGGCCGTGCAGTAGTTCCCCATGTACCCCGCCCTCATTTCCAACAGTACAACTCGCTTGCAGTACCACGAAAGCCCCTTTTCGCGATTTCGCGAGACACAGCATGGCCGCCTCTCGACGAGAGGGTTGACGTGGCTCGTCTGTTCGTCTGTTTGAAAAGTTCCTTGCCGCCGCCCAATTCCCTCGCACTCTCGTACCGGTGCCGCCAGACGAAGTGGCGCACTTGTTCGGGAGATTGTTTTACGGCGCGCTGTTGGGCCCACAAAGATACGGAGTGCAAGAAGCATTCGACAGGGCTTCCGTCGTAGTCTCCATCGAGGCTAACGCTAGAAACTCTGAGGGGCAGGGAGGACCTTTTGTTCTGCTGCCTCGCGGTGAGAAGAAGGGGCATTGATACGAAGAATGTAAAAAGCGTCCGTAGTCCCGTTAATATTGTTGCTGTACGGTGCTGAGCCAGTTCCTGAACATTGGTTATCAGGAAAACACACCCGTTTTCGGTTGTGCGTTTCTTGCCGAAGTTTTGTTGGAGCACACCTGTGGGTTTAGAACGGTGCACAGCCGTTACGTGTCTCCAACGCTGTCCCACATAAGCTCCCGTTGCAATCTTCTTTCTTTGGGGCATAGGTTCTCCCACGTGTCGTTTTGTTGGACAAGGTTCTGTTCATGGGTATCTTCCTTCCTGACGCTATGTCTTTGTCCCGCAGGACAGCTGATCTAGAGCTGGTGTATGTGTGCGTATTTCAGCCGGATTGGCATGGTTTGGTCTGTTCTTAACGCTGCAAACGTTTGTTAGCTGGGGTGGGGTGGGGGTAGGGGGCGATCAACGATCACTATTTTTCATCGGGGCATAACATATAGCGCGATATATTTCCAACCGAGGAGCATCGTCTTCCCGTAGTATATACGGTTATTTTTTTTCTTGTTTTTTATACCCGGCTCTGTGGTAAGAGTTGCGATGGTTGGTCGCACTGTCCCTCCCGCGTAACGTGACGCAACGGCTTGTCACCCATCACGCCTGCTATCTGTATCGCAAGAAATAGGACGCCGTAAGCTTTTCCCAGGCAACAGATGAATCACCCAACATCGTATTTTGTTTTTCTTCTTCCCGTTGATTATCTTCGCCTTTCTTTTCTCTCTCGCTCCTAGTCGTAACTCAGATCTGGGGTCACACAGCAAGCTCTCCTCTCCCCTCCCCACTACGATTCTTGCCTTCCTTTTTATCGCGAGAAGACTTCAGCCATTCCTTCCCTCGTCGACTCGCGTCGAAGTGGACCCACCCACGCTACGCCCTCTCAGCGGTTGATTCCTTTTTTGTCTGATTGTACGTGAAGAAATTCTCACCACGGTGGGATTGGAACTCACAGAATGAACTCTAGCAGGATTCGAGGGTACCACTGAACCACCGGGGCGACCGGCTCTTGGAATACCTTCACACCCCGGACAGATCAGCTCACGGTAGCTCGAGCTAGCTCTTTAAGGAGCTAGCTCACCGGTGAGCTACGTGAGCTACGTGAGCTACACATGTTTTCCTGGCTTGAGCTATAGGAGGGTAGCTCATCTGCACATGTTTTCAAAGTTTGAGCTATAGGGGATAGCTCATCTGCTCATATATGTCCAGAGTGAGCTATAGGAGCTACATGAGCTAGCTCATCTACTCCCGACATGAGCTATAGGAGCTACATGAGCTACACATGTTTCCCTCGGCTTGAGCTATAGGCGGTAGCTCATCTGCACATGTTTTCGAAAGTTGAGCTATAGGCGGTAACTCATCTGCACATGTTTTCGAAGCTTGAGCTATAGGCGGTAGCTCATCTGCACATGTTTTCGAAGCTTGAGCTATAGGCGGTAGCTCATCTGCACATGTTTTCGATGCTTGAGCTATGGGCGGTAGCTCATCCGCATATGTTTTCAAAGCTTGAGCTATAGGGGGTAGCTCATCTGCACATACTTTCAAAGCTTGAGCTATAGGCGATAGCTCATCTGCACACGTTTTCAAGGCTTGACATATAGGGGATAGATGAGCTAGCTCCTGAGCTGTAGAAGTGACCAATACAAGTACGCAGAATAGAACGATATAAACACCAACAACCATATGTATTTTTGTACATACCAGGTACAGTATGTGATATTATATGAGATCGGATCTGCTTTTGTTCTGAAAACACTGACGATAGGTCGACACCCAACAGGATTTGAAGTGTCGTTTTTTTACAACAGCTATATACAGCAGCAGCTGTCAGCCGTCACCCTGTGCACACCACAAGAGGCGCTCGAACAGAACAGAACACAACACCGACGCACCACACAGCAACACCCTAGCATGCCCACGACCCGGGGTGGAAGCTCCAGAGGCACTTCGACCTTACACCAGGCTGGCGGCGGGCAGCAACGGGATCCATCGATGGATGTAGACCCCTCCGACGACGTCATACATGTGGATGAGGACAAGGATGAGGATCAAACTCAATCCGAAAGCAAGGTGCGCGTTACTGAGGTCGTATGATTTTGCCCACCTAGACCATGATGCTGCTGTTTGAGCTGCATCATCCAATCTATATGCCTCTCATTTCCTGGTTGAAGGGTAGGGGACTGTACTACTGTAGGCGCAAGGTGATGTACATGTAAGTAGCGAGCTGTACTCGTAGCTGTGCGGGGTTTCATTGCTCGCGCAGGTCTTTTGTGTTTGTAAACCGAACTTGCACGAGTACAGCAGTAACGATGACCGTGGGCTGATCTTATTTATTATGCTTCTTTCACAGTGACGTTGTGTCCTTTATTTTTCAAATAAAAATAATGCAGCAGTATCATACGACGTACATGATGTGTATCCGAGATGCCTCGCTTGGTCGGCGCTCTTACGCGTGCTGTGCATCTTCTCGCGCTGCGCTCACCAACAGGAGGCGAAGGAGACAGCCCTTCGTGACATACCAGCACCAAGCGGGTTTAGGCGGTGTGTCATACCCGGCAAAACAGCTACCCGGTCTATCGTGTACGACGATGGCGTACTATTCGAGCAAGATTGCTCGGAGCCAGACCCCAAGGAGCAGCCTCTCCGCGGCCTACGCGGAGATGGTGCTGTTCCTAAACGGAAACCAGGACTATATTCCCATCGAAGTGCCCGCCCTGTCACCTGAGCAGGCGCTTCAGGCCATACCTCGGAGGCTTACTAACCCATCGGCAGAGGTGGTGGCCCTTTCTGCGGGCGAGGAGAAGGACGAGGATGTCTTCGACGAGTACGAAGGAGAAAGCTCAAGCTTGACGTAGACACCATGGGCATAAATGGGGGCAGCGGTGGATCTTCTGCGTTTTGTTTTCGTTAATGGACTTCATCTGTTTTGTCTGTGTGATTTTTCGGCAATGTAGGTGGTTTTTTGTTCCTTCCTCTCTGTCTCTTCTTTTGCACCTTGTGGTAGGCTCCAGCCACGGAAGTCGTGTATAAGGAACGGTATGTACGGGATTCAGATTATACTGTAATTAAGTATAGCCTTGTTAATGAGTGGCGGGTGGGTGGATTGGCGGATTGGTTTTTCGCTGGCGTTGCAGCGCACCACTATTAATAGCAGTAGCCATAATAATCCTGATCATTTTATTTTGATATATGAGTCAAATGCAAGTACGTTAATATATGCTAATAATTACATCAATATCTGATCATCTTAATCTTGACTGCTGTCGCTCGTACCGTCGTTGAAATTAAATAAGCATAGTAAGCTGAAGCATAGTGAGCTGTACAACCCATATTATCCCTATACATACGTACTTGTCCTGGAGGGTGGGCTTTTCTACCTACTTATCTTACACGCATGTGTGGCCGAGAAAGAGCTACAATGAGCTGTGTGCATGAGCTATGATGACGTTCTCCTGGGGTGAGCTATAGGCGATAGCTCAGCTGCCCATGTTTTCCCTGCTTGAGCTATAGGCGGTAGCTCATCTGCACGTGTTATGAAGGCTTGAGCTATAGGCGGTAGCTCATCTGCACATGTTTTGAAGGCTTGAGCTATAGACGGTAGCTCATCTGCACATGTTTTGAAGGCTTGAGCTATAGACAGTAGCTCATCTGCACATGTTTGGAAGGCTTGAGCTATAGGCGGTAGCTCATTTGCACATGTTTTGAAGGCTTGAGCTATAGAAGATAGCTCATCTACACATATTTTCCAAGGCTGAGCTATAGGAGCTACATGAGCTAGCTCATCTGCCCCCGAGATGAGCTATAGGAGCTACCTGAGCTACACATGTTTCCCTCCGCTTGAGCTATAGGCGGTAGCTCATCTGCACATGTTTTCGAATGTTGAGCTGCACGCGATAGCTCATCTACACACATTTACCCAGGCTGAGCTATAGGAGCTGCATGAGCTAGCTCACCAGCCCCCAAGATGAGCTATAGGAGCTACATGAGCTACACATGTTTCCCCCGGCTTGAGCTATAGGCGGTAGCTCATCTGCACATGTTTTCGAAGCTTGAGCTATACACGGCAGATGAGCTAGCTCATGAGCTGTCCGGGGTGTGAATACCTTTAATAGTAGTATTTTACAATATTATTCGCTGTATACCTAGGTCATGGGATTACAATTCGGGTTGCAATTTCAGTTTTTCTCAAAGTCAGGCTTTCAGTTTTTTTTGTCACATGTGGTATGGAGCTCCCCTAAGCGAATAACGTCATAAACCGTAGGTGTGCTGTTAATACCCCTATTGAAGCACTGCGTCACACGCTTATGCCCTCGTCGTACAGGCGGAAACCACGACGATCCCATCCTCGACCAGGTGCCCAGAGGCGAGTTCATCGAGGAAACCCTGCCCCTACCGGAAGTCCGTCCTTGTCTACCGCGTGCCCGACAGCCCCACATGGGCATACCGGCCCTTCAGGTGTGACAAGCATTTTTGCTTCTTTGCTGCCTTTGTTTTTAAAAAAAAAAAGCCGACGGAGTCATGAATAGTGTGCGACGTTGTGTGATACGGCAATTCTGTCTTGGCTGCGTATGGAGCTGGTGGTCTTGAATCGTTCGTTGCTGGTGTTGCCAATCGGTTGGGGCCGTTGTCTGCAAGGTACTATTTGTTGGCCGCCTATAAGTCGCCGACTGGTTATTAGTTGGCTAGGTATGCCGGTTTGTTGCGTACAGTGTTTTGCGGGGCTCTGCGCCTTTGGTATATGTCTGACTGGCGCATTTGCGGCTGGACGTGTGTTTCTGCTGACGAAACATATTTAAGCTATTCATTTGACTTACTCCGACACCCAAGTAATAACTAACCGTGAAGTCCAGCCACCCGACAGCTCTAGCTGTTTTTGTTGTTCTGTCGCGACAACCCTTGCACCGCGTTCCACATTGTTTTTAGGGCGACCGCGATTCCAAACCCTTTTTTGCCATATGGCCGCGGGAATTCAGCGGTTGCCGCCCACGAGGGTCATGGCTCACCGGCGTAGTCCCCGGTGTTGCGGTGTTAATCATAGCGTGGGCGGTGAAAATGTCTCTTAAGCTATCGGGCAGCAATACATACCAACGGGCGGCTGTTGAGACACGGAGCTGACATCCGCACACGATAATGGACTCCCTTGGATCTTGTGTGTCGCACGCCAGAAACTCTTGAAGCCGCTGCTATGCCCTTTGGTGGCATGCGTGACGGTAGTCGGCAAGCGCGGATCGGGTAAGACTCAGAGGGCTATCCAACTGTGCAAGTACGTGCGAGAGCGGAGGAAGTTCGATGCGATGTTCTTCGTGAGGTGCGACAAAATCATGGAGAGCGCCGACGTGTCTCCATCACGGGGTTGGGAGTCAACACAGGACCCCTGCTGGTTGGTAAGGACGAATTCTGTATTACATATGTCTCCTGGGGTGTACGTTTTGTTTCAAGCCACTTTACTTTATCGTCTGTGACCGTCTTCTCGCGTGTGAAGTGTTTTTGGTCATTGGGTTGTCGGAATGACTGTCGGAAGAGAGAAAAAAGCAATGTGAAACCTCCCCTTTGACTATGAATAGTCGCGCGAGCTGTACTGTCTGTGGATTGGGTGCTCCGCAAAGACCGTTGGTGGGCGGAATGGCCACCCTACTTACGCACTAGACCAATGACATTGGAGGCTTCGAGGCGCAAATTATATTTTTTAGAGTGTCACCTCGTGCTCTATTCAGCAGTGCTGCGCAACGCGCTGTATATCTCGGCGCGTTGTTCGCCTTTGTGTGTACTCAAGGGTTTACGGCTTGGTGCTTGCCTTTCTAACACCGGATTTATGGGATGCTGTGCCGTCACCATTCCTGAACCGGAAGAACGGGGCAAAGGGAAGATCACAACGTCCTTACTTTGTAGTTCACCTCTTGGAATCACTTATCTTCTTTTAGCATTCTGTCCGCATGTCCTACATAGGATGGTGAGCGCTCCCCTTTAGTGGACGCCATTAATTCTAATCCAAACGTTTGGCGCGTCTCAACCCACCGTGAATGGCGCGCAGATTGGACGAGCCGTTGGGATGAACCCCCCCCCAAGCTCCGTCCAACAGCTGGCCGATCACCTCTTCAGCCGAAATGAGGGGGGTCCCCACCTTCGCACTGTAAGCGGGATGTGCTGTCTGTAGATTGCTGTCGTTTTTTTTGTCGTCGGTGGCTGCTGTTACCGCTGGTGTCTCGCGTGGCTTCCTGTGGTTCTATATACGTCATATCGACCGCGCCTGCTTCGTATGGTTCCACCTCACATAGGCTTGTTCTTATTGTGTGCGCTGTCGGCGTGCTTGTGCTTGGGGTCGTTCTCCGTCTGTACTCGCGCGCGCACGACCCTCACCCTGAGGTTTGGGTAGCTGACGCCGTGAGTGATTTCTGCTTTTCATCGATTGTCGTTCGGTCCCCAACGTTACCGTGATGCGGCCCACATGTAGCGTATCGAACACGTAGTCGGTGACTTTAGGCATATGTAGGGGTGTTGTTCGTGATAGAGGTGTCTCCGCCAACACTTGAAAGGTATACCTTTAGGCGCCCGCGAATTTGCGTCAGCCGCGAGCACGCAAGAGACCATTGCCAAACAACCCCTGTAACCAGAAGGCAAAATGAAAACTACGCGTAGAAATGACTACTTATTTCGTATTTTTGGTTGGCGCCGCGGTCGCGGTAGTGTGGGTTACACTTTCTTGGGGGAGGGGCTAGCAGGTGCGTGGATTTTCAAGGCGTGTATCTCGCACACATGGGAACAGCCCATTTGCTTAGTGAGGGGTAAGTAATGTTGTGTTTCGGTGTGCCCAACTAGGCGTTCGTCGTCCGCGCATTATGTCCCAAAGCGTACGGGAGCGCGTTATACTGCTCCATGGTGCTGGGCTTGAGATCGTTTTATTTAGCTTGTCCAATCCTGCGTCACGTCTAATTGGTGTGTTTAATTCACTGGACGGTGACCATAGGCCCGTCGGCTGTAGCTCTAGGGCGGTAGAATCGCCATTTCACGTTTCTCTGCCTCTTTTGTCGACAATGTCGTTGTCAGGTTCTCCTCGTCCTGGACGGCATTGACGCGCTGGTCGAAGAGTGGGATTGGGATGCGCGAGGCAGATTCTTCGACTTTGCGAGCTCCCTCTGCTCCAGGCAAGACTCCTACACGCTGAAGCTGCTTGTCACAAGCAGCTTCAGGGCAACAACACGATTCTTACACTTGCTTCGAAAGTGGTCGCGAACAGGTGAAGGTTGAGCTTGCACTGTAGTAGAGGGAAGAGCGGGGGGGGGGATGTCAACCACAGTCCATGCAGGCAGAATGCATGTTTTTCTTGACCATCGAAAGAGGCGTGGTCGGCGTTGCATTCCCATTTTTCGTTTGTTTTGGAGGAGGGGTCCTCCTGCGGAGAACCCTTTTTACCCCAACCGAACCGTCTTCTATGCGGGCACGTGTTATTGATTGTTTGCGAAGTGTTTGCGAGGCGAGAGAATACAGAAAAGCAAACAATACCTTTAATCTGTTCTTGTTTTTATTTTTGGTGAGTTGGCTGTGTTGCCACGGGTCCTGTCCTTCCTCCCTTCCACCAAGGTTATTCGACACTAGACAAGTGGCCGAGACCCCCCCCCTCGCACAACATGGACGTGAAAAAATCCTTGTGGAGACGATGAACACTGTAGCACACCTCAAGGGTACCAAATTAGGAGATTGTCGACACCTTGTGAGGTTTGCTACATTGTTCAAAGCCTCCACAATGTAGCAAACCCCACAAGGTGTCGACAACGACTCGATTCGGTACTCCTCATGGTGAGCTACATTGTTCAACGTCTCCACAAAGGTTTGTTTACGCCCACATTGTGGAGCGGGGGTCGCGGCCGCCTGTGCACTTACGCCAGCTTGATCCTGTTAATGCACAGGCCATCATTTGGTTGTAGTTCGTTGAATCGAACCATCGCCCATTTAAGGTCCCTTCCCTTCCACGAACCCTCCGGTTGAATGGCTGAAAATACGAAAATACAAAAAAGCATGCCCTTTAGCCGGTCTGCCGAGGGAATATTGCACTACATGTTCGGTCGGTTTTCTGCGGTGGTCGGCGAAGTAGATGGCCTAGATCAGCGCTAGCCACGCACGACAGGACGAGAGACAACATACCGCAGGCACACAACTGGCGGGCCAGCCTGCTACAATATCAATCGTAAACTACCCTCCCCGCTACCTCGCCCACCCCGTATTTGCCCATGTTGCTCCTATCCCCTCATTCCGATTTTACCGACCTATCGATCATATGCATGACCATTGCCCGCTCTTGTGCTCGGTTTGATGGCCTCGCGGGGAAATAGGCAGTGACCATAGCACCTCTGGAGGGCACGGACCCCGCCCAGCTGTTTTACGACGCTGTTTCACGGCCGTTGACATCGGTTGAGGTCGGCGTTGATCCGGGCTTGTCGCACAAAGAATTGTTGGAGGCGTTGCTAGGGCGCCTTGAAGAGGCGAGGGGGCACCCAGGGACATTGGTGAGGGACGCTCTTGCTGGTGGTTTAGAGCAGACGGTGTATGTTTTGGCTGATGTACAGTAGTTACCGATGCTGCTGATGCTGATGCTTCAACTCAAACTTATCCTCGTCCGCGTCATTGCGATTAGCATTGATCCAAGAAGAGGAGACAACTACCAGTACCTTTTTTCCTTTCCTTCTGACCGCTTGTTTTCATGGTTTTCCCGGCTTTCACTTTTCGGAATCAAGCTCGTGAGTCGGGAGATGTCCGCGCGCGTCGAGAGAGAGAGAGAGAGAGAAAAACCTCGATGCAAGAAGAAGACGGGTGAAAGCACCCGTTGCTTTACAAACGTTTCCGATCGCCTCGGCGCACGACGTCTCCGCCCCTGGTGCAGTAGCAGCGTTTGCTCCAAACCCTAACCCCAACACCCCAACCTGAAGCAACTTAACTGCCTGGTACTGCATACTGAGCTGTTTCGGCTACCCATGCACACGCGCCTGCTTGTTTTCAGGTGACCCTTGCTTCGACAATTCACAAGTTTGACTTGCGCTCAGCTTCCTTCGTGGAGAAGGCAGCCAGGTGTGGAAATATTTTATATATGTTGGCGGCCGTGCTTATCGCCATGACGTATATCTTGTTTTAGACGTTACAGGGGTGATCAAGACGCCTTTCCTTTTGCTCGATGAGATTAGGTCAATATTTGTCGCCGTTGCTTGCACTGCTTGTCGGCATGTTGGCGTGCTGCCCGGGTGGCCCGAGTTGGCTTATAGGGAGAAAATGAGAGGGTTTAAGAATGCGGATCGTAAAAAAAATGTCGTGCAGCAACCGTTCGTCCTCAGAAGGCGTTAGGTCCGTAGCGACAGATTGTGGGATACGCTGTCGTGCTTCGTCTGCGGACGGAAGATTCCTCGCCAGTTTTTCACACTAAGAGATAACCCCCCACCTGCACCACCCCTGCCCTCCCTTTTTCACCTCGTTTTCGTTTCTTCCAAGCCTTCGGGAGTCGTTCCAATCGGCATCGAGACAGCATCCCCTCCGGAACGACGGTGGCACGCGCGGAACAAATCCCCACGGCCCCGGGGCGCGCGGCCACAACTACGCATGCTGGCCCCAGCAACACAACCCGACATGGCCGCCCGATTATCATCAACATGATCAGCAGCAGCAACCACAGCAGCAGCCACGGGTACCCTACGAGCCCGAATCCCTCGAGGTGCACCGGGATCAGCAACACGCGCAAGGCACCTCCAGTTTGACAGATCTAAAGGACCCCGGGTGCCACTTCGTTTGGGTAAAGGCTATCGCGAACGCCAAGGAAGATAGCAGGAGCTACGGTAGCGGGGACAGACCGACGTCGGGTGGCGCTATCTGGGGGCGGGCCGATCTTGCACCGTTGGAGTATCTATGCGACGGTCTGCGAGGACTCCTGTACCACCAGCAGACGACCTCGGGGGCGACCACAACCATGTCGGAGATTATGGTCTGTACGAGTGTCTTGCGAACGGGACGGTGGATCTCGGGGAATGGGGGACTTATGAAGCCCTCAACGCGCCGATGCAACGCAGTGTAAGCGTCGAGGAGATGTCCTGTATCAAGGAACGTTTGCTGAGAGAGCAAGAGAGAGTGGTGTGCGGTGGCATGGGTACGCGAGCAAGCGGCCCAAGGCAAGATGATAACCGCGCGCACGCGATTTCCATCGAGGCCTTCGTGCGATTCTCGGAGTGGTGGGCACCGGTGATGACAACGCTGTCGCGACTGCGGAGCTATTGGTTGTCGACGGACCTCGTGAGGGTGCACTGGTTCGTGGGCGAGAACGAGGCGTTTGAAATGTTGTCAAACAAGACGGAGGGGACCTTCCTGCTGAGGTTTAGCGAGTCATTCGCGGGGACCCTCGCCATTGTCTTCACGGAGCGAGTGAGTCTATCGCATTGTCTTCTTCGCACAGCGAAATTGCATGGGTTTTGGTGTGTTGGTGTTTTATTATGTATGTCACCCACCCACCCATCCTCGTGCGCTACATATGAGACGAGGGTCCCCCATAACGCGGAAACAAGGCTGCTATATACTCGTAACGTTATCTAGGGAGAGCCGTGAGTGAGGCCAATCGAATTCTACACCACGAGGAACGGTGCGGAAGTGTAACAACCTGTTGACAGACATCTGCTTGTTTTAACCATCCCCTGTGTCCCCTCCCGCTCCCCCCCCGCCTGTCTCCTCGGACCCCAAACCCCCCAACGTATCATGGATGATACAGATATCGAGCACGTCCGCGCGTGCCCCGCGCAGCCTGCGCGCGAAGAAATGCCTGGTGGAAGTGGACGAAAGGGGAAATTTTCATATCGTCAATAGGGGGCAGCGCTTGTGTCACTACACCTCGCTGCGCGATCTCGTTTGGGATTACGAGTCCTTGCAGACTCTATACCCCGACTTTCCGAAAGAAGAGGCCTTCCAGTAGGTGCTCCCCTATTCGGCGCCTAGTGGTTCGGTAGTTGTGGCGAGGCCCCGTTGAGTGTGAGGGTCCCTCGATGTGGTTGATTGCGATCAGTCAGGAGTGCATCAGCACTCTTTTCGGAACGGCGCATAAGGGAGGGGACTGCAGTAGCATGGAATGGGGCTGGTGTTAGATTTGGTCGCGTGCGGATGGTGTGCCCACAATAGAGTGACGATGTTTTATACGAAGAGGAGAAAGCAGTAGTGCGGAAGGTTTGTGGTCGGTTCTGCAGGGTGTATTAGTCTCTGCGGACAGTTCATCCGAGGGGTGGTTGGGTTTGGCGACGCCGGTTGTTCTGTCCGCGGAGGCGCAGGTGCGTCCCGTCTGCTTGACTGCCGCGGGTCGATAAGTGCGGCCTCCTTGATGAGCGATGCAGTTTACTTCGGGCGAGATAGAAGGTTGCTAGAAGATGGCTTGTCTTTTTTGCAGTGGTGTTGGTGTTTCTTTTTTGTGGCGGTGTCCCGACCATGCACTCTTGGTCGGTGTTTGCATGAAGCGTCGTGGTGATTTTCAGCGTACGATACCGTGATGCGTTGATCGTAAGATGCCGTGATGCGTTGGTTGTACGATATCTCAAAACCTCTCGACCAGATGTCTTGGTCGGCGCGATGTTCTTATCAAAACAAGTGTATGTTGAAGGAATAAGTGTTGGTCTGATTGAGGTTCAAGCTGAATGACCTGCCACGAAAACCTCCCTTTCCGCGGATCAGTCCTTGCCCTGTTGTGTCCAGGTCGGTAACGCATGCGGCGTCCCCTTGAGGGGTGCTACTCACTTTGGCTACGCTCCTTCTGCCGGCGAATCTTATGTTGCTGCTCATGTTTGCCTTTATTGTTATCCCATCGGTTGTGTGGCCACCTATCTAAGCGCGGTTTTCTAATGTATATTCTTCGTGGGAGTCCTGGGCAAAAGGGCAAAGAAAACAAATAGGAGCAAATAGAAGTAATAATAGAGTAAAGCGGTAACATGTATGCTGTCAGCGGAAAGGTAAGATGCTATTCGGGCATCCAGGTCGATTTTCTCAGCCTTTCCAGGTCGATTTTCTCGGCCTTTCCAGGTCGATTTTCTCAGCCTTTCCTGTCTGGCAGAGATGCGGTAGGTGGTGGGACGGTGGGTTTGATCAGGTTGCAACCGTCCTCGGATGTCCTTTGTTTCAGCGCAGCGCAGTGCACGTTGGCTTCGCTTTCGGTGCTTGGACGCGCTCGGACGAACGAAACGAGGTAGGGAGTTCGGCGCGGCCCTTTATTGCATGCCCCTGTTGCTGCCAAGGCAGGCACGTGGCAAGGCCCCACTGGAGATTACGCTTGGCCCTCCTGGCATGCAATGACCGCGTTGATTCCCGAGAAATACGCAAAGGTGTGGAGAAAAACTACCCCAGCTTTCTCTCGGCTTTCGGCAGTAGTTGTTACAAAAAGTCACCCGCGCGCTCCACGTTGTGTGTAGTGTTGTAATTCCTCGTTGTCTTTTTGACCGATGGACCTTGGCTCGTAAGAAAAGCGAAAAGTTCGAACGGGAGCGCCCCCCATGGTTGGCACCACCCTTCTTACCCTTGCCCGGCTGACATGGGGTTGAGACTAACCTCCAGTTGTATACGAAAAAAAAGGGTTTCAAATCCGGGCGCGGGCAATCGGGACGAGAGGCGGAGTTGGGGGGAGGGGGTACTCAATATCATGCATGGCCGTAGTCGTATGACCATAGACCCTCGCATCCCTACAATGTCGGGACGGAGCACGTCGGGTTTTCACCGACCAGACAGGCATTGCTTGCACCAAGCGCCAACACGCCGTGAGGTGTTGAGCTAGTCGTATGAAGGGCGAGCTGCATCCTACCAAGAATCGCTCATGAGGCGCATTTTCTTGCATATAGATGACAGCGTCATTGAATTGATCTAATTCCGGTGTGGCCACTTCCAGAGACAGCAATGGGTTTACTAAGTAGTTGCCTCGTGGTTGCCATATACACCCTACGTGCGATCATCCCCCTTGTGCGGAGTTAAGGTTCTCCCCGCACAAAATTGATCTAACTTGACTGCCAGCCGTGGTGACCGCCAACAAAACAAAACAAAACAAAAGAACGGTTCCCTGATTGTCTAGCTCACGTAGTGAGAGGCGTGTTTTATGTTTTACAGCGTCGTCGCTAATTGACGCCAACTCAACCTACATATACCAGTTATATAATATAGGGGGGGGGGGGATGCTCGATATCATGCATGGCCGTAGTCGTATGACCATAGACCCTTGCATCCCTACAATGCCGGAGCGGAGCACGTCGGATTTTCACCGACCAGACAGATCTTGCTTGCACCAAGCGCGAAGCCCCGTGAGGTGTTCGGCCAGTCGCATGAAGAGCTGCATCCTACTAAGAACCTCTTGTACTTGCGTATGGATGACAGTTACGAAGCGTCGATTTATTTTCTGGTTGTGGCCACTTCCAGAGACAGCAATGGTACTATTTAGGGGGGGTAGTGGTGTTTTATGGTGGTATATGGCTTTCTCGGCGGAAGTTGATTGGTTATCCTTTTACTCCCGTAGATCAGTACACAAGACATCTATATATGGCGTCGACGGGGCAGCATGAGTTCGAATCTCGCTTCGAATCCTCCTTTGTAACCTTGCGCGTGCGTGTCTCAAGGATAGTCTACCTGACTCCCTGGTCGGTGATTAAGTTTCACGCGCGACCGTACGGGGGTCCGTCAAACAAGGCATCCCAGAGATCTTGCCGCCCCCCCGGGGGGGGGGGGGGTCTTTACCGTGCAGTTGTCTTCCAAGTAGCTCGGTCGGAAACTCCTACACAAGACAGGAGATACCAAACAGGACGAATTGATGAAATATAGACAAGAACGGGGAGGGGGAGGGCGTGGGGCAGGACAGTAGAACGGTGAAGGGGGCGTGTCGTGGAAGGGCAGCGGAACAGCAGGGAGAGGAGCGAGACGGCAGGGCACTAGGGTATGCCAGTAAGTAGGCAACAAATACATGACGTAAAAGGTACCGGGCGCTTTTTTCGCTGTGTGTTTCTCCGCCGGCGCCGCCCGCGGCGGCGAGTTAATTGCAATGGTATCATGCGGAATCAACGTACGCTTCGTGTATTCCAATCGCACAATAACCTTGATTAATATCGCAGATTTCGAAACAATTTGTCCCTACAATACCTTCCCCATCCTGCGTCTCCCAGCTGGCTGCGGTTGTCTTGAAATATAATTTGCCTTCCTTGCACAACCATAATATTGGCTGGTTGTGTCCTGTGACCGCCCTACTCGCTCCTCAAAGATGAGCATGGTAGTCACACCAACTACCGATGGGACAGGCGTTTTTCGTTTTTCCAACAATACCAATCTGTTCCATTCCTTTTGTGGATGCGAACACCCGCTCGAGCGAAATGGGGGCGGATACTGTACACCATCACAGATAAGGGTCGGGCACATGCACGTAGATGGGACTTGCGCACCACACAAAAGCGGAGGGCAGCCACATGGTTCAAACAACGGACACTACGAGGTAACATGGTCCTAAGCTTGCACTTCTCAATCAATATTTCGCTGCATACTCGCACCCGGAGAATCGTGCAGCACCTTCCAAGGTACGAAGCACGGGAACAGGTTTCCCACCGACTGTAAGCTCCATCTTCTTTCACACGACAAGCGATAAGAGGGTCGCGTGGCTTGTTCATAACGTTTTGGTGCGGCTTCCATCAATGGGCCGGCTTGAGTTGGCCCCCGATCCGTCGTCCCGTTTATCTCACTTGTCTGTCGTCGTTTAGAGCCGAACCTCCGGAAGAGAAAGACCAGGCGATAGTGTTCACAATATCGACACAGCAGTACATACCGGTACAGCGACACACACTGACAGGTACCAGTATACGCGTACAGAATACTGTTGTAACATCGCGTCGTACGTTAATTCGTTTATAGTTTGGGATCAGTGAGGCCTCCTGCTGCGACTAGCTGGAGACTCTCACCCAGGTTACTACTCCCGCGTTGGTTGTCTGGCAATCAACGCGGCACCTCGTCGCAGAGAGTAGGCACCCCGGTAAAATAAACACTAACAAAACTGATGTCGTTGTCGACGGTACACCTCGCTACCAACGATGGGCGGGCGGGATGGTCTGTTTTTTTTCCTAGCCTCTTTCTACTTTGTCGTGCTGTTGTAGAGCTGCGATATCGCTCACGGAGTGATACTCAATCACTGTCTCTCCATACAACAAGGAGGCTTTCCCGAAAAGGGATCCACCCTGCTGGCGTCCCCTCTTTTCTGGTCCAGATTACTGTTGTAACGTCGCGTCGTTCGTTAATTCGTATATAGTTTGGGATCAATGAGGCCTCTCTCTGCTGCGGCATGAGATCACACCCATACTTGTTGACTCTTCTCTTATCTCAATGTCGCCGCTCGTTTGATGCGTATCCTTTTTGCGGGTGCCTTCTATTCCTTATTGTCCCCACACTTGTAGCCTAGTCGACTAGGGGTTCTGCTACCGTTGGTTGTCCCGTGGGAACGTCGAGTACGATTTTCCAGACCCCTCCGACGGTGATACGCGCTGAGGTATGCGATCGCGGTGTGATGCACCCGGACCGCGTTTACCTGGTTGTCGACACGCAGTGTTGTAGCGTGTCTCCGTGCGGTTCTTCTGGAACTAACATAGGCTTATGTCGTGCTTGAGGGGCGATTGTGGCAGTTGCGATGTCGATCCCCATTCCACCAGTCAGTCTGGACTAACTACCTTATCTACTGCCTGTGAACGAGGACAGAGGGAGGGACTTGGAGAAATGCTAACGTTGCCACACTGGGTTCTTCGGGCGACGTCGTATATCTGTGAAATTGCGACCAAAGAGATGGCAAGCAGCTAGCTGTTGTTGCCTCATACAAATTTGTCATCTGAGTCCTCGCAACTGCTAGGGATTATTGATGTTTATAGTTCGATCGATACTCAACTTTGCAAGCCGAGCAGAGCTGCGTGATACATGCTGCCAGCCACGAAGACAAGAGTGGGGGCTGAAGTCCATGCCAGAATCCCTTACTTCTGTCATGACACGATGAATAGACATGAGCTCATTGTTATTGATAATGAGGCGCGCGAGCTTTTTTTCTTGATTTTCCAGGGAACAAAAGCCTCTTCACAACGTACGAGAGTAGGGAGCCTTGTTTTTATAGTTTCTCTGTAATAAGTATCTATGTGATTCAACGTTTTTTTTTCGGCCACGTTTGTTTGTCCACATCGTGTTCAACGCACACGGCACCACAACAAGGTCAGTCCCGGTGGGCTCTGTGCACGCACACACACTAACGAGATCTTCCCGTGTTGGTGCGGTTGTACGTAAGTCGTTCACAGTTGGTCGAGCTAGGTGCGGCAACGTATGCAGTCACATCCACATGGTTGGGCTATGGTTTTAAAAAACACAACAGAAAAGGGGCTCTGTGCACGCACACACTAACGAAATCTTCTCGTGTTGGGTGCGGTTGTAACTCGTTCAGAGTTGGTCGAGCTATTAGGTGCGGCAACGTGTGCGGTCACCACATGGTTGGGTCATGGTTTAAAAAAAACACAACGGTAAAAAATCATGTACGTGACGGGTATTAAGTTTGTCAGAGTCCTACCGAACGAAACCCAACCCTTCGTACATGTTCTTGTTGACATAATGTGTCTGCTGTCCACAGCGACGCCCGGGCCGTGTCCCTAACACATACAGCGGGTGGTACTGTCACAGGCCCATCCTTCTACTGATGAGGGGACGGAGAAGCTCTGCCGTAGATACATCAGTAGTAGTAAGTAGCGGTGGCACCTGCTACGAGAAGCTGGCTCTGTCGGACACGTAGATGTCAGGACCTGTGATGAGCGCAGATTTTTCCTCTTTCAAATTATATAATATGCCCAACTTCGAGTTGGGGAACCAGGAAACACACAAAATCGAGTATCAGTACGAAAAAAGGGTTCAAGGGTTAGACCGATAAGCCGAGCGTATAGCTAACGCTGACCCTTGCCTGGTGTGCCCTACTGCTGCTGCTGTTGTTTCGTTGCTGCCGCTGCCACGTTTGCTGCTGCTGCTGCTGCTGCTGCTGCCGCCGCCGCTGACGATTAACCCAAACATCAGCGTGATTGATGCAGTGGTGAAGATTTGACTACTACTGCAGGTACTGAGGTCGCGCCTCATCGGCAATTATTACTATTTTAATACGAGTATTATTATAGAACTACTTATAGATATCTCGATCTCTGAACGTGCTCGGTTGGTACATCCCAGGCCTCTCAGAGCTCCCAGTTGGGAATCGCCTCCTTTCATTACTTGTGTTAAGATCGAGCTTGCGGGACACTTTGTATCCCTGCACAGGTCTGCCTTTTAAGTCGGTAATCGTTGGTATTCACGTGTGTTGCTTGCTTAGCTATAGAAGAGCAGTTTTATTCCTTTCGTGCACGCGGAGACTGAGACCAAGCTGCAAGCTCGTGCGCCTCTGGAAAATCCCTGGTTTTCCATCTAAGATACGCCTTCCAAGTACTACAAATACGTTCCCAGTGACTGGACCCAGGTAATTACCGGGCTTTCAACCTCATACCAAGCAGTATCAAAACACTAGCCCACTCTGATGAGCCGTATATGCAGAATTATGGGAAATTCGTGGAAACCCCGATTCCACGAACTAGAACATGAGTCGAGGATGCGGCTCCTCAAAACCCACTCCCACACCTCTGAACGGCGAGGCAACGAAGCCGGCAACGTACGTAAAAAAAAATAAAGGGAAGACCTAGCCTTAAGGGGCAGGAAGAAATCGTCAATGAAAGCCATCGCCATGCCGCCCGCACAGGGGGGGAGGCGAGGAAGATGCACGGAAACGCGAAAAGTGAGTACGGGAACGAAAAGAAAAATAACACGGAAGACGGCAAGAACCAATTAAACCCAGTCCACAACTCTGAAAGCGCGTCCTGGGCCGCAATTGAGCGGTAGGGTGCCCAGACCAGTCCCGACACTGGGCGGGGGGGGTAGGCAGGACAAAGTACACAAAAAACACATCCCCAACCCAGCCCAAAAAAAAAAAGGAAAACACACCAGAAACATATCGGGCAGACAAAAATTCATCCCCCCAAGTCCAGGAAGACGACAATAAATAAATAAATATCGAGTGCAGTCAAGAAGCGAAAATCAGCTATCCACGGCGGCACCTCGAGATTCATCTACGTTACGCTGGACTCCCCGTGTAAACGCGCCAGCCAAGTGAATTTGCAGACACCAAGAACCTCGTACAGCTCTCGTCGAAGTCATGTAGCGCGCCGGAGAAAGATGAAGCTTGATTGGTCCCGGGTCGTCCAAAAATCGAACCAAATATACTCCATCCGTCGGTGTAGTTGCGCTGATTTTCCCGAGCCACCACAGACCGTCGTCGCCCTTGTACCAAAAGTGGGCCCCGTTGGGAAGTACAGTGTTGCTGTATCGGCGGAGCCAATCGGCGTGCGATACGCAACCATAGCCGGATGCCAGAAACCGCTCGTCGTTACTCCGAGAAAGCTCCCGTTGTGCCGCGCCAATTCTCATTCGGCGGTACAGGCGGTTGGTTTGGCGGTGTTGGTTCGGGGTGCCGGCCCAGTAGCGCAAAATTGCGCTCGATCCACGTCGTTCTCATGGGGCTCCTGCCTAGACTCGTGCTCCACTTGTTGGCCTGTTGTACAAGGCGCTCGATCCACATCGACGGGCCTTGGGCGGTGGGGCACTGAGGGGCCCTGGGCCTCAGTGGCTCGGCCACCGTGAGGGGAAGCAGACCCTTCCACCTCTTGGGTCTCCATCGTGCAGTGGCCGGAACAAACTTACTCGACAACAATCGGAAAGCAAGCAAAACAAAACAGTGACAAACAACGCAAACCGACAAAAAAGCGGGAAGTCCTAGGCCGTCGACGCCACTTGTTAAGATCAAGCTTGCGGGACACTTTGTATCCCTGCACAGGTCTGCCTTTTGAGTCGGTAATCGTTAGTACTCACGTGTGTTGCTTGCTTAGCTATAGAAGAAGAGCAGTTTTATTCCTTTCGTGCACGCGGAGGCTGAGACCAAGCTCGTGCGCCTCTGGAAACCCCTGGTTTTCCATCTAAGATACGCCTTCCAAGTACTACAAATACGTTCCCAGTGACTGAACCCAGGTAATTACCGGGCTTTCAACCTCATACAAAGCAGTATCATAACACTTGCGGGCCCTTTCCAGCGGGTCTTTGTTTTCTCCAATTTCTCTTGGCACTTTCAGTCCTTCTTTCCTTTTTTTTCTTCTTTCGTTTCGTGTGCGTGCGAGTACTCGAAGCACGCCATCGCGGGCGAACCCGGCGCCGCCGCGGATGTCGGCGGATGGTGGCCGGTAGAGAGGGGATTGCAAGGAGCGTGGTCGGCGGTTTCGTAGCTAAGCGTCGCGTGTGCCTCGAGACGCGAGGGAAGCATGAATGGGCTCTGTCTGGCCTCCATTATCAGTGGTTTCTGATAGAATATCTACCAGTTTATAAGGGTCGTTCGGGATTGCAAGATAAGATTCAGTCAAGCAGTGCTTCTTTTTGCGACCGGGCTTGAAGCTCAAAGAGAGAGGTACGCAGGCTGAGCACCAACATTGTCGAGCTGGCGAACCACGGCCACGGTGAACACCGGGCTTCACGCGAGGCGGGCGACGGGGCTCACTGTGGCAGAGAGTGAGGGAAGCTTTACCCGGACCGAATCGGTGGCGAGATCGTTGCGAGAGGGCGGGCGGCGTACGAGGCTGAGAGAGAAGCTCTGCTGTTTGGTTTTTTGTCTTTTTTGTAATTTTTTTCTTTTTGACCGGTGTAAGGTGTTCCAATCAGGTAGTAAATTATTACACGAAAGGGGACGGGGGGTTTTTTTCTTTCAGAATTTTTCGCTTTCATTTTCGTTGTTTTTGCTGCGCTGCTGTGCCGTGCTGTGCTTTATCTTTCGTACATACGAATACAGATACAGAAGTTATCTAAAGAAGAAAATAAGTACCCTACCTGGGGTATGCACGTACGTACGACATGTGAGCGAGCGTAGCGGAAAAACCGCCCGCGACGCGAAGCGTATGTGGCGTCCGCGAGCTGTTTTCTCCTGAAGCATGGCGGCGGGACTCTTGGCATTATCAAGTCGTCAGTTTGCAACTACAGCAGTCATGAAAAAAACAATATTCAATCATGGACCTCTGTCCGCTTCGCATAATTTGATGTACATTAAAATTTCCTTCCTGAGCGAAGCGCCTTGTATTACATAATACAACTGCTTGCATTTTTTTATTATTTTTATAAATTTATGAAATATATACATACATACGTAAAAAACAAAAAAATGTATCACTGCTACTAACCGTTGGCCCGTTTTCCATTTTTTCCCCCCGCGGAAGCTACCAGGGTCGACGCGAGACGATAATACTTTATACCTGGTAGGCTATAGGCTCGATTTCCTATTGATTTCGGTCCGTACCATCGAAACAAAACACAGCAGTTCGCACCTGAGGGCCCAAGGCCCAAGTACACAAGATTTTACTCACATCCGTAGCCAAGGAAAATCCTTTTTTCCCCCCCCAAATATTTTATAAATTGTGAATACGTCAGCCGTGAGTTCGACTGATCATTAAATAGTTGATACTCAACTTTGCAAGCTGCGTAATACGTTTCGTCTATATTCCATTTTTACCGAATTTTACAAGTATTGTGATAAACCGAACGCGCGTATTCTATACCATGTAATTCCTTGTCAAAGGTTTAGGCCAGCGGCTCCCCTGGATGCTGCCCGGGTCAACAGGACAATTTTAAATAATCATTCGCACCTCGGATAACGTAACACTCGGACAACGCTTATCTACGTTATGGGGCCTAACACAGGAACGTGGTAACGTACTAACATAGTGTTGGCACTAGAGGAGCGATCACGGTAACGCAGTAACACCGTGTTAACTGGAATTTTCCAAGAAAAAAAAGCCTCTTCATAGCGGCTCGGATACGAGCGTGGGGTGCCCTGTTTTGAGTTTTTCTGTATGTGTGTGGGTGTGTGTGTGATTCAACATTTTTTTGGGCAACGTTTGACCACCGCCCTCGACGCACACCGCACCAATTCCAGTCCCGGCGGGCTCTGTGGACGCGCACACACAAAAAAGAGACCTCTTGGTGCTGGTGCGGTGGTAAGTCGTTCACAGTAGCTCGAGCTAGGTGTGGCAACGTGTGTAGGCACATGTTGGTGCTGGACCATGTTGAAAAAACACACAACCAACAACACATCGTATTTTGAAACCCAGCTAGCTCTACGAGTACTCGTAGGTAGGCAGACTGTGCCTGTCCACAGCAACGAGCGTTCGGGCCATGTCCCCGAGACATGCTGCAAGCCCACCCTCCTGCTGATGAGGGGACTGAGAAGCAGGAGAGTATCTGCTGTATAATAGTTGTTGTACAGCAGTAGTAATAGTGGTGGCACTGCTAGAAGAAGCTCTGCTGGACACACGTCAGATTGTACATTTTTCGTCTCAATTATGAGTTCGGGACCAGGAAACACATGTAACGAAGGGTTCACACACAAGCCGAGCGTACAGCGACGCTGACCTGGCCTCGTGTGTCCTACTGCTGCTGCTGTTTTGCTGCTGGAGAAGCTCTGCTGTAGATGTCGTACATCATCAGTAGTAGCGGTGGCACCTGCTACCTGCTACGAGAAGTTCTCTCTTGGACAGAGCACGTCGAGTGCAGATTTTTCGTCCTCAAATTATTATGCCGAATTTCGAGTTCAAAACCAACACAGGACAAAATCGACTACGTGTACAAAGGGTTCAAGGGTTTAGATTGACAAGCCGAGCGTACAGCGACGCTGACCCTGGCGTCGTGTGTCCTACTGCTATACTGCTGCTGCTGTTTCGTTGCTGGAGAAACACTGCTGCTGCTGTAGATGTGTACAAAGGGTTCAAGGGTTAGATTGACAAGCCGAGCCGCCGAGCGTACAGCGACGCTGACCCTGGCCTCGTGCGTCCCACTGCTACTGCTGCTGCTGCTGCTGCTGTTTTTTGTTGCTGGAGAAACACTGCTGCTGTATGTAGATGTCGTATATACATCAGTACAAGCAAGAGTAGTGGTGGCACCTGCTACGAGAAAGAAGCGCCTTCTGTTGGACAAATATTTTCAGATGCAGATTATTCGTGTTCAAATTAATTATGCCGAATTTCAACCAGAAAACACTTGCTGTTGGAAAAACAGAAAAAGAAAAAATATACCAGGTATATCATCACAGGTGTGTGTCCATTTGTCGTCTTGTTCTTTCCACCCGTCGACATCCAGCACAACCAGTCAGTGTCTGTGCCGATTCCTGAATTCCCGAAAGATCCGTTACGAATACAAGCAATAACTTCTGTGGTCACACAGCAGTAGTACCGGGGGGGAGAAGGGAAGACACCTGTGACCACGGCTTGTCCAGAAGATCGAGGGTAAAACCTCCTACGAGCGGGCTGGAAAGTAGAAGTAATGAAGAAGAAAAAAAAAAAAAAAAAAAAAAAAGTACATATTTTTTCGTCTTCAAATCATTATGCCGGATTTCGAGGTGGAAATACCAGGATACACACGACAAAATCCAGTACCTGGTGTTTGTTACAGGTGTGTCCGTACTGCTGTGCTGTCTGTGTTTTTCAAGAGCAGGATATGATGCCAAGAATATTTACGGTTATGAGATTCATCGACGACGGCGTATAGGTGGTAGGTACAGCAGCAGTATATGTTCGTTCGTGTTGGTTCAGCACAAATGTTGTGCATGATGCATCGCAGATATGACTACTGCAGGTATTGCTGAGGTCGCGCCTCATTACCACCAATTACTAGTAATGAATAGGTACGCGAAGCGCGCAAAAAGCGTGCGAGCCTTTTTTTTCTTGGAATTTTCCAAGAAAAAAAAGCCTCTTCATAGCGGCTCGGATACGAGCGTGGGGTGCCTTGTTTTGAGTTTTTTCTGTATGTGTGTGTGTGTGTGTGGGTGTGTGTGTGTGATTCAACATTTTTTTTGGGCAACCCTGGAGGTATGTACATTATTGTCTTTTTTCGCAATAATGCCGTGGCATGCCGTGGCACCACCTGCGGCAAAACCTTCCACGGCATCTTCCACGGCATACCACGGAACTTTCCACGGACCTCCACGGCATACCATGGGACCTTAACCCTAACCCTAACCCTCACCCTAACCCTAACCCTAACCCTAACCCTAACCCTAACCCCAACCCCAACCCTAACCTAGGTGCCGAGGACATTGGGGTACCGTTGGGGTTGCCATGACATTCCGTGGGGTTGCCATGGAGCGCCGTGGCGGTAGCTGCGGGGGTTGCCATGGTACTTCCCATGGCATGTCATGGCAACCCCCACGGCGTGCCATGGAATCTATTGCCACACCATGGTATGTCGTGGTGATGCCATGGTATGCCATGGGCGGTACCATGGCAATGCCACACGGCATGCCCACGACAAGGTCAAATAGTGTAGAACCCTGGCAACGTTTGACCACCGCCCTCGACGCACAACGTTTGACCACCGCCCTCGACGCACACCGCACCAATTCCAGTCCCGGCGGGCTCTGTGGACGCGCACACACAAAAGAGACCTCCTGTGGTGCTGGTGCGGTGGTAAGTCGTTCACAGTAGCTCGAGCTAGGTGTGGCAACGTGTGTAGGCACATGTTGGTGCTGGGCCATGTTGAAAAAACACACAACCAACAACACATTGTATTTTGAAACCCAGCTAGCTCTACGAGTACTCGTAGGTAGGCAGACTGTGCCTGTCCACAGCAACGAGCGTTCAGGCCATGTCCCCCGAGACATGCTGCAGGCCCACCCTCCTGCTGATGAGGGGACTGGAAAGCAGGAGAGTATCTGCTGTATAATAGTTGTTGTACAGCAGTAGTAATAGTGGTGGCACTGCTAGAAGAAGCTCTGCTGGACACACGTCAGATTGTACATTTTTCGTCTCAATTATGAGTTCGGGACCAGGAAACACATGTACGAAGGGTTCACACACAAGCCGAGCGTACAGCGACGCTGACCTGGCCTCGTGTGTCCTACTGCTGCTGCTGTTTTGCTGCTGGAGAAGCTCTGCTGTAGATGTCGTACATCATCAGTAGTAGCGGTGGCACCTGCTACCTGCTACGAGAAGTTCTCTCTTGGACAGAGCACGTCGAGTGCAGATTTTTCGTCCTCAAATTATTATGCCGAATTTCGAGTTCAAAACCAACACAGGACAAAATCGACTACGTGTACAAAGCGTTCAAGGGTTTAGATTGACAAGCCGAGCGTACAGCGACGCTGACCCTGGCGTCGTGTGTCCTACTGCTATACTGCTGCTGCTGTTTCGTTGCTGGAGAAAAACACTGCTGCTGCTGTAGATGTGTACGAAGGGTTCAAGGGTTAGATTGACAAGCCGAGCCGCCGAGCGTACAGCGACGCTGACCCTGGCCTCGTGCGTCCCACTGCTACTGATGCTGCTGCTGTTTTTGTTGCTGGAGAAACACTGCTGCTGTATGTAGATGTCGTACATACATCAGTACAAGCAAGTAGTGGTGGCGAGAAAGAAGCGCCTTCTGTTGGACAAATATTTTCAGATGCAGATTATTCGTGTTCAAATTAATTATGCCGAATTTCAACCAGAAAACACTTGCTGTTGGAAAAACAGAAAAAGAAAAAATATACCAGGTATATCATCACAGGTGTGTGTCTATTTGTCGTCTTGTTCTTTCCACCCGTCGACATCCAGCACAACCAGTCATGCCGATTCCTGAATTCCCGAAAGATACGATACGAATACAAGTAATAACTTCTGTGGTCACACAGCAGTAATCCGGCGTCCCCGGTGGCTTGGTAGGTGGTCCGCGAGCCTATCAAGATCAATTTCGTGAGTTCGAGTCTCACCGAGTGCATGCTCATAGGGACTTTTTCTTGCATAAAATTGATTAGCGGAAAGCGCGAGAGCGTGAGTTAGCTGTACATTCGATGAAAATCGACGAGCAGTGGGAATGCTGAACCCTATGCGCGACACAAACTAAAGGCACGTACCGGGGGGGAGAAGGGACGACACCTAAAAGTGATGATAAAAAAAAAAAAAAAAAAAAGTACATATTTTTCGTCTTCAAATTATTATCCCGGATTTCGAGGTGGAAATACCAGGATACACACGACAAAATCCAGTACCTGGTATTTGTTACAGTCTGCTGGGCAGGATACTGATGGACGTTCGAGAAAACCTCGGCGCCAATTGCTCCGCCCAGCCTCCATTTCCTCCCCATCTTCACGACCCCGAGCCAACACCCGCCCCCACCGACTCCACCCGGGTCTCCCCCACAACCGACGGCATCCACGAAACAAGCCGGACCCCTCCATGGCAACCGCCTACCTCTCCACTTGGGCCACTCCTACCGCCGTCTACCCCCGACGCCTACCCCAGCAGCCACTTTGCCCAAGTGTCCACCATCAACACCGCAAGTCACAGCCACCTCCCTACCCGCCGCCCGCCGATACCGGAACACGGACCATACCTTACAAGCGGCATCATTACCGTCGACGACGCGTCGTTCACGACGAAAGTACTCGTGCACAGCGGCCCCACCGCCACTACGCGCCGCGAACTCGTGGCACTGCTCGATACCGGCTCGCCCCAGTCGTTTATCACCGCAACCGCGGTGGAACAACTGAAGGCTTCCCAGGCAGCCACCGATGCGTGCGAACGGCACAGTTCCCCCCGTTCATGGGGAGGTTTCGGCACTTCAGCCCCCCTTTCCACCTCCGTCTCCATCCGCTTAAGCATCCAGTTTATGCGCCTCCAGTCCCCCACCCCTGCCCTGGCAGTATGGGCCTGCGTAGTTCCTGCAGGAACCATGCAGCACCCCATCCTTCTGGGACGAGACAGCTGGATGCGCTTCGAGCAACGCTCGTATACCACGCCCCAGCAACAGCCCACCCCCCCCCACCAACCTACCCGGCGAACCCGCGGTGAGCTCTCCTTGAACCACCATGACCCCAACGGAGCCTCAGCATTCATTCCCGACGACCGTTCCACTGACGACGTCTACCACCTCCGATTCGCCGGCAACAAAGCTATTTCGCTTTCCTCCACCCTCAAGCTCGTCAAGGTCAACCTGGCGCGTCAGTCAGGCGCTCCAGCATTTACCGGGAACTACATGGTGAACATGCTCCCCCGCGAGAACCCCCTGTCCGACCCGGCCATTTTCGTCTCCGACGAATACCAAACGGTCCCACTATCTGGATCTACCGATCTCGAGCCGGGCGACCTCCTCGGAACCTCCTGCTCCCCACTGGTACAGGTACCACTTTCCACCCTTGGACACCCTTCCTTGGCCCCTCCCCATCCCCCTCCGATTCCGGATGTACATGCCCTCCACGACAACATCCCCGTGGCCGACCAGAGCCCATCGACAGACGACTCTCCTACCGCACCAAAAGCCCCGTGCCCACAACTTCTTGCACGCCTCAACGCCGACCAACGGGAAAGCTTCCTCGACCTCTGGGAAATTCTGCCGTTACACCTACGCGACGTCAACTTCGACCTTCACGGTTCTAGATGAACCCCGTCGGTGATCAACAACCTGGGAGACGTCCTCTGCGAATTCCAGGACGTCTTCTCCACCACCAAGACTGACTTCGGCTCGTGCCCGCTCATGCCGTTCAAGATCACCGTACCCCCGGACAGCCCAACGGCTCGAGCTCCTTTCAGCGTACACCTACACGCTGGAGTACCGGAAGGGCACGGCCAAAGGCAACGCCGACTTCCTCTCCCGGCTTCCCCAACCAGCCACCGACGCCGACCGCACCGGACGCAACCGCCTCACTGGCCCCGACACCGTCGGCATCTACCTCATCCGCCCCTGCGGCTTCGCGCCGAACGACCCTTCCACCCCGGGTATCGGCTTGGGTGGGCTCGTGTCCCCCCCTTCCAGACCCATCCCGACCGTCCAGCCGCTCCCCTTCACTGACGACGACTTCCGCGATTTTCGCCTACTCGGACCACGTATGGAGCACCCCACCCTTTCCCCCGCAACCCACACCTTCATCGGGCCTATTGCGACCAGCGACTCCACCACCGGACAGCTTGCCGGCACCGAGAATGCCGCCGTGAACACCGGAGCTCCTCCAGGCTCGGCTTCCATGCCGTCCGTCGTCTCTCCGCCGCCCACCATTGGCGCCACGACACCAGCCCTTTCAGGTCTGATATCTTCTCGGACCCGCCATCGCGTCGCCGCTGCCGCGGGAACCCCTCGGCCCACAGCCGACTACCGGTTTGGACGCCGACCGCCACCCAAGCCATCGGCGCCCACCACGCAAAGACCGACCCCTTTAACAACGCCCTCGCCGCCCGCACAAACACCACCGTCAGTGCCCCTTCCGGAGCCCGTCGTCGAACCCGATGATGACCCCTACCTCCTCGCCTGCGTCGAGCACTACACCTACAAAGACTGGGCGCGAGAACAACGCGCGGAGCCCCTGTGCTGCGCCACCATCCGCTTCCTGTCGTTGGACTCCCCCAGCCCCACGCCGCACGACCTCCTGGACTTCATCCCCCCGGCCCGGCGCCCACAACTTTCAGACGTCCTCACTCTTGCCTCCAAAAGCAAGCTACACCGTACCGACGACGAAACCGCCCTCCTGGTCCAACGACCACCCACAACCTCATCCGGGAACAGCCTACCACCACCCGCCCCCTCTACCCCACGCGTCTACGTGCCAATGTTAATGCGCCCTTGGGTGCTGAACACATGCCACTCCACCACCTCTCTACACCTGGGAGTCACCCGAACGGTCCGCATGTTGGCACGTTTCTTTTGGTGGATTGGCATGGACGCTTCCGTCCGCTGGTGGATCCGCCGTTGCCTTCAATGCCAGGCGCGGAAGACCTCCCGGCACACCATTCGTTGGCCCATCCTTTCTCTTCCTTTGCCCAACGGGCCTGGCATCACCGTCAGCGTCGACTACTTCGGGCCCCTGCCGCTCACGCCGCGCGGGAACGTCCACATCCTCCTCTTCACAGACCGCTTCAGCCGCCGCGCCGATATGTTTGCCGTTTCAGCGGCGCAGTTCACGGCCGCCGGCACTGCCGACATCTTCCTGAACGAGTACATCCCTCTCTGGGGGTGCCCGGTTACACTTCTCTCCGACAACGGACTACACTTCACCTCCAAGCTTGCGAACATCGTCTACGAACGCCTTGGCATCCACAAGGTCAACACCAGCTCCTACCACCCCTGCACCAACGGCGGCGTCGAGCGCGTCAACCACGTACTGGCCCAAATGCTCTCTATGGTTGGCAACGAACAGCAGACCGACTGGGACGTGCTGCTCCCACACGTGTCGTCGGCCTACAACAATTCCGTGAACGCCGCCACAGGGCTTGCACCTAACGAAATCCACATGGGCCGCCTTCCTCGCCTCCCGCTCTCGGTCTTCGAACCCGACAATATCGGTGGTCACCAAAGCCTGGACCGCGATCACCTGGTTTACATCAACCTCGCCACCGACCGACAACGACGCGCCTATTCCCTCGTCCGCGAACTACACCGACTCACCGTCTCGCGTCTTCAGCGCCGCAATGCGCCCATCATGGCCGCCCTCCTAGCATCCCCCCCCCCCCCTTCACCGTAGGCGGCTGGGTTTGGGTCTACAACTCCGCCTCAACCATCCGCCAAGGCGTCAAAAAGGGCACCGACGCAACCGTCCTCAAGGCGAAGCTTTCCCTGAACTGGAATGGCCCCTTCAAGGTCCTTGCCGTAGGGCCGACGCCCGCCTCAAACACCCCCGACAATCGCCCCCTTCACGACAAGCTACTTTTCCTCGACCTTCCATCGGACCTTCCGGGACGGGACTCCAAGCCACGCGTCTCCGTCCAACGATGCAAACCTTGCCGGAACCCCGACGACACCAGCGACATCCCCAAGCATCTGCCCGCGGACCTTACTACATACGTGCTCACAGCTTCTGCCGCCAAGTCCCCCCCTTACCACGTCACCGTCGACGACGTCACTCCTCCACCGGAACGCCTCGAGGTCGAGCAGATCACCGGCCATCAACTCGTACGCGGCCGCGGCGGGGTCATCGCCGTTCTGTACGAGACTCACTGGACTGGACTTCTCAGCCCCTCTTGGGAACGCGAGCTGGACCTTCAACACTTCCGGCGCCACGTCCTACTTTACTGGTCACGATCACCAACCCAGCACCGCCAGACGAACCGCCTCTACCGCCAGATGCGCATCGGCGCCGCTCACCGCGAACTGGCCCGATCTCAAGGACAAATCTTCCTCGCCCCAGGCTACACCTTGGTCTCCCGCAGCCTTTGGCTCCACAACTTCAGCACCACCATCCTACCCTCCGGAGCACACATATGGTACAAGGCGCGCGACGGCCTTTGGTGGCTGGGCAAGGTCGCCCACGGCTCACCCCCTGACGCCTCTTCGGGAACTCCGCCGGAGTCTTCACCGGGAAGCTCCTACATCGTCCGGTTCCTGGACGACCCCGGCCCGATCAAGATCGACCTCCAACCCGCACGCTACACTACAGCACGGAACGCCGTATACGGATCGTGGTGTCTTCAACGCCATGGGAATGGGAGCCTAGCACGTGGGGTGCTGCGGAACTCTGATGTGTCCCGCGGAACCCCCACCGTCTCCACTCCCCCCCCTGGTTAGCCTTAGTTTAGTCTTTTGTTAGTTCTGGGTATTTGGTTCTGGTTAGTCTACAATATCTTAAGAGTAGTTAGTCTTCAATAGTCATCAGCAGTCATATTCTTGGGAGTGTTTGTTTCCATCTACCGCCACCGGTATCGCTTGACCGACCCCGTGTTGGCTACCGATCCGAGGCCGTGTATGTTTCTTTTTTTTTTGGGCGTGTTTGGGAGTATCATCGCCCCCCCCACCCCCGCCGTTTGTTTTTCTTCTTATCGCCTACGGCTCCGTGTAACCTCCTTACGTTCAGGCCACTGACTGGTAGCGATACCTTCATTTGCATTTGGGTTTGTACTCCACTAGCCTACAGCCAATTGTCGGCGATATCACGCCGAGGTAAAATCGTGTTGTAGCCTGAGCTGTACTCTGACCTTAGTCGACTTCCGCCGACCCGTGTTTCAGACGGCCCTCGAGCTAAGACTATATCGAGCTTCCAGCTCACCCGTGTTTCTTCCATGTTTGACAAGTAGGGTCCCGATAGCATTGCCGCCCCGGAAGGCCGCTGATTTATCGGCCATCCATAAGCGGTTCGGACATGATCGATTTCTCCTGACCTGTGTCCAGCTTTTTGTCTGTTTTCTGGTCCCGATGGTATTTCGTTTTCTCTTTCCCTTTTCTTCTTCTTTCTTTCTTGTCCGGTATTCCGCACACCCCTCTGTCCTCTGGCGAACGACACCACGTTTGACGTCGCCCCGGTAAACCGAGTTGCACACGTTAGTTTTTGGGCCCCGCGCTATCTACAACTTCGAACTGCACGCATTAGGCCGATTTTCTTGCGGATTTTCTTGCCGCCACCGTCTTTGAGTTTGGTTTTGTTGAGTTGGCTACCTTGCTACGTTTGCTAGTTTTGTTCACACCACGAACAGGTCTCCGAGACGCCGCGTTGTTTGTTGCGTCTCTCGGGTTTAGTAGTCCCTAGTACACGCAGCCCTCAAAGCACTCTAGCTGTGTCCCTTCTGTCTCGCATGATAACTACCATGTTAGGACCTTCGCCACAAGACAAGGCATGGGGCCTAGCGGATATATATATATATGTTTTTGAATTGTGATCGCTGTCTCCTTTTTAGAGTTTCCTCGTTCGCCAACCCGGTTCAGCGAACAACCCTTTCGTACTTCCTTGGGCCCCAGACAATGGCTCCAGTGAAACGCTTGTACGTCCTTCTTTTGCCTTCATTTGGGTCTTCGTTTTCTTCTTCGGCCTTCGCTTTCGGTTTCTGCCTCATTTTGCGTTCGTCTTTCTTTGTTTTCATTTTGGGTGATTTTTCCTTTCGCCTCTGCTACGAGTTCTGTGTCTCTCTCCTTCAGTCTCCCTTTCCGTCGTTGTTCGCAGCGAACACCCCCTCTTCGTAGTGTTTGGGTTTTATTACGAGGTGTGGGGGGATCTATAGCCTCATTTCTTTTGTTTCGAATAGCCGCATCTTCGACCACCTTTTTCTGGCCGTTCGGGATGAACATTGTCATCACCCTCCGACCATCTTGTGGTCTGCATATACGACTATTCAGGGTGGGCTAATGTGATATGAGTAGAGTATTCATGGGCTATAGATATAGATAATACGTTACAGTCTTGTAGTCTCACGAATACGAGAATAATCCAAAGAATGGATTAACCCGGCGGAAATTCCGTTAGTTGAGAGTAACGTTCTCTTAGGAATGTTCCCTAGGGCAGAAAACCCCTTAGACGAGAGTAATGTTCCTTAGCGCAGATAGGACTACGAAGTGAGAAGTTCTTATATTAGCAGAAGAACGATCGGTAGCCATTAGGAAAGTTCTGTTGGAGTACATCAGATAAAAGGAATTTAGGAGAGTTTGTGGCGTGGGGTGGGACGAGTATATCTGGGCGTCGAGTCCCGCCCCCCCTACCTCTCACTTCTCTACCAGAGCACCTCCTCTGCTCTCGCCATCAACAAGAAGATCTAAATCAGAAGAAGCGAAGCACTGCTTTCCAGCTGCCAGAACAACCTGCGTCCCTTGCCACTACCCTTACCACTACCCTAGAGCGGGCTCCGCATCACATGTGTCCGTACTGCTGTGCTGTCTGTGTTTTTCAAGAGCAGGATATGATGCCAAGAATATTTACGGTTATGAGATTCACCAACGACGGCGTATAGGCAGTAGGTACAGCAGCAGCAGCAGTAGATGTTCGTTCGTGTTGGTTCAGCACAAATGTTGTGCATGATGCATCGCAGATATGACTACTGCAGGTACGTGGCCATTTGGCTACCCCCAAAAATCCTGTACGCTCGAAAAAAGCCTGTGGAGGGCAATTTCACCCTCCAGAGGGGGATTTAGCCCTCTGGAGGATTATGTAGAGGATTCTGTGAGTTTCTAAATCCTCCAGAGGCCATGTTTGTCCTCCGGAGGATTTTGCAGAGGACTATTTCAAACAGTAAATCCTCCAGAGTGAACGAATACCCTGTGGAGGTTACTGCACAAAATGCTCCGACGGAATCAGGGCATTGTGTTCCCTGTAGAGCGATTTACCGAATAAAACCCCCCAGAGGATTTTGCTCGCACCCCTGCAGAGGGTTTTGCAACCCTATTAAAGCCTGCAGAAGATAATGGGGTGTAATTTCCTGTAGAAGGTAGAAAACAATATCCTCCAGAAGATTTATCTACGAACCTAAAGCCTGCGGAGGGAGACACTTTCGAATTACACCCTGCAGAGGAAATCATGCTACAAAATCCTCCAGAGGAAATTGGCGGACAACCTCCAGGGGTTTTGTGATACAACTAATCCCTCCAGAGGAAATGACATGGTAACTACACCCTCCAGAGGACATAATAATGTGCAATCCTCGAGAGGAAAAAGAAAGTACACCCTCCAGGGGTTTGATGGAGCAACATTTTCCTCCAGAGGGAACACCTGCGAAATAGACCCTCCAGAGGACATACCACTGTGTAATCCTGTAGAGGAAAAGGGGACCAACCCCTCCATGGGATTTCAGGTGAAAAAAATCCTTCGGGAGGAATGTTGTAGGAAATACACCTTCCAAAGGATGTATTGACGCGTAAACCTAAATAGGGAAAAAAACGACATCCTCCAGGGGTTTGGTCCACCCATAAAAATACTCCAGAGGGAAAAAGCATGCAGTACACCCTCCAGAGGACATAAGGTTGCATAATCCTGTAGAGGAAAACGGAACCAACACCCTCCAGATGTTTTCTGGCTCAACGCACTCCTCCAGAGGTACAACCCTAACAATACACCCTGCAGAAGATTAGATACAATAAACGAATAAACCTCCACAGGCAAAGAATCAACACCCTCCAGGTGATATGTGGAGCCAAAATTCCGCCAAAAAGAGATCGTACGCAGTACATCCTCCAGAGGACATAATAGTGCAGAGTCCTTCAGAGTAAAAAGCAACCAACACCCTCCAGGGAGGGGTTGTGCGACCCGAAACACTCATCCAGAGGTAAAACAACGCCCTCACGAAGATGCAATGACGCATATAACCCTCTAGAGGAAAATAATCAACACCCTTCAGGTGTTAAATAGGGTTAACCGTTGTGGTGTGACCCAAAACATTCATCCAGAGGTAAAACAACGCCGTCACGAAGATGCAATGACGCATATTAACCCTCTATATGTGGGGAGGACCCCCAGGTTCGACTCGACATCTGTGGCACTTCCCTTTCTTAGAGGGTGTAGCGTGTAGGACACGCCAGGTTTTGGTATAGGATCGGTACGGAAGATCTCACGAACAACCATCAACGATGATGGAAGAGGAAGAGAGAGTGTGTGCGAGGCACGGGCCTTGCATTCCAATCCGCAGTGACTACTTGTCACGGGACAATGTCACTGCTGACGACATCTCTGCTGACGACAACAAATAGTCATGGAATATGGATGACCACAGTCGTACAATAAGATATACGGATATCCACGACCTCGGCGAATGGTGGGACCTCCGCGGGACCATACCCATGCGACGGTCTGGTCGAGAACTCTGGAACCCACATCGCCCCCCAATGTTTGAACGCGTAATACTGGAGAACCCAGTACCGCTTTTGAACATTTATGAAGAGTGACAGGTTTGTGGCTTTCTACCATTCAAGGCATTGTACAGCAGTAGTTGATGTATAAGCTTTGCACTTTTTCATCTAGTCATGTCACCCCTTGCGTAGTAAAAACCACGGGCTTGTATGATCATGATTTGACTTGCTAGTGTGTCAGTCATATACTACGAAATATCAACTACTAGTGGGATATGTTTATGTCCTTCGCATGCGCGCTTGCATGGTTCAGGATTAACATACACAACGAAAATTAAACCTTTTATAACGAACGTCTGCCGTCGACGCCAAATGTGGGGAGGACCCCCAGGTTCGACTCGACATCTGTGGCACTTCCCTTTCTTAGAGGGTGTAGCGTGTAGGACACGCCAGGTTTTGGTATAGGATCGGTACGGACGATCTCACGAACAACCATCAACGATGATGGAAGAGGAAGAGAGAGTGTGTGCGAGGCACGGGCCTTGCATTCCAATCCGCAGTGACTACTTGTCACGGGACAATGTCACTGCTGACGACATCTCTGCTGACGACAACAAATAGTCATGGAATATGGATGACCACAGTCGTACAATAAGATATACGGATATCCACGACCTCGGCGAATGGTGGGACCTCCGCGGGACAATACCCATGCGACGGTCTGGTCGAGAACCTGGAACCCACATATAGAGGAAAACAATCAACACCCTTCAGGTGTTAGATGTATATAGCAATAACATAAAACTTCCGCCAGAGAGAATCGTACGCAGAGAGGACATCATACTGCATAATACTATTAATATTAATACCGGGTATAAAGTATATAAAGCAACCACAACACTCTCCACGGGTTTTGTGACGTCACAAATTCATCCAGACGCAAAAAAACAACACCCTCCAGAGGATACACTAAAATAGCGCATAGGAAAACAAGCAACACCCTTCAGGGGTTTCGTGAAGCAATAAACCCCTCCAGAGGGAAAGCGCACGTAGTATACCCTCCAGAGGACATAACACAGCATAATACTGTAATGCGTAAAAAAGAACCAACGACCTCCAGAGATTTGTTTAGATGCGGGACACAGCCGGCATGATGTGTGTAATAAATGCACCTATCAATACGGTATACTACTACTGCTGTTTGTACCTGGAAATATTTTGTCACGCAGTTTGCCACCTTACTACGATTTACCCTGCTCCCCTGCTACAGCTGTGCGCCACTGTATCGCCCTCGTGAAGCTCAAGTAGTGGCGATACCGAGTGCTAGGCAGCACTGAGCCAGACAGCAGTGCAGAAACCTCTTGGATTAGCAACCTAAAACCAAGGCTTATCACAGTGACTGAGAATCGTGACGGGACGGGACGGGACAGATTTGAGTCGTTTGGCGGGAAAAAATGAAAAAGGGACGGTAAAATGAGGACATAAAAAGTTGGCGGGACGGGACAGCGGGTGCCGAATTTCTCGACGGGACGGGACGGTAAAAGTCAACGGGGCTGATTTTCACGACGGGACGGGACGGTAAATATTTTTCCCCTCGGCGGGACGGGACGGTAAATATTTTTTTCCTCGGCGGGACGGGACGGTAAATATTTTTTTCCTCGGCGGGACGGGACGGTAAATATTTTTTTCCTCGGCGGGACGGGATGGCAAATATTTTTCCCACGGCGGGACGGGACGGTAATTTTCTTTTTCTTTAGCGGGCGGGACGATAAATATATTTTTCTTCTTTCCCGCCGCAGGGTCAGCACGGTTGTACGTGAAACATTCCCGCACACTGCTGATTCCGCGAAGGGAGCCGTCCCGACGCAGACGTTTTCTTCTCGACCCGCGCAGCCCAAGCCTCGAGAAGTGCTGCCACTACACGGGCGACGTCTTCTGATTTCTTCCACCCCTGCCCCAAGCGCTGTTGTTGCGTTGCCAGCTCATGGTGGCTGTTCTGATGGTTGTGCTTGCGCTGTGTTACTACTGGTGGTTGTGCAGATGGAGGTGGTGGCGGCGGCGGTGGTGATTCTAGTGCCGCTGCTGGTCGATCGACCCCGCCCGTGAGATAGGCATCCATGGCGTCCGTGCCGGTCACACCAAAGATGTTAGGAGACAGCACTTTCACCCCTTGACAGACAGTAACTTGGCATTGACATTGACAGTGTGTAACACTCGGCCCTACATCCTTGACATCGCACGTTTTAGCGTCCCGCTTGATGGCGTGTCTCCTAAAATCTTTTTGGGCCAGACCAGTAGTACTGGTGTGATCGTGGTCTGTGTGCTCTTTGTGTGTGGTGGCGAGCCTGCTGTGGCAGGTGTTGTGATATGATACTCTGCTTTCAGTTGCGAGCGGAAATGAAGAATGAAGATATGAAAAGAAAAAAAAACCACCACCAGGTATACACTTACTACTTGGTACCTGGTAGTAATTTTCATTCTTTTTCATTAATATATTTGTACTTATGTGGAAGCCAGGGTCGGAGATATCGTAGATCTCGTAATACGCACGCGCGAAGGACACGTCACCGGTCAAGCAATATCAAATCTCGGGTCACGAGCGGTCTCACGTCATTGACGGTGTAGACCCGTCCTCGGGAGATAAGCTATCGGGAGATACGTAATCCGCCGCAGACTCTGGGGTAACCAAAAAGGTCCCCCACCGAGTCAGACTAGCTCTAGCATCTCCTTGCTAAATATCAACGAAGAACTTTGCTCGGCCCTCGTCGGCCGTAACGACGGCTACAAGGGACCCTCGCTCCGCGACCTCATCACGGCGACTTCTCCGCGACTTCTACGCTACGACATATCCGCGACGACCTCGGTACGAACGACTAGCGAAGGTACTACATTACATTGGTGACCACCGTGGTTTTGGAAAATGCCACGCTCAGGAGGTAGATCGAAGAAGCAGCGGACGAAGACACGCCTGTGGGTTTGTTGTTTTGTCCCTAACTCAGTGTGGGCTTGGGCATGAATTGTCATGTCTCTTACAGCTTTCTACCGATGGGTACAACAGTTTTCTTTGCGTCTCCTTGCCCCGGCTATTCCCACCGGAATGCCGGTTAGAGTGCCCGTCAGATCATATTAGACACACGTGTGTCTGCCATGTCTGACGGTGCTACTCTCATCACCGTTGTTAACTCATATGCCTACAGCCGAGTTAACCGTGTTTGCCAACTTGTTCGTGATTTTGTTTACGCCGCGGAGCATTGAGTACTTATTTGGCGCTGTCTCAACTTATTGTGCTCATTCCTCGCCTACTTTACGCTTCCGTTTCCCGATAGAGGGGAGAAGGGGCGAAGGGGGCGGGGTTATCGCGAGTTCCAAACCCTTCTGGGTTCGGTATGCGGCGATTAATTCGTGACATTGGGGTATTTCGTCTGCTCACAACTATCACCAGTGGTATATAGAGTACGACTTGTCACACAAAATTGTTCGAACCCACACACACAGGGAATGGGAGCCACGCGACTCCGCCCCGCTTAAAACGAGGTTACCAGTTGATACACTTGAATCAACCACGTCGACCTCGCGTGACCGCCCGACTAGTCACGAAAATAATAATTAGGGTTCAGCTGCCCGTGGTTCTCAGAACAGCAACCACGGGAGCGCACCAATAGTACGTGTGGCCACACGGAATTAGTGCGTTGAGATAAAGTTTGGAATTACCAAACAACTTCAGCATTAGCTGTCAGCGTGTAAGCTTGAAAATGTATGCATCTTGGCCGGACCGGTTTTTACCACCCGTGTTTACTCAATACGTCGGCTATAAGGAGTGGATGAACGCATGTGAAGGCTGCTGTGTTTCGATCAGATAAATCAGCACCCTGCTTCCTAACTAGTCATCCTCCCGATGACCGCCACAAGCCCATCCCTAGCTAAGATGGGCTTGCGGCGAATAAAGGGGGGGGCGATGTGGAAGCCAGGGTCGGAGATATCGTAGATCTCGTAATACGCACGCGCGAAGGACACGTCACCGGTCAAGCAATATCAAATCTCGGGTCACGAGCGGTCTCACGTCATTGACTGTGTAGACCCGTCCTCGGGAGATAAGCTATCGGGAGATACGTAATCCGCCGCAGACTCTGGGGTAACCAAAAAGGTCCCCCACCGAGTCAGACTAGCTCTAGCATCTCCTTGCTAAATATCAACGAAGAACTTTGCTCGGCTTACGCCGGCCGTAACGACGGCTACAAGGGACCCTCGCTCCGCGACCTCATCACGGCGACTTCTCCGCGACTTCTACGCTACGACATATCCGCGACGACCTCGGTACGAACGACTAGCGAAGGTACTACATTACATTTACCTTCATTTGAAAGTATATCAAAACAGATCATCAACCAGCTGGTGATCAACACCACCAGCACAGCTTTTTCTAGCAGAAGTAAATGTGGTGCCCAGCAATATCATACCAACCACTGACCAGGTATTATATAAGCAAGACGATGAAAATACGTCATCTATGAGTTCGACTGATTTTATAAGAACGACTGATTCATAGTTGAATAGTTGATACCCAATTTGGCAAGCTGGGTAATACGCCTACTACTATTCTATACGTATTTCATTTATAGATGGGAGTTGTGCACAATTTACGATAACACATGTATTTATACGTATAGGAATGACTATTGAAGATTGGTACAACTCGCAATTTCTTGATTATTTTCGTAGTTCGTGGTGGAAATGGATGGGAACAGACCACCATGAATGTTTCTTGTACGGGATGTAGCCAAAAGATACCAAGCCGTGGAGGTTTCAGTGTAATCGCATGTGTGAGTGGAGCAGTGGCCGGGGATCCTGTGTGATGTCCCCTAGCCACCTGGCTCGTGGTCCGATGAGGATCACTCCGTGATAATACAAGCTCTAAGAACAAGACTTACTGAGTGCGAGGCCAGCGAGACTGGTGGAGTCCCTCGCTGGAAGCCCTCTTGCTGATATCATCTGGCAGAGGCCATAATATCTAGATATTCGCGGAACTTCTGTTGGAGGAGTTTTCGGCTGCGGAGTATTGGGTCACAGCTGGGAAGGCAGTTGGCCCGTTGGACGGATCGAAACGGCTTGAAGCGCACAGCAGGGGAGGACGCTCCGGGAGCTGGAGGACGCACAGGTCAGGCGGCAGTTTCTCCGTTATTACAGTAGAGTCCAGGTGGACTGCTGTGGATTATGGCGCACACGGCAAGCACGCCGCTGGTGGTAGGGGAGTCTCTGACTCCACCGAAATACGGAGAGGTGTGGACCGAGCAGGCCTCTCGTGTTTTTTTTTTTACGCAGCGTACCTCGATTATGAGGAACGGCTGCAGCTCGCCAACGCTCAGGGGGTGGTTCAGCACTCCAAAGTGAGCATGGGCCAGCTTATCCCCAATTACATTCATCGGTGTTTTGAGGGATTTTACAAGCATCAGACTACGAAGACCGCCTCGGAGTTGTTGGACGCTGTTAGGCAGCACGCTGGTTACACAACCACCAGCAACAGATTTGACACCTCGCGGGCGGCAGCGGACTTGCGTCGCGTTCTCTCAATGAGGCGCGATGAAAAGCAGGGCGGTGAAACATCCGTCAAAGACCGCGCGATGATGGTAAACTCCGCTATGGAAAAGTATTTTGCGGAGAATCACGCGGTGCATGCCATGTACCGCGCGCAGGACCGTTCGTGGTTGCCCGGACCGGCGGAATTTGTGAGCATGGCGTTGGTGGATGGCTTATGGCCGTCCGAGTTCAAAAAGTACGTAAAAGGTCAGCTAACGTACGCTGCAGGGTGGAAGAAGGACCCGGCATTGGTCATGGACCAAATTTTTTCTGCTGCAGAACAGTGGAAATTCATCGAGGCGTATGGTCGGAAAGATGCTGCAGGGGCAGCTGAACCGCGACGCCAACAGCAGCAGAAACCGAAACAGCAGCAGTCCGCGAAAAAGTCGTTTGTTCGCGTCTGTTTCGAGTGTGGTGATCCCAACCATTATGTTTCTGATTGCCCAAAAGCTCGCGGTGGCGGCACAGCTCCCAGCAGTGGTGGGCGCGGGTCGTCAGGGTATCGCGGGGGCCGCAATGGCGGCCGGGGCAGATTCAACCATGGACGCGGGCGCGGTGGCCGTGGTGGCAATCAATTGACAGCGGGCGGTGGAACTTCTGCTGTTGCTTCTTCAACTTCTGGTGCGCCAGCGGCAGGAGCCGCTGGGTCGGGATCTGGTTCGTCTGTTGCCGGCCGAGCTGTATACGTTGGAGGAGCTGGAACATCGGTGGGTGCTGCTGGAGCGAGAACTTCGCCATCCACCGAGCGGGCGGAGTCAGTGTCTGGTGCTGCTGCAGGGGCGGTAGCGCCGGAACCGTCTGTATATTCGACGTCTTGGTCGGGGTGGACCGCCGATTCTATTTCTTCGGCGCCGGCTGTAGGAGGGCAGCCATGGCGTCAGGTGACTCTTGGTACCGACCAGAGTTCAACGGCAGGTGAAGTGCCTGTCGATCGCAGCGGTGAGTGTTTACGCGCTGATCTCTCTTTGCCAGGGTCGGTTGGTTCGCTGATGGCGCGTGTGATCCTTGATTCGGGGTCGGCGCTCACGTCCATCGGTGTCGGCTTACTTCAGCAGCTGTCTTCGCATTTCGGCGGCGCCGATCTGCAAATTCCGTTCGAAAATGGCCCGCAGCAGGCGAAAACCGCTACGGGTGTTTCAGTGATGGTCACGCACAAAACGGTGCCGATTGCCGTGAGTGTACGGACGCCGTGGGGAGCGGTGAAATTGGAGCCCATCACTTTCGCGGTCATGCCTGGTACAGATAACGTCGTTCTGTTTGGCATGGCTACCATGAAAGCTCTTGGCATCGACGTCTACCGTGAAGCTCTGGAGAAGCTTCGCCCTCGCGCAGTGCCGGTATCGACCGGTGTGGAGACTCCGAGTTACCTTGCGGCGCGCAGAGTGACGGTTTCCGTGCATGCCTTTCAGACCGAGGCTACGGTGGATGCTCCGGAGGACAAGGCGGTGGAACATTTGGTCGACCGGGGGCCAGACATGTTCATGGATCCGGAGGAGGAGCGGACGGCCCGAGAACGGGCGTTGGAGGACAGCGTGCAGCAGGCAGAGCAGAGTGGATTAAGCGTCGGCGGAGCAACCCGTTTGCGCGAAATTTTGGCTCGTCGCGTGGGTGCTTTTCGCCGTGCGCTGTGTGGTGATCCGCCAGCGCAAGTGGAGCCGATGCGAGTGCAGCTGAAGCAACAGGCGAAGCCTGTCAAGGCAACGCCACGTCGGTACGAACCGACGAAAAGGGACTGGCTCTCGAAGTGCATTGCTGCTTTGGTGTTTTTTTGGCTTTGTCTACCACAACATCCAGGCGGTGTGGGCGAGTCCGGCGATGGCGGTGCCCAAGAAGGACTCTTTCCGTTTGGTGAGCGACTACTCGGCGGTGAACGCACAGGTGGAGAAGTCCCCGGGCGTCATGCCCAACCATGAAGACATGGGAGATCTGCTGGGGGCGCGTTTCTTCGGCAAGCTGGACCTACTTCAAGGGTACTGGCAGATGTCTTTGGCTCCGGAGGCGCAAGACGTCTTCACCATGGCGACAAGCGACGGTTTGTTCACGCCTACCCGTGTTCCCCAAGGTGTTTTGAATGCGACTTCTTATTTCCAAGGTGTCATGACTGAAGTGTTGCGTGGTTTGGATTGCAAAGTTTGGGTCGATGACGTTTTCTTTTTCGCAGACACCGAAGAAGCTCTTCTGCAGCTGCTTGATGACATTCTTGAACGCCTGGAGAATGTTGGACTGTTTGTCGCCGCCCACAAGTGTACCTTCTTCTCTCGTGAACTGGTCTGGTGTGGTAAGGTGTATTCCAATGGTGTCGTGTCCCATGACCCCGCTCGAGTGCAAGGTTTAAGTGAAATGCGTCGTCCCGAAAACGCTGGAGAACTAATGCAATTCTTGCAGGCTGTCAACTGGTTGCGTACATCGTTACCACGTCTAGCGGAAACGGTAGCACCGTTACGTGATTTTTTGGAGGAGCTCCTTGTTGGGGCTACACGTCGGACTAAGCGAGTGGCGCGCAATCGTGTCATCAAGGATACCGCGTGGACGGAGGATCGGGTGCGGGCGTGGAATGCCGCACGGGGTTTGGTGGCGCAAGCAGTGCCGCTTCATCATCCTCGTCCCGGGTGCGTTGTTTTGATGTTTCCTGACGCTTCTGATTTCCATTGGGGTAGTTTTCTCACCCAAGTGCCTGAACACGAATTTCGCAGTGGATTGGCGTTGGAAAGCATGTCTCACGAGCCTCTCGGATTTCTGAGTGGTTCGTTCACAGGTTCGCAGTTGCGCTGGGCGACTGTCGACAAAGAAGGTTTTGCGATCGTTAATACGTTCCGGAGGCTCGAATACCTGCTTTGGGGTGGTGTTCATATCTTTACTGATCATCGAAACTTGCAGTACATTTTCAATCCGGAGAAGTGTGTCACGACGGTCACAAAGACCATGGCACAACGCCTAGAGAATTGGAAGGGTGTTTTAGGACAATACCGCTATGCAATCGAACACATCCCTGGCGATCGAAACTGTTGGGGGGATCTGTTGTCTCGTTGGGTCAAAGTTCCTACGGTGCCTGTTCGTTCGGTTGCCGTGCACAGCCCATGTAATGCTGACGATTCGCTTCCCGCATTGGATGTGATTCGTGCCTCGCAACAAAGGTCTGTCGCTCGTATCGGCGTTGGTGTTCATGAATTTTCGACAACCTTCGGTCAAGCTACCTTGGCCGATGATGGTTTGTTTCGTGTGCGTGTTGGGGTGCGTGACGTCTTGTGGATTCCGCCGGATGATCTTGCTCTTCAAACTCGTTTGATGGTGTGCGCGCACATGCGCTCGGCTGGTCACCGTGGTGTGGCGCCGACTTTGTTTCGCCTGAAGGAATATTGTGTTTGGCCTCACATGGATTCTCAGGTTCGCGAATTCGTTCGCCAGTGTTTGCACTGTGTAGACACGCGTGCAGGTGCACTCATTCCTCGTCCCTACGGAGACACGGTGCATGGTACCGCTCCGGGAGAAGTGGTGCACTTTGATTTTTTGTATGTTGGCCACAGCGGGCCCGAAGGTAGCGATGGCCTGCCTGATGAGGATGGTTTCCGATATGTTTTGGTCATCATGGATGATTTGTCCAACTACGTGGCGTTGGAACCGGCCGAGGCTTGTACAGCCGAGGTCACAGCGAAGCATTTGCTAGCCTGGTGTAAGACTTTGGGGGTGCCGCGTGTGTGGGTGAGTGATACCGCCACGCATTTCAAGAACAGGGTGCTTGCTTTGTTGAGCGACGCGTTGCACATCGAACATCGTTTTGCTGTCGCTTACACGCCGTGGTCGAACGGTACGTGTGAACGCATGGTAAAAGAGGTGGTACGTGCTCTGCGTTCCATTCTGTCAGAACAGCGTCGTCAGGTTTCGGAGTGGGTTGATGTTTTGCCGGCCGCTCAGTGGGCCTTGAACACTTCGTTTCGTGAACGTTACCGAAGCACTCCGTACAGCGTGATGTTTGGGCGTGCTCCGCGTACCGATTTCTCGGCGCTCGTTTCTGAGTCTGATGGCAGGTGGAATGTTGACGTGATGAATGCTGACTTGTTGCGTGCGAACGTCCGTGAAGTCGTTGCAGAGCAGGAGAGATTTTGCGCCGATATTCGCGCAGCTGTTGCCGTGTCTCGCGACAACAAACGTAAACAGGCTCAGGGCCAGGTGGTGTTGCCAAAATTTGCGGTTGGTGATTTCGTGTTGTATGCTCGTGTTCGTCGGCAGGGTGTCACACCGAAATTGTTGTCCACATGGACTGGTCCGTGGCGTGTGGTAGCAGCTGATCATGATCATGTGTACTCAGTTCAGAACATCGTTTCTGGGAAGGTGCATCAAGCTCACGTGGCTCGTTTACGATTTTATGCGGATGCGACGTTGAACGTCACCGCTGATCTGAAGGATGTTTTCCAACATTCCTTTGCGCAGGGTGAATGCCGCATGAATGCTTTGGTGCATGTGGCCGAAGATGATGCCAACGAGGTGATTGTCTTGGTCGATTGGGATGGTTTCGAAGCAGAGGAGCGCACGTGGGAGTCTTTGCGGTCGATTTATTCTGCTGCGCCTGAATTCGTCGTGAAGGAATTGCGCAAATTACGGATGACCCGTGCGCTCAAGATTAAAATTGCTTCAGAGTTCAGCATTGATTTGTGATTTGCCGCATGCGATTTCGTCTTGGTTTTTTGGTTTTGTCAAGCTCGTTCGTGTCGAGTGAACTCGCTTTGGGGGTGCTGTAGCCAAAAGATACCAAGCCGTGGAGGTTTCAGTGTAATCGCATGTGTGAGTGGAGCAGTGGCCGGGGATCCTGTGTGATGTCCCCTAGCCACCTGGCTCGTGGTCCGATGAGGATCACTCCGTGATAATACAAGCTCTAAGAACAAGACTTACTGAGTGCGAGGCCAGCGAGACTGGTGGAGTCCCTCGCTGGAAGCCCTCTTGCTGATATCATCTGGCAGAGGCCATAGGGAAGAGGCAAGTTATGTCCTCCAGCGGCGGTGCCACGACGGGACGGAACGATAATTTTCTACGGGTGAGATTTTATCGGCGGGACGGGACGGTATTTTTTCGGGGTCACGGCGGGACGGGACGGTAATTTGTCGGTGTCACGGCGGGACGGGACGGTAATTTTTCGGTTCCACGGCGGGACGGGACGGTAATTTTTCTGTGTCACGGCGGGACGGGACGGTAATTTCCAACGGGAGAGATTTTATAGGCGGGACGGGACGGTTAAGCGACGTCGGTTAGGGATTTTGTCGGCGGGACGGGACGGGACGGGACGGCGGGACCATTTTGACGACGGTTTTACCGTCCCGTCCCGCCGTTATACCGCCGTTACCGTTCCGCCGAAATTACCGTGATAAACCTTGCCTAAAACGTGTTTAGTCCCCGCATCAGCAATCCTTCAGAAGGATGTGGAAAACCAGAATTTATTTGTGGTGGAAATCGAGTTTATAAGCCTTAAATTCATGTAGCGTTTGTTACGTAACATTTTTAGTCTACATTTCCCTACAATGGCGTCGCAGGCAGGGGGTGAGATTTTGAAGAGCGAGGTCCGTGGTTCGATTCTCGCCTTCGTCCCCCGAGAAAAAAGGAAAAAAAGGGGAATATCTCATGTTCAAGAACCTGTAAAACTCACTCACTTAGAAAACACCTGGGAAGGAACGATGAGAGCAATGCGATCATTGCATTCTGAGTCCGGTACCGAAAAGTCGGAGGTAAAACTGGGATATTCAGAGTCTCATCGGGTTCCTGACTTGGAGAGATAAGTCAGGTTTAGTGAGGGAGAATGTGGTGGAAATCGAGTTTATAAGCCTTAAATTCATGTAGCGTTTGTTACGTAACATTTTTAGTCTACATTTATACATATTCGGACCAACCGACTTGCAAAGTGCACTCCAACGGGAATGATAGAGTCATTCCCATTGTTATATTCGTTGTCGAGTACTACAGCAGTACTTCTGATGTACGTAGATATATCGCTCTTCCAAATACCAACAGTAAAGATATCGCCAGAATACCCCATTTGAGCAGCAGAGCGCTAAGTGCACAGCCAACGACGGCTACCGGCAACAGTGAGAACACTCTACAGTCGCAGTCGGCAACGAACGTAATATCGAAGCGCAGAGCGGATGTATCCTCGCACCGCAGAGCCCTGTCTATTCTCGTTTACTGAGTACTGTCCCAGTTACGTACAGCACAGGGTTTCCAAGAATTTTCGGGGGCTTCGCCCCCGGAATTCAATTAATTAAAAGCTGGCCCGGTACACGAAATATTGAAATATTCGCCCAGAAGTTACATTTTTCAGAGTTCAGAGGGGTTGACAGACCTTGATAGTAGATCTTTATGGGGTTTTTGCATTTTTTGTGTTGGACGCCTGAAGCCGACCCTCCGACCCCGAACCCTAACCCTAACCTTTGCACTTTGCTTTCGAAGTTGTATTATATTAATGCGCAACCCCCCGCCCGGAAAGGGGGGTTGGAGAAGGGGTGACCCCCCCGGGGCTGCCCCAACGGCAACCCCGCGCTAACATCCGTATACTCGAGTCAACTCCCAACCCAACTGGCGACACAGAACTCTCGACGCCAGCCTCCAACCCAACTGGCGACACAGAACTCTCGACGCCAGCCTACCAAGCCGCTATCAGAAAAGCCGTTTCTGACAAATAACTCGAGAAACCACACCAAGTACAAGATAACCTCACACGTGAGAAAATCGACACGCACTTGTACCAGGCATACACAAATAACACAAGTACATTTAAACTCACGATGCACTTCAATGTTAATATACGGATAACCCCCTTCTCCGATACTTTCAGATTGCGCGCAAAATCCGAGCCGATGCAACACCACGTCAACGCCACGTTTACTTTTATCAACTATAATAGTATGATATAAAGAAACCCCACTTGCATCGAACAATCCCAAACGCCAAAGAAGGCGGCTAGCCCACGCCGCCACTCGCGCAACCTACGACACCCCCGGTCGCACCATCAGCGAAATTACCGGGTACGTATAACATACAGCAACAAACGCAAACGTTACTGCGACTATTGAACTCCCCCCCACTGACTCCCTCAAAAGCACGGGCGGGTGGGTGGGAACTCAAACTAGTCTCACACCTTGGACCTGTAGCTCTGCCTCCGCATCACTGCGCTGATACGTGTAGGTTGCGGCTACGTACCAGACAAGGTGTGTTTACCAAGGGCTACGATTCATGCTACCATGAATCACCGCAGTCATCTGATTGGCTTGAACTTCTTACGTACGTACAAAACTCACATTCTCTCATCTTCCGAGAATGTTCTGCTTTGCACTTTGCTTTCGAAGTTGTATTATATTAATGCGCAACCCCCCGCCCGGAAAGGGGGGTTGGAGAAGGGGTGACCCCCCCGGGGCTGCCCCAACGGCAACCCCGCGCTAACATCCGTATACTCGAGTCAACTCCCAACCCAACTGGCGACACAGAACTCTCGACGCCAGCCTCCATCACACATGGGAGTTGACCCTATTTACTGATGTATTCTTACGACCCCTTCCCCGTCCCACTTGCAATCTCGTAGGGAACGCATGTGATAACACACTTCACCATTATTTACTTCTGCCTATTCACCCCTAAGAGTGAATTAACTCGCCCCCATTCAGTGCCCTGGCCCGGCTGGATCCCACCGCTCATCCCTTCGTGGGCCATAACGTCCGCTACCCAACTGGCATCCTTTCCGTGACTGCGAACATACGCCTTGTACGCATCGGACGCCCATCGGCCCTCACGCTGCAACACCTTAGGTGGATCAACCCGCTCCCGCCCAGGTCCGGTGGGATCCCATTGTCACGACCCTCCTAGGCCACTCCGTTTGCTATCCAGATGGCGTCCCGCACCGTGGCGAAACACGTCCATCAACCGCCGGGCTGCAACCCCTCTGGTACCGCTCCCCCTTTCGACGAGTTCGTTGCGCCTCCAATCCTCGGGAGTGCCGAGCGTACTCGTGCGCACACTCCCGCCAACGCAACCACTCGTCGCTGGGTTATCGGCCGATGAAGCGGAGTCCGCATAGAGCATCCGCCGCTGCAGACGCAGCACGTAACGAGGGGTCCGGCGAGGAAAAACAAAGGTAGTAACAAGACATACACGCGAACGTGCGAAGGTGCGCAACGCACCCACACCCGAACACACGTAGAAACTGCCCCTTTCCCAAGCAGGTCACCTTTCAACTCACGAAACCACACCTCAACGCGGGCTGCACTGCGCTGCAAGTTGAACCGTTTCGCGATTGAGGTCAACATCAGTCCGTCGCACACGGACGGTATAAACAGCCCAACTCGCAGAACACAAGGGGAAAAAGTAACCAGGTGGAAAAAAAAGAAAAAAAAAACACCTGGGAAAAAAAATTGCCCAAGAATGCTCGCGGATCAGGACAGAAAATCACTGACTGACTGAAAAAAAACACCTTCCCCGCCCATGGACGGGTGCCGCGCACACGCACTGCAACAGCACACAAACCAACGTGTGGCTCATACTTCCCCAGATGAACGATACACGAAATAAAGGCGACGAAGTCAACAAGTTGCGACACTTGCTTCGCTGAAGCAGATGCACACACTGCAACAGGACACTGCCTCCCCCTGTGGACGGGTGTTAAGCACACGAAGAAACACCAAGATGCGACACATGCTTCGCTGAAGCAGACGCACACACTACAACAGCACACCGTCCCACCTTCTAGGCGGCTGTTACGCATAAGAAGAAACAGGTACCCATGAAATCCGCGGCGGCGGAGATACGCGGTGTACCCATGGACACCACGAAACGCGTTGCGAAGAATCCCCCCAGGTGACCGGCACACGGACATGCGCGAGGAAGCCGACTAGTTGCGACGCCTGCGCGGCGCTGAACCAGATGCACACACTGCACACACTGCAACGGCACACAGTCCAACGTGTATCACATGCTTCCCCGGACGAACGGCAAACAAAACATGCACGAGGAAGCCGACGAAGTGCGGCATCTGCAAATATCTGACATGCAGCGCTGAAGCACACCCACACACTGCAACAGCACCCGGTCCAACCTGTGGCAAACGCTTCCGCGAATGAACGCCACATGAAACACGGACGAGGGCGCCAACAAACGCGACGCCTGCATCGCTGAAGCAGGCGCACACTCTGCGACAGCACACCGTCCCCCCTGTGGACGGGTGGTACGCAGACGAAGAAACGAGAACCGACGCAATTCGCTTTGGCGGCGATACGCGGTGTGCCCGCGGAGGTCACCAAACATATCGCAAAAAACCTTCCCCCGGATGAACAGCTAACGAAACATGCACGAGGAAGCCGACGAGTCGCGACACCTGTAGCGCTGGAGCAGATGCTCATTCTGCAACAGCACACAGTCCAACTTGTGCCACATACTTCCCCGGATGAACGGCACGCGAAACATGGACGGGGGAGCCAAAGAGTTGCGACACCTGCTTCGCTGAAACAGATGCGACACCTGCTTCGCTGAAACAGACGTACGCACTACCATAGCCCACGGTCCAACTTGTGGCACACGCTCCCCCGGATGAACGACAAACGCACACGAAACATGGACGCGTAGCGCAGGAGCAGACGCACATGCTGCATCAGCACACTGTCCAACTTGTGACACATGCTTCCACGGATGAACGGCACACGAAGCACGGACGGGGAGCCACAGAGTGACACCTGCTTCGCTGGAACAGACGTACGCACTGCAATAGCACACGGTCCAACTTGTGGCACACGCTCCCCCGGATTCCCGGATGAACGGCGCACGAAACACGGACGGGGAGCCAAAGAGTGACACCTGCTTCGCTGAAACAGACGTACGCACTGCAATAGCACACGGTCCAACTTGTGGCACACGCTCCCCTGGATAAACGGCACACGAAACACGGACGGGGAGCCAAAGAGTGACAGCTGCTTCGCTGAAACAGACGTACACACTGCGATAGCACACGGTCCAACTTGCGGCACACGCCTCCCCGAATGAACGGCACACGAAGCACGGACGGGGAGCCAAAGAGTGACACCTGCTTCGCTGGAACAGACGTACGCACTGCAATAGCACACGGTCCAACTTGTGGCACACGCTCCCCCGGATTCCCGGGTGAACGGCACACGAAACACGGACGGGGAGCCAAAGAGTGACACCTGCTTCGCTGAAACAGACGTACGCACTGCAATAGCACACGGTCCAACTTGTGGCACGCGCTTCCCCGGATAAACGGCACACGAAACACGGACGGGGAGCCAAAGAGTGACACCTGCTTCGCTGAAACAGACTTACGCACTGCAATAGCACACGGTCCAACTTGCGGCACACGCCTCCCCGAATGAACGGCACACGAAGCACGGACGGGGAGCCAAAGAGTGACACCTGCTTCGCTGAAACAGACGTACGCACTGCAATAGCACACGGTCCAACTTGTGGCACACGCTTCCCCGGATTCCCGGATGAACAGCACACGAAGCACGGACGGGGTGCCAAAGAGTGACACCTGCTTCGCTGAAACAGACGTACGCACTGCAATAGCACACGGTCCACCTTGTGGCGCACGCCTCCCCGGATGAACGGCACACGAAACGGACGGGGAGCCAAAGAGTGACACCTGCTTCGCTGAAACAGACGTACGCACTGCGATAGCACACGGTCCAACTTGTGGCACACGCTTCCCCGGATGAACGGCACACGAAGCACGGACGGGGAGCCAAAGAGTGACACCTGCTTCGCTGAAACAGACGTACGCACTGCAATAGCACACGGTCCAACCTGTGGCACACGCTTCCCCGGATTCCCGGATGAACGGCACACGAAACACGGACGGGGAGCCAAAGAGTGACACCTGCTTCGCTGAAACAGACGTACGCACTGCAATAGCACACGGTCCAACTTGTGGCACACGCTTCCCCGGATGAACGACAAACGCACACGAAACATGGGCGCGTAGCGCTGAAGCAAATGCACATGCTGCATCATCACACTGTCCAACTTGTGACACATGCTTCCCCAGATGAACGGCACACGAAACATGGACGGGGAGCCAAAGAGTGACACCTGCTTCGCTGAAACAGACGTACGCACTGCAATAGCACCACGAAACATGGACAAGGAAATAAATAAGATACGACACCTGCTTCGCTGAAGCAGGCGCACACACTGCGACAGCACACCGTCCCCCTGTCGACTGGTGATATGCACGACACCTGTAGTGCTGAAGCAGACGTACATGCTGCAACAGCACACAGTCCAACTTGTGGCACATGCTTCGCCGGACACTGGAGTCAAGGACGGACACTGGAGTCAAGGAGTTGCGACACCTGCTTCGCTGAAACAGACGCGCGCACTACAATAGCACATGGTCCAACGTGTGGCACACGCTCCCCCGAATGAACCGCACACGAAACATGGACGAGGAAGTCAACAAGATGCAACCTGTTTCGCTGAAGCAGGCGCACACCCTGCGACAGCACCCCCGACCCCCCCCCCTGTGGACGGGTGCTACGCAGACGAAGAAACGAGAACCGACGAAATCCGCTTCGGCGGCGATACGCGGTGTACCCACGGAGGTCACGAACCCGCTCGTGGAACTTCTCCCGGATTAACGGCTAATGTAATATGCACGAGGAAGCCGGCGCGACCCCCCCGATTCGCGACCAGCAACTTGTACCACCATAGGTGGTTAAGCTACAGTGGAGCAACCGGTACCAGTTAGACCCCAATCCACGTAATATTGTAGCGAAGGACAATAAAATACCAGTTACCACCGCTACCAGCTACACAGCCTGTATGCTCTGATAATCTAGTACCAAGAAACAATCAGAGCACCAATACCTCAGAGTACGCTCTACCAGAATACTGCACAGGCCCTAGTTTCGGGAAACCGCTATCCCATACATTGGTAGTATACCCCGGTACGAGCATTTGACATATCGTACATACAACCACTGCTGCACGAATACTGCTGTATACGCATGGCTGTACCAGTTATACTCACATAACCTTTTCTCGAGTTTGGTACCACGGATAAAAGTCTCGCATGAGGTATGATATTTCGCATTAATATTATTAATAAAAGTACGAGCACTTGAAAGAACGTACGACCGCTGCTGCACAAACCCTGCTGCTGTATCCGCACTTCTGCTGAACCCTTCATATTTACTATCAATAATCGTGCCTTTCCTCGAGTTTGGTACCAAGCAAAGTACGAGGGGATGCGTCTGGTATAATATTCCTGCAAGCACACACTACCGGCCCATCGCTGCTGTACGCATGCGTTTGCAATTTGCGAACATAATGATACCACCGAGGGCGCAACATCCCGGGTAACGTCACACTGCTGTGCTACAGCAGTACACATCCCCTGTAACGTCTCACTGTGCTACGACATACCAGAGGTACCGATCTTGCCGATTCGTTCCGGTGCTGGCTTGTCCGGCCACGCTTGCCATGCCCTCCGACATAGTCCCCAAGGTCTTCCGTCCACACTCCCAGCTAGCACCTCTTGTACACTCACAAGACACCACGAACGAGTCTCTCCAAGGAAGGTCCCTCGATCAAGAAAATAAAATAAAAAAAGTGTCTGGCTGGCGAAAACCCTGCCTGCTCAGCGTTCAAACAGATCAGATCGAACGCTCAACTCAAACTAGTCTCACACCTTGGACCTGTAGCTCTGCCTCCGCATCACTGCGCTGATACGTGTAGGTTGCGGCTACGTACCAGACAAGGTGTGTTTACCAAGGGCTACGATTCATGCTACCATGAATCACCGCAGTCATCTGATTGGCTTGAACTTCTTACGTACGTACAAAACTCACATTCTCTCATTCTTCCGAGAATGTTCTGCCTAACCCGAACCCTATGCCAGTGGTCAGTGCTGGGATGCTGTGCTTGTTAAGACTCTAGGTTGGCTCGGCCGGCGTGGATGCTGAGCTTGGGAAGACTCTAGGTTGACTCGGGATGACTCGGGATGCTGTGGCTGGGAAAGACTCGAAAGTTGATTAAGCCGCGTAAAACATACCCCTAGCCAATCAGAGTGCCTAATTAGCTACCCCAGGAAGATCAAGGTTTGTCCACTACTGATTTTTCATGTCTATTCTAAACCCCTAAACCCGCACAGTATACGCCGTCGGTAAGCATAGAAAACCCTGAGAAGGGCAAAAAAGAAACCAATGGGAACCAATGGGAATGACTAGGACAAAAACTAAAATAAGCTCAGCTTGCGTCTGTTCATTGTGGCGGACCAATCGCCAGACAAGCTGTCGCATAAGGCTATTCCCCCTCTCAAAAACACTGCTTTGGTCTCTGGTTGACGGGGTAGCTGAGCACAGCACGCCAACACCACGATGCCGACCCGGGAAAGACGGAATTCAAGCCTGTACGCGGGAGGAGAGGCTCGGCTGGGATATGTTTATTCGTCGCCTCTGGTGCGAAAAAGCGGAAGAAAAACGGAGAGGATGGATCAGCTGGGCACAGCGAAGGTGACACAACTTTGGCAGGGGATAGAGCAGTATCAACACCCAGCTGTCCCTGTGGCACGATAATCGACTTCATATCGTAAAGTCTAGACGTAAGGTCACGATGACATGGAGTGGAGGGAGTGTCGAGGGTGGAATGCATGCGGCGTGGTGCGCTCTCGACCGTAGTATCGTACGATGGAGGGCGGGGATTCCCACACGATATTTTACTTCAAGAAACTATACGATTCCGCTCCCATTTTTCGAGTTGCTGCTGCTGTGGATCAGAGGTAGGAATGTGTCGATTCTTCCCGCACTATACCCGTGTGAGTACTTTCTAGGGTGAAGAATCAGCACGGACACTGGGCTAGCTGGATGTCGACGAGTAGAAGAACGGTTTAATGTGAAGAACACACACACAGCAGCAGCACAGCAGCATAGCTGTATCAGTGCGGCTCTGTTCGAAGTAATAATTGTCTGCGTTGCGCATCTCGCGGCTGTAGAGCTACGAGTGCGAATGCCTTTGTTTGCTATGTGTCGAAGCTTCTCTGGTGCCCAAACGTGGGAGGGTTGCTTTTACTACTTGTACCTGTTACTCAAGAAATGGCTGAGGGTCAATAGTAGTGCCGTGTGCGAAGTACGAGGCGACTCGGGTCCCCTTTGGGGGACAAACTATTAATGTCTTACGAGTATTGTTGTAGAATTTGAGTGGTTTGTCCCCAAAACGGGGAGGTCCCCTTACAAGCTGGGAGAAAGGATCTTTAGGTTGGTTGGCTGTTCAGGTATTCCGGTTCCTGTTGGGATCAAGGTACGGGCGAAGACCCAACCCAACCCCTGACTCTAACCCTAACCCTAACCCTGACCCCAAACCGCGGCCAAAACGGGCCAAAACGGGCCATAAGCGCGACTGCGTGTTTGCATCGAACCAGGAAATTTCTCGATAGGGTGTTTGCGAAAGAACCGATTATGGTTGGGTCTAGAACCACAGGCTATTCAGGCCAGATCTTATGCAATATTTTTTTAGTGATTAGAGTGTCTGCGCAAAAGAAAGAATATTACGAATTTTGCTTATCTATTCCCCCGTTACCGACGACTAATCAAATATCCTAATCAAATTTGCATAAAAATGACGAAGTTATGCATTTTTGGATAGCATATTATACTAGAGCCATATTTGTATGATATGAGATTCGACCGCTGCATTCTGTTGGCCGAAAACTCTCCGGACGCTTTGGATTGGCCAAGCTTGCCCCGAGAGTGGCCTCGGACCCTCGGACCATGTGTCTGCTACCGGCGGAGTTTTGCGAGAAGAATTGCTGCCGCTGATGCTGCATGCCTTTGCTACCTGCTGCTGCAGCAGCAGATACTATTAGGTAGGTGCTGCTGCTGCTGCTGCTGCCGCTGCTGTACGTCACCGACTACTGCTGCTACTACTGCATATAGTGTGCTGCTGCTGCTGCTGCTGCTGCTGCTGCTGCAAGTAAGTGCTGTTGTTGCTGGAAACACTGCGGCAATAAGCAAGCACTGCGGTGAGCAGGCGCTGCTGCAAACAAAAGCGCTGCTGCAAGCGAGCGCTGCTGCACACAAGCAAGGTCTGCTGCAAGCAAGCGCTGCTGTGAGCAAGCGCTGCTGGAAGCGAGAGCTGCCTCAAGCAAGCGCTGCTGCGAGCAAGCGCTGCTGGAAGCGAGAGATCTACCTCAAGCAAAAGCGCTGCTGCAAGAGCTGTCGCAGGCGCTGCTGGTGCTGCAAGCACGTGCACCCTTGCCGCCACGCCCCCTGATCTTCGACCCCTTTTCGGCCAGAAAGGACGACGAAGAAGGAGGGCGATCTTCTCGTTGTGGCGGCGTTGCTTGCACAGCGAGTGTCGAGGAGCGCAAGATAGATCGCACTTCTGCCTGTTAGTGCTTGCTGCTGCTTACTGCTCCTGCAGCAGTAGCTGCTGCTGCTGCTGCTGCTGCTGCTGCAGGTGGGTACTGCTGCTGCTTGCACGACTTCTTGTGTTCGGCTCGTTTGGTACAAAAAAAAAGTGCTGCCGCTGCCGCAAGTGTTTTTTTTCAAACATAAGAATCCAATATTTAGCTGTTTTTCGTCTACGATTATGCGCATGCCGAAAGGCTTTCGATTATGAATACCTTTCCGACGGAAATCCTTGATAAACAAAAATATTATGCGCAGACACTCTATTGAAAAGGCAGGAAGTCGGATTTTCCTGCGGCAAAAAGCCACACCAGATCGGTGCGGCATGTGCCGTCTTATGGTGTTTTTGGTTTTATTTCATGGGAGAACAAAAAACAAAGAACAGAACCGAGATCTTGAAGTTTCCTTGAACTCTACGTACGTGGACCACGACACGAACGAGTCGTTCACGCCGGGTTGGGCGATCAACCTTCACCACCAGCTCCTCCAAGGAAGGAACGGAACGTGGAACCTCCTGGGGAGCTGCGTAAGGGGTCGCTGGACCAGCAAGGAGCTCTCGCTCTCGCGGAGCATGAGCTGCTTGCGGCCGTCGTAGTCAGAAAAGAAGAACGTTAGATTGTTTTGATACTGCTGTAGTCTCGTCCTATTCGTCTCCAAAGTTGTTTTGCCTAGAGCAGCTGCAGTTGGGCGGCCGCAAGGGACGCGATGGTGGCCAAGGTATTGATGCCCTCTCTCTCCGTAGTGGCCGATGCACAATTCTGGAGCCCAGCTGTGTACAAGAGTAACCAAGCATGTAGCGTCGTGACCCATCATGAGCCCTGTCTGTAACCTATACAAAATTGTACAATGCCTCCGAGGTCTTGTGCAAAAGCAAATTTTATCACTTTCAGAGTTGATCAGAAAAGGCTGTAAAAAAAAAAAATCACTTCCTGGAATTTCATGAGTGATAAAATCTCGGAGGAACATTTTTTTCCACCAAACAGGCCCCATAAGACGTGATTTTGATAAAATCTGATCAGAAACGGGACTAGATACCCCGAAGCCTCCGTAAACAGCCATATAATCACCCCAAAAAAAATTGCATAAGATCTGGCCTCACCAAACCAAAACAGAATCGGGTTTGAAACTGGTTGCGGAACCCAAACCGATCATTTCGGTTTTGAACTGGAAATAAAACTCTATTAATAGGAAAATGGAATATGTATACAGCAACAAATGATCAATATCGAAATGAAAGTGCGAAAAATGGAACACCAACGGCTTCGTGCGAGATGCTGCTCGCTGCTGCTGCTGCGTGGCTCGCTGCGTGTGTGTGTGTGTGTGCTCTGTGCTCTATGGCAGCCATACGAAGAGTGCCAATCGATGCGACCGAAGCCCCTTGTGCAGTGCGTGCGTAGGCGTGCTGTGTGTGGGTGTGCGTGTGGTGCGGTAACGCGCGCCAGCGCCCAGAGTACCGCTATTTTGTTGCCGCGTCAAGAACAAGCAGCACAACAGAGCAACAACTTCAGAAGCAGTCCACAACGCACACGGCGCCGTCAACGATGTTGAAGCGGCACCCTGCCAGCCCTCCGCCGCATACGGCCGCATGACCTTGCCGGCCTTCGCGAGGGCCTCGCATTGACACGGACTCGCCAAAAGGGCCGTGCGCTTGGTTAGATAGCTTGATGGTGTGAGGCCACCCATGTATCATGCCTCCCTCCTTACGCTGTGCGTATGCTGTGAGTACGTGACGTAGACGATTAGGATTTCTTGCCAAATACGATGTTTTCATTCGCCCGGAGCATCTCCGGGTTGTCCTGGCCAATGAAGCTATATGATTATAATCGAAACCCAAGAAGCCAGACCCAACCCGAAAAATTTGTGAAGATATGGCCCATATGGGCCGATTTTGGGTCCTTATTTTGGGAAGTTGATTATTTTTTGGGATCGGGAGAGTAGAAATGCGCCTAACCAAACCATAATCTGAAGTTCGCAAACACCATAATTGCGGACGATGATTCCGAAGTGCAGACCGCGCTACTCAATTGTCAAGTCAAAAACACCCCTTAAGATCCCTTCTCCCAGATTGCTAAACCTACTCAAAACGGGACTGCAGTTATCAAAGCTACGCCAATCAGATCCACCCTTAACATCCTAATCCTGAGCTAATAAATCAGACCAAGTATCGAGTAGTGCAAGCTCTACTGGACACCTGGAACCTGAAAGCTCTACGTACGACTGAAACCTGGCCGTCTCTAATGCGATGCGGCAGTAGGGTATGTTGCCCGTGTGTATTACTTGAAGAAAAACTGGTTCGAGTTGGTCGGGGTTACTCGGCCACTTTACTTGCCGGTCCCTGGTGCGCTTGTAGGATACTAAGTATGCACGCTTCCCTCGTGTCTCGAGGCACACGCGACGCCTAGCCACGAAAACGGCGACCGCGCTCCTTGCTGCCCCCCCGCTACCCGCCAGCACCCGCTGACACCCGCGACGGTGCCGCGCTCGCCCGCGGAACCGTGCTCGGAGTACACGCACGCACACGAAATGAAAGAAGAAAAAAGGAAAGAAGGACTGAAAGCGCCAAGAGAAATGGACGAAACGAAGACCCGCTGGGAAGGTCCGGCAAGTATTAAAAGGAGGCGATTTCCAAATGGGAGCTCTGAGGGACCAGGGATGTACCAACCGGGCATGCTCAGAGAGTGAGATATCTATGAGTAGTTCTACAAGGCGCTTCGCTCCGCGGGCGGCCTACGCCGCCCGCTACGCTCGCTCAGGAAAGAAAAGTACATCAGATTATGCGAAGCGGACATCCATGATCGAATATACTGTACTTTTTTTTATAGTCGATCGTAGTTGCAAACTGGCGACTTGATAATGCCAAGAGTCCCGCCGCCATGCTTCAGGAGAAAACAGGTCGGATGGCACATACGCTTCGCGTCGCGGGCGTTTCGCCCACAGGCCGTACGTACGCACATACTCCAGGTATGTACGAGGGTGCTGATTTTCTTCATTTTGAATAACTGCCGTATGTACGAAACAGCGAAAGAGCAAGCACAGCACGGCACAGCAGTAGCACCGCAAAAACAATGAAATGGAACCGAAATTTCGGAAGGCAAAAAAATCCCCGTCCCCTCTCATGTATTAATTTTCTGGTCAAAAAAGAAAATAAATCAACAGCACAACTTCTCTCCTAGCCTCATACGCCGCGTGCCCCTCTCGCGACTATCTCGCCACCGATTCGGTCCGGGTTAAGCTTTCCTCATTCTGTGGCACAGTGAGCCCCGTCGCCCGCCTCGCGTGAAGCCCGGTGCTCACCGTGGCCGTCGTTTGCCAGCTCGACAATGTTGGTGCTCAGGCTGCGTACCTCTCCCGTTGAGCTTCAAGACCGGTCGCAAAAATAAGCACCGCTTGAATATTATCTTGCAGTCCCGAACGACCCTTATATTCTCGTATATACTCTATCAAACCACAAATGGAAGCCAGACAGAGCCCATTCATGCTTCCCTCGTGTCTCGAGGCGCACGCCACGCCTAGGCACGAAAACTGCGACCGCTCTTCGTTCAACCCCCCCTCTACCCGCCAGTACCCGCTGACACCCGCGACGGCGCCGGGCTCGCCCGCGGTGCAGTGCTCCGAGCACACGCACGCAAACGAAGCGAAAGAAGAAAAAAGGAAGAAATAATCAAAAGTGCCAAGAGAAATGGAGAAAACAAAGACCCACTGGAAAAGTCCGGCAAGTAATAAAAGAAGGCGATTCCCAAGTGGGAGCTCTGAGAGGCCAGAGATGTACCAACCGAGCACGCTCAGAGAGTGAGATATCTGTAAGTAGTTCTATATATACAAGGGCTCCGCATGGGTGCCTGCCGGCACCCATGCTCCGGATAGGGAAATATACCCCACTCATACCCTCTGTCTGGCCATACGCCGTACGTAGCTCTACTCCTTCTGCAGTACTGCTGCGGTCAACAATGCAAGTGGATCGGACCCTGCTGGCATATCAATCAAAACTTTTACCCTTCTAGGACTGCTGCCAGTGCCAATTCGTGATTACTTTTTTTAACCAACATAAATACACCATTCGATCTTACAGTCAGTAGTACGAACAGCATCAGGTCGTTGCCAAGTGCTGCAGGAAAAGGCAATGCCGAGTTTCAGTTCTCAGCTTTTGTATCTGTCTCACTCGCATTATTATAGACCAACTTTCGTGACAATTTTTTTGCGACGTCAGACCTATGCCAATGGAAACGCAAAGTTCCCACACAAAAGTTTGAATTCCAAAGAGACCCGCCAAAACATTTTAGAACACGCTTCCTATGGGCACGTTTAGCAAAAAAAAGGTTTGGAAAAGCCCGAAGAAGCAAATCTGGGGCCGATGTTGGGCCAAGATCGGCTTCAGAAAAACTAAGGCGGATGTTTGGTTCGAAGCGGCGAGATTCCGAGTCCTCGATAGACATCGATCGACGAAACCAACAATTGCGTCATGATCTCTTAACGGAGTGCGCTCGTTAGGGGCTCCGACCCACCCTTGGGTCATCGTGCTCACTCAATGGCTAGTGACGTGTGGCGGGCGCTGGCCGGGCGTACGATAAAAAAACAATTAGCCGCTGGTGTGTGCAAAATAGACGACAAAATTTCTTGATCCGTCTCGAATGGCAAAAAACAGGCTTTTTTCAGGTTTGGGAGGATACCGCAGCACGGCACCGGCAAGCTCTCGCCCTCGAAAGCATGTATCTACTTTCTATCTTCGATGCCGTCATCTATACTCGTTGGCCTTGCCCGACACCAGGCGGGTTGGCCGTGGGCTGAGTCTATATGGAGATCGAGCGTCTATCGTCGCACGAGCTGATTTTTATCAGCGTGTTGACAATTTGCACCGAGAGAAAACTAATTGCGCCGCCTGGAGCCGTTAAAAAAAAAAAGAAAAAATCAAACATTTTTTCCCTTTTTTCCCACAACGGCGGTGCGGGGATATTTTCGGCTGTTTTTTTTAAGCAATTTTTTTGAAAAGACAACTTTTGGACTTCGCGTTTCTATTGACATAGGTCAATTTATGAGGCAAGAAATCATCGATACATTTGATCTCTGGTCCTGAGGGGTCAGAAATCAGCTCGGTTCTGAGGCGTTTCTCACATTTCTCAGAACTGAGATTACTTGAATTTTGTGTACTATAGCACTGCTGCCCTTTATCTGCCCAGCTGCCGAGTACCTTATACCCACGGGCCGAAGTATCACACCTATCTACGGCGAGCTGTACCTACTGCCAACGGCGCTTGTGCAGGAGAGATGGCCTCTCGTTTTCACATGAAAGCGATAGCAGCAGTAGCAGCATCGCAGCAGACAACATATCAGCTTGCAGTATCCGCCCAAATTACTGCGAGTACAGGACGGGTTACGCGTACTGTACCAGTATAATATACGCGCATTATCTATATAAAATACTCAATCATGACTACAGGCAGTGATCGCGGTATATAACCCGAGATGCTGCGAGTACGAGCAGTATCGAATACCTGATACCTGATATCTGGTACCTGATACCGATCGACAACACAGCACAACCTGACAACCGCAAAGCACAATGCTAACAGAATTCTCAATGTGAAAACCGAAATATTCAGGTTGGATATACGTGAAGCAGACGCAGCACAATATCCACAGCAGCACAGAACCCCGACATACTGCGAGCACTCGCATTGGGAGCAAGCAGTCTCGAACCCTCGATTTCCTCCAGTGGTGCTTGCCGAAATACCTTGACGCATTTTTCACCAGAAAATGGTAAGGCGAACATTTCATCTTACAGCAGTATACCGGTACCTTGTACGAAGGATCGTATCTTAAAGCGGGACAGAGGATCTTTTTTTTTTCAAGTAGATACTTGGTGTGTGGATATGATTTTTTTCAAAAGGACAAACGAGTACGACCGATTGAGTGGTTGAAACTCAACTTCGGAGGCTGCGTAGTACGTCAGGCACGCTCATCGGGCGCGCTTGCTATGGATATTTGGTTTTGCTTTGTACATATTAGAAGTAGAACACCTCTGAACTACGGTACTGCTGCTGCTGTAGTAGTAGTACTCGTATCTCAATGCTCCTCCAGAGGTCAGACCTTGTAGCAGTAGGCAGTCCGAGCATGTACGACCACGTTTGATATCTTCCGATACGATTGGTCGGTTTTTCTTGTCGAACTCACAACACTCGGCCGAATTAATACTGCTGTAGTAGTACTTCCCAACAACTTCCATTCTATTCGACCGGCGAAAACAAAGCTTTGTATTACATATTCGAAGTAGAACGCCTCTGAACTATTACTGTACATCTCCTGCTGTAGTAGTACTCGTACTTCAATGCGCCTCCAGAGATCACACCTTGCAGCAGCAGAGACCGTCCGAGCATGTACGACCACCCACGTGTACCAAAAAAAAATCTTCCAAACAAATTGACCCTTGGATCTTTTAGATCTCGAACATGAGTACGGCGGGACTGTCAACGCGTACCAATAAAAAAAACCCCGAGATTCTGCGGGTATGAGCAGTGCATTGAACACCTGATACCTGATACCTGATATCGATCGGCAGTACAGAACAACCGCGAGGTACTGCTAATAACATGGGCAGTATTCGTAGCAACAACAACAAATAGAACCTCCTTGGCTCCTCGCCCCAGCACGGATCCCTTGAGTTGGGGGTAAGCGGTAGCACCAGCAAGGCCGAGAGATCGAACTCGGCTAGAAAAAGCTAAGATCGAGCCTGTCACAAGAAGCTCTTCGCGGAGCAACAACAACGAAACAAATCTCCAGGACCGAAGAAAATAGAACCTCCGTGTCTCCTCGCCGCAGCAAGTATCCTTCGAGTTCGGGGTCGCCGCGCTCGTCGGTGGCGCGAGACTCCGAGACGCGCGCACGCGAGAACACCCGTCGGAGCCCGGCGAGCGCGACCCTCGAGGAAAGCGGTCGAAAAAGCAAGCACGAAGCCAGGAAAGCGAAGGCGTCTGGTATCCCAGCCTAAATTCAAGACGAAATCGGAAGCAAATACTTCGCTCTCTGCCGTCGCGAAGGATTGTATATATATCTACTATGAAATATTTTCTGTTTTCTGGTTTCAAGAGCTTTTCTGTGTTCTTCGTTCTTGCCCGGGTGGCTACGTACGAGTACACTCAGATACGCTTGTACCAAGTATTATATATATAAGCTGGTACGAACGAGGAACGAAGGCATGCTGTGTTCTCTCTTTTCAATCTGTGTCGCCCACGAGATTTGAAGTCAACTACACTCCACAACGGGAACCTTGTGAATATAGAACTACTTGAAGATATCTCACTCTCTGAGCGTGCTCGGTTGGTATATCCCTGGCCTCTCAGAGCTCCCACTTGGAAATCGCCTCCTTTTATTCCTTGCCGGACCTTTCCAGGGGTTCTTTGTTTTCTCCATTTCTTGGCACTTTCGGTATCGTTTTTTCTTTTTTCTTATTTCGCTTCGGGTGGGTGCGTGTACTCGGAGCACGGCACCGCGGGCGAGCCCGGCGCCGACGCGGGTATCAGCGGGTGCTGGCGGGTAGAGGGGGGGTTGAAAGGAGCGCGGTCGCCGTTTTCGTGCCTAGGCGTGTGGCGTGTGCCCCGAGACACGAGGGAAGCATGAATGGACTCTGTCTGGCCTCGATCTGCATATTTCGATTGACTTGTACGAGTCCATAAGGCCGTTTTCTATGCGGTTCGATTTTTGAGCTTCAGATTTTGACCCGATGGCATTTTAGATATGAACTTGACAAATCGAAAGAGTCTTCCTATGCGGAAAACTCAGATTTATTGTGCGTGTAGAGATTCGAGCAAACGCCGAGACCAACTGCTGTTTTTGTGGTTTGGCGCCGCGAAGAGACGCGCTGGGTGCGCTGCCCTGCGCGTAGGACCCAAGCGTCCGAGCCCACGCTGACTGCCTCTAGTCTGGTGGCGAAGAGACGTGGCGAGTGCGCTAGAGTCAACCTCTCTTGGTCTTTCGTACATACAGCATATCAGAAGAAGAAAATAATTACCCTACCTGAGGTATTTTACGTACGTACGGCATGTGAGCGAGCGGAACCGCCCGCGACGCGAAGCGTATGTTGCCTCCGAGCTGTTTTCTCCTGAAGCATGGCGGCGGGGACTCTTGGCACTATCAAGTCGCCACTTCGCAACTACGATTACTATTGTCAACCGTGGACCTCTGTCCGCTTCGCATAATTTGATGTACTTTTCCTTCCTGAGCGAACGTAGCGGGCGGCGTAGGCCGCCCGCGGAGCGAAGCGCCTTGTACATTCGTACAAGGTTTCCCTCCGGGACGTGCCTATGTAGGGAAGTAAGAACGAAACGAAAACGATAAAGCACCCTATAGATATGTACGATATTGTTGGCCCTGTGCTCTAAGCGCTCCTCAGCGTTTCTTAGACGTTTTTTTTTTAGGTTGTTCGTGCTAGCGCGAGATGAGGTTCACCTCACGGAACGAAACTGCCTCATCGTGATCCCCGATCCCGACTGTGTCGGGGGCGGCCTCGCGCGTGCTTGCGCCGTGCCCTGGCTGCCGGCTGGCGGGGTGTGAATACGTCAGCTGTGAGGGGGACCAGTTGAGTGGTCGATACTTGAATATGACAGTCTCGTGGCCAAAGAATTAGATTTTCGGCCTACCTTTGCCCCGTCAGGCCTACTCTTGGCCCGCCAAGCCCTCTTTCAAAATATTATAGTTTTTATCATTAGGATGTCCTTGACAGCTGTGGCCGGGTGTGCTGTGCTCGTTTCTTGCAGAAGCTTTTTATATTGAAACATCAGCTGTGAGATGGACGAGTTGAGTGGTCGATACTTGATTTATCACAATCTCGTTGCCAAAATGTTTGGTTGACGGCCTACCTTTGCCCCGTCAGACCTCCCTTTGACCGGTCAAACCCTCTCCTGAAACACGATAGTGTTGAGCATTGGGATGTCGTTGACGGTTGCCTGTCAAGGGGCAAATGTGCCGTCGACCGGCATCTATGCTCGCTCGTGACGGTAAAAATATTCTGTTTTTGATGCCGGCACCCAGATTAGACCTCTTCTCCTTTGGCCGAAACGAGAGAGACCGAATCCTCCGCGGCTTTCGACAGCTCATGGCGGCAAGAGTGTGGGGAATATGGGCTGGGGTGGCCGGTCTCATGCTCCGCCGTTGCTTGTGCGTTTTGGGCGTTCCAGAAACGTGTGTCGAAATTCCGATTCGGGCTATTTATTTTACGTGTGAAAGCACGAGTTTTTCGCGAAAAAAATGTTGAGGTTCGTAGGCTAGCATATGGTCGGGAAACGAGCGTCACGAGCCTCTTCGGCTGCTGTGCACACCGGGCGACCAGGCTCCGTGAGGCAGAGAAGACGGGGTCTTTAGTTTCGACCGAATGGGATGAGTCCACGCCGCGGAAGGAGCGGTACGTTGGTGGAGGTACAAACGATGTCTACGATTTTGTTTTTTGTTTACACGCAGCAGGCAGCAGCAATGGCAATGACGAGTACTCGTCATTGCCATTGGGCACCAGTATCACATGAGGCGTGGAGTTTCGATTGTATTGTGAAGGCGTTTTTTTTTTTTCATCGTGTAACCGCCAAGCAAAAATTAAAGTCATGAACATGTAGCGGTTGTGACGAGGTACGACGACGACGTCGTGCTTCTTCCTCTTCATGCGCCATCGAGCCCCCCTGCAGATCGACTGTTGTGCCAGGGCCAGCCTCGGGCCTGCATGACGTGTTGCTACTGCTGCTGTGTTGCTGCTGCTGCCGATTCTCATCCGCTGCTCTGGTGCTGCTACTATGTGTGTGTGGCTACTGTCCTGTTCTACTGCTTGCTGCTGCTCCTTCTGCTGCAGTGCTGTTATGCCTGGAATATGTTTTTGCTGCTAACCCCGTGAGCATGGTAAATATGCAAGTCAACTCCTCTCGGTGATGTGTATCCGCATTAAAGCTGAAATACGGACCCATCTCTGCTTCGGAAGCTGTACGAGTACCGTCTTTCGATTGACATTTTTTTGTTGTCTCGGCGGAGGTCTCGTGCCAGCGTAGTATTCTTATGATGCGTGCCTGTACGCCAATAGCTATGCTGCTGGTGCTTGCTGCTGGTGCTTGCTGATGTGAGCTTGCTGCACCAACGTAGTCGCCGGCGCTTCGTACTGTCGATTAGAATCGATCGACTGCTGCCCAACTATTAATAATTGTTTTGTATCTATCTGCATACGGAATATACAGTACGAAACGTCTCGTACGTACGAGCTGGGCCAGCCGAAAAATGGATGAACCATACGAAGGTCGTATCTCGTGAACCACTGCGAATTAGGACTTGAAATTTACAGGGCGTTCCCCGGGATTTTTCCCGTTGCTCAAAATTGTTTTTTTCAATGCACCCCTTGGCAGTACTGTCGCACTAACAGCCTCAAGTTGCATACGGGTACGCCCAGCCAATACGGGCTTGCGCGGAGCCGCAGGCGGGCGTCAGCCCGCCGCGGCGAAGTCCCCCTTGTATATTGTGTCGTACTGGTGCCCATTTTTTTTTTTCAATCATCACTTTCACTTTCCAGCTTAACTCGCACCTGATATTACGGGGCACCATAGGTAATAGGGCCTACGGTACAGTCGAAACACCTACCTGGTATATATTTACCTCTTTTTACGAACAATATTTGGTCCTGTTTACTATGGCCCCCCGTAATAGGAGGTTTTACCCTCAGTGCCTGGCCCACCCACGCCACATATCACCGACCGAGGTGTGAGCACTGTGACACTAGTGTGAGTCGGAGCCTCTAACCAGCGCGCTTCATTCAGAGTTCGTGACGTAGTCGTTGGGCAAAAAAAAGAACAGAACCGAGATTTTGAACTCCACGTACGTGGACCACGACACGAACGAGTCGCTCACGCCGGGTTGTGCGATCAACCTTCACCACCAGCTCCTCGAAGGAAGGAACGGAATGTGGAACCTCCTGGGGAGCTGCGTAAGGGGTTTGCTAGTCGCTGGACCAACAAGGAGCTCTCGCTCTCGCGGAGCATGAGCCTGCTTGCGGCCGTCGTGGTCAGAAAAAACCCGTTAGATTGTTTTGATACGGCTATAGTCTCGTCCTATTCGTCTCCACAGTTGTTTAGCCTAGAGCAACTGCAGTTGGGCGGCCGCAAGGGACGCGATGGTGTCCAAGGTATTGATGTTTTCTCTCCGTAGTGGCCGATGCACAAGTGCTGGAGCCCAGCTGTGTACAAGAGTAACCAAGCATGTAGCGTCGTGACCCATCATGAGCCCAGTTTGTAACCTATACAAAAATTGTACAATGCCTCCGAGGTCTTGTGCAAACGCAAATTTCATCGCTTTCAGAGTTGATCGAAAAAGGCTGTCGCTAAAAATCATTTCATGGAATTCCATGAGTGGTAAAATCTCGGAGGAACTTTGTTTCCACCAAACAGGCCCCATAAGACGTGATTTAGATGAAATCTGATTAGAAACGGGACCAGATACCCCGAAGCCTCCGTAAACAGCCATATAATCACCTGAAAAAAAAATGAATGAGATCTGCTAAGACGTGATTTAAATAAAGTCTGATCAGAAACGGGACCAGATACCCGGAAGCCTCCGTAAACAGCGATATAATCACCCCCCAAAAAATGCATAAGATATGGATTTAGATAAAATCTGATCAGAAACAGGACCAGATACCCCGAAGCCTCCGTAAACAGCCATATAATCACTTTGAAAAAATTGCACAAGATCTATCTGATGCATTTTTTTGAGGTGATTATATATCTTATGCATAAGATCTATATCTATCTTACGCATTTTTTTGAGGTGATTGTATACCTTGTGCAATTTTTTAGATCTATCTTACGCATTTTTTTGAGGTGATTATATGTCTTATGCTTTTTTTTTTTAGGTGATTATATGGCTGTTTACGAGGCTTCGAGCTATCTGGTCCCGTTTCTGCTCAGATTTCATCTAAATCACGTCTTATGGGCCTGATCTTATGCAATTTTGTTTGAGGTGATTATATGGCTGTTTACGGGGGCTTCGGGGCATCTGGTCCCGTTTCTGATCAGTTTTTATCTAAATCACGTGTCATGGGGCCTGTTTGGTGGAAACAATGTTCCTCCGAGATTTTATCACTCATGAGCAGGGATATAATTATATAATTATTAATAGTGGTCCGGTGTCTGTTGCGGAAGGGGTGTTGCGCGCCGCAGGGCCCCCCCGGGAGGGCCCCCGGAGGCCAAAAAAATGCGATATATGCGCGAATATTCGCCCCAAAACCAAGTAACAAGTGCGTTTAAACGCCTTCCAAACCTCGAAAAGGCGTGTGTCGGGATCAGAACCTAAATTTCTTTTTGTTCTACTACAGAAAAAGAGTATAAAAAAATCGCCTGCGGCGAATTCAAAACGGGGCTCAATTTTTTTTTCGCCAAAGGCGATTTGGAAAAACAGTGTTTCGTTTTTTTTTTCGCCTACGGCTAATGACCGCAACATTTTTTTGGACCTGCGGCCCAAAAAAGTTGCGCACCCAAAATCACGTGTTGCGCAACCAAGACCTCCGCGGTTGTTGCGGAAAACGGCCATTTTGACAGAAATGTTACGCCAGCGCAACAACCCAACAGCTAAGTATACCCCTGCTATGTACTCTGTTGTTTTCTATGGCCTATACCCTAAAAGAAAACAAAACAATGCAGATTTTGGAGGCCACACGCTATGTTCAGACGCAGTTTTTTTTTAGTGGGATTCCATGGCAAAAACACCGCTCGTGGCGCGCGTTTTTTACGTGGTTTCAGTATTTAACTGGTTTTGGCCCAAAATTGGCCAGGTATACCTGTTTTTGGCCACAGCCGATGAAAAAAGGTTTGAAAGCACTCCACGGGCGAGTGACACACGTCACACACCGCACACACACGTGTGACACAGCAGTACAGCAGTGTAGCCGGATTCTGTTTACAGAAATAGAAAAGAATGCACCGAAGAAAGGGCTGGAGCTCTCGACCACACTCGGCTGCCCACGACAATCGCACTGCAGAAGCAGCAGTGTTGTTGTACCTGTGGCAGCATACATTTATCGCCCAACAGCAGAGACCCCAGCTTTACAGATCGCAGGGTCCGATAAGAAAGCAACACTTAGTGACAATAGGAAGCCACCGCAATACAGCGCGGGAAAACTACCGCAACGCGCGTGATGTTGCTTCCTGCTCTGCTGACGGGCGGCAGGCGTGTATAGCGTTGTAGCCAGCTATTATTAATAATAGTTGTAGCACGCGCCCTGCACTGCTCATGTGCTGTTTGTTGTCTTTACTGTCTGGGTTACGTACTCTGTGCATGATCCCCAAAAAAAGATGGAAAAAAAAGTAGTAACAAACAAATAGACATGATCGCGAGGATCGAACTCTCGCCTTCAATTCCTAAATCGGGCATCGTGGCCATGGTACTTTATTAACTATTACGGGGGACCATAGTGAAGAGGACCAAATATTGTTGGTAAAAACAGGTAAATATGTAGGTTTTTATGTACACCATAGGTCCTGTTAACTATGGACCCCCGTAATAATATATTCGTACGAAACAGGACCTACCACCAGGTATTTTTTTGTATGTTCCTCTTTTCTGTTGCTCTTTGTAAAATTCCTCTAAACTTCACGTAATAACACCGCTGGTATTTATGAAAATGCTCAAGCGAAGAGAAAGCACGCAATTTATCTTGAGGAAAGCTAGGAACGGTCCATGAGTATGTGGAAAGCATTGTAGACTGCTGCTAAACTAACTTAATGTAACTGCTGTACGCCTGTACCGGGTACTTGAACCAGCGCAACTGCTGCCACATTGTATAGCATCACCACACCTCGACAAGGATATTATCCCTGTATGATGTGGACCAGTGAGTAAATGCATACAATGAGACATACTGGTGACCACGAGTCCCGGGAGAGAGACTCAGGAGTGGGATACGGTACGCTATTACCATACATACCTCGCACATGGTACCAGTACGAGCACCTGTACACTTATGCATGATATACCAGGTATAATACCAGGTATTGATAGCTTCTGCCGACTGCTGCTGACTGCAATTGCAAGACAAGTACTAGGAAAACGAGCAATGAAAAAGACAGGCTGAGATTTGCAGGAAAATAACAAATTCGGGAGTCGGTAGAACGCGTCCGTTCTCATAGAAAGCCAGACTGATCCAGTTTTCCTGTTTCATGTTGGGTGTCCCGTACTGCTCTACAGGACGCGTACCAGTCAGAAATGTCATTAAAAAAATGAAGCAGAGTTGGGATATCATACGTGATACGAGATGTACGCGTTTGTACAACAGGTACTGCTGTAGTAGGTATTACGGGGGACCATACGTAGTAAATGGGACCTATGGTAAATACAAAAATATACCAGGTATATATTTACGTTTTTTTACTATCAAACTTTGGTCCCATTTACTATGGTCCCCCGTGATCAGTACCTGGTTGTACGTACGGTACCACGTCGTGTTACACACAAGGTTCCCCTCCTCTCTGGGAGGTGCCTATTAATAGGGGAGGTGGCGCCAGGGCGAAATGAAAATCATGCAGCATGTTCATGTACCCCTGGTTGTCTAGTAGGCATACTACGGCAGTATGCGATAGCGTATGCATGATATCAATTTTACACGTTATGAAATTACCTGTCTTTTTCATGCGGACTCCGCCGACATCTGCATTTTTGGGGCCAAAACGAACCTGGAAATAGTGTGGAACCTGTTCTGTTGATAGGGTCGTTTTAATGGAGTGATTCAGCCAGACATTATCGTCATGTTGTGTCATACCTGGTATATATATATATATATATATAATGTATGTGTCTGTCTGGTCTTGTTGTGTGTCGAGGTAAAGGCCTCTACCGCACAAAAACGAGGACTCCCGACATATAAACAAGTTTAAAAGCACTCCACGCGTGACACACTGCACACACGCGCGTGACACGTGACACACACCGCAGACGCGCGAGAAAAACGCGGGACACAGCAAGTGGGATAACATTTGAAGAAAATAGAAAAAGATGCGCAACGAAGGAAGGGCTGGAAACCTCAACCACACCCGAGAAATCTTGGTTTGTTTGTGATTGGGGGGTCGAAATTGATTCGATTTCAGTACGGAAGATGAAAATTGACTTGGTTTTGGTGCGAGGGCAAAACATTCATTCCATTTTAGCGTGGGGTCGAAATTGACTTGGGTTTAGTGTTGGAATCGATAGACTTGCTTTGTGTGTGGGTGGTCGAAATTGACTTCGTTTTTCGTGTACGGGCCGAAAATGACTTGGCGTTTGTGTTGATCAATGTCTAATTTTGGTGTTTGTTCGGGTGGTCGAAATTGACTTGATTTTCGTGCGCGAACCGAAAGTGACTTGTTTTTTGTGCAGGAGAGCGGAACGGACTTGGTTGTTGTGGCGATGGTCAAAATTGAATTGATTTCTGTGTTCGGCCGAAAATGACGTGGTTTTAGGTCGATTCACCTGCTTCTCGTCTGGGTGGTTGAAATCGACCTGTTTTTTGTGTGCGGAACGAAAATGACTTGATTTTTGTGGGGAGGATCAAAATGGAGTTGTGTTATGTGGGTGGTTGAAATTGATGTGGTTTTCGTGTTGGGCCGAAAATGAATTATTTTTCGTGTGGGGGATCGAAAAGGACTTGGTTTTTTTAAGATGATCGGAGTTGACTTGATTTTCATGTTCGACCGGAAATGACTTGGCTTTTTGTGTGGAGATCGATCTGCCTGTTTTTTGTGTGGGTGGTCGGAATTGATTTCAGTTGTGTGTGCGGGGCCGGAAATGACTTGTTTTTTTTTTTTTTGTGGGAAATCGAAATTGACTTGATTTCAGTGTAGGTTGCCAAAAAACAATTGGGATCGAACGTGATCGAAACACGATACTCGAAAATATGTCACTGACCAGGATCACACACCTTCGCTACAACACAGCTACGTACTGGTATGATGTTTACGCATGCCTTTCAACTTTCGCCTTTGAAAAAAAAATGTTGCACAGCCTTTTACCGCAGGTCACGTTTTATTAATGCTTACGTGTACGTATCATGTACGTACTCGTATCACATACGAAATGGATCACGGCATTGCAAGATAATGCTACACGCAACAGGAGGAACGTGTACAGCCACCCTTTCGGTTGACCGCAATAATCACACTGCTACTGCTCTCTGTGAGAGAAGCCCGGTAGTGTACAGGAGCAGCAGCAGGGCAATCAGCGGTTGGTGTTTTTCGTATGATGATGGTGCGAACGACGTACCTGTCATCTATACGCTTACCCGGGAGGGAGGGATCGGTTCCACTTTTTGGGTGCGAAGGAAGAAACATGCCAAAAAATACCTGCAGACTGCAGCAAGCCGACCAAGTAGCAGTGTGCCTGGTGCGTAGCGGCCATCATGGCAACAACAACGAGCAACAGAACTCGTAGGCACATACTTGCTGGCTGCTGGCCTGTCAGCTACTGCGAGCATCGCACTACTGCTTCACTGTTGCTGCTGCTTTGCTGCTGTCTAAGCAAGCAAGAGAAGAGCGCATCATCAACAGAAATCAATTTGTGCCGTCACACACCACAGACAGCAAGCAGCATCAGAGCAATGACGTCAATTGGTTGCTCACACAGGCTCGAGCAATCATCCACCGTTCAGCGCGAGTCTACCGCACGTGCGTGGTGCTGCCTGCTATGCTGTAATTGGCTGAGGGTTAGCACGCTCTCTGCGCTGCTATCTGTTGCCGGAGTCGCACTGCTGTGTGCAACAGCGCCAGCATGTTGTACGATCAAACGATCGCGCACAGCGTCAGAGAGAGAAGTCGTGTATTGTTGCGGGGGGATCGGTCTCAGACTCAGATAGAACCAACTAGCCACAGCAGTACAGCGGAGACCTACGCGCATGTAGACCTACCACACGCGCACGTGGATGCCTGCTGCTGCTGGACGGCAGGGTTGTAGTGTTGCAGGCAGCTGGGGGTAAGCACGCTGTCTGCTCTGCTGCTGTGTTGCCTGTTGTCAGTGGTGTGTTCAGATAACGAACAAATGGTACGGGTACGTACATACGATACTTGAAAGGGCCAAAAGATTACCACATTTCAGCGGTACGTACGTACAAAATAAGGCCTCTCGTACTGCTGTGTACTGAAACGAGGGAAATCTTCTTATCCACTCCCGCCGGAAAAGAAAGTTTGAGCACCCGCCACGCGCTCCAGAGTACACGGATCGCGCCCGAACCTCGACCAATGTGTCCGGCCGGGCTTCCCGTGTCGACTACTTGGCGTTTTGCCCAAAAGCGCTCGTACGAAGAGATGTGTTCGAAAAAGTACGAAAATTTCACAGTTATAACTATTAATATGTTCAAATATAGACCTACTGCGCTACGCGCTGAGTCTGACGGACACGGGGTGCCCTCGCGGAGCGCTATCTAGTGTTCGGCTAGCCTCCTTCTGCGTTCGTTCGTTCGTTCGTTTGTTTGTTTGCTTTTTACCATCACTTTTACTTTCTAACTCAACTCTCGGGCGGTTTTACCCTCAGCGGCATTATGGCCAAGCCGAGGCCACAGGTGGTTTCTCTTTCCCACTCGGCACTTGCCTTCATTTTTATCGCGCAGAGGATTCATTCAGCATTCCCACTCCTCGTCGATTTCCATCGAATTTTGCTAACTCAAGCTCTCGTGCTTTCCGCGACTGGGGCAAAAGGCACTGAGCATAGTTCTTGTTTTGTTTTTATAACCCGCCGGGTATCGAACCCCGACCCTCTTGCCCAGCAGAGGTGACAATTAACCTGTAGATATATTTGTCACATACTTTATGGGGTGATTTGTAGCTAGTGTCGGCCTCGGCAGCGAAGAGAAATTTGATGCAATGCGTGCGGTGGCTACTACAATAATATATTAATAGTAACTTTCCACAGGCCTGTACAATCGACCACGCAACGACGACCTTAGAGCTACCCACCTATCACGATTCCTACGACGGGTTCCGCCTCAGGCACTACCCCTAAAACTCAACCATACACCCCTAGGCTAGGAGTCCTTGGCGGAGTGAAGGGGCTCCGTCTGCGGGACGATCTCAATCGCAGCTTCGCAATTTTTGTACGAAAAATCTCGGTCAGCGCCACAGAGGTGCCAAAGCGTAGAAGGGGCACAGATCTCGACCCACACAACAGATTGTTCTGTTTCTTTCAGGGCGCAGCCTACTGACGCGCATGTAATACGACTGCCCCCTCATGATAGAGGCCAGCCCGCCTTTTTGAGGGCTTGGCGCAAACTATCTTGTTTTAACTCATGCGTCGCCTCGGGCTCGTGACCTAAACTCGGGGCCTGCTCTCTGTGCATTTTGCGAAAGTCGCTGTTTTTGTCCCCCGCGACATTGAGAGCGCTCAAAATGCCATAGGACCGACATGAGTAGTCATGGCCGTTGTTCACGTAGCTTTATATACCTCCCTGGCGGCCTGTAGCTCCCGATCGCGAAGGAGACTATTTTTGTTGAACTGATAGGCGTGGAGATTTGTTCTAATTTGCGAGACGGAAAGGCAGATTTGTAATTATTTGTATTGGTCTGGTCTGCAATCCACCTACCAAAAAGCAAGATGGGAGGAATCAGGGTTACACGAAGAAAACCTCTCCCGGCCTGGGGTCTCGATATCGGTCATAGCAGAGCCAAAAGCTGATGGTGGTTGGATGTCGTGCTGTGAGCAAAAAAGTACTGTTTTTTCCTTTCAACACTGAGATTGCTCTTCTTTTTGGGCGTCTATTAACAGCTTCTTTGCGTCTGGTCGTTGCATTAAAGCAGCCGCAGTAGTACGTATACCCTCTCCTTGTGTAACCGTTCATAGACCATGCCTGTGGCTGTCCCGAAGGAAAAAGCTTGAAGCGCGGCTGCTCTGCTGCTTCCAGAAGAAATTGTGTGGGTTTCTATTGTCCTGCTCGACTCGGCGAGGTGGAATCCAATCCCTCGAAAAAGGGCCAGCTCGCGCGACTTTGGACGCCCATAACACGCGCCGCGGAACTCGGCCGGGACCCAAACGTGCGTGCTATAATGGGGGACAATTGTAATCTCGACCCATCATATACGTGAAAACCTATGTATTCCAGTATTATTACTAAGCATATTTGGTCCGGATTACTATGTTCCCCCGTAGTAGTGTACCGATGTACCTGCTATTATTAATAGTACCTGGTGTCCCTTCGTTGTCGCACGTGACTGTTTTTTTTTTTTTTTTTGCTCTTGCCGTTAATTGTCTCTCTTTTCTTTTCTCTCTTCCTCCTGCGTAGAGGTATCTCAGATCCGGGGTCACATGGCAGGCTCATCCCCCCCCCCTCGCCACTGCGGTCCGCTTTTATCGCGAGAAGGTTTCTGCTGCCCTTTCCCTTCCCTCGTCGACTCGCATCGAATTGTGTCTCTTTAGTATAGTGTTTGTTTGGACGATAGTTCGTGACACTGGCTAAACACTAAACGCCGTGGGGACCCCGACCGAAATGATTTCGGCTTGCTCTTCTCACCTACCTACCTACCTACCTGCCTACTGGTACCTTGTGCCCTTTCGTGACCACGGGTTAGATTGTGAGGTGACAACAGCAATACCAACAACTGCCGTGCCCCTTTCCTTGTGCTGTCTGCACGTAAAATATCTCGCTCACTTGTCTTCTTTTTTTCTAATGACGTGTAGCGTGCGAACCAGGCGGAGCGGGCCGCGAACGTGCACTTGGGCTTCTTAGCCTGTTTATTATGCTGGTGATACCTGGTAAATACTTCCTTATCGGCAAACCTTGAGGCTCCTTCTGTCTAATGAACCGCTTTGGCTTCCCAAAGCTCGAGGTATACACAACACGGCCACATGCCGTGTGCACGTAAATATGCTCACCTCCTGCCTCATTATCGATCGAGATTACTTTCCTACGACTACGCCCACTCCTCGTGTTGACCCACCTTCCCCTCCACCCCCCCGTTCGAATCCCTCCTTTCTCTACGGTCGCCCGCTGTGCGTCACACATCGAAATACTGTTCGTACTCACGAATGTTTCGCCCGTTTTTGCAGGAAAAGGAGATGATTCGAGAAAAGCTGAGAAAATCGAAGCTCCAGGTCCGTTTCCACGCGGTGGTGGCGACGGCCTCCAATTTCCGCGAGCTTCTCAACTATGGCTGTCGGATGATCCACTACACGGGGCACGGGTGTGAAGAGTTCCTAGCGTTCGAGTCCGACCAAGGACGGCATTGCGGAATTATGGAACCCCTCAAGGTGCCGCTTTTAGGTTGCTGATTTCTTTCGGCGGCTAGCTGACGTACGTCGAAATCCTTTGAAGGCGGCTGCGGTGTGTCACATTGTACACCGTTTTTGCGCAGAATGCTTACCACGTGCCCATAATAATCATGGCATAGGTTGCGCTGCGTGCCACCACTTCTTCCGGGCGTTGTGCGGTATGTCCACTTTATAGTTATGCCTTCTGCGTCAAACGGTCCGCCTGTCTGCTCGTGGTAGTTGTACAAATGGTACATCGCTACCCACACAGAGCATTGTGCCGCGCGTCGGCTGTATCTCGTGCGGGGTAATGGCGGCAGCGGCAACGGCAGATGCGGCAGGGGGGGGAGTTAAGGGAGGGGGTTCGTAGTTGCTTAGGGACGAAGAATCAGCTTGCGCTCGGAACGGGGTATTCCCAAAGTACCAGGTATTCCTAAAGTTCTTTCGGTTTCAAGGGCATTGATGGTTTCGCCCATTGAAGGCGCTCCTCGCTCTTCCACGATTTAGATCCGTTTCTGCAAAAGACTCGTGTCCTACCCGTGTGTGTAAATGTGACACCTCCGAAGTAGCTCTGAACTCAATGCGCGAAAAGCGTCTAAAGGTGGAATTAACACATGCCGAAGAGGGGAAGAGAATGCCTGTGGTGAAACTTCCGAAACTTGGGCTACGTTTTTTCCGTCGGCAGGTGGACAGGCTCAAGAACCTATTCCAAGCTGGGGGTGTCCGGACGCAGCTGGCCTTCATCAGCTCGTGCTCGTCGGAGTTGAGCGGTAACGCCTTCGTCGAAGCTGGGGTTCCGCACGTCGTAGCGGTTAAGGTCAAGGAAGCGGTGGCCGGTAAGATATCGGCTTGCCCATGCTTCGGGCCTTGAGGGGTATGTGACTGTAAAAAACACGTTTTTTTTTTTCTTGTGCCATTGCCCACATAGCTTCAGGCAAGGGATATAGCTGGAATCCCTGGTAGAAACCATATTTTCCCACAGGGGATAAACCACCAACACGCCCACAAGCGTATGTAAACGTGAAACGTAAGTATTAGCTTAGGCTAAAATAATGTTTTAAAAGAAACGAGTGAGTGAGAGGCAATGCGGGACGCGGCTGTGCCCTCTACACTTTCGGTTGATTCCCGGGTCGCTCGTTCTGATTGCCCTCGGAGGAGAAACCAAGACGACGCCGCTTAGGAGCACGATAAATCGGTGCCACTCTGTTCCTAAGTGGAAGGACCGTCGTGATCAAATATCGACGTACAAACGATCGTTATGTTTCGAGACAAGAGTAGTATTTGGCGAAGCACGCTGGTAGCCTTGAAGCGTTTCTTGTATATGTGCACCGCGCCGCGTATTCCCGACGCCCCGAGAGCGAAACGCGAACGGTCGTCTGCCTCGAGGATTATTAGAGAAAGGTCTGGTGAGGAGTTGACAGATGCGCTGTCACCTGGCACGGCAATAGTGAACAACCAATGCATGTATCTAAATTTTGGGGAGCGAGAAAATCTGCCGTACAGTACCTCGTGGGTTAGCATTTTGTACATTCACTGTTCTGACGGTGCAGCCGACCCGCGGTTACCCCCCCTCCCCCCTACGGCCATGGATGAGATCGAGTACATCTCTCCTATCGAGTACACCCCCCCTACCCCCAGCATATGGGAAGGAAGCACGAAGTTTGTGATACAGTTGGGAACAGTACAGATGACAGCAGCTAAAAAAAAATGTCGAAATGCTCAAGTGCGACAAGTAATACAGTATTAAGAGAAGAACTGAGAGTGCACCCACTCAAGACAGAGACACGAGAAAGTTGAAATGATGATATAAAGTAAGGAAGGTGCCAAAAAAGAGGCTGCCACCCATGGTTGATAGAGCTGTATGGCAGAAAGTAACAAAAGGGCGAGCTGAAATAAGGCGGGATAGCGTATTCGAGAAAGTATGCAAGGTTGCAGGAATAAACCAAGAAGAGACGATGTCCGCAGAGAATTTTGGGAGATACAAGACAGAAGTAGAAGAAAGGATGGAAAGAAGGGAAAGGCTAGCGCTAACAAACAAGGTGACATCGGAGAAACACTTAGAAATATACGGGGGATTAAGCGAAGGAATATGAATGAAGTCGTATTTGCACGACCCAATGGAGTTCGCGAAAACGTTGAAACTGCGATTTTGTGTAGGGGACCTGGACCTGCCAAAAAGAAGAAAGAGGTATACCAGTAAACGGAAGGAGGAAATAGATGCACAGGTGTGCCCGTGTGGCAAAGCAATAAATAGTAGAGTTCACATAGTAGGATAGTGTACAAGGAGGAACGGGATGTGTTACAAGAGACGAGGGAACTAGACGAATGTGACATGGAGAGGTTTGATACGCTAGTGTGAAGGTATTGCCTACTGAGCTATAGGGGTAAAAGACCGATCGATTACCCAGCCCAGGGTAATCGTTATTACACTCTCCCCCCCCTGAACGGCTGCATCTTTGGGGCGTCGGTACGTATACGGCCGTACGCTGGCCTACCCGCTGTGTTTCAATACCTGGGAAACCAGGGAGAAATGTCTGTAGGGACGCACGCACAAGCGTTTCTGTAAAAGGAACGTTCGAAGTGAGATTCGAAGCCGTGTCCTCGAAGACGTCAAATGTGAAGGTATTACCTACTGAGCTATAGGAGTAAAAGACCGATCGATTACCCAGCCCAGAGTAAATCCTTATAACACTCTCCCCCCCTCTGAACGGCGGGATCTCTGGGTCGTCGGTACCAGCCGTACGCTGACCTACCCGCTTCGTTTCGATACCTGAGTAACCAGGGAGACATGTCATTAGGGGCCGCACGCGCAAGCGTTTCTGTAAAAGAAACGTTCGAAGTGAGATTCGAACCCGTGTCCGACGACGTCAAATGTAACGGTATTACCTCCTGAGCTATGGGGGTATGCAATCGATCGATTACCCAGCCTAGGGTAACCCTTATAACACTAGATAGCAGCGAGAAAATAATCGCTATCCTAGGAGGTAGATGGTGACCACAGGCGGCGAAACAAGAAGGGGTCAACATTGGCAAGAAGTTTTTTATGTAATATATGGTGCGCCGCATTTTGAAAGTGTATCTATTAGGAGTAGAAACGGTGCTCCGTCTCGCAAGGGATGCGTTGTCAATGGTCAAATGACTAAGGCAAGCAACAAATGACTAACCCCCCCCCCCCCCCCCCCCCCCCCCCCCCAGCAGTACTGCAAACGTTTCTTCCACAATACGATGGCCACTTCTCGGCGAGGCTCTAGGCCATGTACTCGTTCGTTTATACCCCAGCCATGTACTCGTTCGTTTATACCAGCCCTTCCCGTCGTTGACGCCGTCTCCGCCGCTGCTCCCCCGCCTCGCTCCCCCTCGTGGCGTCGCCAGAGGAAGCGGCGCAGATGTTCGCGAGAACGTTTTACGACGCGCTGATTGGTACCCGAGGACACACCGTGCAGCGCGCGTTCGACATCGCCTTCAGCACTGTGAACGCTGGCAGTACCTACCCGCAGGGAGGGCCCTTTCTTCTGCTGCCTCGACGTGAGAATGGCGCAGCAAGAACTTACGGAACGCGCTGACAGTGCCACGACGATTTCCCCTTTGGTTGTATTGGTGTTGAGCTGTTGAGCAAGTGCCTGACGTTCGTTTACTTTTTTACTCCGTACTTCGTAAGGTTTCCGATCTGAGTTATACCCATGTTTAGTTTGGTCGAAATACTCACCAGGTACCGAAGACCAGGTATATGGGTATAGACGGTGAACAGCAGTGCCCCCCTTCCCCCCCTCCACCGCCTGTTCGCTTTGTTTTCTTCGTTGCTTCGGCGATGAGGCGTTTTTGTCGGACTGTGTTGTTTTTTTAGGGTTCCCTCCGCCTATCTGCCCTTGTCCAGTTTGACGGCCGGTTGTCATGTGCAAGCAGCCCGGAATGTCGTGATTGTTCTCTATTCCTTTTGCTGAAGGCGATTCGGCTGCGGCGGGAAACTGTGCACGGATCCACGTGATGCACAGTAGCAGAAAAGACGTGATATCTACCGGGGGGGTTTTCCGTCCCGTTTTGTTAGTTTATGAAGTTCGGACGCTTTGTAGAATTTCATCCTACACCGCTAATTATCACCCGGGTCTGTGGCAGAGCTGCGATGGTTGGTTCCAATGCTCTTAAGGCGCGAAGCAACGGATTGTCGATATGTCACGGCTGCCCTCTTCTCGCAAGGGATGACGGCACGGTGACTGCTTCCAGACTTGGTCGATACGTCGATGTGGACACATCCGCACGCGCCGGTCACATTTACCTACTCGCTCTCTCCGCATCCAGACGGCGATCACGACGTTCACATCTTCGACCAGCTGGAGAGCGGCGACTTCATCGAGGAAACCCCGCCCTTGCCGAAGGTCCATCCTTGCCTACCGAGTGCTCGGATGGTGTACCTGGGCGCAGAAGCCCTTCAGGTGTGACGAGTGTTTGCGGGTTGGATTGTTTGTTATCACGGCTTCACGGCAGAAGCACCCTGTGCCACGCTGAAATTCGACGACAATGTTGTCGGCCTCTTGGGGAGCTGGTGCTCTCAAGCCGTTCGTTGTTGGTTGTGCTGCAGCAACGGATTCTGCTCCCTGTCACATGCCCCGCATTGTTTTTTCACGAAAAAAAGTGTATTGCTTCCTTTTCTTGCGGTCGTGGAGACGGCTTTCTCAGGCGTTTCGTTCTATAAACCCACGGGAATGCAACGGCCACCGCGGGCGAGGGTCGCGGCACGCCGGCGTAGTGTTGTGGCGCTTGTATCGGGCAAGCACCAGCGGTAAGAGCAAAATGCTGGCAATGCAATGCATCTCAGCAGTGGTTGTTCTGGCTTATGTAAAGCGACAGCAAGTTGAGAAATTCCAATACGACGAGCCCTTTGTTTTTTCGTCTGCCCCGCCAGAGACTCGTGGGGGAGCTTTTAAACCCTTTGACGGCGTGCGCGACGTTGATCGGCGGGCTCAGATCGGGCAAGACCGAGCGCGCGATCCAGGCGTGCAAGTACATACAGGAGCGACGGTGTTTCGACGCGATATTTTTCGCGGCATGCGACGAGACCGTGGAGAAAGCTGACGCCTCTCCAACGCGGGGATGGAACACAATGGAGGAACCCTGCTCGCTGGTAAGAGCGAACTAACCGTGCGTCCTTCTCAAGTGTACAAGGTTTTGCCCCCGTTCTCCTCTCCGTCTTCCGTCGGTTTTCATAATAGTTTTGCCGAGATTCGGAGCAGATTGTTGGGATGAAGCTTCAAGGGAAAAAGAAACCGCATTGGGTTGGTCTCTCGCTGCACTAAAATTAGAAGAATTCAGGAACGTTACTGGGCTCATATGGCTGCATGCGTAAACGAGGGACCCATTGGAACGTTTACTCGAGGGGCGCAATGTGCGAGATCGTATTCTACGTACCGTTGATAGCGCTGTTTTTGTCGGTGCGATGATCTTTTTGGGAGCGTGTTCGCCCTCATGCGTAGCTGTGAACTACTGGGCAAGGTGTTATCTTTGGAGTACCAGGTTCGTTGGCGTTCTCGTGAGGGGTGAGGGGGGTGGGAGGCGGGAAGGGGGGATAGTAGAGCATACCAGGTGTTTCTTTTTTGTCATCCATCTGTTGGAATCGCTTTTTTTTGTTTTGTTTATGCCGCGTGTTCCGCATGGGAAAGCGAACGCTCCCCGTCAACCGACCCCGCTTGTTCTAACCGAAAGTCTGGCCATTGTCGACGTGCCTTGCTGGCCCGCAGATCGGACGAGCCCTTGGCATGGACCCCGCCCCAGTCTCCATTGAACAGCTGGCAAGGTTCTTATTCAAGAAGGAGGAGGGAGTGAGGTCAAATTGCAACGTAAGTGGAGAGTGTGCCGCTTTCCGCTCGTCGTCGTTGTGTTTTGTGTCTGTGGTGTCCCAGTTGCATTAGTTCGCCCTTCTGTCGCGTCGCTGCTGTGCCTCTGAGTCCTTGCTGCTGTGTTCTTACTCTAGGAGGTTTCGGTGCGCTTGCGTGGCGCTCCTTTTGTACTCACACTGTGCGCGACGCAAGCTGCGGTTGGCGATTTCGCGCCGACTGCCTCGACGACGAGCGCCACGCTTTTGTCTGTTTGGGTGACTGAAGCCTCGAGCGCAGGTTTGTGCCTTCCCGATTGTCAGTAGGCCCTAACCGTTGCCGTAATACGACCCTTAAACAGCGTATCGAGCTGGTGGGCGGTGTCTTCAGGATCAAGGGGTGTTCGGCGTGTCAAGGGTGTCTCCACCCAAAGGTCGAACGGTTTATAGCTACTGACACCCATGCCATCGCGTGGGCGTAAGGAGGAAAAGGAAAACAAGGAGGGGCCATACCACCCACTGTAAACCTGGCCGCTGTACCTTTTGTATATATTTGGCGTCGTGGTCGCGATGGTGTTGCCTACCTGGTATATTATTTCCCTGCGGGGAGGGGGCTTGTGGGTGCATAGGTTGTCGAGGCGCATTCTCGAACACAGGGCGATGGTCATTCGGATGATGAACTTAGGGCGATTTCTTACGTTCGTTTTTCCATGGACGCGTTGGTTGTTCGCCCGCTCTATCTCAGAGTCAACGGAGACGGTGATAGCATCGTACCGCTGGACACCCGATCATACGTTCAGCTCATTCACCGGGTCAAAGTCATGTGTCCGTGTGCTTAATTCCGCACACGAATGCCGACAGCAACCTGATACTTCTTCCCTTGCAGCTCTGAAACAGTCGCATGGTGTCACACGTTTCTCTGTCTTTTCTTCTTCGCGATGCCAATCTCAGGTTCTTCTCGTATTGGACGGCGTCGATGCGCTGTTCGAAGATAGAGATGGGGAAGCGCGAGACAACCTCTTGAAAATGCTAAGCTCCCTGTGTGCCATGAGCGACTGCTGCCATCTCAGGCTGCTTGCGACGAGCGACGTCAAGTTGCAAAGCAATACGGTGATGTCCTTCAGAAACGGTACCGAGAAGGTGAGAGTGTTCGGTCCATTTTTATGCCTTTAATCGAGAGAGGAGAGGGGGCTCGGCTGCCAAAAGCGTCCTCTACATTAGCATAGGGGCATACTTTTGTGGCTGCTCAAAGAAGTTCGGTGGGTTTTGTAGGCGTTGCCCGCTTTTTGTTTTCGGCCGGAGACGCTATTGCGGAACGCCCATTTTATCCTTACCTACCCGCTCATCTTATACCGTATATACACGGCTGTGGGGCAATGAAAAACTGCCACCCGGTGTGTGGTGTACTCCTAGAGGGTGTGATACGCGACGTACCCCGGGTATTACTCTAGGTGGTCGTTTTGGATTTGATGAAAAATATCACTGGGGTGGTACACTCTACGGGGTGTGTTGAAAGGGGTGTGATATAAGTGGTTGCAGACGAGTTTTGCTGCCACACTCCAAGCAGGTGGGGGGGGGGGTGATGAAGGGGGTGTGATGGCGGTGAGTGGCGGAAGATTTTGCTGCCACGCTCCAGGCAGGCGGCGAAGGGTGTGACACTGCGGGGGTATGATAGCAGGGGCTGGACGTTTTGCTGACACACTCCAGGCAGGTGGCAAGGGGTGTGATAGCAAGGGGTGCGACAACAAGGGGATGTCTTACCGTCGTGGTGCGAGTATTTTACGCGATGTTGCCCGGAAATCAATTATAACGTGTGTTTCTCCATGTGCAAGTCCCTAGTGGTAAATCTAATGATCAACAACACGGGGATGGCAACTGATGGCAGCCGACGCCCCCTTTTGGGACGGAGTACCACTGTAGATACGCCTACGTATGATGGACGTCGGAACGCATTGTAAAAACAATCACCAAATGTAAAGCGTAACGCAACAGTACAAATACCGCAAATAACAAAGGAAGGCAAAAAGAACTTGTACGGTACCGCACCCAGTCTAGAGAAGAAGAGTAGTGTAAAACGACCCGAAAAAACTAAAACAACTTCCATGGCACATGTTGCTTCTAGCCGCAGCCGTTGACGCAACATATACTGCGCAAGTACGTAGCATACCTGACTGCCAAACAAACCCGCGCAAAAAATATATCAGCAGCAGCATCTTTCCGCAAGAATATCTGCCCCCGGCACCTTCACACCGCCCCGGCCACCTCAGGGTGTGTAGTGCACAACCTACCCCGGTAATATGTCGGGTGGCTCGCTTGGGATTTTATATATTTTATAACCCGGTTGGTAATATGTAGGGGGGGTGATAAACAATGTCCCGGGTTACATATACCGTCGTTTACTAGGCAGCGTACGACAGGATAAAGCCAAGCCATTGCCGCCGCGGTTGTGGCGGGGGTTGTGGCGGGGTCACAGTAGATTGTTCTCCCCGCTGCCACTGCGCCGCTGATCCCTTGTCTAGCGATGACGTTGCTCCTCCTGTGTCGAACTGAGTGGAAGTGACCGGACAATCAACCCACTAATTTCCCTGTATTTCCCCCCATGTTTTGATCGGGATATTATTTTTTTTCGGGGTCGCAGGTTTTGACGGTAGGGCCCTTGGCGCATGCCGACGCCGCACAGCTGCTCTTGGACAATGCTTCACGGCAATTTACCCTTGGTGAGCTCCGCGTTGCCTCGGGCTCCTCTCATGCCGACAAGGTGGAGGCATTGCAGACGCATCCGGCACTTCTGGAGGCGGGGGGGCACCCGGGGACACTGGTGAGAGGTGATCCTGTTGGCCAGGGTTGCCCAGATTGCTTTTCATGGGCGGCTGTTATTGCTGCTGATGTGTATAATGATGCTGATGCTGATGCTGATGCTGATGCTGCTGCTGCTGCTGCTTTAGCACGAAACCACTGCGGTCATCGTTGATTCAAAGAGGAGGCGGAAGAAAGTCTGTCTGGCGTACAGTGTATCTAGGCCAGCTGTCCCCATGTTTTGCCCGTAATTACGCTTCTTCATGTGGAATCACGCTCGGAATCGGGACATGTCCGCGCACGCGCCGGGAACACACACGGTCGATAAAACATCTTGACGACGCAACGTCCGTCCGTCTTTCGCGGCCTTCTGCGCACGGCCTCTCCGTCTTCGGTACAGCAGCGGCAACGTGTGTTAATCCCATGTACTTTGCTACCGTGTGTTAATATTCTTGGGTTGCCCATGCCCGCCGGCCTATGCAACTGTTTTTTTCTCAGCTGCGCCTTGCTTCGGACCTCAGTGAGAGCAACTGGAACGAAGCGTCCGTCGTGCACACCGCAGCCAGGTGCGCAACATGAGCTCTTTGGTTGATCGTGATTGTACCTGTGAAGTTTCATGCCGCTCTGGCATGAAAAAAAAAATGCGTTCTCATGTGGTGGGGGTGATCGATATGCCGTTCCTTCCGCGTGGTATGGGTGGGTGTCGAACGCAGACAGTCAACTTCTTGCCTTGGCAGTGGGTACTTGTGGATACGACTTTATTTCGTGCGGTCGTTGGTCTGGTTTCGTCGATGGCGCTGCTCGTCGTCGTGGCCATTTTTCTGCCCGGCAGCCCAGGGAAGACGGGGAGGGGTTCGATGAGGTGCGGTGGTACAGCGACTCTTCCGCCTTGGGCAGGAGATACGGCCGGTAGGTTGGTACTGCAGTACGGACGATGGGCTATACGTGCTGCCACGCCTCTTGGGAGCGCCATGTTGTTCTTGCCGTAGTGGCTCTTTGTACATACGCCGACGATATTAAAGTACACTTACTTCGAAGCTTCCATCCCACCAACCCGCTGCCGTTGTCGCCCCGCGTACGGTTCCTCCAGGTACTTGCGGGAATTCTGCCAGAGACCAAACCGGCTGAGAAGGTACAGCCGCGCGAGTTCAGGTACCTCCCTTGCGAGCAGCAGCGGAGGGGGTTATAGCGGCGGCGGCAGCGTATTTTGTCCCAGTACCAGCACATCTCACGATTTCGGGCGCGCATATAGCCCGACATCGCCGGTACCATCAGATTTGACACCGGCTTTCGCCAGCGACACTCGCAGTCACGACGGCCACTCCGTGTATGATGGCGGGGGGGGGGCGGTGGCGGTGCCTGGCAGGGGGGTGGAGGGGGGAAGCATTTCCTCTTGAACGGCGGCGGCATGGGCGGAGAAAGGCACCCCGGCCCCGGCGGCAGCCGCCGTAGACAGTTATCTCCCCTGCCTCAGCGACAACAACACCAGAGACGGTTGTCCCTGCAGCAGCATCAGCGTGCGGTACAAGAGCTGCTGGGACCTGACGAGCACCACTTTCTCGCAATGCGCCCGGACGAACAACGCGCGTTCGACACCGCCAGAGAGGCGGGACTGAATGACACAGGCTGCTGCCTCATGTGGGTGCAGGCTATCACGAACGCCGCGACACATGGCCGGAGTTGCGACAGAGAAGACAACCCGATGGCGGGAGGCGCGACCTGGGGACCGCCCGACCGTGTGCCGTGGGAATACCTCTCTAGCAGCCTCAACGATCACCTGTGCCGGAAGCTGACAATCCCCAGCAGCCACGGCCAGGTCGTAGATCGCGGTCCGTACTCATGGCAGGTCGACCCGTCGATGGAGCTCGGGGCAGGGGGGAGCTATGGCGCTATCAATACACCGGCGTTGCGCGGTATGAACGAAGACGAGATGAGATTTGTCAGGGAGCGTTTGCTTAGAACGCAAGAGCAAGTATGGAATGCTAGCGCCGGATCCCGCGGAAGTGGTCGAACCGAGCGGCGGCCGAGCGGTGGCGTGGGTATGCGACCAGGCTGGCTAGACATAGGCGAGAATGGCATGGACCAGGACACGATTTCCATCGAGGCTTTCACGGATTTTTCCAGGTGGTGGGCGCCTTTGATAACAACGCTGTCGCGATTGCGCGACGACTGGTCGTCGACGAGTCCCGTAAGGGTGCACGGGTTTGTAAGCAGGCAGGAAGCGTGCACAAAGCTGCTGGAGAAGGACGTAGGGACGTTCTTGCTGAGATTTAGCGAGTCTGTCGCTGGGGCGCTCGTCATCAGCTTCACGGAGCAAGTGAGCAGAGGCTTTCGTTTTCTTGGCAGGTTAATGCCATGGGTTTGCATGGTTGCGCTGGCGTTCGGTTATTTGTGCCCACTGCCCGAGCATCGCAAAAGTGTTTACCTAGCGTAGCATTGTGTGCCTCTGTTTTTCGTGCCGTTCTCTGTGTTGCTGCAAGTCGAGAGTGCTTGGCAACGCCAAACAAGGCTGAAGCGTAGGCACGAAGCTGTCATGAGAAGGCCTCGAGTGAGGCTAATCGAACCCTGCTCGCGCCGAACCGCGCCGTGCGAAAACGTGTTGACACTTAACCACCAGTATTGGATATACATCGTAGCTCCCTCGTTTGCTCCCCCTCCCGTCCCCCTTCCTCTGCGCTTTAACCCCTACCTCCCCCTCTGATGCATAATAGGTGATGCAAGCGCCAAGCACCGGGGCGTCGACCCGGTCCGCTCCCCGCCCGCCCACTCTGTACGTAAAGAACTGCCTTGTGCATGTGGCCGAAGAGGGGAAGTGTATCCTCGAGGATCGACTGCGGGGTATGGCGCGCTACGACTCGCTGCAAGACCTCGTCATGGGCTGCACCAACATGCTGAAGCTCTACCCTGACATCCCCAAGGAAACGGTCTTCGCCGAGCTGTCTTCTCGGTGGCGGGACGATGGGCCATCGCTGACAACTCCCCCTCGGGTGGTGAGATCCAGCGAGGTAGGTGAGAATCGGCAGTTCGGCTGGGGCAGCCGTAGCGGAACGGGGCATGCAGACGAGGACGAGGACGAGTCCACCCCGGGGCTGATGTTGACGGATTCGGACTCGGACACTTTGCTTTCTGGGCCAGAGTGACGACGGGCCACAGGGGGGGTAGGGTAGCGCTTTGGAAGGATGGTTATCGATTTCGCAGGGCTTGCTACCCCTTTCCAAGTTAATGGCTCAGTCGTGGGACTGATTGGATGGAGTGGCACGCGTTATTTCGTACTGGGGGGTATGCGAGTAGATAAGTCCCCGCCTGTTCTGCTGTCAAATTGGAGAACTGCGGCGGGCCTCCTTGAAGAACAAATGTTGGTTGGTTGTCTACCAGACTCGCTTCATAGAAGGCGCCGTGTTTTTTTTTTGTGGTGCTGGCCCGATCTCGCGCTCCTGATCGGTGCCTAGGCTATGTTGCTCGTGACGAATTGCTCGTAACTTGCCGCGATTAGGTGAGTTTCTTGACCGGAGGCCTCGGCCATTAGCTCAACTTGTTTGGCGGTGCGCCGTGGTAGAGGGTAGCATCTTGGCTTGGTCGAGTTTTTGAGCTGGAATAGCCAGTCGAGGGAAGCGTCCTTTCCGCGCGCCAAGCCTAGCTCTGTTGTATTGGGATTGGGAGCGCGCGCGGCATCCCCCCAAGGGATGTTGCTCATTTGCTCATGTTTCGCGCCTGGCTGTGTGAGTCGGTAAGGTCACCGTACGGTTTAGTTTTGTCCATTTCTTGTAAGTCGTAGACACGAATGCGAAGCACTCTACGAACATACCTGATACCGCGGGTACCAGGTATAATGTAGTAAAACAATAAGAGTAAATACGTATTTTCAGTGGAATACATATTTCCAGCGGCGAAGGGAGAGGTTGGAGCATTCCGATCGGTTTGGTCAATTCTCTCTGTCTGATAGAGATGTGGAAGGTTTTTTCGGGGGATGGGTCAGTGCAGGTTTCAACCGTCCTTCATCTTAGTTTCGGTGCTGCAATGCACGCGCTGGTGTTACTCTGGGGGCTTGAAAGTATGGGGACGTAATATTAATATCCAAGGTAGTTGGTTCATCTCGTATTTTGATGCGTGCCATTGTTACCGCAGAGACACGCAGCAGGAAGCCTTAGCAGAGTGCCGCCGGTCCATGTGCCGCAGAACGGGTTCTGTCGTTTCGAGGGGCGTTCGCTTTTTTGTGAAAGGAGCCGCCTTTTCCCTGTCTCCGCCGCAGCAGCAGCAGCAGCAGCAGCTCGAAGCGTCGCGCAGGCTCTCTTACGGAGTTGTGTTTACCGTTTTTACTTGGTGACCGGCGTAATATGGCGTGTTGGAACAGGGCGGAATTGCGGGCGGGCGCGTTGCGCATGGCTGGCGGTCATGGTTGTTACGTGTCGGAATAGCTCCACGTTGAACGCACCCTTTCGTTACACAGACGGTTTCGTCGAGAAAGGTGGAGGGGGGGGGTGGTGTACTCATTATCATGCATGACCGTAGTGGGGGGGGGGGGGAAGCGCGGGAGGGCGGAGGCAACAGGGGAGCTTTTATAGAGAGCACGCGAGAGGGCAGATCGGTCACTGATTTACTTACTATCACTCTAGGCTAGCAGGGAATGCTCAAAGGCGAGCGAGGGGGCGCAATGTAAGGACGTAGCGGACGCTTTTGTTGTATTTTCTGCTCCGGCGACCGAATCGTCCGCGCTCAAAACAAATGGATATTGCGTGGATTCAACGCACGCTTCATGTTTTCCAGTGTTGATTACAATCAGGAGCTGATTTCTTGCAGACAACGGTATTTTTTATTTCGTGCCTGTTCGTTTACGTGCTTCTCCGCTTTCTGGTGTCCCCCGCGTGTCGGCTGACGTTTTGTTTTGTGTGGTCTTCCTGTGCACCCAATCAATGTCGTTATGGTCTGGCCATCTCCTGCGCATGCTTGGGTGATCGTCGGAGTGTGTGGCAATCACCCTTTCTACGTTGGCATGGGCCTTTTCTAGCGTTCGTGGTGTCTCATGTGTATTTTCTGTGATGCCCATCTTATCTGGCAGCTGTTTTTTTACGAAGTTGTGGCATGTTACTGAGCCATTCGTTGGACTGGATCACCGGATCGGTGCCCGGTGGTCTGAGGATTCGGGCCAACTCGGAAATCGAAAGTTGTAGAATGGGCTGATGAATGGACCCAAAAGTTGTATTTCGTTTTATTTATGCCGTATCTATCGACAAATGAGCTGATTCGGTTCGAATACCGGCGGCCACCTTGGTGATGAGCCGCACATACATGCTGGCGACTTGTTCGGTGCGGCGTGGCGGCTTGAGGCTCGTTTTCTGTTCCCGCTGCGGAGCAAGACACCCCACTCCCCCCCCCCCCCCCAGCCAGCTTTTATGTCGAATGTTTGTGTCTGGATCTCAAACCGTTGGCCGAAGGCTGACAAGCCGAATATTTGTATCCCTAATGTCAATTGTAGTTGAATTTGTGGGTTGTTTTACATGCCAGCACGTGTTTATCGAATTTCTCTGCTATTATTTTATTCTTTGACTACTGTAGACTCGGACGGTACTGGTACCACGTACAAGTTTAAATACGACACACAGGTAGGCTCAACCTGCAGCCACCCTGCGTAACACCCCGACATCGCCGTGCGTATTCTACCGTTCGTTCCCGAGTGTCAATTGCGCTCTGCAGCCTGCATGTGCAGGCACCTAGTGTATGTTACCTGGCACGTATTTACGCTCCTCAAGTCGAAACGCGCTGCAAGTACAGCCTTCACGCACAATCGCAGTAAAAGTAACCAGGGTAGCCTTCACGCACCACGCCTGATGTTGTTGACGTTGAGATAGCAAGTTAACAGCCAATAGCTTGCACCATAAAAAATGACGCGCCGAAAGCGCCTACGAGCGTGTGTAGCAGTGTATACTCAATTCGACACGCCGAGTCGACGAAGGGAGAAAATACACAGCTGAACTGTTCCCGCGATGAAAACGAAGGCACGTGCCGTGGTGGGAAGGGGGAAAGAGCGCCCTTTATGTGGCCCCGGATTTGAGTTCCGACACAGGGAGGGGGCCGCAGAGGTCGAGTTGGGATAACAGATGCGATGAAAATAGGATAGAAATAATAGTGGAAGCCCCCACCCGTCTGTGGATCGGAGCCTAGCCGAGTGGCGCTTTACGTCTGTGGTTAGCGGTAGTCATCCACATTAAAAACATCGCCGTGTTGGGAGTACGAAGAGTATCGCATCTTCTACCACTTTGCTGCGCCCGAGGTGTGTGATACAGATGAAATCCGCGGGCAGGCGGGATTGTTCCATCGAAAAGGGTGGTCCGTGTCAGGGAGCAGCGAACCGTGGAGATATCGTTGTGTGTGTCACGGACAGGGTAAGACGTATCGGTCGTAGACCTCGGAACACGCATGCAAGGAAGGATTCATCTCAAAGTCATCCATGAAAAATCCCACCGGACTAGATCTCGGGCTGTTGGAGATCGCAGCATGAAATGTGTGTTGACCTCTCCCTTCAAGCTGACTACAGGTACCTCCAGAATCGACCCGATGAGGTCCGATCCTCGTGACCCCCGGCGGTGTTACTCTAATAATACCCTTGACCCTCTTCGGTCTGGTAACTCCTTGCTAAATACGAGGAATAACTCTGCTCGGCTTACGTCGGCCGTAACGACCGCTACACAGGACCCTCGCTTCGTGACCTCCTCTCCACGGCGACGTCTCTGCGACTTCGTCGGCTCTCATCGCGAGCATCGGCTTTACATGTGTTTACGTATATACATGAAGTTTTGATACGTTGATTGGTGTTGATGGGTACACTACTACTGCTGTTGTTGCTGTTTCTTCTGCTGCTAATGGTAGCGTTGTTCCATCAGAGCCTGTTCGGCCTGGCATTATAATACGTATTAAGATCGTTTTTTGTGGTTCTTATTTGTGGTATTTTTCAGGGCTTTTCGCGTGTCAGGTCAAATCTCACGGGTCGGGTCGGGTCAGCTGACCCGACCCGACCCGGCGAGATTTTGAAAGCCTCGTGACCCGACCCGCGAGATTAAAAAAGTTGTTGACCCGACCCGACCCGTCAGATTTGAAAATATTCTGACCCGACCCGACCCGACCCGCGAGATTTCAAAACCTCCTGACCCGACCCGACCCGACCCGACCCGCCACCTTCGGATTGACCCGTGAGACACGGGTTTCACGCGGGTCGGGTCACCTTGACCCGCGAGACTATTTATCTTGACCCGCAGGTTCGACCCGCGGATCCGGCCCGTGGGTCGACACTTCAAAAACAATTTAATATTCATTTTTGTGCCCACAAGCGATATGTGACCTGGCTGTAGTGGGCATAAATGGATGCGGGCATGCCTATATGGATTTGGGAGTGAATAAGGTACCAAAGGAGTATTATTGAGTATTTGTACGAGAAAAGCCTTGGGGTAAGAGAGCGGGAAGTGTTTTGAGTGTCTGTGATAGAGTACCTCGGTTTGTAGTCAATAGACCAACCATCAGTAGAAGGCGCCGTTAAATATTATTGTTCCAGTCGGGTCGTACCCCGTTTACCATTTGGAATAAGATGTCTGTAGATAGATACGTACGCAGGCTAGTATCTAAGTAGCCGAAGAGACGGAGATGTACGCGCGTGGTGTGTTCGCATGCCTGCACCCTTACGGGGTGTTGTACTATTGGAGTTGAGGGTAACGCATGCACCCTTACGGGGTGTTGTACTATTGGAGTTGAGGGTAACGTATGCACTCTTACGGGGTGTTGTACTATTGAAGTTGAGGGTGACGCATGCGCCCTTGGCAGTAGATTATAGCCGGTTGAAGCCAGATGATACTTCTGGCTCCAAAAAGCACCTGCTTCCCCCCCCCCCCCTCCCTCTCACTCTTCTCACTTGCCCCTTCGAGCAAGCCTCGCATCAATAAAATAAGAGAACGCCGATAAGAACTAGGTCTGAGTTTGACCAAGGACAGACACCTGCGTCACCTGTTCTGTGGATCATCCCTTGGAACCCTTACTGCTCTCCCACATCACATGTCGGATCCGCGGGCCGGATGCGCGGGTCCGACCCGCGGGCCAGCAGAAAAGAACTCGCGGGTCACGCTGGCCCGACCCGCGAGTGACCCGTTTCTCGCGGGTCATGACCTGACCCGACCCGTGAGCTTTTCATCACCTTTTTTTGACCCGACCCGACCCGACCCGTGAGACTTGAAAAACTCTTGACCCGACCCCACCCGACCCGTGAGATTTGAAAACCTCTTGACCCGACCCGACCCGACCCATGAGATTTTGAACACTTCCTGACCCGACCCGACCCGACCCGACCCGTGACATTTTGAACACCCGGTGACCCGACCCGCGGATCGGGTCACGACCCGCGAAAAGCCCTGGTATTTTTGCGTATTGGTGTGTTGTGTTCTCGTACCCGGTACGCTGGCATTTCACTTACTTCACCCATGAATTTGTGATTACTTTTTCTTTTGTGTTGGTTTTCCTCTGTCATCACAGTCTTCTTTTTTTTCCTTTTTTTTTAAATCATCACTTTTACTTTCCAGCCTAACTCGTAGGAGGTTTACCCTCAGCGATTTTCTGGACAAGCCGTGGTCACAGGTGTTGTCCCTCCTCCTCCCCAGTACGTGCCTTTATTTTTTGTCGCGCACAGGTTTCAGCATTCCCACAGCTCGTCGATTTTCATCGAATGTATCATAGCTAACTCACGCTCTCGCGCTTTCCGTCCCTACGAGCATGCACTGAGTCTCGGTGAGACTCGAACCCACGTAATTGATCTTCATAGGCACGCGAACCGCCTACCAAGCCACCGGGGACGCCGTCTGTGACCACATAATTAGTACTGTTAATAACGGTATCTCTCTGGGATAAGGCATCAGAACGAACACTGAGCATACTGATGAAGCAGGGTACATCGAAAAAATGAGATATGATGTGAAGACAGCAGACACTCATAATCAATGAATGAATATCAATCCGTACGCGAAGACGAGGAAGACTCGCCCCCCCCTCACGGCGTGCGTAGAGTTTACCTGGTCAATACGTTGCTGGCGGCCCCGACCCTGCTGTTGTTGCTGTACCTGGTAGTAGCGTAGTCGCGCAGGATCTCCGCCACTAGGATTTCTCAAAGGCTTACGACCGGGCTGTATAGCGTTGTTGTATTCTGCATCCTGCGGTCCACGCCCACCTAACGACGACGCGACTACTAGGTCTCCCGCCAGGCCCAGGGATGTCGAGCTTGGTCAAATTTCTTGCGGCCGTGACGATCTCCCTGCTCCCATTCTGCTCGCTGAGTACCAGGTACTCTACTACTATCTGCCATCATCGTCTCCTTGCTGCTGCTACCATCCCTTTGTGGCTTGTCGGCTGATCGGTGTTGAACAGCAGTGGAATGCACCGCTGTGTGTGATGGATGGATGCAGGAGCGGCTGGGAAGAAGGTTGCTTGGCTTGGGCACGCCCTGATGACTGCTGGGTGTGAGGTGTTGCTGGGCTTGGGCCTATTTTCTTCTTCCGGACCATGTGGTTGAAAACAGTAAGATGTCGGTGTCGCCAGCCTGCTGCGAAATGCGGGGAGTGGATTGATAAATTGAAAGTCTCAAGTGGAGAGATGTTCGTCTCGACGAAGCGAGACCTTCATTTCCTTTTTTTGAGGTGTTGTAGAGGTATTTCCAAGGGGAAGAGAAGAAGAGTGACGAGTGGGATCGGCGGTCGCATGCAGGGGATCCGTCAGCTTCCAGTCAAGAATAATAATAATAATAATAATAATAATAATAATAATAATAATAATAATAATAATAATAATAATAATAATAATAATAATAATAATAATAATAATAATAATAATAATAATAATAATAATAATAATAATAATAATAATAATAATAATAATAATAATAATAATAATAATAATAATAATAATAATAATAATAATAATAATAATAATAATAATAATAATAATAATAATAATAATAATAATAATAATAATAATAATAATAATAATAATAATAATAATAATAATAATAATAATAATAATAATAATAATAATAATAATAATAATAATAATAATAATAATAATAATAATAATAATAATAATAATATAATAATAATAATAATAATAATAATAATAATAATAATAATAATAATAATAATAATAATAATAAATAATAATAATAATAATAATAATAATAATAATAATAATAATAATAATAATAATAATAATAATAATAATAATAATAATAATAATAATAATAATAATAATAATAATAATAATAATAATAATAATAATAATAATAATAATAATAATAATAATAATAATAATAATAATAATAAAAATAATAATAATAATAATAAATAATAATAATGATACTATTAATACAACTGTAGTACTATGATACGTGATACGCGAGGGGAGGCTTTGATATCCCCCGAGCCTCGAGAGTGGAGATCCAACGGGACTCTTGACATATTTGGCGCGTGACAAGCACGTCAACTAACCGATACGTCCACTGATTCCATTGGAATTGCAGGTCGCCATGCCTGGTGTGGCGGGTCTTCGATTGTTTGTTTGGCATGTACCTTGGAATCATACGACACAAAGTGCGGGAAACGCGTTATTTCCACCCATCCGCCTCCAGCATTCACGCCAGCGCACTCAGTCGGTGTCCGCGCTGGTTCATCCTTGACATATACTAGGTATAAGGAGTACGACAGACAACACAGATAAAAAAAACTAGGAGATACACAAACCAGACAGATTGCAAAAAAGAGAAACTGGAAGGAGAATCCATACTCAATCCCTGGTACACCACACCAACCCAAAACTAAAATACCCTGCAGTTGTTGACCCCGCAAACCGCGGACATGCAGTCAATCGGGTTAAGTTTGCCTCAGTCGGACAGGGCTTCCTGAAGTCGGCCATAACCTCCCTCGGAGATGTTGAACTCTGGACTCACTTATTTCACGTTTTATGCCTGATACACATTAGGACAGCATGCAATGCCACCTTTCGTGATCGATGCCAGCCCAAAGGCATAAAGCGCGAGCGGCAATCCGAGAAATTGGGGCAGGAACGCAAACACCCTATTTTGAATATTCCAGCTTGCAGTTCATATTTTCCGCATGACCTCGGATCGCGCACCACCTGCCACCACCTACTCAACAGCCCGATCGAGCCATGAAGCCAACAGACCTGGCAGGGAGAGTGCTGCAGCTCAATAGCGTCAACGTTCACGGCGCCATGGTACACCGTCGAGGCGGCGCCGTTCCAAAAAACGTAACACATCATTTCGGGGCACGCCAAACAAGAGCATTTTTTTCCTCGCCACTTTCTGCTCGTTCGCATTGGATGCCGTCGCCTCCCTCTCGATACGTACCAGGACCCAGGTCACTGCCGGAGATGGAGGATGGTGCCATTTTTCTCACTGCCGGGTTTAGGCTACTTCCACAACCAGCTCTGTACGTCGCTCAAAAACGGACTTGATGCTATTGTTGGCGAAAGTGCAACACAAGCGCATACCACGAGACACAAAAAAAAAAAAACAAAGCGTAAACCCCGCAAATAAAGGTAGCCATTCACGCGAGCGGTCCTCCGAGCTACTGAAAAATGACGTCCCAAATGTGACACCCCCCCTCCCGTATCCTTCGAAGCCGACAACGTTTCCCCCGGCTATATTCCGCGTGCTATCGCGGGAACGCGCGAGGAAATATTCGCCGGGCGTTCGCGTTGGTGGCCTCAATGACGGCTGCCACCGAGACGCCCTTCAGGTTGGCAATCCATTCGCACGCAACCCTGATGTTCTCCGGTTTGTTCAGCTCGTTTTTCACCGGAGCCTGCCATTTGGGGTAGTCAAAGGGTGCGGGAGGCATTCGATATTCGCGAACAATACCACGAGATAGACCGTAAAGAACAGTTGCCACGTCACAATCCATGCAGGTCGGAAGTGACGAAATGGCCCAGCGTGATTCGGAGAGCTGGAGGGGTTGGGGAGTCTGGTTGAAAGCTCGAATCGGTCTCCATATACATGTACAATTGGGAAGCGCTACGGTGAGAGAGCAAACAGAAGGAGCGGTGGACGCATTCTCCTTCAAAACCGCAAAACAAAACCAAGGGAGATATGACTGAATATCCCTCCCCCCTTTGCTATTGCCAGACCGAGAAAAACATGCTCCACTAAACAGGCACTCTGGAAAGAGGCCATAAAGAGTCATCGCCTATACGCTTGCAAGCGTTGGAATGCGAATATCACTGCGCACACTGGTGTTTCGTCGACCTCTACCGCTCACGCACCAGCGCCGGTGAGTCTGTCTCGAGCAGGAGCGACTCCAACGGGACGGCCTTCACAAGGCTCTGGAACCCTGGAGAACGGCAGACGATCGGAGGAACAGAGAAAAAATAGCCTTCCCTCGCCGCTTTTACGGCGTACCTGTGACGAGAAGGCGGTCGAGCAATGTTTCGGCAATATTCAAATTGTGGCTGCAGGATTCGGGGAGACGGCAAAAGGCTGCAGGAGACGGGAGGAATTGACGGCGTGCACCGGGGCACGTATTTTACCGCTGGTGGAAGCAACGATAGCAAAACAGAGCTGTTGGGGTACACAATCTTTGCGCGCCCCCCCCCCAGCCGAGTACCCTGTCTCATTCAGAGAGATCAATAGCAGCAGATGGTCCTGCGGCACAACATTGACGGGTGGGCACATCCTCTCATGCAAAGAGAGGGCGGGGGCTCCTGGGGGTCAGCGTCTGGAGCAGTGCTTGCAGAGTTGTACACTTGTCCCCCGCCTGCTTCGTTGGGCGCTCTCACTTGGGTTTACCATCGAACGCGTGTAGGACAGCTCTAGTGACCCCCACATCCCGCAGGAGGGTGATGGCGTGATGGCCCGCAGAGCGGCTGTGTACGTTCACCGCCAGCCCCAGCTCCTGCGGTGCCGTTGCACAGAAGAATGACAAGAGGAAGATCAGAACGTCAATAGGCCGCGGTGCGTTCGAGGGGTGACACCAATAGCTATTTGTAGTGTCGTAGCCACCCATCGCTGCCGCCACGGCGCGACAAAAAAAAAACGTATGGCACGAGACTAACGAAACTATGTGCCATTGAGAGCACGGCGATCGCAGACGGAACGAACCGTGAGGCCACTCCGCCGAGAAGACCCGTCGGACAAGGGTTCGCCTCTTCGCAAATTGCATACAACGCGGTGTACGCGGCGGATGGTGGTACTGAAAACACAGTAGCCCAGGAACCGAAAGGAATCAAGAAGGTGGGTGATACCATTGAAACGGCGAGTGAGTGTGAATGAGCACCAGCAACTGAGACACCTACATATTAGCTTGTACTGCTGCTGGTGTTTTTGTTAGTCGCCGAAATAGGTTGTGATGGATCATTGTGGAAAATATTTATCGCCTGACATCGCATGCTTTTTAGAACGCTGTCCGACACACCCCGGGTCCCAACTCTGGCGCCAAGCCTCGCTTCTCCCGCGGCATCTCCTACAGCTACTCATGTATAGAAAGTCAAATTTTGAGCTTACTGCCAACTCGCGAACTAGCCGTCTTTGGTTTTTCGTTTTCTTGTCATTTCAGCAACAGATGGACACACAAATACACACACATGATCTGTACTCTGTAGGCCCCCTACATTCGGGCATGTACTTTACCTGGGCTACCCGTGCCATGTGTTGATGCCCCACTGCAAACGAAATACTCACACCTCTGCACGGCGAGCCTGCCTGGAGAACACCTCCCTTTGCACCTCTTTCGCTTCCTCCGTCGCTTTCTTCCCCGCCTCGCCGATCAGGTGTCGGCTGTAGTCAAGCCCTATCTCCCCTACGCAAACGATCGAGCCGGCATGCTCGTCAATAAGTCTGAGCATGGCCTCGAGAGCTCCCAGGTCGGCCTTCTCCGGGTGCATACCTATTGACGGGTTGATGCGTATCCGGCGCTCGGGATCGCTGTTGATGCGGGCGCACAATGCCACTACCTTGGGGGATAAGTTCATTGTGGCAAGGGGGGGGGGGGGGGGGGGGGGTACTTATTATCGTGCATGGCCGTAGTCATATGACCATAGACCCTCGCATCCCTACAATGCCGGGACGGAGCACGTCGGGTTCTCACCGACCAGGCAGACATTGCTTGCACCAAGCGCGAAGCACCGTGAGGTGTTGGGCGAGTCGCATGAAGGGTGAACTGCATCCTACTAAGTGCTACTAAGAGCCGCTTTAGAGGCGGATTTTCTTGCATATGGATGACAGCATCAATGAATTGATTTAATTTCTGGTGGCCACTTCCAGAGACAGCAATGGGGTTACTATGTAACTGCCTCGTGGGTGCTTCACCATATACACACTACGTGATACGATCATCCCCCTTGTGCGGAGTGAAGGTTCTCCCCGCACAAAAAAGATCTAACTTGACCGCCAGCCGTGGTAACCGCCAAAAAAAAAAAAAAAAAACGGTACCCTGGCTGTCTAGCTCACGCAGTGAGAGGCGTGTTTTTACAGCGTCGTCGCCAACCGACGCCAACCCAACCTATATATATATATACCAGGTACCAGGGTATATAATAGAGGGGGGGGAGGGGTAGCTTATCGAGACATGCGTGAGACAAGAAGACGCAGGCTTTGTCAACATCAGAGTGGAGGTGGTGAACAAGAACAAGGTATTTGCGATGTGATGCGAAGAGCGGCGCTGTCGCTGTCGCTGCTGCTGCTGCTGCTGAGGGAGGCAGCTTGGTCCCGAGCGCCAACACGGCAACAGCCTACAGCAAGCTGGGAATACAAAAAAAACGAATTTAAAAAAAAAATCTCCATGCAGCTCGACACACCAAACTAGCAGAGACGGGAAAGATAGGGCAGAGGCAGCCAGGCCAGGGCACTGTTTGGGGCCTAACACCGTAGTTCGACGCGACCTCGAAATTGGGGTATGTCAATGGTTTTCTACCATTGGGGGTCTCGGTCGTCCGAGACTGCGTTCGTTAGAGCCCCGGCCAGTCGGCTGGGGGGGAGGAACTCCCGGGTACTGGCAGTACGATAGGCAACGAGAGTGTCGCGGCTCTCGTACCACGCCAGTGGATCCCCCCCCCGACGTCGCAGAGTATAATAATATGACAATTCGAAGGATATACAACAAAGCGTAGTATCTCTAAGTTCACGTGAGATGCCTGTTTTGTTCACAACCTACGGAAACTAAATGGCTTAATTTGTTCAGAGGCAGAGAGAAGATAAGAACGACCATACTCGCCCCGTGCCCCCTCCTATAGCTTCTCGTGATAGGTGCACGAGTAGAGCACGGCACTGCTCGCTGCCGATTGATAGGCCTAGAGGCTAGGCCTACTGTTGTGGTTTCTCCCACCCACCCGCCCCTTTCTTCTTTCGAAGGTGGGTAGAACGGAGCGGCCACATGGTGCTGGCCACACCGTATTATACTTTTATTATTATTTGCGATTAACTGGTTGCGATTCGGGGCTCTCACTAGGAGAGTGGGGTATGTCAATGGATTACTACCATTGGGGGTCTCGGTCGTCCGAGACTGCGTTTGTTAGAGCCCCGGCCAGTCGGCTGTGGGGGGGGGAACTCCCGGGTACTGGCAGTACGATAGGCAACGAGAGTCAGCGGCCGGTGTCGCGGCTTTCGTACCACGCCAGTGGATCCCCCCCCCCCGACGTCGCAGATAATAATAATATGACAATTCGAAGGACACTCGTACAACAAACCGTGCGTTGTTGGTGACCCGAGATGACGACATCAAAACCTCAGCAAATAATAAAAGTGCTGCAAGCTGCAGTCTGACAATACTCCCTCATTTGCGTCACGCGACATAATAGGGCAGCTGCGGGAATTACTGATGTATTTCATTGCTGTCCGTGCTCGTTACTCCAGGCCGCGTGGGCTATCCATCACTTGAATGTGGTACGTATGTGCCATGGGAGGGTAGTGGCATGTGGTGTGTGCCCAACAGCCAACCAACAGCAGTACAGCAGTACATAAATTTGACCAAGCAGTATGGAATCATAGCATAGCCTGCTCACAAGCGAGTCTCAGATGCTCCGTAGCGCATGGTTGGCAAAGGAGCGGTCATACCAGCTATTGCACTCTGGTATAAACTATTAGTAGCTCTGTACTGCTGTGTACGTATACCAGTATCACAGGTCGCAGGACAACAGACAACAGATCATACCGAATAGACATGTGGACTATCCGCCTAAAATGAAAAAATATATAATACCTGAACAGCATCCTCGAGAGTTTCCGACACCGAGACAATCCCCGTCACCCCTGCGGCCTCCGCCTCTGCAAGGACATCATCCAACCCCTTTATCAGGGATGGATCCGTCAGATGTGCATGGCAATCGAACATGGGCATCGGGTGTGAACATGGTGCATCCGGGTCCCTCTCGAAATTCCGCCGCTATAGTCCTCCCTAATAAAACACGCCTTCTAGGCAACGTTGAGATCTCAAGACGTTTTGAAATCGATGACATAGCATATACTGCTGTAGTCATTCCCATTGTGTGTGACCAATGGGAATGACTCCCCTGACTATAAAGTCATTCCCATTGTCTGTGACCGAAAGTCACGCAGTACGCAGTAGGCCTAGATGCAAGTGGGCGACGACATTTAATAGATGTCGGAGGCTACCGAAGAGAGCACGGCGATGGATCAACCCCGAGTGCGGGTGGCCGAGATGGCGGCGCTGCTGACAAAACGTGCGCCAAACCTTTGTCCCAACATCGCGCCTCGACAATACAAGATGGCCGCTTCCAACGTACTGTCGATCTGCGCGACGCCGAAGCAACGGGCGGACGCACAAGCCTTCTTGGCGTCGAAGGCCGCGGAAGTCACTCATGATCACGAACAGGAAAACGAAGAGGAGAACGAGGAGCAGGTCAGGATGGACGGAGAGAAGGAGTGGGAAACACACGCGGTGCTCAAGACCGAGACTGACTTCGATACAAGGACGTTTCGTATTGCCAGTGCCAAGGTGACTAATATCGTCTATCGTACGAGTGGAGCAGCACAGCTTCACCAGCACGCCTGCAGCAGCACAGCAGCAGCTCAACAGCAGTTGTTCTTGTTTGGCGTCCACATGCGTTCTCTTGGCCGTTTTACCGCCATGTCTCTGCTCTCTAGGCACCTCGCATATCCCCCCTTCGTTCCAAAGGGCGACCGGGTGATCTGCGCGCATACACATGCCGAGAAGTTTGTTCTCCTTGTACAGCACAGCAGTACGAGCATTCCTGCGCAAAGATACGAATTCGCCCCTTCGCCATTCCACCACAGCAGTGCATCGTACCAGGTACGTTATCGAAAGCTACGTGCGTAGAGCAGCGAAGGACGGAGGCTAAACTCTAAACTCTACTATCATGTTTGCACGCACATCCGCCGACTTGCTGTCGAAGAACCCGAACAGCCCGTCCCGTTTCCGCCCAATGGATGGTCTAATCGGACTACGAGTACGGACGACGACCTCATCAAGCACCCAGCAGTATTTTGGAACTGCTGTACCAGTAACCAACCGTGCTGTACAGCAGTAGTTTGCCATGCACAAAAGCAGTATACTGACGAGCTCGCCTCCGTGAATGATGATCCGGCAGTTCGTCGGAAAGACGGAGGCGACCATGCACAACCTCGCGCTTCTGATGGAACTGCACCTCAACGCCAGCGCAGAGGAGGTACGTAAGGGACTCGAAATATTTTGTCAACAGCAGAGTACTGCAGTAACATTTCGTGCATCCTCTGTCACATAAGTAAACCACCTTATAGGGCCAGGTCTTAGCGTCCCAACAGCGGCCTTGAAGATGATGTACTCGGTATCGCGAGAAAGATAAAATGCAGGGGAATTTTATGAAAGAAGAAAGAAAAAAGAAACGAGACAAAAGGTGTTGAAAAGAGATTTTTCTGCCCCAGTTTTGGGATTTTTTGCGTATTTTGTGGTGAGGTTTTGAGTGCCCATCAGGTTGCAGCGATGATGGGTTTATTTATTTATTTTTGCCCACATGAAGGGCAAAATACGGCCACTTTTAGGCCGACTGATTTTCGTCAGGCCGTTCGCCCATTTGATTGATTTGTTCTCCCCGAATCCGGAAAATAAATAATTGTTGCAAAAAATGGTTCAGCACATGCCATGGCAATTTAATCAGTCGAACTCACAGCTGACGTATTTCAAAATTTATAAAAAAATAAATAAATACCAGGATACACGCCACAAAATACAATAATACTGCTGTTCGCGGAATTAGTGTGGGATCATTACTATAATAATATATAATAGGGTATCGAGCAATGTTTTGTACGCTGTGGCTTTGTTGTAGTGAGTTTTTGGATACCTCGCTATACGACGTTACTCTTGTTTTTTTTTTACCCAAACAATGCCGCCGATTTCGATTATAAAACGAAAAAAAAATCTGGCGCGGTTAATGGGATATGTAGTCATAAGGCGGTTTACGTATGTGACAGAAGAAGCATATAGTTTTTGAGGCCTCTCTGCTGCAATCAACCGGAGACTCCAACTCAGGGCTACTAACCTCGCGTTGATTCGATAGCAATCAACACGGCATCTCGTCGCAGAGAGTAGTTGCCCGGTAAAAAAAAACGCTACCAAAGAAAACACACGGAAACTGACGTCGTTGTCGACGTATCTCGCGCACAACGATGGGCGGGCGGGATGGTCTGTTTTTTCCCAACCGTTACCCACTTTCTTATGCTGCTACTGTAGGTCGAAGACGAAACAAGTGCGCATGAGTTGCTTTCTCCGTACTTCCAGCAGGCTTTCTCCTATTCCGGGGATACCCTTCGCTTGTCCCCGGTTGGAGTCCAAAATCTGTGCAGTAACATTTTGTCGTCGCTCTAACTTGTACATAGTTCGGGATTTATGAGGCCTCTCTGCTGAGGCATGACATCACACCCACACTTGTTGTCCCTTTGCAGTGTCGTCCCTGCGGTAGTATATCATCTCTTATTATCCTTCCGGCGCGTTTCTTGTAGTCATTATTATGCTCAAACTTCTACCTTGGCCTCTGATAGGTTCGGCGTCAGTTGGCCCGTGGGAATGCTGTATATGAACGTGCAAACTGTTCGAACAGCGGTAGGTCGCCCGCCGCTGCCGCGTACGCTGTCATCCCTACGTACCTGCGTGCGACGGCTGCGGATTTCCACCGCGCATATTCCATAAGAACGTCCATGGTCGTACCATCCATGTCCGCTCTTCACACTCGGAAGGAGTGCATCGTGTACCGCTTATCTTCCATGCCAGCCGCCCGCAGATGGGTAGGAGTATACATACAACACTCATGATATTGCATTCCTCATGCTCTTGTAGGACGAGTTTCGTGGCGCATGTACTGGCTGACCGCGCTCGCTTTGCCGTTTCTACTACCACAGGACGTGTTCGTTCCACCTGTTGTTCTTGCGCTATCGTGCACCCGGACGGAGACTACCACGCCACGATATAATACTTAAATCAAGTCGACGAGGGAAGAAAGCACTGTACAATATTCTTTTGATAAAGATAAAATTCTCGAATTTATCGTATTGCTATGGGGAGTAAATACGGCCTAAAGTTGGCGTATACAGTCGATTCGCTGAAAAAAAAGAGAAAACACACATTTGCCCACCACTACTAAAAAACTTAGCGCTACCGAAAAAACAAATTTCTTAGAATGTCACGTACTTTCATAGTAACCAAAAATAGTTATTATTTTCAACTTGATTCTAGTTTAGAACGCAGTATTACAAAGTCTATCGACGATTCCCCCTATATCTCCTTCAGCCTATATCCGCCATACCAGATATTTCACACATACTTCCACTTTCTCCTCTTGTATCGGAAGTTATTCAATAAAACATGCTCCGCATAAAACTTTCCGGTCAACTAAAACTTCGGACACGAAATGTCTCTCTCTAGAGAAGACTAAAGCGGACGATCTCGTAGACTTTTACAGTAATCACGAGTCACTTCCACAACAACGGCAATATTTTGCTCTGTTGCATTTTACCAAAGGGGTTCTTTGATACAATCCACATGTTGCCGCCGACAACGCTAGGGCCTGGAAATATGATTTTTGGTAGTAGGCCTCCATCAAGGGGGCGTGTTGAAATAAGCAGCTGACGTTGACGTCTGTGCGTATACTGTTCGATTTTGGCTGATTTACGATATGCGGCGATTGTCGGTAGGATTTACAAGTAAGTAAATATCACAAAAATAGTCGAGGAACTATCTAGGGACTTATATATAGTACTAGAACAGAGTCTTATCTCAGGGTCGTGTCCAACCTATCAGGGTTTTTACAAGTAAATGTCACAAAAATAGTCGAGGAACTATCTAGGGATTTATATAGAGTACTGGAACAGAGTCTTATCTCAGGGTCAAGTCCAACCTATCAGGGTGATCGAGCAAGGGTTACGCCCCCCTCGAGCTCACCCTCCCAACTCGACCATACCGCTGCTCTCTTGACTACACCGGCCACATAAGCGCCACCTTTCTACCATGTATGGGTCTCTTTTGTTTTCCTTACGGTGGTCAGGGTCCGGCCCGCCCTGTCTCGAACACAAGTGCGCTTGAAAGTCGCTCGGTGTCATCTATCTACACGTCTTGATACGACATCACATCCCAACAGGCTCGCCGCTGATCAACCATCGGTTGAGCAGCTTGATTGTAGCTGAAACTAATTTCTTCCAGTGTTCTCTGACCGACGGCCAATGTGCCAGGCACCTCGACGCGGAATGGTTCAAGCAACAAGATATTTGACTCCAGTGCGATGCGTTGTGAAGCAGATACAATTCTCGATACTGATTCGCGTTGACGTTTGTCGGCCTTGCGCCGTTGTTATCCGTGTGTTGTCCCCATACAAGCGTGTACGAGCCGTGGTAACACATACTCTCTCTCTGCCCCTTCGCTTTCCTCTCGTCGGATATCCCCACTTTCAGTTGGAGATGTACTCAAAGCAGTTCGCGTCGGCGAACCAGTTGGGCCCTGAAGTACCGGCAGCTTCGGCGTTGCAGGACGTGTGTAGCCTCGCGTACGCTCTACAGGTTGCTGCAAGGTGAAACAACTTCGCTTTTTCGGGGTTCGGAACAGGGTAGCGGGATAAAGCAGGGACAGAGCAAAAGTGTATTGAGCGTTGCAGGGTGCACCTGCAGTCTGTGGGTATCAGACTTTCCCGAGAGTGTGTCGCGTACGGCGTAATCGATTCGGCGCTGCCTGTAAGAAAACGAGGCCTGCTGTGCGACTTCTGAAATATGCTGTGGAGCCAGCAAGATTGTGGCTCAATGTGCGGATTTTCCAGTGTTGCCTTTCTCGGCGTCGTCCAAGAAAGTGATTGCTCGATGAACGGTGCGTCCGTTTTGAGAGTGTGGCCGTTTCGTGGTGCTGCGGTGCCGAGCGCTTAGGTACAGGCTATCTGTGCATGGTATGGTCGTAAGCAGCCCTTTGGGAACGAACTCGTTAGATGTTGCGACTGCAGGGTTGTTTAAATACAGTATGTGCTTGGAAAGTGCTCTGATGTGGAGAGCGAGGGTCTCAGAGCTCTCGAGCAGTGTGTCAATCCAAGTTACTTTCAGGAGGTCTGTGAATGTTGCCTAGTTCTACAAGTATTATACCAGGCAAGTGCTAGTGTAATGTGATAAGGCTGATGTCAACTTTGGTGCAGCTTGCTGTACATGTGTTGTATTTGTATCAGTATGCACGCCTGCCGACACGGGGAGGTTTCGTCACGAGCACTAACGCGGCATGATCCAAAAGTCTCACAGGTTATGACACAAAAATATGGTTCCAGCATTTGGTCTAGATTGCTCCAGGAATGAATGTACACGTCGATCGTTTCGTCCAAGACGAGCTTCCCAGCGAGACCAGGGTGAGAAAAGAGAAAATTCTGACTAGTTGCACCATGCCTCGCCCATCGACGAGGGCCGCGCCGACGCCAGGCAGAGCTCCGGCGGCGGATCCGACGCCTACGCCAACGACGCCGCCCGTCCGCCCCTCGTCCGGAGATGAGCTCAGCAACATTTCGTCCGAGAATATTGCATGGCCAGCGGTAGCGGAAAATAAGACCTGGTTCTGTTGTAGTAAGTTGCTGATCAATCGGCTACAGGACCTTTCTCTGGGGCATCTCCCTAGATGCCTGGGACCCGGCCCCGAAGCGCGTTTTAGCACTCAATAGGGTCTGCTCACGCCTACGAGTAGACGCCCTCTTCGTGCCTCATTATCGCCTCCTTTTTTGTCCTGAACGTCTGACCTTGCATCTTCCCCTTCCGATCCTTCTGCCCCTGTCAATTTTCGGTCGTTCGAACCAGCAACATGCCCGGTTGGGTCGGGTACGTCGGGTCCTTCCGATTGCCCCTGGCTGATAACCTGGACATGACTTCCGTCTTGCGGGAACTGTTCAAAACCCCTTCGCCCCCTCCGCCAAATAGTCCTCCAACTTTAGCCGCAAAGAAAAAGGCGAGCGGGAGCAGGGCGAGCCGCAGCAAGAGCAAATCTAAGGGGGCAGTAGGCGGTTCAAAGGCGGAAGGGACGGGGGGGGCGGGGAGGGGGGGCGGCGAAGGACCGGTCATCGGAAGGGAAAGTGTCTTCGAGAGGGTCAAAACGAAAAAAATGATGGCGCAGCCAGTCGCGGTAGACTGTGTTTTTACGTTCTACGTTTGGATAGACGAGTTTTATGCCCGGACGGCCACTGCTACCATCTGGGTGAACGCTTCGCGCAAGCTTTGAAAATTGCGTATATATTGATGTACGATGTACGAGTTTTCGTGCTGTTAATACTAATAGTTGAAAGGGTTTCCTGAGCTTCGTGGCTATGTCTCGTTCGAGGGTGCAGCAGGATCCTGATGTTTTCCGAGAGCCGCTTTTTGAGTAGCCGTGGCCCTGTACGTAGGATATATTGTGAATTATCTGTGCTGGATGACCCTCAGTTTGTTGGTTTTACGTCGACACCTAGCGTTCTTTCCGTTTTGTGGATGGTGATGTGCACGTCCATTTTGAGCACTGGGCTTCTATCGACATATTGAATGTGGTGCTTTATTTCCCCTTAGTGCACAGGATACCGACAGAAAACATTTCATATTTTTTCCCTACCGCCTCATTTTTCAACCGGGGGTTACTCGGGGAGTTATATTCTGATGTTGTCTTCGACGGCCTTTTCCTTGAGGGCGAACGGCCGAGAAAACACAGAACTGAAATAATGCAGCAGCTTCGTAGTTGACTTTAGGCCGACAGCTGGTGTTTATCCATCTTCGAGTGTAACATTGTATTGGTAGGGGCAATTGTGGATCAATGCTCGTTGTTTCCTGTTAACGTTAAGATTATTCGGGAAGATAGCGCCGTCTGTTCTCACTCACGGCGGTGTGACGTTTTTTTTGGAGAACGTCGGACAATCCTTGATTTAGTTGAATTCACGTTGACAGGTAATGCTATGTTTCCTTGAGTGTAGGGAGTAAAAAAACATCACGAGTACTCATCTACAGACAATTATATAAGCACTCGACCGTTTTTGTAATTGTCGATAACAATTATGTTGATGGCGAAGCGAAGGAGTGCCCATCAGCCCCCTTAGTTCGTACTCTATCCCTGTCCTAGCATTCTGCCAGGGGTTGCTGTTGACGCGCTTTTTCATCTGAGGGCGTCGCTTTGCCCATGAGACACTGACAGATTATGAAACGTTGCTCGGGGTTGCTTTTGCGTTATTGCCTGTCTATCGGACAGTCGCCCGCGAATGTGCACTTGTATTTTCCACATCCAACCGTCGTTTTTCAACTGAAGTTGCTTCCAATCCCGACTGCTGCCACAGAGTGCTACTACCAGCTCTACTATCGCTACTACTTCTACTGCTGCTGCTACTATTTGCAGGTTCCTCCGCCACGACCCTCGCCACATCACAGCAGTCATTCGTGGCAAACTTGAACGCAAGGTAGTATACTAAGTTCGTCTGTTGAATCATATACTGTACTTGCATGAAGCGTATACCATAGCAATCACGCTCCAACGGGGGTCATAATAGTTGGTAGATGCATGACAAATGCCAAACCCGCACGCTGGTCCGACAACTAGAGCCACCACGAGTCATTATGTGGGTTTGTGGACTGTAATGAATAGACCCTTGTCCTTCGTACGGGATGATAAACATGCAATATCACCCATTGTATTCTAGAGTTCCCTCGTGCAGAGCCGCTGTAGTGTCGAGCTGATCATAGTTTATGACTGCCACTCGCATTTTAGGGAATTAGTGTGGGATTGTGTTTTCAGCGGTAACATTGTATACGGTCAATAAATAGAGTTGAATTTACGATCGTCGCGGGATGTGCGAGTACACATCATCCCGACAGATTAATACGAGTGCCCTCTTTCCCTGGTGTGCTGTTCTCCCATTAAAAGGTTATTATCCAATGTGGGAAGTTTGGTGAATCGCTATACCTGGCAATTGTCATCCCGGTAGTTGCCATAGGTGACCACCGGGGAATGGGGGTGAAGGATTCTATAATTCACATGTTTGGTATGTAAGTCCCATTTCGCTCTTAATATGGATGTACATTACAACAGCACCACAGCTGCTGCGTAAATAATACCCCAAGATACCAGGTATGATATCAATGTGCCTTTGAGATCGCGCCACCGCAACCGACAGCCCTCTCTCCTTGAATCAACAAAACGAAGAAAAAAAAAACACGCCGTGCGGTCGATGAAGAATCAAGAGCGATCGAGCCGAGCCATTCGAAGCTTGCCCCGACTTCCGAGCTTGCGGGTTGGTGTGTAAAATATCTCGCAAACGGATAGTAGTTGGGCAAAGAGAGAACATATTATGGCAGATTGGGTCAGTAGAGCTGACCTCTTATCCGAGAATGTAAATGGTTGGGACACTGTTGTGTACTTAGCTAAGGGGCTAGTGCTAGCCAATGGTTGGTTTGGTTTGGTTGGCATCGGCTTAGGGTTAGGGTTACTTCTATTCGTCTCGTACATAGCGACCCACAACCATTTTCTCGGATATAGCAGTGGTCCCTCTATAGTGACCGTTGAGCTGCAGGCCATAGCGCCGGTGAATTCGCTTGGCACAGACGGCATTACTAACGAGTGTGGCAGTGTGCGGAGTGGTGCCGGTTGCTGCCATGGTGGCGGTATTGTTTGCTGGCGCATACCGGCACTATCTAGAGGGACCACCACTGTAAATGGTAAGCTCGTACCCTCTTTCGTTCTGCACTCCCCTCCGCGCGTGTTCTGTCTTGCCCCCCGAGGATATGTCTAGCTTCTTGGCTCGGCAACCCCTTCCGCTTGAGTCTCTCCCCTGAAAAAAACAGACGTCGTTTGATGCTTTGCGCGTTTGATGCTTTGCGGCGTGGCATTCGCCCTGTCTTCTCTATCTCTTAGCCCTGATGTTGCGACGGAAGGGATATATTTTACCTCTCTGCGTAGGCCATTAAGAGATGTCCGTGAGGCATACGGAGGTATATAACTCCCTACCGAGGCCGGTCCACGGGCGTGTGCAATCCCCCGACAGGCCTCGATAATTAACGAGCCTATAACGGCGGATTATATGCCACACTACTATTAATTAGCCACTGGGGCTCATCGCCCGTGTTCTTCTTCGAAGTTGGCTCACGTCGAGAGTGATGTACCTGGTTCGCGGTCAGCTGGAAAAATGATAATTTGTGCGGACGGTTGTATCCAACTTATGTTGTTTTGTCAACCTTTGCTGTTTTGATGGCGATTCTTGAAGGTGGTGCCCGGCTCCCATTAAGTTTTAGCATTGTCCTTCATCGTCGTCGGGCTTTCTTTTGTTTCCCGAAACTACGTTACCGTACAACAACGTGCCGGTATGTTGTAACGGCATGGCTTTACATTAGAGCCTAACGACATTGATCTAGCCTCCCCACGCAAGTGTATCGTGAAACCGGTACTGCAACGCCCTGTACTATGCAATACACATGTATGCATACACACCTGCATGTCTATTAAAAATAAATAAAAAACAACAGCTATATACCAGGTGCCATTCTGTCCGGAAACGTAAAGAACCCTGTATTTTCATACTTGTACTTGAACCGTCCCTATATTTCCGAACAGAGTGGCATATGTTATAAGCATACACACGTGATTACGCGCACTGACATCTGCGTCGAGATATACATCGTGGTTCAGGTCAGCATACATGTATTTGTCCGTCGTGCTTATATTGATTGCGTCGTTCCCCATCTAGGCGGGCACCAAGTGGAAGAAAAGACGGAATAACCGCCCACCTCGGTCGGCGCAGCAAGACTTAGGGGGTTGGGCCCTCGTTGAGAGAACCCCCCCTCACGTACCACATTTCGTGAAAAGCACGAAGTTCCTCTGCCGTACGCAGGGAGGCGGGAGCAGCTTCCATCTCAGTGGGGGCTTTTGTTTTCGGTGCTATTTTGTGGAGGTCGATCTCCTAGGCCAACAGCCTAGTGCGGCATGAACTCGTTGCCTCTCACCCGGGGGGCTGGCGGTCGACTTTATTTCGCTGGTTTCGGTACGGTAACATTGAGAATCGACAGGGGCGACGTCCTTCGCAAGGGCAGTCAAGGGGTGATGTTCAGAGGACGGATCTACCACGGCGGGGGAGGAGGGCTCCTCAAGGAGGTGCGAATCGGGGTTGGGTGGAAAGGTAGCGCGCGTGTGTGCTGGTGTAGGGGCGATTATGTCCGCACTCCAATCCCCTCCCCCAAGTGCCGTAAGATACATAGCGCGCTGCTGAAAATTAGAGTTTATTGGACTTCTGCAGCGCAATGTGCGAAATGAGTCACGAAAAGATCGCACCGTTTGCTCCCGTTCTTCGAGGTGCGCGTAGAGTTAGGCCTTGTTGCTCTCATCGTCGACTTCGTCGGCCCAGGGGCATACAGCGAGCCTGTATGTGTTGCTACTGTAGCTCTGCTAGTCTAGCTGTGGAGGTCCTCCATCAGGTACGCGAGTGTGTGTATCCATGCAAAGAGTGGTTGTCCGCCGAAAGGTGTGCGTGGTTCTGTCTCTTTTGTCCATGATCTTCATGCGCAACAGTCGCCCCAAGACCAACGGACCACCCGGCCAGATACGTTTGTTCGCCTTAGACGTAGGTCGCGAGACCCAGCTACGCAAGAAACTCTCAACCAAGCGGTGAAACAAAGTAGTTCACGACTGTGCGTCTTTTTTTTTCAGGTGCCGCCCTCTCCTCTCCTTGTTCGTCAGCGCAACGGCCCAAAACCGTACACCCGTGTACGGGAACGAGAGGGGGTGCTGAGTAGGATTGGGATTTCACTTTTCTGCCATCTTGTATCGAACTCGCTCAATTACCATGCCAGATACGTACTACTGGTACTATCTGCAGCTGCACGCACGGATACTTTTTTTTTTCGATTGCTCGGTTGCATTTCTTTAGCTAAAATTAGCCGACAGGACACAAGGCGCTAAAGAGCTGTTTTGCTGTCATTGTCCGTGATACTCTAGCAGTGGAGCTACACTCTCCAAGAGGAAATTATTGTCCATGGCTCTCTCTGTTAGTTCTTCTTTTGAGACGTTCCGTTGAAAGGGCTGAAATGGGCGGCAGTGCGAACGCCGGTGTGCCGCCGCATGTGGCGCTCCGAATGCTTTGAACAGGGATATTGGACACCCATTCCACGATCTGAAACAAGAGAAAAAAGTAACCACTGTCAAAGATGAACGCGCTGAAAGCTCCTGACAGCAGTCAGTGCGCGTCATCATCTAGTTTGCATGCCGCGATATTTTCAAATCAGTCCATGCTTCATGCCACACCTCGCGATCTTAAGCTCCGTCATGTCTCCCCCCCCCTCGCTCCCCTTGCTTTCACTCGGTTCCACCCCGCCCCCACTAGTCCCCAGTCCCTTCCTCACCTATTCAGATAATGCTGAAACCTGTGTCTGACGAATGCTTCGGTAGGGGGGTTGATCTCAAACCTTCTGGGCTCCTCTCTTAAGGAGTTCTAAGCCCCTGCCCAAAAGCTGACTTCGAAAGAGAAAATTTGCACGCTTGACCCGGGGAACAATCCCATAGCCTAGAGACATATCGAAGAACACTCGGAAAAAAATATATGACCGAGATACCAGCTTGGCATCGACGCTCACATGCTCCGGGCTCGGCGGGTGATGCAGTGACCGGGAGCCTGTTCGAAAGAAAGGATTGACCACTGAGCTACTAAGTCAGCGCTGACTGAGTAGCTCAGTGGTTTATCCTTTATTATTCGAGCAAAAGAAGTCTGGGGTTCGAGTCCCGCCAAACGTCGCATTTCCGCCTTTTCTGCCGTGGGTGGAAAAAGGGAAATCAAGTGGAGTGAACCACTTTATTAAAAGAACGCACGACTTGGGAGGGGGACAATAGGAAGGAAAAGCCAGGCGCTGATTAGGGGCTTTTGATCAACACCGGAAGATGCTATCGGCGGGAGGCCGTATCGATCCCAAAGGTACTTCTTTTGTTCATTTCTAAAGGATTGACCACTGAGCTACTCAGTCAGCGCTGACTGAGTAGCTCAGTGGTTTATCCTTTATAATCGAACAAAAGAAGTCCGGGGTTCGAGTCCCGCCAGACGTCGTATTTCCGCTTTTTCTGCCGTGGGTAGAAAAAAGGGAAATCAAGTGGAGCGAACCACTTTCTTAAAAGAACGCACGACTAGGGAGGGGGACAATAGGAAGGAAAAGCCAGGCGCTGATTAGGGGCTTTTGATCAACACCGGAAGATGCTATCGGTATCGAGCCCAAAGGTACTTCTTTTGCTCGAAATAAAGGATTGACCACTGAGCTACTCAGTCAGCGACTGACTGAGTGACTCAGTAGTTTATCCTTTATAAACGAACAGAGCCGAGAAGAAACGGACGATCGGTTGGATTTAAGGCGCACACGTTGTTACCGGACCTTGACCGGGATGCCTGCTTTGCAACGGCGATAGGAGTGCCGCAGGTCGCTGGGTACTGGGTAGGACCCCAGTCGAGGAGACCCGTCAACCACAAATTATTCGGCCAAAAATGCTACAACTATCATGGCACGCGTCATTTTCGGAAGAAGGGTGTCCTCCGATTCAAGAATTACGCACGGTTTTTTTTGTCGTGCATTCGGCGTCTAATTTAAGGTTGCAGTGAAGATCAAACACAAGAATAGCGCGCGAGACCCTTTTCACGACCTGGAAGCCGAAGCAGACGTGCACGCCAGGGCCTGGGCCCGGCTCGACCACGTCCTGAAGCCCCTGGGATTTCTGGCGGCTGACCGTGCAGCAGGCACCCCGGCGATGTTGGTTTCGGATATTGGCATGTGAGTTCGCCGCGTGAAATAGATCCCATTGCACAGCAGCCAAAACGTACATACGTGGCGCCAACGTTCGAAAAAAGAAGAGTCCGGTGTCATAAAGTGCGTTGCAGGGAGGTAGGCATCATAGATGAGTATAGATGATGCATGCGTGTATGTAGTGCGCATACACGCATACGCGGCCGAATGCCAAACCGATGCCCTGCATCTATTGGGCCTCTCACTTCTAACTTGAACTGGCAGCCCTCAGATACGTATCATGCAGCGTATGCTTCCGGTGAAGTTCTCCTTCAGCGTATCACGCGCTTCATGCCAGTACCCTTCTGTCTTACTTCCTTCCGCGGCCAAGATAGCAACAAACGACAATGTACGCCGTGTAGCACGCGCGGGTTCTTCGCCATGTCCTAAGCCCAGAAAAACGTGTTGTGCGTTCCGTTAATTTGGCAACGACCCGCACCGAAAATGCGCAGGCCTTTCGCTTTGTTCGTGACGCAAGCGGGTCCTTTGTGCCAACGCCGACCTAGATGGATCAAGGCGATAACGCGCATCACGTTCGAGGTGAGAGAGCTCAGGGATCCACCTACGTACTACCTGAACCTCGCCGTCCTCCCTAGGAAACATGGTTTTTGTAAATTGCCGTACTTACGCATATCTGTTATGATACTGCTTTGTATGAAGCTGAAAGCCCGGTGCACGAAAGGAATAAAACTGCTCTTCTTCTATAGCTAAGCAAGCAACACACGTGAGACCAACAATTACCGACTTGAAAGGCAGACCTGTCCAGGGATACAAAGTGTCCCGCGTGCTTGATCTTTAACACATCTCTGGTGGATGGGAACGCCTGCACGAACTATTCCGGGGGTCCATAGTTAATAGGACCTATGGGGTACATAAAAACCTATATATTTAACTATTTTTACTAACAACAAATGGTCATATTTACTATGGACCCCCGTAATATTAATACCTCCAAGCGAGATTGCCTACGCATTAATAGCGCCTTTCAGACAACGATCGTCCGACAATGACCTGTGGTGCGGAAAATCAGACCGGCGAGCAGAAGGCATCTGCGGCGTACGTGTGTTCGTACGTGTGTATCTGGGGATGTCGGCACTATTTTTTCATCAATTTGCAACGCACTGCTGCTACCGCTGTGCAGCGCTTCGAATTTTAGAGGTCGCACGCCGGTCTTGGGTGAGTCCGAGTCAGCCCCGTGTTTTCGTTTGTTCTTGCCGAAGCTTGTGAGAGGTCTGCCCATCAGTCTTTCTGCGCAAAAGCTTCAGAAGACATTGACTGGCTCTTGTATCAGAAAAAAAAACATCCTGATCACCCCCCTGGCCTGTGCTTCTTTTCCTGCGATAGCCTGTGAACCTGCGCGCACTTGCTCCAAGATTTACTACAACACTGGCACCTTCAGTCCGCCGATAACCGCGCACGGCGGAAAAATACGTGCTGTATGTTGCCCCGTTCGAAGCTTCTAAGGTTCATCGTGTCCGGTTACTCCGTCAACCTGGTACATGGGGACATCAAGGTCTGGAACCTCTACGTTGTGAATGCAGAAAACCTCGATCTGGCGGAGTTGGCGGTGGGCGACTTCGGCGCTGCCCAACTAGGAGAGCAGACGGTAGGTAGCAGGAGGAAGAAATCGTCTTAGGCCGCACGTGTGACGGAGGCGAAACCTCTCGCTGCCATGCGGGCGGTACCACTTCCTGACTGGGGGGAATGGGCTACTCACTATTGCGAGGGACTCCTGTAGTAATCAGAACCCACGATGAACCCAAAAACCGTGTACCACTCTGTCCCTGAATATAAAGCGGGTTTTGTATATTAATTTTCAATAAAAAATTCCCTTATATTTTGGGACAGATTGGTATCTCTGTATGTTTACACACAACGCTTGGCTATGATTACTATGTTCCCCCGTGGTAGACGATCGTACCCGCGGTGCAAGCTCTCCGAAGTGGAGCCCAAGAGCCGCGCCCGTCAGCTGGTCGCACTCTCAAACCGGCGTATTTACACTGTTGTTGTGGCAGGAAAACAATACGTAAGGCTGCCCATATTGCACCGGTCAGACGACTGACGTCTGAAGTTATCGGTTCGGTTGATCAGGCAAGCGGCGCCGTGTCTTACCGTGCTGGGGTCTACAACTGGGACTACACAAGCCCTCGCATGGTGAGACTGTCCGGTCGAAAAAATGTCGGGACTGGTTTGGTACACAGCAGTAACGTAGCGGCCATGCAAATTATTTGCGGATCGCGAAGAGAACATTTTGCATGTGCTCAGTGCCGGCTGGGCGGTGGCTGGCCGGCTGGCTTGCTGGCTGGGTAGCTCTTAGGAAGGTCTGTGTTGTGGTTCACTAAAAACGATTGCCGACTGCGCGTTGCCAACATGACGCAGAGCAGCGCGCGCTCGTGCGGCGCGCTTCTATGTGCCTTGTGGAAAAATTATTGTTTTTTTTTGTCGGTACCTACCCCGTCCATGGAACTCGTAATTTTGTCATCAAATATATGGTGTCTCTAAACGTATACTTCGAAGTACCAGCATTATTAGGTAGGAAGTATTAATGTTTCTGACACTCTGCTGCCCAATGGCACCACCATCTAAAACCCAAAACTCGCGTCCTCACGTTGTTACCCCCAGGCGACGTTTGTGTACGATCAGATTACTTCCCACGGAGTCGAACTCAAAGACTTGAGCGTTGACCGGCAGCTTGCTCTCTACAACGAGCTGTTTCGCTTTGCGCGTGTCGCGTTCACTGCTCTTGTGGACCGCCCGCCGCCCGACATGCTCTACGGTCCTTCTCCCTGGGGTGCGTTGCCACACTCGGTCATGAAGCGTACGTGTAACAGTGCTCGACAGCACGTAAACAAATAGGAGTATATACTCTTCTACTCGTCTTTTGCTAAAATTAGAGTTGACCAGACCCTGCATCACATGAAACAAATCGATCCAGGCCCGAAATATTTTTTTTCTTGAAAGGTGTCGCGTTTTTTGTTGGTAGATACACATGGTTTCACCTGTGGGTCGCGGGTTTCCATTTTTTTTTCAGGCGCTGAAAACTAGGCTAAGAAAAATGTATGGCTTTACCCGAGGCACAACGTACAGTAAACGTTTTTTTTTTTCTCGATGGAGTTTTTCTCTTGCACGCAAGTAGTGGTGGAAGCAAAAAAACACCCTGCCGCATCTTCCTCGACTGCCTTATCGTGCGATAGTTGCTGCAGCTTCTGACTCCTTGCCTTCTCACATGCGCATTGCACAGAACGCAGTTGCCATGGTATTACGGGGGACCATAGTTAATAGGACCTATGGTATACATAAAAACCTATACATTTACCTATTTTTACTAACAAAATTTGGTCCCGTTAACTATGGACCCCCGTAGTAGCAGTTGTTGCTCGCTACGCCAGCCACGACGGGGGCGCACCAGAGGCTCCTCGCTCGAAGGACTCCATGTATCATCCAAAAACGGATTTAAAAAAGCATGTACGCTTCACCCGACGAGAAACCGCGTGGCCTAGGTCTATTGCAACAACAAAACGATGGTAGGTAGCTCTTCAGTTGAGGAGCCGAGTTGGTCAGAAATATGTTTTCGGCCGGGAAGTACTACTGCTCCTGTATTAGCAGGCCTCTCCGCAACGTTCTTTTTCATGCTCCAAATTGTACTGCCCCGAACGACATGCCGCTACCAAGGGCTGTGAGTCGCCTGACCGTATGTGGCCGACTCGTTGTTAGTTGGCTAGGTGTTGCAGTTTTGGTTGCGTGCGGCAATTTTTTGCGGTAAGTTGGCGTATTTGTAACCGACTGGGCCGTTTTTGTGACTCGCCGTTCGCATTGTCTTCACATTGAACCGTTCTTTCTACCCACAACGACATCAGCACACCCAGTGTCCGTGCTGTGGTTCTTCATCCTAGAGATACATAAATTCCGTGTTGTGTGTGTATTTTTTAGCGGTAAACGCTACCGAGAAAGTCAGTTAATTGGCTTTGCTTCGCAACCCAACCGGTAACTAGCCTTATCAGTAATTTCCAGCCAAGGCATATGCCTCTTACTCACAGCCCTATCCCAACTAATACATAGCCTTATCATTGCAGTCCATCCAAGGCGTGCCTTATTTACAGCCTAAGCTGGTTGGCTCACCTCGCTACCTAACTAAGGACTAGCCGTCAAGCCCAGCCAAGGCATGCCTCTTATTCACTGCCCCGCTGTAGTTTACTTTGCAGCCCGACTACTGGTAACTCGCCGCAAAGTCCGGCCAAGCCAATGCACGACCGACGCGTGCCGCCCTCTCTTGCGTTGATACCAAAAAGACAATGCTCAGGTTCCCCCGCTCGGGCTCGGCGACGTTGCGGACGCGACCTGCCACCTGCTTCGCTTCGTGCTGGATCTGCTGAGGGTTGGAATCATCGAGGACAAAGTCGACCTGGCTTACATCAACGGCCTCGATTGGTACCACTCCCTCCTGGAAGTTCTCGGGGGAGGCCAAAACAAAACAACGATAGGCACGCCGGATTTCTGCTCCTCAGATGCTGCTTGCTGGTACTAAGTCGAAGCAAAACGTTGCCGGCACTACAAACAGTAGTCTATCAAGAGTACAAGATATCTAATACTACTGTACGTGCAGTATTACGGGGGTCCATAGTTAACAGGACCAAATATTGTTATTACGGGGGTCCATAGTTAACAGGACCTATGGCATACATAAAAACCTATATATTTAGGTATTTTTACTAACAATATTTGGTCTTGTTAACTATGGACCCCCGTACTAGTAAAAATACCTAAATATATAGGTTTTTATGTATGCGATAGGTCCTGTTAACTATAGACCACCGTAGTAGTACAAAGGAAGAATGCTGCCCCAGGCTGAATTTCTTACTCACCAGGTAGTGAAAGAGTACATTCTACGCTATTATAGCTTCAGCACATGCTTAGTAGTACCGCTGATGATAGAGCGTTGAGTGCGCATAGGGAGGTGCGACCGTTTTTCAGCACCCGATTTTCCCAAAACGGGAAGGTTAAGGCTGCCAACACCGAACAACGCTAAGGTGTGTTCGGAAATGTCTGATCGAGAGAGAGCCTTTCGAAAAACAGAATGTTCGACTTTTGTTAGCACCCTTACCGTTGCTGAGAGAAAACGAGAAAGCGCTGATAAACGATCGCACCGCTCCCTGTGTGCGTTCTCAACGCTCTTTAGGTATATACATACCACTCTGAAATATAAGGACTGTTTTGATATAATATTAATGTACAAACGGTCCTCATATTTAAGGACAGAGTGACAAATATCTCACGTGTGGACGGGACCCCCCCCCCCCCCTTCTCGAGGTCCTGATAGAAGGTGGTGTAATAGACACGCGTTCTAAGCGCCTTTTGGAACGGAGTAAAATCACGCAAAATCCATGGAACGTAGGCCAATCTCGAAACGGCAGACCTTTCTGCGCACCTTTCGGGACGAAAGAAACCCCCGCATATTCCGCAGAACGTAGACAAATCCGCACCTTGCGGGATTTTTGACAGCCCCAAGAGGTACTTACACTAGGGCCGTTGTTGTCGAAAACACGTTTGTTCCGACCACGAGAGCTCCTGGTTTTTCTGGGGGTTTTGCTCCTTATAGAAAAGAAATGCTTACGTACGTGAGCGTTTCTGATTTTTTTGCCCTCTGTTAAAATTCCTGACTTTTGGGAAATCCTTGTTCGAAATGTTTCCTGTTTTTGCTGATTTTGTTTTCAAGAACAAGAGGAAAGTCAGGGGGGAAAAAATTTCGGTAGTGACGCCCCACAGATAGTCTAGTCTTTTGGTCATCTTCTGTTCGGAACTCGAAATGGGTGAGGCTCCCGTCCAACCGTGTGGCGGCTTCAGGCCTTATTTTTTCAATGTGAGTCTCAGCCCGTGTTCTTGGTGCTCGTTTTCTTGATGCAAATGGGTGTCCTGTACTGTCGTACGGTACGTACTATACTTAGCTCGTATAATTTGTACGTAATATATCCAACTCTTACTGTGATCGGTACGTTGGCGGACCGATGTTGTGAGTACAAGAGGCGAAGTGGGTAAAAAGGCGTGCGTACGTAGCACTATGCTTCTCTATTGGTTGAAGTTAGTTCATTGCCGTTCCGTGATAGGGTAGCTAGAAAGTGTGCTTGAAGCTCGGACCTCGAGGCGAAGCATGTGGGCAACCGCTAGTGAGTACGCCAGCGAGACCTACTGCAGCTAGGGTCTCGATAGATTTCAGCAAGACGGAAATGATGACCCGCCTCCAGCATAGATCTTGATGTAAACTGTATGTTTAAGTGTGGAGCGTAACCATACCGTAGATAGAGCTATTTCGTGCGGGATAAATATTGTTGGAACCATGATGCCCCTTTTGTTGCTGCGTTTGTTAGGGGTGTTGTTTAGGCTAACGCACGTGTGCGTCGTATATACCAGCAGCCCCGGCAGTGGTTTCGGGTATGGCTGGTTCAACGTGCCTGGCGGCCTCGAACCGTCGCCAGGTGGTGTTTGTTGCGCTTGGAGGGAGCACTGGAGGGGGCGGCATGCGCCAGTGAGATAGGGTAACAGCTGCGGACAGACGATGCTTCAACGGTTGCAAGCAATGGAATTACGCTGTTTGGTTTATTTCGTGTCACCGTCGGTGCGGTGTGCCACACGGTTTCAAGTATTGTAGTACCAGCTCCTTTCTACAGTCTGGGGGGGAGATGATATAGTTCCATCCGGTTAGACTTTCTTCCGCACGAAGGGATGACAGAAAGTTGTGATTGATTTGCTACCCGGGGCAATGACGGAGGTCTATCGGGTAAGAAGAGGGGTCGCATGCTCGCTTCGAGCGTTTTCTTCGAGTGTTGTGTACGGTCTATGTAACGAGCACGGCCGAAACCGACAGCTTGTAGACCACCACTTTATAACAAGCGAGGACCCAACTTTTTATGTCATCACGGTGCGGTGTGAGCCTCTAATGTAGGCGCGGCGGGGGGAGGGGGCCGGTGCTTGCGGAAAACCTTGAAAGTCACAAGAGAGCCTTCGCACGAGAAGACTCGCTGGTTGGAGGCGTGGACGAGACCGCAACGGGATGCCTCGACCATGAACTCTGCGAGAAAATTCGCTTGTTTGGTCGTCAACACTGCTGTGCAAAGATGTGACCGATACAAAAACATCAACATCCCCTTCCGGAGTTTCGTTGTGCACTATGCACTCTGGTTTCGATGCAAGCTCGGAGGGGAGGCAAGTCCGCGTCACGGCCTCGACATGTGTCTCGTGCCGAGCCCTTTTTGGTGATCCATGTGTGTGCTTGGTACCCACCAAATAGTCCATGCTCAGGCAAGCCCCGTTTGCATTCAGCGAAATAGGAAGTGGTCTGAACTTAAGGGTTGGCAACGGGACAGGGCGGAACCACTCACGAAAACAATAGCTGGCGCCCGAGTACCGCAGGAGCATTGGGATCCCCTCACGTCTTTCACATTCCTATGCGCACACAAGTGCAACTTTCCCGCGATCGGTGGCTGTAGATAACGCCATATCCAGCCGCTGAGTTTTTTCGGCATGACCAAAAACACTATTACTATTACCCCCACTGCTTTGTATGTCTTTATTCGGGCTCTATGACACCTACGCAAAAATGCTCACCCGCATAATTTCGCAGCTGGAGCAAAACATTGCGAATACATGCCTTGCGTTTGGCTATGGTTCAGAAGCACGCACCACTAACGCCCCAACGGGCAAGGTGGACCGTAACTGGACCAAGTCCGGCGGGAAGGCCTCATAGCCTAGGTTTTTGTTAGTGGGTGAGCTCGCGCGAGTCCCACGCTACCCAGAGGAAGCGACTCTCCCGGGTGTGGCTATCTCCACCGCACCTGCCCCTCTCGGGGGTCAGGTCGGTTCAACGTGCCCGAGCGCCAGTGGTAACAGCAGCTTGCTCTGCTGTTTGCAAAGGGAGCTAAGGGTAAAATTGACGCACGACACGACATTTGAACGTGGAAATGTGGTGAACTTTAAGCTTTATTTTTGCCAATCCGCCGGTGGAAAAAAATAAAAAATAAAAGTGTACCCCACGCATCTACCGTAAGTACTGACGGGTGTTCCGCTGCCTGGTGGTCTTCGCAATATTTTATTGACCGAAATATGCCTACTAGGGGTATCATCCTGTTGGGCTCGGTAGCATCCAGGCGAGTCACTGCCCTATCCCCATTCAAAGAGATGTAGGAAACGCGAGACCGATGCACGCGCAGGTCGTAAAGTTGAATGTCGGTTTGGAAGAACTCAACAAACGAAGTATTTTGTTTTTTCACAGGGTCCCCCTTCGGGATGCGGTTGACTTGAAATCGCGAGAGTGTCGCAAGCTGGGTATATCTTTGTTAAACCGTCAAGCTGCTGGAGTCGGCCTCACGAGGTAGCCCAGGTGGCCCCAATAAATATACTAGTTCTGACTGGCGTCATGAGCGTGCCTGCCATTGCGATAATACTTTGGCTCTTCGGAGGATCGAACCGCTATACAGTATATAGCTATACTACTGCAGGACGCTAGATAATTCTTTTTCTCGTGCTGCACATACCATGCCCTGCAGACTACTCGGACGGGCTCGGTTATTGTGCTGACGTCATGAGTTGGTCCAAGGCCTCGGGGTTTTCTAAAAACGATGAGTATGACTACTCCGGTAGTTTTTTTATCCCAACGTTAGTTGATTGCGTAGAAGAGAAAAAGGCTTGTTATCCTTTGTTGGGTGCGAAATATTCGGTCCATTAAAACAACGAGCAACGCCAACACAACACCCCATAGCGCGATGTAGTGCTCATTGGCGAGCCGGAGTAACCGACGTACTCGTACTCGAAGAGAAGTTCCAGCATGCGGAAAGAAAGACAAAGCCTGGTGGTGCCCTTTTCTGCTCGTGGTCGTATATTTCTATCCTCTTGGTACAGCTCTTACTTACATGATGACCAGGCTTTTTGTCCCAGCCTTACGTGCGCGTAGACACCGGGTATATTTGCATGCAATCCTTACATGCTGTACCCAGTATATACCAGACATAAACTATGTACTACACGCAAACACACACAATAGTCAGCGACACCTCACAGAGCAGAACAACACCATTGTTTCCTCTCTTGAAAAATCTACCGGTACGATCCCAAACCGAGATGTCACGGCTCTGGGGCGCCACTTTGTACGTACCAGGTATTTTTTTATCCGCCCCGCCTTTCCAAGGTTTTGAAATCACGAGAGGTCTACAAAAAGCGACAACAACCAACTGTTTCGTATGCCGTGAAAATTGGAACGACTGTTAATAATATACTATGCAACAGTTTATACGTACTTGGTCGATACCAGTAAATCCCCTGGTATGTTTCAAGAGAGGACATAACAAAGGAGGGGACCAACGCATACGAAGCGCTGGGGAAGCGGCACATCAATATATGTACTGTTCTTCTAATAAGCCCTAGATCTGTAACGGATAAAATGTCCGAAAAGAAACAAACGGGGGTATAATCCTCCGTCTTTTTTTTAACAGATTGACAGTCGAACTCACAGCTGACGTATTTCAAAAATTATAAAAAAGATTGAGCGTGCACCATACGGTCGTCCATGTGTACCTCGGCGTGTCGTACAACTCATTTCATTGTATAGTCCAGGCACTTTATCGTTCCCCAACCTGGCAGCCCCCCATTGTACGTCAAAGAGCGTTGAGCTCGTACACAGGGGTGCAATCGTTTTTCAGCGCTCGTTTTAAGGATGCTAGAGAAAAGTCAACCGTTGTATTTTCGGATGACTCTCGACCAGATCTTTCCGAAAACACCTACTTGTTCGGTACATGTTCGGTATTTTGGCAAAACTTCCCGTTCTGAAAAAACATCGAGCGCCGAAAAAAAACGATCGCACACCCCTGCGCGAACTCAACGCTCTTTACAGCAGTCGTCCCGTTTGTTCGTCTTTTTCTGCTGCACTCCTGAAAGGGTTAATATCGATACTTACGGGGTACCAGGTACCAAGGACCAGGCAGTATCCTACCCTTTCAACTCATTGACGCTGTCATCCATATGCCAGAAAATCCACCTCAAAAGCGGTTCTTAGTAGGATGCATGCTCACCCTTGATGCTACTCGCCGGACACATCACGGCGCTCCACGCTTGGTGCAAGCAATGTGTGCCTGGTCGGTGAAAAGTCGACGTGCTCCGTCCCGGGACTGTAGAGATGCGAGGGTCTATGGTCACACGATTGCGGTCATGCATGATAATGAGTACCCCCCCCCCCCCCCCCCCCCCCCCCCCCCCCCCCCCCCCCCCCCCCCCCCCCCCCCCCCCCCCCCCCCCCCCACCCCCCCCCCCCCGTCCTTGCGCTTGGTGCAAGGAACGTCTGCCCGGTCCGTAAAAACCCTCGCCGACCTTACCGAGCAAAACCACGAGACTTCCCGAGCAGGGGCGGGTGACATGTGTGAAACCACTGCCGCGAGCGTGTGGACGGGGCTTGCTTGAACTTGGATGTTTCAACGACGGTAAAACAAACACGTTAAGTAAACGGAGGTCAATAAACTCCCGCCAAGAAAATCTACCGTGTAGTTTGTTTTTAGTCGAAACCGTAACTAAACGCTACGGGGATCCAGATTAGGGTACATCGCGCCTGAAACGCAACCAAGACTATGTAGCAGGAGCCAGCGACAATACAGATTTTCGGGGGACGAGTCAGAATGCTTAGTATCCGACGGCTCGAAAGCGAGGTGGGTGAGGTCTATCGCCTTCCCCCCCCCGACTGGTGAGGGGGGCCCGCTTGATGTGCCGCCGGAGCCGAAACAAATACGTAGCTTCCCTTCATTTAGGGGCACACTCAGGGCTCAATACTGTAAGAAATACCTTGTATTTGTCAGGCGTGGTTTCAGGCCTTGACACTAAAAACGACGGACGAAATAAAAACAAAGAATCATGCACGAAATTGCTGCAATGTTGGGACGACCTTCACTATCTTGTGTTTCGCGCAGGCGCATCATATAAAAACACTGTTGATGTCGAGCCATCAAAATATCGAAGCGCGTGGCCGCGCTTCGATTATCAGTGTGGGGTCGCGGCTCCGTAATTATTATTATTAATAGCCAGAAGTACGAGTATATATCTTAAAATTATTCACGATGACCAGCCTTTTTATGTACCATGCCGTGGGGGGGGGGATTACCGCAGTTGAGACCATTCGGCACGGCTCATGCCCCCATCCAACAATTGGCGAAAGCAACTTTGCCTCAATCCTCGCGTGTGGATTGACATGACTCCTCCCCTTCCCGCCGTTAGTCGCCGCGGCGGAATTTTTTTTTATGGGGGCTGTATGTACCACGACTTGGCCCAGCTTTGAGAAAACTATTGAAACAAACTCACCGCTAAACCCTCTTCCCACGACCGCCTGGAAATTTCTCGGAATGAAGGTCGTCGTAATGAAAAGTCAACAGTAGTGTGGACCATCGACCATTTCGGTCTGGAAGCTGGACCAAGTCGTAACCATGACCGGTAAGATGGTACTGTTGTTGCTTTGTGCGTGCCCAGCCAACAGAATTTTCCAACGACAGGGAGGCCCCTCGACACCGGGCATCAATTCAACACAAGGCGGGGGGCGGGCTGACCTCTCTCGATAACAAACGCCGGCAGAAGCTCGCCAGGTCACGCGTGAACATATAATATATATGTATATACCGGTAACATGTAGTGGGGCAACTCCCTGCAACAGAAGAATCGCGCACAGAGAGAGACCCCTGAGCGTACGCTAAACAATTTAACGCTTTACGGGGTGAGCTGGTCGCTCCTGAAGACACACAGAGGTGGCGACGAAGCTTGAAGCTTCCACTTGAATCATTCCACCACACCATTTGCTTCGATTTATCCGGTGGCGAGCAAGACAACTTTGCTCCGAAGGTACGCGCGCAGGCGTGTTTTGTTGTGCTTATTTATTGATTGTTGGTATGCCAGACCCCAGCAGTCTACGTATGCCATGCTAAATGCTATGCTATGCTGCGCGGTGGCCGAGGAAGGGGGGTCGCGCTCAACTCATATGGAAGACGAAGGGGCTATTTCTGGGGCGCTCATGGATATATGTAGGAATCCGGCATTCAAAAGCATGCCGCCGGCTGTCACTCAAAAATAATTCATTCTTCCAAGGTCAGGACATCAAAACACAAACGACCGGCGAAACATGGCGCGCCGTCAGAGAAGAGGCAACGAAAGTCGCGGCGTACTTGCAGGTAAAAACACATTCGACACTTTTGAGACAAAAAAAAAAAACTGTCCAAAACGCTGTTCATAAAAAACAGTGTGTCCCGTGTCGAAAAGACCCCCTCGTTCGGGCTGTGAAGCGATTGACGAGTATAATCCGATGGCTTGTGCCGCGGCGCCCTGCTCAACAAGTTGCCTGCTCAAAGGGGAAGCAGTCCCGGTTTGTCTTTCGGCCTCTTCGCTCACACCTTTCGCCCGCACAGGCGTCAAGAAACGGCGCACAGAAATATGGCAGGACCCTTCATAAAACAGAGAGACAAACGAGAGACATACAGAAAATCCGACGATAAAGGTTTTCGTCCGAGCACGTAGCCACAGGAAGAGCGTAAACTCTCACAAGGAACCCCTCCCCCCTACGTACGCAACCGGCCCAACTAAAAATAAAAACTACCCTCCGCTCACTGCCCGTGCACTGCCCGTATCTCTCATGCCCGCTCGGGGCGATCGCCAGATTCCCGCAGCAGTTACAAAAAAAAAAAAACTATTTGCCCTTTCGTGCCTCCATGGATACATTTTCAATGGTCCGACACGGGTATGACACCAACCACCAACACACCCTTTATAGCCCTTGCTTCCCCCCCCCCCCCTCTTCCCCCCCCCCCGCATCGTTCCGGATCGGACACAATAAGATCGACCGCGAGATTTACGCGGCATCCTTCTTGCCGTCGAATTTCTTCCGGAGCATGCTGACGAAATTGATCTGGCGAAAAGAAAAAAGCGAATTCACACGAGAGGCGTCGGTGCGAAAAAGTGGAGCGGAGGTTTCAGAGGAGACGGACGAGATGGGAGAGTGTCGCGCAATAAAAGCAGCACAACATGTTTTCACCAAGGACGGGGGGCGTTTTGTGACGCGTGGGCAACGGCGCCACGGCCACAGAGCGCGCGAACTGAGACGCAACAACTTCACCAACCTCTCAAAAGTATAAGAAAGAGGCGCATGCATGACAGCAACTTCAGCAAAAAATCGAGAAGCAAGCTCTTACTGCCACCGTCGACACCACGAATACCAAAACCACTCACTTCCCACGTGACACAGCTCATGTGACACAGCCCACGTTTCTACCCCTGCATCCCCCTTCCCCTCCAAACCGATTGCCTCTTCCGTTTCGACCTACATTGGTTGTCTTATCTACCCTTCACCTTCTCAAAGCGCTGCTTCACGCCCCGGTCGAACTTGGGGGTCTTGACGGGGATGTACCTCCAGATGATCGCCATCATGGAGCCGGTGATGGCCATCCACACCACTGATATCGCTGCTGGTACGCGAGCCTCGTAGGAACCGAAATGCAGCTTGGCCAGGAGGAAGCCGAAGGCAGAGGACTTCATGGAAGTTTCGATGGCCATCGTCCGCGACGACACTTCGGAGAAGCCCATGTACCTGGGGAGCTGTAGGGGTTGTTGCGTGCCCACCCGGCGGGCGAAAGAAAACACAAACACACGCAGAAAAAGAGGCGTTTGCATGAAACACAATAAAAGTACGGGGATAAGTGAGATCATCGTTGGGTCTTAGGGGTCAGATCCAGACTATTTAAAAAAAACACATCTGGCAACGCCGTGGACTACGGAAGACAAATCACACAGTCACACGCAGGTATATAGCGCATCCTCTGCTGCTCTGTTGCTCTGATGAAGCGAAGTGATGTATTCAGCCTTCTGCACTCCCACGAAGGTGTTTCCGCAGATCGAATTCATGTTCCATGGGGTGAATAAAGAGCAGAGCGTTCGCAGGCCGGTTATAGCTACCAAAAACGAACTCAAGCCTGACAGAATCGACAGTCTACAGTAATTGTGCGACTGCAGCACGTACGAGTAGAAACACCAACAGCGGCCTACAAATGACAAAAAAGCGAAAAAAAAAATATCACCCGTGCTGCATGCGTTGTGCGTACGGCCACAGTAGCTAGCTCCCTTACATTGCCTTCGGGACACTAAAACCGCCATCTGCTAACCCTGCGACCCGCGTTGATTCGTACGGCCGATGCTGCAAAACCGTCAATCATTTTCGTCAGTATTTTTCTCTCTGGAGTCGCAAACGGGATACGTGCGTATTACGGGGGACCATACAGTAGGAAATGGGACCACATTATGTCAGAAAAAATAGGGAAATTCACAGTTTTTTGTGCGAAACGTGGGTACTATTTACTATGGTCTTCCGTAATAGTCGATTCCAGTTACAACTTTTTAGTACCGCAGTGTACAGAAAGCTACTATATTACCAGTATACTCTAATTCCAAGTGTTTTTGTCTCCACCACGGGAGAAGAGCCCTGAAGGGGTGAAAAGGGCAATCAATACAGAAAAGGCGATAAAAACTGAGGGGGGAGTCTCATCACCACTTGTTCCACATGATGCACGGTTGAGGGGTCACTTTCGTGTGCGATATCAACAACTAACCCTGTGACGCAGACCCAACCATACCCAACCTACCGCTGGTTTTATATATAGCATGGTCGACCATTGGTTATAGCATTGTGCCCTTTGTCTCGTACACAGGTTGTATCAACCATTATGTGGGATATCTGGTGGATTACTGTTAACTCTGCTCGCAAAAACTACCGGAGGCCGTACAACCCTCTTTACGACTGCAGTCCCGTTGCGAGGAGAAAACACTTGAAATCAAAGCCAGATTTAGGTTTCTGCGCACTGCAGCACTAAAAGTAGCGAACATGGCAGTCGATGTTGGTGGCTGTTAGTAGAGGTCTCAACGGTTGCGAGCACAGCGGTCACAGCAATGCAACTGCGTTGGTGGTTCGTTCGCATTCGCTCAAAATAAGCCATACACGCGTACGCGGCCCTTTTCGAGTTTTGTGCCTGCACACGTCTACTACTGGTTGGTTGCTGGGTGTTACAACTGTATTCGGTATATATGCGCATATTAAGATATCGTCTCCTGGAAAAAAAAAACAATATAGATACTCACTCCTCAAAAAAAACTATGCTTCGTCTTATTACATGTCTGCTTGGAAGTACGGGTAAAGAAGCATTTGAAGACGACTGTCCATGTGATACATAACGCGCACGTACGTAGAAGTGATGCCATTTCGGACTATACCTGGGGAATATCAATATCTTGAACACACAGGGGGCTGCGTAAACGCTTTATAGGCAGAATCCTAGTAGAATCCCAACCGTTGCCGTGTTACGTCCACCCGGTCCCACTCACCGCGTATCCCATGAGCCCGCCGATGAAGTGGAGAAGCACGATCGGAATCTGCAGGGCAATTCCGGCTGAGATGATCGTTGGGGCCACCTGCTCCGACAAGGACACAAAAACGCAAGCAGTGCACGGAACTGTCAACCCAGGTCCCGCCTTGTCGCTGACTTGCGGTGGTGGTGCTTAGTCCGAAAAGCAGCGTTCTATTATCCATGAATCCAGTTAGGGCTCCATCGAAATGTCTCAACGGGAAGGGCTCGGCTGCTGCTCCGCCCTGAACCCCTGTACTCTATACGAATAGGCCTTCCGCGTGATACATACGCCATCCTTTACCGTATTCCTGATCCTGGACCTTTACAGGCCTTCCAGGTCAATGCCTAAATAGCGAGGAAATATATATATTTTTTTAAATGCTGCTGTGGCCGATGCCAACGGGACGGGGGCGCTCTTTTCAAACAGCACACGCCTGTGCCGATACGGCTGGCTATGGTTGGTTCGGTCAAGGCTCATCGGTGCAGCTGCCGCGAATGCAGTGCACGTACACTCCTTCGCCGAGGGCATAAACAGAGCGCGGCGAAGCATTTGCTGGCGAGCACTCGTCCGGGCACACACCAGAGTCTCGAAACGGACACACGCAACGCGTTCGCCCGTCACCATCAACAGCAACCACGGACAACACCAATCCCAAGAACAGCAAATATAACATCACCAGCAACAAAAGACAGCAAAAACACAAAGAAAGATAAAACAGGACAACCGCAAGCACCAAAGCGCCCTTGGTGCAAGCGCACAGAGCGCGCACACCTAATAAAAACTGGCCTTGGCGGCTATACAGCAAGCGAATGCATCCCACCTCCGTCTGCAAAAATAACAAGAACCTATTGGCCAAAAACATACCTGCGCGACGGCGGAAGCGACGAGAAAGCATGTCGCCAGCACACCCACCACCGGGGTCACCGGGAGCACGGCTTCAACAGCCTTGGGGAAGAACTTGTTGGTCATCATCCCGACCACGATGGGCGCCAGCACGACCTTCAGCAGTGTTAAAAGAGGCAGCCGTTGCGGGCCGAGCATGACATTGTTTGACTTCCGTGACATGGCGCGCCAACAAAGTGTAAAGTATGCGCGGCCCAGTCCGGCAAACACATGGCACCCTTTCGACAACCAAGGCAACAACACCAACACTACCATCACCACCTACACCGCCACCACCACCACCACCACCAACAACAACAACAACAACCCGTCGCCTCGGCCAGAGAGTGCCAAGAGAAATATTCCCGCCGAACCATCGTTTTTTTTTTTGCGCAGACCACTCGTCGGCATGCGTGGGCAGCCGAACTGCTTGAAACGAAAGACGAAGAGCGCCGTCGATGGTGTGATGGACGTAACGCCCCGAAAACCTGCACTGCTGAGCTTATCCTACAATTTTTACGAAATCCGCCGGAGGATGAAAAGAAAAGAAAAACACACAGCAGAAACAACAACCGTCGACTAAAACACACAGCAGAAACATAGAAGTAATCTCCTACTCCAACAGGGGTTAGTAACGCGCAGCAGTGGGCCGCCCATTGACCGCAACAGGACCGCGTACGCCCCGTGCCGTACCCAGCTTTCGCCAGCATGGTTGATATTCCACAGTAATTCCTCATCGCATTTTCCGAGAAAATTCGCAGGCGGTCAGGGTTATTCTCGCAGTTTTTCGGGTGTAAAGTCATAAGCGTACTTCAACCATTTTTGCCGACGCTGGGCCGAAAAGTCCATACAGCCTCTTAAACGTGTGTAAAAACCCGCGCTACCTAGCGCGCCGCACCTGGATGGTGGAGACAGCGATACCCACGGCGTCCACTGGGACGACGGTGCCCAGCAACAACTTGCAAAGCAGCGGGGTCATCACGATAGCCCCGAGAGTGGTGATGGTGGTCATCATCACCGACAGGGCCACCTGCGAGTCGAAATGCAAAGAGTACAAACAAATTGTACGCACACCCAGCAGAAGGACGTCTGTTTCATTCATCCCCCGACCCAGAATGTTTTCCAGCCAGCGAATAACTCGAGCACACCAGGGCAAGGACCGAATCGTGCGCACGCTCCGTTTGCTCTGCGCGGTATGCCCATTATTTCTGATGCTGCTCGAGCCCGTCACGCGCATAGCGTGCGAGCGCTGCGAGGCGCTAAAATTGCACACAAAGGAAACTAGCAGGAAATATACAGCCACCACTCAGCTCATGCGCCGTCAGTGGAGGGCATCCGCTTGGGCCCATAGGGGAGAAGGGAAAATAACAACAAGCAGCTCGCACCACGGCAACCGTAATCAGGTATCAATAGCACGCCAAGCGACACTGGAGCAAAGGGAGGGCGGCCCGACCCGTCCACGAAAAGAAAAAAAAAACAAACCGGGACCTAAATTTCTTGGAAACAAATGAGGAAATTTACCAAATTTCCAGGAAAAAAATCGGGCGGAGAGAACCACGAGACAGACACCGAATATAGATATATACAAGGTTCCCCTTCGGGATGTAGGTAAAACGTGAAATCCCGGGGGCGTCGCAAGGCGAAAAGGGAGTCACGGTTAACACACGTATAGCTGTTCTTGGCGGAAACGTGAGCCATGGGTTAGCGTATTGCTCAAAGGAAAGCGTAAAAATAGTAGTCAGCAGGAACTGAGTACTACTCTTCCTGTGGTGAATGCTACACTACTATTGTACATGCACGCGGTACCATGGGTTGACTACTATACTGTCATTTTACACTAGCACTACTACGCAGATGTAGCACAGGTAGAAGGAGCATGCACTCTACAAAATACTACCTGGTACCCTACACTACTACGACTACCAACTTGACTGCTACTAAGTGCTACTGCTAGAGCATGGCCAATCGCTCATGCACTACGGACAGCATCATGATGTCCGAATGTGTTTGTTCAGTATTTTGACGGTTTCGTGACTATTCGGGATATTGGCTTATTATGGGTTACTTGGTGGTTGCTTCTGTGGGCGTACGTGATACCCACATGGTCACTCATTCTGTCTCTACCCTGCAGGGAGAATAATACTAAAAACCTGAATCATCTTCGTTCTTCGCCTGGGATTTATCAACACTCTAAAGTCTGTCAACGTTGACAACCTAGGCTCATGGGTGACGAAGTAGAGGTATTGGGGCAGGGCCTCGTATTTTTTGTGTTTTGATCAGAAATGTTACTGCGGATACGACATCCACTGAGCTTCGTTGCGCTCCGAATTCGATGTGGGCAGGCCCAGAAGAGCAACTGGACAAATACCATACATTAATATCGCTTATTTCAAAGGTTGGAGGGAGTCGCCGTCAAGGGTGTATTTATGTTGCGAGAAGGTCGTGAAGTGGACAAACAGGTATCTCTCCAGCTGGAGTTTTTTAGTGATGCGGCTACTTCGCGGGCGGGAGGTTACGTCTAGTATTTCTGGTGGATATTCATAGCAAAAGTTTTCTCTTGCGATTGGATACATCTGCCGGTCGAAATACGTTTTTGATCGTACAAGTGGAGAAATGTCATTTTCAACTGAATTTGGATTCGTTCCGGATAAAGAAAAGTCGATACATACCGTTTACGACGTGTTGGGGAATACTAAATTATATGGTAGTTATCGTTCTTTACAGGTAGGTGGTGGATGATATATAGGAGATGTATCGTTTATCACTGGTTACGGAGATCTGAATGGCATGGATTATATTTTGTATCCCGGGAACGTTGTGAATGGTACGAAGAAGGTATGGTATCGTCTACTGTAGGTTCGTCAAATGGAGATGTGTCATTTTCGACTGGGTGTGGATTTGTTCCGGTTAAGTCGTATATGATCAGACCCGTTTGCGACGTGTTAGGGATAAAATTATGTGGTAGTCATCGTTCTTCCCGTCGGGTACGTGGTGGATGATATATAGGATATGTATCATTTACCACTGGTTACGGATCTCTGAATGGTACGGAATATATGTTTTATCCCGGGAAAGTCATAAATGGTACGGAGGTATAATATCGTCTACTCGACGGTATAGGTAGCCTTTTTTTGCCTCGAGTTTTGAAATAATTTTTTTCATGTTCAAATCAAACAGTCTTTGTGGTATAGACAGGACCAGAAGGTGACTGGTGGGACTGATATTTATGAGTTTGATAGGATTGGCGAATTAAGAGTACGTGGGTGCACCTTTAGAGGTGTATTGCAGACGCAGCGGTATTGGTGGATACTGATTTCAATGAGTTTCGCTGGGATTTGTCTTTGTACTGCTATCTATTGGTTGCAGAACAAGGGAGGGTATTTTTTTTTTTTTTTTTTTTTCTTTCATCACTTTCACTTTCCAGCCCACTCGTAGGAGGTTTTACCCTCGACGATCTTCTGGACAATCCGTGGTCACAGGTGTCGTCCCTTCCCCCCGGTACGTGCCTTTGTTTTTTTGTCGCGCATAGGGTTCAGCATTCCCACTGCTCGTCGATTTTCATCGAATGTAGCCAACTCACGCTTTCGCGCTTTCCGCTTATCAATTTTTTATGCAAGAAAAAGTCCCTATGAGTATGCACTCGGTGAGACTTGAACCCACGAAACTGATCTTCACAGGCACGCGGACCACCTACCAAGCCACCGGGGACGACGGTATGCATATTCTTGATGGGTTGTTCTACCACTAATATTGTATTTCCGAACTTGATGGGTGATTGAAATCTTGTTCGCGAGTTGGAAGATGAAGTTTTGTGGGTAAGGGTATATACTTATTCATGAAAATTGATTATTTTACCACCACTATTGTTTCAAATTCTCAAGTGGGTGAGGAAAAACTTGGTTGACGAGAAGGAACATGAAGTATTTCATGGAACAAGGAGAGCTAGTGAACTGAACCAGAAACAGGGAGTGTGGTTTTGGTTCTGATCACAAACGGATACTGTTTCAGGAATAGTAAGCGCCGGGCAAACTCTACAGGGAAAGATATTTGGTATCTCGCGTTACCGCCACGATCTGAGAATTTATAGCGGGAGTAGGGGGCACAGGGAGACGTCTCGGGGAACGGGGTTTCTCGCGAGTTCTATCATTTATCTATCGCTGCGTATGGTTTTATTGTTTTTACGGCGTTGAGCTGTTGCAAAGGAGATCTGCAATAGTTTCATACGGGAGGGAGAGGTTTTTGCTTGTAAGATAGTACAGGTTTCCTCTTGAAATATTTTAGTGTGGTCACGTACGTGCTCGGTGTGAGGTGTGTGGTCACGTACGTGCTCGGTGTAAGGTGTGTGGTGTGCGTCAAAGGGCCAGGTGAAATATATACGACTCTCGACATTCGACAGACGTGTTCTGGTGCCGCTGTATCTGCTGCTGCTGCTGAGGATGGTAAAAAACAAAACAGGACAAAGACGGGGCATTTCAAAATTAGTGAGATTTGAGATTTTCAACGCAGAGAAAATTATCAGAGAAAATTCTTCGTTTTTGGAAGTGCGCATAGCTCGTCGTATCAGCAGTCGGGCAGTGTGGGCTGTACGCGGTGCCGCGCCGAGACAGGGGGCAATACGGCGAGACGGGAGGCAGTATGTGCCTGGCTCTGTGGCTCGTGCCCGTTGCGATTACCTGCTGCTGAGAGCGTGCGATTGGACAACTAGCTAGGGCTGACACCAAGACCTAGATACCATGCCTGCCAGGTATAGGCGGACGGAGGGAGGCAGTTTGGTGGTCATGAACGTGCTCCGTGTTAGGTGTACACCACCCGTCAAAGGGCTTGGTGCAACACATACGACGGCCGACAGATGTGTCCTGCTGTTGCTGCTGTATGTCTGCTGCTGCTGCTACTACTACTACTTATTCTGCTGAGGTTAAAAACATTATGTATAGCAGAGGGGACTCGAAAAAGTGTTCGAGGGTGGCGGGCTTATTTACTATGAAAAAAAAAGTGGGGTTTTCCATGTCACCTATTCGAAAAGCAATCCCTTGTTTTTTAGAGCCAGCTCAGCGACGTTCAATGCCTCGAGCACCGGCACGGTGCTCGACCGGGATCCAGACATGCGTCGTAATGTACCCGGCCCCCTTGCTTACCCCGCAGCCGAAAGTGCGAGAAAGAACCCTGGGCTGCCGGAGAGCAGAACGCCAAAAAAAAAAGGAGTGCATCTTATACATAAAATACATATACGATGTGTGCAATCCCACACAAGGAAAACAGGCAAAACAACCGGACAAGGCGCCTCGACGCATGCCCGAAGCAGAAATACGGAGCTATTTACACCGCCCAGCGACAACAGACGAGGCCACCACCACGACCAACTCACGTTCCCGTTGGCGATGAACGTGCACAGGTTCGACGCCTGTCCCCCGTTGATGCAGCCCACGAGGACCAGGCCCGCCAAGAGCGGGGGGCTCAACCCGGCACCGATACCAAGCGCGTAGGCCAGGGCGGGCATCATGGCGTAGCAGAAAACGAAGCCCACCATGACGGCGTTGGGCCTCTTCAACACGTTAACGAAGTCCTTGGGGCTCAGGGTGATGCCCATGGAGAGCATGAGGATCGCCAACCCTCCCGTAAAGTACCTGCCCCGACGAAAGCACGAGAGGGAAAGGGGGGAGGGGGGGGGGGGGTGGTGTATTCATTATTATGCATGGCCGTAGTCGTATGACCATAGACCACGCGTCCTTTTCGAGACGTAGCACCGTTCCTACTCCTTATAGCGACACCTCCAACAATTGGGCGCTCATTATGTTGTTTGCATATATTACATGGAAGAAAAAAAACTATTAGTAAGCTTATCCACGGGGGGGATGATGGCCACAAAGCCACGACAACGGCACGCGGATAGTCGCAGCCATAGCTGCTCAACCAATCAACTTCGACCAAAGCGACAACCTGGTCCGAACTCGATGCAGGCAAAAGCGCTTCGGCAAACACGTCGGCGGCTTGGCGAGGCGGGAATCGCGCCCACCCACTGGGAGTGTCACACATCCGCAGGCTAACCTTTGCGCATACGGTGAAACGTGGAGTTTCGCATCGCTCTGTTTGCGAGCTGGGCATGCCGGTCCCGAGCGTTGAACAATATAGGGGGGGGGGGGAAAACGCGCAGAATAATCAAATACAGCAGTACCATACGTCACGCGGCAGCATTCAGGAAGATGGACGCCTAACTATGTTTGCCTTGAATTCTGCACGAAACAGGTACTATTTTGTTCTTTACTGAAACTAGTCTCAAGACGCACCCGTCTCACGTGACAATTCGAGCCTAGCCCAAAAACTGAGAGTTTATTGAGTCGTGTCGCATCCTTGTGTAATACCAGGTAGAGATCTGCGCCCGCAAAAATTATGAGGCCGCCTGAGAGGATCGGGTCCAGCGACCAGGTCGGCTACGCTACAGCAGCAGCAGATGCTGCTGCGATGAGGTTGGAATCTTTGGTCAACATCCACTGTAGTTGTGCTAGTGGGTCGTCTCCATCTACACACGCGAAAGTATCGCATCACACGGGCGATAAGGTATCACACCCCCCGCGACGAACTTCCGAGCAGATTTGCTCGAAAACACCTTAAAAGGGGGGGGCAGTCACGACGAAATTAATTGTGGCTTTGGGAAGATACCGATGAGATATTTTCCATAGACGCATGCATCGCTTGGCGTGTTGCACTCTCCTCGTTTGTCGAGAAAATCAGGTTGGAAAAATCGTCCGAGGGTGTGGGTTGTCGTATGACATGTGTGATAGAGTAGTCAATACCAGAGTACACCATCACACGCAGAAGGCACGCTCTAGGTTACCACAATGAGCAAGTCCATCAGAGCCTCAACTACGGGACGTAGCCATGGATTCCCCTTTCTGAGGTTAACAAATGCGGGCGCCAGTAATCAAAACGCCTACGTACACAGACGGAATTGGAGCGAATTGGTTTTCCCCGAGAGGCACAGCAGCCCTGGGCCAACAAAGGGTCACACCAAGTGCGGCACAAGGTGACGCGGTCGCCCCAAGAAAACAAAATGCCACAGAGAACCTCCGCATTTTATTCGGCGATCGATCTTTCCGCACCCATTGGGGGGGCACGAAACTGGCAACCCCGCCCACAAGACGCCGCTTCCTACACGAAAACGTGGCCGGGACACTCCTACAAAGGTGCGGAGGGCTGTCGATCGATCCATCGCTGCATCGAGCGGGCAAGCACCCAATACATACCACGCCGTAACTACTGTCGAGCAGAGTCTCGTAACGCTCTGTTGACAGGAAAAAAAACGCAATACATAACGGGTGGCAGGGTGCTGTTGCCGGCAAAGCTCCGGCGGCGAATCATACCCTCCTGCCTGGTCTGGGGTATTCTATATACCTTGACTCATCGCAGTCTTGTCTTCAGCGCGCCGTACAACATGGTCGGGGCAGTAAGTGCCAGGCAGACGAAACACAAACCAACCTATGCCATGCCACGCAAAAACAAAACAACGACTGCTAAAACTATCCAACAACATATTTCAAGCAGGCTGTCCTGCCCCAAAATGAATCAGGTTCCAAAGGAGTCATAACGTGCTAGTATATATACCACGCATTGTGCTCTCCGCAGTGATGGAGAACCAAGACCCCATCCAACATTCGCTGACAGCCAGCAGCACGCGGGTTTTTGGATCCTGCAGCGGCACCACTCGCAGCGTGCTCCGAATACTCAGGTCAGAGAGAACAGCGGGCGCGGGACAAGGCTTTACGGCTGCCCCAGTCTACCCAACCGCCAGGGGAAAAGAGCGTCAACCCCAGCAAAGCATTCGTACGGGGCTACGGCCACACACCTGGTGGAGCAAACTTCAAGACCAAGCCATCAGGCACGTCCGCTGATGCAGCACGACACTACTTGGTATCTCGCACAACGGAGGGAACCGAGGACCCCGCAACCCACAACCCACAACAGTTGTACCGGACCGACTTGCAGCCCTATCCTCCCTCCCTAAAACTCGCCCCGACAAACCACAAACGCCTTTTGCATAGCTACCGAATACACACCAGAAATACCCCAAAAACATGAACAAGGCTAGTCCTGACTCTTGGGCGGATGTGTAAGAACTGTTGGGGTATGAATCATGTAGATATGAAGACCAAACGGTCCTTACATTAGCGTCCAGCGTGGTATACGATACTAGGCACACATTGGTGTGATTCAAACGACACAGGGCGAGCTTTATTTAGTCTCACGTACGCAATACAAAAGCCGATTATTATGCAGTCGGATTCCCAGACAGTTGAGAGAAAGTCCTGTCAGAACGTTCGCACGAGCTTTTCCCCTTGGAATAGGGGGAATTGCTCTTTCTCTTCCCAGAATGGATCGCGATTTTTTCTACATCTATCAAGGACAATTTCCCGTTTCTCCAGGGTCACAGTTGCAGGAAATCACCACCGTCACATTTTCTGACCATATCTGATCGGACAGCGAACGATGAGGGATCGGATCGATTTTGTTCGATCCCATCCCGGATCGTGAGCTGCTTGATCAAATTGGATCGAAAACGTGCTTGCGGTGATTTCCTGCAACTGCGACTCAGGAGTTGCGGGGAACTGTTCTAGACGGGTCTTGGAAAAACTTTCGACCCATTATGAGAAGAAATCAAAGCAATTTCCCCCCTTGGGGCAAAAACTCCTGCGGACGTGCTGAAAGAATCTACTTCAACTGAGTGCAAATTTGACTGCATAAGAACTGGCCTTATGTCCCTATGGGGGAAATTGCTTTTTTTTTTTCCCCCAGAATGGGTCGCGATTTTTTCTCCATCATCTACCCAGGACAGTTTTCCGCTCCCCCATAGTCACAGTTGCAGTAAATTGCCACTGGAGCATTTTCCGATCAGATCTGATCAAACATCTAGCGATACGGGATTGGGTCAGTTTTGGTTCGACCCATATCTCGGATCGATTTTTGTTCGATCCGATCTCGGACGGTAAGCTGTTTGATCAAGTTGGATCGGAAACGTGCTGGCGGTGGTTTCCTGCAACTCCGACTCAGGAGATGCGGAAAACTGATCTAGACAGGCATTATTGACCTATTCTGAGCAGAAATGAAAGCAACTTACTCCTGTTCCGGGGGCAAGAGCTCCTGCGAACGTGCTGAAAGGATCTACAATGGTTCAATTGAGTGCAAATTCGACTGCATAAGAAATGGCCTCACGCGTTCAAGATTCCAACGTGAGGCGAGAAAAGGCGCCAAGGGTGGCCCGGGCGGGATGGCACCCGTCCAATTGACAGCCTATACAGATAAGTACTGGTAAGTACTCGAGTCTTCGCGGCAAGTGTACACGTTCTTGTTCTCTGGCTTATATATCCTACCCATCCTGCCTGTGCGTGGGGGGAATGCGCTGCGAGGGAGGAGGGCGGCAGTAATACATGCCCCTCGAGCCAGATCGGGAAGCTGCCATGTTCTCGCGCCACACCAGTTCGTTGTTTTTGAGTTCATGTGTTTAGCCTTCGAATCCGCATCATACTGACCGGTCGCCCCGGCGGACTATTTTTGGGGGACCATAGTAAATAGGACCAAATATTAATATTGTTAGCAAAAAAAGGTTAATACATATATGTTTTTGTGTGTACCGTCGGTCCTACTTACTATGTTCCCCCGTAGATAGTGCTTTTACCCTCGAATGCTGCAAGAGTTTGATTTCGTGAGTTCATTCAACAATCCCACCGTGGTGATATTTTGCATACATCAATATATTCACAAATAAAAAAGGACTCAACTGCTGAGAGTGCGTAGCGTGGGTAGAGGCGCAAGTCGACGCAAGTCGACGAGGGAACAAAGGGCTGAAGTCTTCTCGCGGATGAAACGCGAGGCACGACCGTGGTGGGACGGGGGGAGGAGAGTCTTCCGAGTGACCCCGGATCTGGGTTACGACTATCAATATTACGGGGGACCATAGTTAATAGGACCTAAGGTACACACAAACACCTATATATTTCCATGTTTTTACTATTAATAACAATATTTGGTCCTATTCACCATGGTCCCCCCCCCGCAATAGGAAGGAGAAATAAATGAAGGGCGAAGATGACAAATGGGAAGGGCAAGATAAAACAACAAATAAATAGATAGCAGCTGGCGCAAGGTGCACAAACTATTACGGGGGGCCATAGTAAATAGGACCTAAGGTACACACAAACACCTATATATTTACCCATTTTGACAAACGATATTTTGTCCTATTTACTACAGCCCCCCCCCGTAATATTAATAGGTGGCAGGTACTACTGCAGTGACAAATCTCCACCTCGGGAAGCCGATGAACCGAAAAGTCACTCTTCGAAGCTGATGAACAAAAAAGTTCACTCTTTCAAAGCGCATGAACAAAAAAGTCACTCTTCAAAGCGGATGAACAAAAAAAAAATCACTCTTCTTCAAAGCGGATAAACAAAAAAAAAATCACTCTTCTTCAAAGCGGATAAACAAAAAAAATCACTCTTCTTCAAAGCGGATGAACAAAAAAAGTCACTCTTTCACGCTTTCACCTTACAGCAAAACACGAGGTGGCAACTCGTAGGAACTCAAATCTGCGAGTGGGGTTGTCGTTTTTTTTTCTGATCGACACATTAAAGTTTACACGTATAATATGCTATTAATACTATCAATAGGTACGTACCATAGATCTTCAGAATGGTTGACATCTCTGCTTTGTTGAAAATAAGTCCTGATTTCCAGAGTTTCCTCTTGTTGAAAGATTGTGGGAAACAAGCAAATTTTCGAGGCGTCTCAACCGGCGTGCAGTCAAACTGCCACGAACTGCTTTACCGCCCGGAGTGAGCAGGTTGCCACGTACTCTTTCTCGGACGGGACTGTGACGAGGTTGTCTGCCTCGTGTTGCCACGTTTTCCCCGGCTGAAAATTAAAAACATTTAAAAAAAAACACCGCGGTTAGGCAGGCGTAAAAATGCGTTGTATGAGCGTTACACGCATTGTACAAGTGCAAAATGTGTTGTATGAGCGTCAAAACGCGCCGTATCAGCGTCAAACGCGTTGTACAAGCGTAATATGCGTTGTACGAGCGTCCTAGCGACATCGTCGCCACGTTTCGTCGTGCTGAAAGAGACGGGCAAAAAAAGGGCCATGTCACGTGCTATTTTAATAGCAGCACTCCTCTATCAACAAGCGGAGATGCCGCGCGCTAGCGGAGCGCCTGGGGTGGAGATGCGATGGCAAGCAAGTAAGTGACTCCGAAAACATGGTCGGTGCCCTTCGGGACCCCCATCTAGAGCGACCAAAAAACGAACGCGGTCTCATCAACCGTCTATTACGGGGGTTCAGAACCAAATATGGCGTGTAGACGTAAGAGATAAAATGGCGTTTGGGGCCAATCGTGGAGTCTGATTGCTGTGGCCCTCGGTGGAATACCAGGCAGGAAGGAGCGTACCACGCAGCTCCTGACACTGACAATCCGGACACACACCTCTAACCCCGGCAGCCCGGGCTGCTTCATGTCGCCGATGCTGTAATCATCACTTTTTAGTACCGGCAAATTTGCCCTCTTCCAAGTACCACAGGGGTTACGAATAAAAATTAAACGCCGGCCCTGTTTTTTTGGTTCCCTCTTTGCGAAACCGATATGCTCGTCTATGTGAGCTGGCTGTGTACGGGGTTTACACCGTGTGACAGGCGTCGCTCCAGTCACCCGTGGAGCCCTATTTCTTTTCGGATATCCGAGCCAGGTTTGATACGTGATTCGTCCGTAGCGACTCCTGCGCGTATAATCTGATGGCACACGCCCCTTTGGAACGAGTGGGGTACGCCAACAAAGTCGAAGTACCGACGGCCTCACAATCTCGCGCGCATGTACCGCCTACATATCCGAGCCACATGCGTCCAGCCAGCTCAGATCATCTAGGACGTCATGCGGCTGTGTCCGCTCAATGCATGCATGCGGTATCCTCCTTCTGTCGGGGGAGACATAAAATTTCTCAAAAGTGTGTAGCTTGTCTCGTAATGCTCCTACTCTTGGCCGACGCCTGCGATGCTACATCTGCCTCCACCTGCGATGTGCGTTTTGCTAGCGCTACTTCGTCGACGATCATCGAGGATTGTCCCCGAGTGTTCCCGGCCTTTTTGTTTGCCGCAGGCTCGGAATACTTTAGGCTGTTTTCGCTTGCAATACTACTGTTGTGTAGTTTTAAAACTATTTTTTTTTTACAACTACTGCTGTATCAGCCATTTTGGGGCAAACAACTTGGAAATGGTACCTTAAGATCATTGGCAACGGCGAGACTGTTCGTCGTTTTCGTCGTGGCAGCTCGGACATGTGGCCGTACGTGTCCCCCGGGCCTGCTGACCGCAACACTTGTTTTCGTTGCGCTAGCCAAGAGCGGGTACCAGCTCTGCCTCTAGGTTTGGCACACCATGATGACTACTCGTGGGCGGCATTCCGCCATGTGCTGCGAAACTAAGTGGGCCATAAGAGCGACCGGGGGTGGGAACCATAAATAAAACACGGTCGGGATGGATTGGCCACCCATCCGATTCACGTTGTTTGGGTCGAAACGTCTAACGTCTACGCCGCCGCTACCGTCTGTCCGACAACATGAAGAGAACGGTAAACGGTTGACTGCTGCTGGGTCAGCGGCCTGGACCGTCTGAGCGGACGACGATGTAGCCATCAAATCCATGTCGAAATGCCCAGTCCATTTCCACAACTCCGCAAATATTGACCGGGTAAAGTTCAGACGTATTCGTCCAACTCGGGTTGATACGAGTCATCTGCTTCGGCGTTTCCGCCGGTTTCACCGTGCTGAGTTTCAGCGTAAAATCTTCTTGAATCAGCAACCAAAACAGATTGGAAATAGCCTCGCCGCGCATGCTCGTGTAGTTTGCCCGCCCCCTAAGAAATGCGTAAACATCGTTTAGTTGTTTACATCCAGAATTATCGCGGATCTCGCGCACGCGTTTCGTTAGGACTACGCGCAGCGCACCACAATACCTGCGGTGAGCGGTCCTGGCAAAGCAGGCGCAAAATCTCCAGCAATGCATACACTTCCTGGACGTTCATGTGCCTTCCCCGCCCGAAATCTCTTTCCGCTTGGAAGGTTTCGCAGCCGGCACTTCGCATGAGGCCTCCCCAGCCGCGAGAGGAGGCATCTGACGCCCCGCGCAGGATATATCTTCCGCAGGGATGTTCGATATCACTGCGCGCCGTTCAGCTTATGGCGGACTTCTAAGTAGCCATGCGACTACAGTACTACTTCAAATTTGAGGCGACACCTGTTGGGGATCACACCAACTTCAGTATTGGACACATTCCCTACTTTCCTCTGGAACTCGGGTGGTGTGCTTGTACAGTCAGCCCCCCACCACCGGGACGGCTACTGCTATATACCTGGCATACTCGCGTATTTTCCGGCAAGGTTTTCGAAGCATCGTGAAGGAAGGTGGTGCATTCCCATTGGGTGTAGATGGTTCCGGACAGGATAGCCTCCAATGTATCCAGCTTACCCTCCGGTACCTCGGAACGTCGCAGAATCGAAAACGTACACGGCCCCCATGGAAGCAAAAATACCCTTCAACGGAACCAACACACACTCGTCTATGGACACGGAATAGCCTATCAGTCGAAAAAAAAAACTCTCGGCACCTCGCATGTTGCGGACTGGCTAGCGGCCAGCTCTTGCCCTGGCTCGAGCTGCGTAGCAAACCGAACACCAGAGAACCAAAATCATCGATCCTTACGAGGACGGGCCTTTTTCGTGTTCATGAAAACTGGGCTATTCGACTGAAAAGGCATGACCTATGTATGAAGACGAACACCAACCGAAACACGGCATCCACAAGAATACACTCCACCATAGGCCTCGTCGGCATAAATCGCAGTTTAGTGGCAAATCCTTATGAAGTGGAACATTATGAAAACCGGACTACAGCAGTAGTCTAATGCCTTTTTATGGCGCAACCTGGTGAGCCCCTAGCCAAGAACATCGGGCCATCTGCCGTCCCACAGCACCACCGATTTTAGAGTATCGACGACGAGCAGTAGGACCACGTGAAAAGGCGTGGGGTCTCGCCGAAATGTCCGCTACTGCTGTCTGCCAAGTAAGTAGGCAGTCTATTTGCTCTAGTAATACTTTCGCGATCTCTGATTGTGTCCATCCATGAACTGCTGTGTTTGTCTGTAACGTCGTCGGGTACTGCTATCGACGACGAGAATGCCCCGTCCATCTGGCGGTTCCTGGAATACCCCCGCTTGCGCCTGCGCCTGTGTCTACGAAAACTGTACTTTTACGCCTTGTGGCCAGCCCCAACAAAGAGTCGAGCCTTCAGCAGGCATGCTACCCTCCCAATATCCCCTCCAGCTAGAAAGAAATGTCCGAAGACAGCTAAAAATAGCTGGCCGGCAGGAAACCGTCTGGACGCCAAAAAGGAGCTTGTATTGGCATGAGCTGCGGTCGTTCGGTCAGAACAACCGTGGGAACTCCGGATCGGTCGGTTGGGGTGGGGGCAAGCAACGATTCACAGGCTCCACAGGAGCGGACCAGCCCCGCCGGGGGACAGGCACAGCAGCTTCCCATTCTCGCGGACACAACCATACGTTCACAGTCGCAGCGGCCTGGCTGCAGCGGGAGGCGAACTCGAGGGGGCGCAGAAGTCGCCGCCCGTCGACCGTTGCTTCAGCACACGGTCGAGTTCTTGCAGCGTCCATACAACCATGAGGCTTCCGAGGAAAGGCGGGCCTCCTCCTCCTCCTCCTCCTCCTCCTCCTCCTCCCCGCCGTACTCGTACGCCGCGTTCGGCGGAGCGGGGGAGGAGGACCGCCTGATCGAGGACGCCGCCGTGGCAGGATGAACACCACGAGCACTCGACCGCGCGCTGGAGTACCGATCGACGGGCGTCAAGTTGCACAACCTAGTAGTCGCCTCCCGAGCGACCGCGGCCTTGCCGACCTCCCACAGATATTGAGCGGTCGACGAACATCACCCTGTCCAATGGCTTCGCCGTAGACCTGCGTGACGAGTTGATCCCATGGTCACGTCACTGCTGTTTAATCACCCGTCGTCCACGAGTAGTGTGAGCTCGCAGCAGTTCGGGTAGGATCGTGCTGCTGCTCGTATCGTACGATTGCTTGCATTTGTTGTAACTCGGACACCACCTTACAATCGATGCGGCGACCTGAGCCGGGTCACACGGCGGTATGCCGGCCTCTATGACGGCCGTCAAGTGTATGACGTCTTGGAAACTATCAGGGGTAAACAGTCGAGTCGTTCAAACCCGGGACGTATCCTCTATAGGCGCCACAACATCCATATTCACCTGCGGTAGGAAACGCGGGGCTGTATCCCGGATGTCCCCAGACTACCACAGATTGGAGAGTCCGACACGGGAAGCATGGGAAAGCGTGGGGTGAATGGATTTGCTCCAACTAGAGATTCTCAGGGTCTGAGTCCGGAGGGGTCGGGGTGTGACTCGGACCGTTAAGCTGCCTTCCCAGCTTCTCCCCCTTATACATAGGAGTATCCCCCTTATATATAGGAGTATACAAGGGGCTACGCCGGCGACCTGGACGGCCGCCGGTCGCAGACTTGCATGATGGGTGCAGACGAGGCTGAGACTCGATGCCAAGAGATTGAGAGCGTGCGCTCCACACTTCATGAACGTTGGAAAAGACGCAGAATGCTGACCTTACTTTTCGATTAACCGAAAAGCGGCGGAATGCTAGAAGGCGGTGTAACTAAATCCTAACTCATGGAGTACGCGATGACCGATAGCGCAGCTCCGTAGAAAGGCGCCGTCACAGCCGCTGCCGTAGCAGTACTGCTGTAGCTGTACATCTCTGCAGCCACTTAATACAGCTCCACTGCAGCTGCCGCTGTCCGATGGCGTGCACACAAAAAGTTTTGCTAGCCGTCATAAATGCTGCTGGCTGTAGGTGACAGGCGATACATCTCTCATATATCACCGCATAAGTTTTTATGGATGGCAGTTCACCACTAAGCCTGGGTGGCATGTGCTATCGGGGCGTTCCATCGATGTCCCAGATACAGCCGCTCGCGCAGGCCCAACAATAATGGCAACGCCGGCCGGGTAGCTGACCCTCGCCATGGGTCGGAGGTTGGAGAGGACGTCCCGGAAAAAACCACGCGAATGCATACACCCTATCGAGAGACCATGGGCCAAAACACTGACAGGGCAGGGATTTTCGGATATTCCTTCGTAGATCTCAACGTCAAGGCTCCCCGCAGGCGCAATGGCGTTGAGCGGGCGGATCCTCCGACGCCGGGCGTTTCGGGCGTGGAGGGGGCACGCCCCGGCGAAGAAACCGCGCGGAAAGACGGTCAGAGGCGGGACAGATCCGCGACCAAAAACGGATCGGATCAGGCTGAGGATGATCATAGGTACATTTGTACATAGAAAAAAAAGAGCAAAAGCCAACATCAGGTACACCTGTTCCATTTGAGCCAAAAACAGCCACATACTGAAACCAAGTAAACAGCACAAGCCAAGAGCGGTTTTTTCGGCCATGAGAATTCACATTGTTTTTTTTCGCGCATGAGCATTGAGCGTGTGGCTTCCAAAATTTGAACTATTTTGTTTTCTCTAAGGTGTATAGGTACCACGGGCCCGACTTGGACCTGCAGAGGGTCACCAGGCTTCGTTTGTTTCGCCATGGCGGGCGCTAGTATTCATTCTGGCGCGCCCCCCTCGTTGCCAGCTTTGTGTCCTCTCGACCATCCTCGCAGAACCGCCTGCTTCGCGAAATTATTTTGCCGTACCAAACCCGAGACCACCTCGACGGTAGGAGGGGCAGACGAACTGCCGTCTGTGTCCACGGCGCTGTTAAAATTCTGCAGCTTCAGATTTTTGCCTTCCTCATACTTGTGCACGGACTGTATTTCCCGCAGGAGGCCATGTAAAACCCGTAGTATGCGTGATCGAAGTATATCACTAGTATCACTAGTATGACCAGTATGACACACAGCTCGCAAAGGTGAGTTCGACCAAATCCTCGATTTCACAGTTGTTTTCGAATTTGATAAATACGACCCCTGTGACCCCAGGAAACAACAACCGCGTAGACACCACCATGCATAACACTGCTGAAGCACATCGTAGACCCCACAGAAGAAAACATAAAAAATCAGCGTACGTATATATGCCCAACTACGTACGTACGTACGTACGTACGTACAGAGTCATCAACCGAGGGACCGGAGACCGCATACGCAGGGAAAAAACAGCGTGCCTATGGCCTCCCTGATTGGCTGAAAATCAGCCAAAAACAGTTGAAAGCTATTAATAAGACCTACGCCAGTGGGAAAAAAAAAAAAAAGCGAAGTATCAATAAAAAGTTGAATTCCAAAGATACCCGCCAAAACTTTTTAGAACACGGTCCCTATGGGCACGTTTAGAAAAAAAAAAGTTCCCAACTTTTGGAAAAGCCCGAAAAAGCAAATCTGGGGCCGATGTTGGGCCAAGATCGGCTTGAGAAAAACTCAGGCCGATCTCTGGTTCGAAGCGGCGAGATTCCGAGTCCTCGGCAGACATCGATCGACAAAACCAACGATTGCGTCATGAATTCTGAACGGAGTGCGCTCGTTAGGGGCTCCGACCCACCCTTGGGTCACCGTCTTGACACAATGGCCAGTGACGTGTGGCGGGCGCTGGCCAGGCGTACGATAAAAAAGACAATTAGCCGCTGGTGGGTACAAAACAGAAGACAAAATTTCTCGATCCGCCTCGAATGGACACCAAGCGGGTTGGCCGTGGGCTGAGTCTATATCGAGATCGAGCGTCTATCGTCGCACGAGCGGTTTTTATCAGCGTGTTGACAATTTGCAACGAGACAAAACAAATTGCGCCGCCTGCGGCCGTTAGAAAAAAAAAAAAGGAAAAATCAAACTTTTTTTCCCTTTTTTCCCCACAGCGGCGGTACGAGGATATTTCCGGCTGCTTTTTTAAAGCAATATTTTTGAAAGAAAACTTTGGGACTTCGCGTTTCCATTGGCATAGGCCTAAGCAAGAAACTTGAAAAATCCAGGTGTAACTGGCCAGTTTTTATTCTACAAACAGGTACGATGTGAGGCTGGCCAATGGCAGGGCTCCTGGCATGTATTTTTACTTGTGTTTAGTGTGCCTGATTTAGGTCCATATTGGACCAGGTATACCTAGTTCAAGGTAACCCCCCCGAACAACTATTTTTCAAGGCTTCTCACAGTGACTGAGAATCGTGACGGGACTGGACGGGAAAGATTTGACTCGTTTGGCGGGAAAAAAGAATGAAAACGGGACGGGACGGGACGGTAAATTGAGGCCATAAAAAATTGGCGGGACGGGACAGCGGGTGCCAAATTTCTCGACGGGACGGGACGGTAAATATTTTCCCCTCGGCGGGACGGGACGGTAAATATTTTTTTCCTCGGCGGGACGGGACGATAAATATTTTTTTCCTAGGCGGGACGGGACGGTAAATGTTTTTTTCCTCGGCGGGACGGGACGGTAAATATTTTTTCCCACGGCGGGACGGGACGGTAATTTTCTTTTTCTTCGGCGGGGCGGGACGGTAAATATATATTTTTTTTCTTTCCCGCCGCACGATCGGCGCGGTTGTACGTGAAAAATTTCCCGCACACTCCTGGTTCCGCGAAGGGAGCCGTCCCGACGCCGACGTTTCTTCTCGACCCGCGCAGCCCAAGCCCCGAGAAGTGCTGCCACCACACGGACGACGTCTTCTGATTTCTTCCACCACTGCCCCAAGCACTGTTGTTGCGTTTCCAGCTCATGGTGGCTGTTCTGACATACGGTTGTGCTTGCGCTGTGTTACTGTGGTGGTTGTGGAGGTGGAGGTGGTGGTGGCGGCGGTGGTGATTTTAGTGCCGCCGCTGGTCGATCTACCCCGCCCGTGAGATAGGCATCCATGGCGTCCGTGCCGGTCACACCAAAGATGTTAGGAGACAGCACTTTCACCCCTTGACAGACAGCAACTTGGCATTGACATTGACATACTTTGACTACCACCAAACTACTAGGTTTCAATGGGTAACACTCGGCCCTACATCCTTGACAGCGCATGTTTTGCGTCCCGCTTGATGGCATGTCTCCTGAAATCTTTTTGGGCCACACCCGTACTGGTGTGATCGTGAGTTGAGTGGTATCTGCTGTTTGTGTGTGGTGGCGAGCCTGTGGCAGGTGTTGTGTTATGATACTCTTCTTTCAGTTGCGAGCGGAAATATCAAGTATGAAGATTCTTTTAAAAAAGTGAAAAGAAAAAACACCAGGCAGGTATACACTTACTACTTGGTAGTAATTTTCATTATTTTTCGTAGATGGTCCATTTTGTACTTTACCTTCATTTGAAAGTAAATAAAAACAAATCCAATCATCAACCAGCTACTGATCAACACTATCAGCACAGCTTTTTCTAGCAGAAGTAAATGTGGCGCCCAGCAATTTCATACCACTGACCAGGTATTATATAAGCAAGACAATGAAAATACGTCATCTGTGAGTTCGACTGATTAATAATTGAATAGTTGATACCCAATTTTGCAAGCTGGGTAATACGCCTACTACTATTCTATACGTATTTCATTTATAGATGGGAGTTGGGCAGAATTTATGATAACACGTGTATTTATATAGGAATTACTATTGAAGCTTGGTACAACTCGAAATTTCTTGATTAATTTCGTAATTCGTGGTGGAAATGGATGGGAACAGACGACTACGAATGTTTTTTGTAGGGGAAGAGACGCCGGAAGCGGTGCCACGACGGGACGGAACGATAATTTCCTACGGGACAGATTTTATCGGCGGGACGGGACGGTAATTTTTCGGTGTCACGGCGGGACGGGACGGTAATATGTCGGTGTCACGGCGGGACGGGACGGTAATTTTTCGGTGTCACGGCGGGACGGGACGGTAATTTCTAACGGGAGAGATTTTATAGGCGGGACGGGACGGTAAGTGACGACGGTCAGGGATTTTGTCGGCGGGACGGGACGGCGGGACCATTTTGACGGCGGTTTTACCGTCCCGTCCCGTCCCGTCCCGCCGTTACCGCCGTTACCGTCCCGCCGAAATTACCGTGATAAGCCTTGCTTTTTTCTTGGTGATGTGGATACCACATCCCCGGTAACAACACGCCTACGCATATAGTCGAAAACCCAGCTCCTTCCGGATTCAGTAGTGGACAAACCTTGATAGTAGATCTTCCTGGGGTAGCTAATTAGGCACTCTGATTGGCTAGGGGTATGTTCTACGCGGCTTAATAAACTTTCGAGTCTTTCCCAGCCACAGCATCCCGAGCCATCCCGAGTCAACCTAGAGTCTTCCCAAGCTCAGCATCCACGCCGGCCGAGCCAACCTAGAGTCTTAACAAGCACAGCATCCCAGCACTGACCACTGGCATTAGGGTTAGGGTTCGGGTTAGGGTTAGGGTTCGGGTCGGAGGGTCGGCTTCAGGCGTCCAACACAAAACCCCCATAAAGATCTACTATCAAGGTCTGTCCACCCCTCTCCAGATTCCATTTCTGGGAGCGTCCGCTCGGTTATGTCAGGAGACCGGCACGAATCATACATCGCCGGGGAAACCACCACTCCAAATCCGCTCAGCGGACCCGTTGGGATGGTCCCTCTGCCTGATAAAACCTCCCTGGCGGGATTCTAGAGACCCCACTGGGTCGTCCATTCTGTCCCGTGGTCCCGTTGTCCCGGGACCGGAGGGCAGAAGGAGTGACGCTTCCTCCTCGCCCTCCTCCTCACTTCTGTCGGAGCTCTCCTTCTCCTGTCCTGTCACTAGACGGAGCCCTTTGTCACGTCATCACTCAGCCGTCGTAGTTCAACAGACAGAACACTGTGTCCACAGAGAGACGTGGGATCACTTTTTTTTTTTTTTTTTTTTTTTTTTTATCCATCACTTTTACTTCCCAGCCCACTCGTAGGAGGTTTTACCCTCGACGATCTTCTGGACAAGCCGTGGTCACAGGTGTCGTCCCTTCTCCCCCCCGGTACGTGCCTTTATTTTTTGTCGCGCATAGGGTTCAGCATTCCCACTGCTCGTCGATTTTCATCGAATGTAGCCAACTCACGCTTTCGCGCTTTCCGCTTATCAATTTTTTATGCAAGAAAAAGTCCCTATGAGGATGCACTCGGTGGGACTTGAACCCACGAAATTGATCTTGACAGGCACGCGGACCACCTACCAAGCCACCGGGGTCACTACCCACCGGCGGTAACGTAGGAACTCCTAGTGAAGAGCAATATTTTTTTTACTGAATGGGTGTGCAAGACTCCTGCCAATACAATACGGCCTCTTTGGTGGAACACGGGCTGTGGGGTTCTGGGATCATTCGTTCGTCAGGTTCGTATACGTATGATACGGTGATCTCTTTGCCCGACATATTTCTATCAATAAGTGATTCTGCTGGACCCCAACTGCAAGCCGGCGTACCCGGTGGCTTGGTAGGTGGTCCGCGTGCCTGTCAAGATCAATTTCGTGGGTTCAAGTCCCACCGAGTGCACATGCTCATAGGGACTTTTTCTTGCATAAAAAAATTGATAAGCGGAAAGCGCGAAAGCGTGAGTTGGCTACATTCGATGAAAATCGACGAGCAGTGGGAATGCTGAACCCTATGCGCGACAAAAATAAAAGGCACGTACCGGGGGGGAGAAGGGACGACACCTGTGACCACGGCTTGTCCAGAAGATCGTCGAGGGTAAAACCTCCTACGAGTGGGCTGGGAAGTAAAAGTGATGGAAAAAAAAAAAAAAAAAAAAAACTGCCGGTACTGCTGCTCGTAAGACAACTCGTTCGAGAGCTCGCTCTCATTTTACAGGAGGGAGTGTTTACCGGAGGTAGTCTACCTCAGTCGTTCAATAAACAAAGCATTATCCTTCTTACTGCTCCAGCTTCTTTTTTTTTTTTATCTTCCGGCGGATTCGTAAAAATAAAGCTTAAGCTCACCACACTTCCACGTTCGCCATTTCGTGTCGTGTGTCAATTTAGCCCAGTTGGGCACGTTGACCCGACCGATATTCTTTTTGCGGGCGGTCAAAAGAAAGGCAGCCGGACGTGAAGTTTCAAATCTTCTCTTTCAACTTTCAGCTTTTGAACTTTTGATTCAAAACAACAGGGAGGACAAAAAAGCACGACATGAGAGCGGGTCGTTGTTGTGGGTAAAAAATCTACCTTGCTTGGTTGTTGGAGGCGGACTACTGTTTTACGGTGCCGTCATCTATACTACTGCTGCTGCTGCATGTACTATTACTCGTACTTGACAGGGTATATATGTATGTACTACAGCCTTCGGGCACAGCACTTAGCACTTACGAAAAGTGTGCGTTGCTCTCGCAGCCAATCACTCACGTGTGGGCTGCACCCCTCCAATCTCTGGTCCTTTCATTATATATCACATCCGCATGAACCGTAGATTGTTTATTGTACGGGCACCGGAGGGGTGTAGGTCCTAATACGTAATAAGTTCAACGGCGATTCGTGTTGAATAATATTGAAAGTATGATACTACGTACGTACGTACAATTTGACCCAGGCCCAGTAGTGTGTGTGTGTGTGTGTTTCTTCACATTAAACCGTTCTTCTACTCGTCGACATCCAGCAAGCCCAGTGTCCGTGCTGATTCTTCACCCTAGAAAGATACGAGCTCTGTGGTCACAGACTACGACACAGAGATAACACACCGTAATGCATTAATAGCCTACGTAATACCATGCCTTCGCACTAGGTGCGGCCGACACCACATACATACATACGCCAGCAACCAAAATACACCATAAAGAAAGAGAAGCAACGAAAAAACCAAACCGAAAAAGAACAAGAAAAAGAAAAAGAAAAGGAGAAGAATCCCAAATAAATAAATAAAATGGGAAGCCAAAGCTCAGACACATACATACTTACCCCGAGCATGAGCCAAAAGGGACGTGCAAGGGGAAAGATACGAGAAGGAAAAAGGGGACTATGCATCCCGGTGAACACTTAACTAAGTAAAAAAGAGCAATAGTGAGTGGGCCAAAATACGCTCGTCACCCACCCACTATGTAGTACTTCTTTCATAGGGATAAGAAGGGAAAAAATCAAAATGCATACCGAACGGCCGCAGCAGTTGGCGGTACGAGTAGCAAAGAAACGTCCAACCTATTAGTCGGCCTGGTACCTTGCTACCCTATCTGCGGTCTCTCTGCTACTCTCTTCTACCGCGGTTTCCCTTCTACTCCTCCTGTTCCCCCCCCTGCCCCTATACACTTGTACGGTGTTCCCTCTACCCCTCCTGCTGTTACCCCTCCCCCCATTCCCTCTAACACTACCTGCAGCGGATGCACGGCGCTGTCTACTCAGCTTTGCCTCAGCCTCGTGCCACCTGCCCATGAACTGTTCAGCTGCTTCGAGGATTCCCCGGTACCACTTTCCCGTCTGTTTTGCTGCAGTGGGCCACAGTGCGGTCCCAACTCCAAAGACTAAGGGGGAGTCTTCCGTTGATCCCTCTGAGGCTTTGAACACTCTAAGGTCCTCAGCAATTGCCCTAGGCCAAGTCTTAGGCTGCCCGCCTGGTTTCGGGCTCCCCCCACCAGCGATCGTCCCGAACAGTAGTGGTTGCCCCCAGATAGTGAATCTTCCCAACTGCCAAGGTAGGCTATTGACGCACTCTGATTGGCTAAGGGGTGTTTTGTAAGCGGCCCAACAAACCAGGTTTTTCCAAGATACAGCATCCCGAGCCGGCCAAATCAGTCTACCAGCCTTTCCAAGCACAGCATCCAAGCCGGCCGAATCGACCTAGAGGTTTCACAAGCCGCAGCATCTAAGCACTGGTCACCCCATAGCGTTCGGGTTAGGGTTAGGGTTCGGATCGGGTGGTGGACTTGAGGCACCACGGCCAAAAACCCAGGAAATATTCACTATCAGGGTGCAACCACGACTCTCCACGAGCCAAGATTTCCCCGTATCAGGTACCTGGTAGATCTTACCCACTCAACAAAAACGATATGGACGACGACAAAAAAACAAGTTGGGATTTCCATCTATTAATAGTAACGAGGTGGTGTCATGTGGATACCGCCACCCCCATCAATACATACCCTGTAAAAACGCACCAGCTAGAGAGTGCCATTGAATTGGTCGGATGCGGGTGTGGGAGTTCGGGGCAGCCGAGAGGAACAAACGTCGGATCTCGTGACTGCTGTACCTGCACCAGTATTAATATTAATAGTGGTACGAGGTAGTTGTAGACTGCAGCAGCAGCAGCATAGTACAGGCGTACAGGCAGTACGTCGTATTGCAGTACGTCGTACTGTACCTGGTACTCGACTTAGACTATTAATATTAATATTAATATTTTTGACGCGATTTGCGCGATGATGACATCACATCAGTGAAAATCAGAATAACCCCGCCAATAAACCATTGCAGATATTAAATAACCTACAGCTACAGCAGCAGTGTGTTCGTTCTACCCGTCGAAATCCAGCACAACCAGCGTCCGTGCCGATTCTTCAATCCTAGAGAGATACAAGTTCTGCTGTGGTACACGCCCTTCAATTTTCATGCCAGCCCTTCAATTTTCATGCCAATACAAGTACAGAACACGCGTATGTAGTAGTAACATATTTTTTCAGATGAGATACATCGCGATTCGTGATCCCTTGAGTCCAAACGAAAAAGAACTTGTCGCGGGCGCTACTCGTATCGCATGTATCAAAGCCCTGCCAACAGCCAAGCAAGCAGGAGGAGAGTGGTTTCGCAGTCCTGAACTGATGGACCTCTCTCGTTTGCGGAGCGCCGGAAGCGGAGTCACAACTGTAGTAAGGGTTAAGGGTTAACGTGTTCGTTTTAGAGCAAACGAAAAAACACGCCGCGTTTGGTATTCGTACTGCTATACCGGTATATCATACCACTACACAGCAGCAGCAGTGGTACGTATTTCGTAGCTCACTTTCTATCTAATCTAATCTACGTGAAAAAATACGAGTACGAACAACCGGAAAAAATAGGTACCTCGTACCGATGGTGATTCCTGAAGTTCTTCCTCGAGAAGAAATAGTAAACTCCGTTTGGAACATATCGCACCAACATGCATGCCCCTTGAGCGAGTATTAATAATAGTCTTCAACAGCATTGCACGTGCATAGAGACATGTACAATACACCACTCTGTTGCTGTGCCTTCTGCACGCCAACGATGGTTCGTGCACGTTGCATCATCTACCAGTACTCGCTCGTAAAAATTAGCAGCCTCGTACGTAAATACTCCGTAAAAGCTGACCAGGTATCATCAGACATGAATGAGACAACTCAGCAAACACGCCGCAACCCCCCCCGCACGCCGCACCACCACCGTACAAGTTGTGGTATATTTTGCGAGGGGAAGATATACTGCTCGGAAGTCCGAAGCAGTGAAAAAATAACGTACCTGTTATGTATTCCATATCACGCTTGCATTCGAACCATCTGCGATACAGCAACAGTACCGTCTCATACACACGTTCGAACGCAGAACAAGGGTTGCAATGCCACCACTCACTCTGTCGTGAACCAAGCGAACTTGGTGGGGTCCTTGAGGGCCACGCAGGAGAATATCGTGAGCCACACGGGGAACAGGTTGGTGAAGTACCTCGCTCCCTTTATGTACGCCCGCAAAAGCTTGTTCTTGCCTGCATCCGCAGCCACCAAGTCGCCACCGCCACTACCCTCGCCCTCCCCAGCAAGTTTCCCACCCACACCCGCGCCATCCGCAACGATTGCTGAGGCAGACAACAGCGTCGATATCCTCATTGCTCTCCCGTCCTGCTCAGGCGCCGGGGTCATGCTCACCGACATGCGCGAAGCCCATACATCAAGACCAGATTTCGACGGTCCTGCGAGATTCTTGCGCAATGTTGTTCTCGGCGCGGGGACAGAGGACCTGAACGAGGTGGAGAGCGCGACGTCGCCGCGCGGCAGTGTTGTGGGGGCGTGTACGCAGAAGGCCTCTGCTACTGGCACCGCCAGGAGGCATGCGACGACGCAAGTGCACCTCATGCTCTCGTAGACCTCTGCGCACAACAATACGCTGGTACTGCTGCTGCTGTTGCGCACAGCTGGTAGTTCGTTTAAGAAAAAAAAGGGTTTCAACTTTTCGAAGGAGCTTGTTGAACAGGGCCCCCAAAACATTCGCTACACCACAAGCCGCAGGCAAAAAAAAAAAAAAAAAACAGCAATTGCCAGCAACAGCAGTAGCAGCAATAGCAGATAGCAGCAGCAAAGGGAGGAATTAGCAACAACGACAAAAAGAGCTGCTCATGGAACCGACACATACCCGAAGCGGTCGGCGCTTCGTCTTCACCGCGATCTCTTTCCTCCTGCCAGTGCGCTTGCCGCTTCCCCCCCGCTTCGTGGCCTTGACGACAAGGCCATGCCTGTCTACAAGGTACACGACTATAATTCAAAGTCGGTTACACTCCAGTAGCAGCAGCAGTGCGCAGGCGCTATCATCGTCTTCCCTAGGCGATAGCTTCATCACAGCAGCATCGATACTAGCAGCGCCGAGCACGAGGTCTTGCTCCGGCAGCAACGTCTACCCCCTGCTTGCTGCTGGTATCGAATCCGCGACGCTGGAGGAAGATCGAGCCGGTCAAGAAGACGAGCAAGCTCTACATCAGGGGGCTACTTTTGACGCTATTCCTGCTTCTTCATCCGAGTCTGGCTCGAAACTCGATGCGAACGAAGGTAGACCCAGAGATGCCACCGCCGACCCGAGCCCGATCGATGAACTCTCTCGACGCGCCGCCACTGCACCAGCCAGCCTCGCTGGTCGAGGGCGATGGAAACTCGCGCGCCAGGCTGGCGTGGCACGCATCTTGGGCCGTGTGTTTCGAGCGCGCAGTTTACGGCGTGGTCTGGCGAGGGTGTTTTCAAGGCCGCCATCTTCAACAACAGCGTCAGAGATGAACTTGCAGGGGCACGAGGTATGTACAAGTGTGATCTACAGCAGTAGACAAGGAAGTAGAAATTGCCCCCGCCGGAATGAAAGACAGAGCAGAGAGCTCTACCGCCTACATGCAGCAGCTTTCTCAAGAGACATCCCGTCTGCAGCAGTGCATCTGTATGTAAAGGATAAACCACTGAGCTACTCAGTCAGCGGATAAACCACTGAGCTACTCAGTCAGCGCTCACTGAGTAGCTCAGTGGTTTATCCTTTATAAACGAACACTGCTGTACCTCTGGTAGTGCGCGTGGAAGTGTCTGAAGATCTGGAGCTATACCCGTGTTGTTCGTGGCACAATTATATACCAGGTATTTGTTTTCAGAACGAAAACCGTTACTTTCTGAGGTACGAACGGTATGCACGGTATGCACGTATACCCTCTGGAATAGATCTCTACCCGAGGTATGAAGATCTCTGTAACCTGGTACCAGTAGTAAATGCCTCTGGTGCTGGTATCATATGCACGAGGTATCACACGAGCACGCGTATTCGTATCATACCAGCTTTAATATTTGCAGCGGTCATCGTTGTCAATTATTTTTCGACCTTCACGGTGATATTTGGCTATTCAGGCTTTCGGGTGAGGGGGAGGGGGGGGGACAGCAACTCATTAGTCACTGAATTTTGGATCTTGAGTGTGGGATCCTGAGTCTTGAGGGTTCTGTTTTTTTATCCTGCCACGAGTACATACGTACTGAACGTACTCGTACTCGTATCAAGTATTTCGGACACGCTTGCTTGTGTTCACAGCGAGAAAATGTACAGGGCCTCCTCGCCATTTGCCGATAGCACGAGTCACATCTCGCCCTCGACCTTGCACCGACAGAAGGGTGGGTCGACCACCGAACACATTGCTCAGAATCCCGCTGGGAACCGCCGTCCTCTGGTTTTCCACGACCCCCCACCTCCCCCATTCGACACTCATCGCCCATCGCCATCATAACGCTTTACCGGTTTTCTAAGATAACGATGCATTTCATTTGTTCAAACTTACGGCCACGCCCAGGGAGGCGTCGTCAGCAGTGGGCCCTTCTCTCGCTGGCGGGGATGGCGGCGGCTGATACGGAGGCCAAGCCACCCCACAGTCGAAGCACCTCGAGCAGCGATAATTGCAGCAGCGGCGGCGGCGGAGGCGAAGGCCGAGTCGGAGGCGGTGGTAGTGGTGGTGGCGGAACGCGACGCGCCTGTGCCGCGGGGCGGGGAAATGGGACCAGCAAGAGAGAAGGGGGTGGAAGGGGAAGGGGAGGCACGGGCGGCCGCTCAGCCCAGAGGTGGCACTGAGACAGATGGCGTGGTAAGCAACGAGGGAGAAAGAGACGATTCTGCTGATGGTGCTACCTCGGTTGGCGTCACTGACGATGTTGTGGAGGGGGGGGGGGGGGTTCCATGTTTAACGAGCGTACTGCCCGGCCGGCGACCTACGACGGGGAAGACGTGTCACCGGAGGCGTGGGCGAAGGTGCGGATGCGGTGCGTGTTCGGTACCATTGCTATGGCGTGCTCTGCCTGATGTGAAGGGGTTGCGTGGGATGGGCGCGAATTAGAACGCGGTCGTGGCCCTCGCGAGCGTTTTTTTTTTCAAGAGAAAAAAGCGCTCTGCTCTGCCGGCGTGTCTGTCTTGGAGGACGATGCTCAGCTACGCAAGAGGGGGGCGGGTGCGCGTTTGGTTTTGTCTGGTATTTGTCTGGTATGGTTTTACAATTGGTTACGCGAGACAAGTCCAAACGAGCATGTTGACGGAGGGCCCGCTTAAACATTGGAAAAAACTGCTGAGCTAAACTGACAACTGCTGCGCGTATTTTGGCGTTACAAGGTGGACGAGATTCGGCGAAGGGCTGAGAGCTGCGACCCCGAAACAGCAGAAGCAAAGGGTTTGCAACTGTGGCTGGCGAGTGGGGGAAAGGAGAGGGAAGGGCTCACCGACACGGACATCCTCCGTTTCATCATGTTCAGGTTCCAATTGGCTGACGCGTCTTTTGCAGACGTAGACGAAAGTGGGCAAAAAGCGGAAATGACAAGAAGAGGGAACAAACTCGCAGACGGCAACAGAGCGAGAGAAGGGTATTTCACACCTCGGACCGATAAGTGATTCCCACTTCATTCTCAAAATATTTTAAGACAGATATTTTCCGGATCACGTATGATCTTGCTCATGTTGCCGGGCGGGACTCGTATCATTTGCATCATCTATTAATAGCAGATGTTTCCTAAGTTGGATCCGTACTATGCAGATCCTGCAAAACCTTTCACAACGGCAGGTGATGAACTAGATCATCTGCTGTACATAGATAGATCATGATCTGTCCTACGTGTGACATGCATGCTAAAAGCTCTCTATGCACAAGTACAGAGAAGCAGAGAAAGGATGATGAGAGACAGCCATATACTGCAGAACAGCCACACAAACGAAGGTGTCGGACTTGGCGGCCTGCGGTACTTTCCCGAGTCCTCGCAATAGGACAACGGGACGTGCGCCCATACTTTGCAGGTCTAACTGATATGTTGCGGTTACTGAGCTCCTAAGTAATGCTGCTCGCGGGAACATAAATAGTGGATCTCCGGTCTTGCTTGTGAAAACCATGTCCGCGTGCATCTGCACACACTCCGGTCGCTTTTGCCTTTGGTTCTTCAGTTCTCGCCCTTACAAAGCCGACTTGGAGGAGGCGCTACAGCCTAGTCTTCCCCTGCACCCCCCGCAACCGCCGCCCCCCGTCGTCCCGTTTTGACATGCTTATAGGAGCGGCGCTTGTAGTCAACCAAGTCATGTTTCCTGGCATTGTGTTGCTCAACGATGTTCGAAGGGTGTCCCGATATTGATGTAGTACAAGCCAACACAGACAACCACTCCTAGGAGATCAATGCATTTCGTGCCCGCAATCACTGGCTTAGCGTTCGCACGGATATCTTATTGATGTCGTACTAGCCAAATCAAACAACCGTTCCTGGTCACTGGTATAGTTTTCTCACGGCATCGTTACCCTTTCGCAATCTGCGCGCCTAACGTACCACATTCGATTGGCTGCGGGGCCTTCGAGCGCAGGCACGGCAACGTGGACGCTGCCTGGCAGCAGGTGAGGACTCCTCCGTAAGACCCGCCCCGAGATTTTCGTGAGCAAGCTTGTCCCATGCGTGGAGTGCTCGTAAATTTTCCGTTGGTCTTGCGGCCAGGTGTCACCATCTGCCTAGACTACTAAATTATGTCAGCAACCAGGGGAATGTATTCGGTACACCGCTAATAGTTGTGTCACCCGGCTTTTTCGTATGGTAGATTTAAGTAGGTCTCAGTGCAGAGAACCGTAGATCCCGACGAGGTTTTGTGTGATTATGTGCTGTCGAAAGTTGTGCATCCTTCGCCACAGCGCCTTGCTTTCCCGTGATCGTCCACAGAAAAATCGTGATGATATCGTACGAAAAAAAACACGGTTGGTTGTTTCCACAACGAAGCTTGGCCCGCAGCGAATCGTTCGGGGTGTGGTGCATCCCCGGGTTATTACGACCGTAAAGCGGAAACCGCAACCCCTCATAAAACGAAGTATTCGCGCGGTCTGGATTGCACCCGCCCGCCATTCCTTCTGCCCCTGACACACCCCCTGGGCTTTTCCCTTGCAGCTGAAACTTGCGGCGATCTGGAGACAAGAGTACCGCGTCGATGACATCCTGTCTGAAAAACGATGGGCGGAGTTCAAGGAGTTGCAGGAGGAGATCTTCTGGATTGGCAGGTGCGGAAAGTTTTGAAGTCACGGTGGCCGGATTTTGTTTAGGGTTCTACTCTATCTCTGGGCGAAGTTGACCGCGTCTCGCCTCATGCAGGGGAGTTAAGTCTTTGTGGCGTCGGCAGCGGGTGGAGAGGCAAACTATGAATCTGTGCGTGCTTGCTGAAAGTGGCAGCCGGTGGTGGGACAGTATCTTGTAGCAGAACCTCCCCGCCGCTTGGCTGCCTCCCGCTGTGCTAGCGTGAACGCTGCCGCTTTCAACGCGTGACGCCTCTTGATGAAGCTCTGAATGAGAACTCTGTGTCGAACGGCAAACAAAGTTTGTCCTGTGCAGTGCAGGTAGGAAGACTCTTGGACCCCCAGCCAGAAGTCGAGCCCACGAGCCTACACTACGAAGCTTAATCAGGGGCTTGTGTCACGTGCTCAGCTGAGACGAAAGCACGAAACAGCGAAACCAACTGCCACAGGCTATTTTATGTCACTGATCGAGAGACACAACAACGAAAGAGCGAAACAAACGGTAACAGGCTATTCTATCGTCGTGATCATCCACATTTGCTTCACTCGTCTCCAGGGACTCCGGGGGGCGGCCGACCATGGCGCTCCGGAGCATCGCGCATCTTCCCGGCCGGATTGATTCGGAGGAATTCCAGAGATATTTTCTCTACCTCATGGAGCAGGTGCGACGAAACCGAAAGACTTCTCCTTCAGTGGCTATCAGGAAGGAATACGTTGTTGCACCGTTCGCACGGTAGGAGTGGGAAGTGAGAGGGGGCGCGTTGCATTATGGAAGGTATGCGCTGCTGACTACCAGGAATGGGCGCGCCCTCTGCGGTCATTGCTGCTCGCAGGTTGCTTTTGTTTACAGCGTGGCTTTCACCATCGTGGGTGGAACGGGGGAGGGACTTGCTTCGCGCAGGCGCCAATAGATGTTATTATGTGGCGATATAATAGTTTGGAAGCTGCAGGCGAGAGCGCGGTCGGTCATGGCTGAAGCGAGCAGCGACAATGGTCTCGTGGGTGGCGTCGAGAGGAGGATCAGGTTGATAAGCGATTCATGTTTTGATTCCGTTTCGTCGGAGGGGGTTCCCATGTATTTCGTGTGCCCGAAGACGGAAAATAAATAATTCTCTCTATTTCCAGTACGAAATAATTAAATTGAAATTGGGGTCAATTTATTTAATTGTTTTGGTCAGATAGCATTTCCGAATCGAAAAATAAATAATTACTGATGTCGAACTCACAGCTGACGTATTTCAAAATTTATAAGATACCACGAAAACCACCATACAGATATCAACGATCGCTATGTTGTTCCCGGACTGGTGTCTGACAAAGGGTGCAGCCCAGCTAATACCACGTACCTGATCCCTGACAATTGCGGGGGTCATATACGTACGACTCGCAACAATACAAATATCCCTTGTTCGGGTTATATAGTATCAGTGCGCAGAATGATTAGTTAAAATTGTCCTGTTGACCCGGGCAGCATCCAGGGGAGCCGCTGGCCTATATCTTTGACAAGGAATCACATATGGAATACGCGCGCTCGGTTTATCACAGTAATTGTAAAATTAGGTAAAAATTTGTTCTCCCCGAATCCGGAAAATAAATATTCGATTACGTATCACGAAAAACATTGCTCAATGTTTTTATTTTTTATGCCTCTAGCGCAGCAAGTCAAAGAGCACTGGCGGTCGGCACTCGACACCCGACCTATCCTACGAGTACAGCAGTAACATGCTTCTACGCGGCCGTGAGACCAGCCCTTTGTTAGACTCGTCGTGTGGGGATGCGCGTGGTCTTTGCCCCGCTGCCTCGTGCGGACTTGCCGTGTTCGGGTCTCGACTGTCCGGCCACCCTCCCCCTTTCGCTTGTCATGTGCTGTCCTCCTGTTCGTGCCATTCAGCTCCCTTGACAACCTGTGATCAGAATATTTTCCGCGGGGGCGCGATTCCCTTTTTGGTGTCGCTCGGGGTTTCACCGTGGCCCTTGCCGTTATCGGTTACAAAGCCTCGAACATACGCGCGAACGCTGAATAAGATTCACGAAGAACAAAAATCGTAAAATCTTACCAACAGTAATGACAGCAAACCTGGAGGTATGCCCCCCCACCCCCCCCCCCCTTCTGACCTTGCCCACCCGGCTTTCCCTTTATCCGTCACGTGTTTGTTCGTCGCATGGATTGAACCGCAGGGGCGACAGCTGTGGGGCGTGGGTTCCGTTCGGCAGATGAACATCGTCGTCGATCGCGTCGGCGCGGGCCTGAAGAATCAGGACCCGAGGTTACTGTCGACGATGCTCCCGGTATTCCGAGACGCGTACCCCGACATCGTGTACAGGTAAGGAACAGCTGAAAGCGTGCGCGCCTCCCTTTGTCGCGGGCGCCGGCGTTTGGCGGGCAACGCGCGCGCCGCCCTACCGCTGTGTTAGCTGGGATACCGGTCATACTGTTTCATAACCCGGGATCTCGAGAAAATTTGCCAGGGGGGCAGTCTGAGAGCTTTTTATAGTGCTTGCCCCACCACCAAACCCGTGAAACCAGCTACCCTGTACGAAGTACTGAACAAGTCATACTTACCGCTAACACTACGATTTACTTCGTGCGGGCGTGACCCGGTGTACGGTACTATTTTTTTCTGGCCCCGTCATCAGTGGGTCGGGAAAATCACGTCATGGTTGGACCCGGACTAGCTCTAAAGGTATCCACCGAAACGGTAGTGAACAGAGACCTGCTGAGCTCAAGCGTTTGCCGAGGTGCCATCAATCTTGTTGGCATTATGTATGGGTATCGTAGTTCGGAGCGCAACATATACTACAGTAGTACTGCTGCGGCGTAAGCGCCCGCAATGACACCACATGTCTGGAGCAAGGTCGCAGTGTGCCATGCTGAGTATTAAGGTACTGGTCGAAGTTTTGCTATAACATCGGTAGTTGACAGCTTCATGTGTCGTTTTGGACCTTCAAGGTCCTTAAAAAAGAAATTCTTCTAGAACGCCTACTCATAGTTCAACGTATGATATGTACGCCGTTGCATGACGGCAATGTAAGGACCGTTTGTACTTAGGAAGAACAAATGGTCCTTGTATTTCCGTCCAGAGCGGTACGTGGTGCTGGCCAGTTGGAGTAACACGTACTTACTGCAGAAGATCTGCATGTTGTTTGAAGTTTTCTTATTAATAACATAAGTTAAACTATCCTATAATTACTGTAAGCGTAATATTTCTTGGTTGCCCCTGTGGAGCTCACTCCACACATGCTCTGCTGTAGTGACCGGTCTCACGAGACCACCAGTACATACTTTTCTCATAACGCAGCACCCTTCCCCTGTGGATTTTTCGGGCTTCTTCTAGAAACCAGTTGTCCACCAGCGCGCTGCTCGTTTACACACGTGTGCGTGGAATACTTCTACAGGTGCAGCTTGCTCACTTACACTTGCTACAACGACAGCGTCCGTTGCGCTTTGCAGATCAGCTCTTGAATTCACTTTCCCGTGCCTTGTTATCATTATTACACAATAAGTTGCCCTCCTTATCGTGGCATGCATTCTTCGACGATACACGACCCACTGAAAATACCCATTGTATCACAGCAAGCACGCGGGACGCAAGCTCGACGCTCGCACGCAGCAAGGGAGACTTGTCTCGACCGCCGTCAAGGTATATCACACGAAATCCAACTAACATTCGTGGCCTCGCGGTCCGTTGAATGTGTCGGTATGAGGGGCTGCTTTGTGGGACCATGATCTACCGCGGCCAGGACCCGAAATGGAGGCGTTTCCTTACCCGCGCGAAACGACTCATAGCGATGGGTGGGCGGGCGCAACATTCGTCCGAACGACGCGGTGCATCTTGATTGAAGCCTGCTTGCAGGACTGCTCGCTCGAAGCATGTATCCTTAAGATCATCTCCCGTGTTGCCGTCTGCCCAGAGGCCTCCGGCAGCCGTGGCTCTAACCCCGTCGCTTGATGTTGCGCTCTATTGTCACTCAACTCTATTACTTTATTTGCACCCATACATGCTAGCTTGTGCTGCACGGTGCTTGCACTTGACTCCGCGTTCGCAGGTGCTACGTCGCCCCGACGAGCTGGATTTTCCGGTTTGTGTGGATTATCGCCGCAAGGCTTGTCGACGACCGCCAGAGGAAGAGGGTACTGTTGCTCCTTGGAGAATGGTGCGTGGGACAGTACTTAACATACCGGTATTTTTTTTGTGTCGAGGCGTCAGCCTTATTCCGTATGCCGCTGTTGTCGATTTCTGTGGTTGCCGTTGTCGTGTCGTGAGCGTTATTTATAGGGACGTTGAGCTACAGAAGTTCTTGCAGTACTTTTGCCCTCATTGATTTATTTCCCCAACGTAAATGTCGTTCCTTGCTGTTCTCCTCTCTTGCTTGTTGCTGCCTGCAAAAAAATATCTGTACACTAATAACGGGTAGTCGTAATGACCACGGGAACTCAAGGCATAGCGCGGCTTTCTACCCACGTGGTAAAGCTCAACGCTCACTGGGGATGCTGTGGCGCTGCTTGCGAGGTCCTGCAGTGTAATTTCCGTATGTATCGATATGGTGGCGGCGGTATTCAGGCGATGCAAGACCGGCGTCGTAGCCGTTTGTTTGTGCTGTACGACGCACGACAGCTTCAGTGTGAAGTGAACTCCCGGTTAGTTGCATGCAGCCGTGACAGAATGGGCTTCCGTTATTAGTAGAGCATGGTATGCGGTTCTCGAAGCTCGCGGCTCGCGTTCAAACGCGGTACCGATAGAGCGTGTGGTGACTGCGGAAACCATCAATGAATATCGACACCGCCGGGTCGCTAGACTAGACTCCGCAAGCGCCGTAGCGATGAGAGGCATTGGTGTTACGGGCAGGGCAGTCGTTCTCTTTTTGCCTCGTTTCCGACCGGCATGCATGATGAGTGGGCATATCGAAGCGCGTTAGAGGCGAGGAAGGGCGGCATACTGAGTGACCCACCTATAGTGATATTTTCGCAAGACAGCATGACATGGATGTTTGTCGAGCTCGCTCGGATTTCTTCATTTTCGTTTGTTTGCTTTCGAAAATAGTCGTTCTGCACTACTGTAAAACCGTCCGCTGCGTGCATCTGGTACCATCCCCATCATGTTGCTTAGATCAATCATCGAATCATGGAAGTACTTCGCTGCCCGTTGTTGGCACTGTTAACGAATTGTGTTATTAACGTTTGTTGCTGAAAGTTTTTATTGTTTTTTTTTTCCCTTTGCTTCGTTTTTTGTCTGTTCGCCAACGAACCAGGAAGTCTCGCCTGCTGGAAGACTTTGATGCGTCCATCCTTCCCTTGCACCTCGGGGGCACAATGGACGCCTACCCTCCTCCGCAACCACCTATTATGTAGTGACCTTAACGTTGGGGAAGGATAGGAGAGAGGAGGGCGGCAGGAACAAGGGAGGAGTTGAGAGGAGACAATGGGGTTTGAGGTGTGGTGAGCTTAAGCTTTATTTTGTCCAATCGGCCTTATGATAGAGAAAAGGGGGAAGAGGGGAATAATCATCTGTTTGAAGGTTCTTACGAGAATATATTGCTTGGTGTCGAGAGGTGGTTGTCGCTGACGACCCGGCTATCGATGCACGATGTTAGGCGGTGGTTTGTGCTCGAGTGATCTCGCTCCTGAGAAAAAGGGGTCGCTCTTGAGAAAAAGGAGCCCTCTCTGGTTACTTTTTTAGCTTGGAGGGGTTACGGTAATTTGAAACATATTTAATTTACCAGACCAGTATTATGTCATTTCAATTACCTCGTACGAAGTGCTTCGCGTGTATAACTTTCTGGCAACAGCAACCGCGATGTATTTGAGCTGTATCGAAAAAATGATACTGGGATTGAGAATTGTGTCGATCGCAACACGTGCGTAACGAGAGGAGAGTTCAAGCATATGGCCTCCCTCGGGATGGCCTGGGGTCGGTAAATATCTATCGTCACGTTGGAGAGGTCTATTGGTTGAGGTTCGCCGCGGCATTTGAATATTACCATCACTTCCCCACATCAGAATAGGCCTGAACGTAACTTTCCGGTGTACACAGTACCCACCCATGCCCCAGACTTTGCTTTCTATTTCTTCGTACCGCCAACTGTGCCCAAAGAGGTGTGTTCTTGGTAGTGAACAGTCGAAGTCTGGCAGCAACCAGTCGACAACAGTGGCGACGAGAGGGTTTGGTACTTAATCTTGTGCACTTACTTTAGCACTTTTTCGAGGAAACTACGAAGTTTCGCCTTGATGGCTGGACGACCCCTACGATGAGGCCCGAGGGCGAGACTCCGATTGTCTACTTGCGTGTCACGTACGACGTAGTCGTCGTCTTCGTGTCGCCACTTCGATCTCCCTCCAAGGCCAGAGTCCAAGCGCTGTCCGCAACTAACGAGCATGTATCCGCCTCCTGACTCCTGTGTGTGAACAGCTGCGAAACCTCTGTTCCTGCTTGGACCTCGCCTACCTCGTCGCGTGAGGTACCCATGCCCATCGGCGTAGACAACCAGAGGAGATTCGCCTGGCGGCGGCTTTGCCGCACGCCTACCCCCATCAACCGGGCGCTGACCACCCCCCATCGCGGCGAGTTACAAGTCTCAACAGTGCACCACCAGCTGTTCTCTCCTCGTATAGAGTTGGTTGGCATGTCGGCGTGTGTGTTTGAAAGTCAACGTATTCGACCATTTCCACCGGAGCCGGGAGCAACTCGTGTACCCAGTGCAAACGACCCACCAGTAAACGTGGTCTACGCAGCGAAGCTCAAGAGAGAAGGTCTACAAGAAGAAATGTACCCCCCTGGTGGTATCCCAGTGGTGCACGTTTGCTCGCGCCTTGTAGAGTGTGGACCCAACAAGCGACGATCCTCCCCGAAATATTAACATCAAGATAAGTAGTTGAATGGATCACACTTTTCCGGTTGCTATTAATACTAGCCCGACTGCTTCACCCACACGATCTGAATGAGCTCTCGCACACCGAACAGCTGCAACTCGATATGTTGGGTAACCGCTGGACCCAGCCGCGTGATGCATGCAGAGCTGTATTGTCGTCCCGAAAACGTAGAGAATGTTTCAGCTCAATCTTGCAATGCCCCGCTACTATGAAGTCGTCCGTGGGACGAGATACGGCCCGTAAGTGAGGACTAAATGAGGTACTATTGTTACTGCCTGCGTGAGTTATGGAGCACTTGCTCATCGTGTGGTTGAATAAAAAAGCTTCGTTGCGTTGGGAGGGATATACTAATGGAGACTACGGTCCGCCTCACTCCTCTCTCAGGACCTGAGGTCGGGCTAACTTACAAGAACGAGCTCATACGTTCCCCACCATACCACTAAACTACAGGTCATAAGCTATTATGGATAATTGCGTTGTACCCTGGCAATGTAGACAGAGGCTGTGTCCTCTGAAAAGTATACTCACAGCATTGTCAGATTATCTTGAGAGGAAATATCCCGTGAGGTATTGCGGAGATTCGGGGGGGTTTCGTGTCTGAGTGGATCTACGATCGGGATACCATCTTTACCCCTGAATTGTGTTTTAGGCCGCATGTGTCTGTGACGTACGCTGTGGCTTGCTACTTCTTCTTGTGATCTACTTCCTTTCCCGACTCCGTGTCGACGACTCCGTGTCGAGGACTCCGTGTCCAGGACTCCGCGTCCTTCAATCCAAACTACTAAACCGGGGTTAATCAGCCACCGTACAAAAGGGGGTCCGTCCACCCAGGGGCTAACACGCCACCGCCACCGCTGCTATCAAGTCCAGCTTCAATACATTTCATATCATCAACAGGGCTCCTCAGCCACGACAAGGGTACGGGTTGTTTATAGGGTTTATTTCGTCTTTCTTTTCCGCCGAGCATCGGGCTATCCCCCTCGGCAACAACAACAAGGGCGCCCGGAGCACAGGGGCTACTCAACACGCTAGCGTTGGTACGAGTCGTCCACGCTTCTGTGCAAAAGGGCTGTGAGGATGAGGTTCTTCCCGTTTAGGATTCCTTATCTGGGGACTTGGATTACGCCGGTCATCGATGGAGACATGGCGATGGGAGGAGGAGGAGGAGCAGCAGCATCTCCTCAGGATTCTGGTCAGGATGAGGCTGATCAGCGAGGGGTGGCCTCAGAGGAAAGGAGGGAGGATGCACGACAGGACCTGCCGAGTCCAGAGGACATCCGGCGGCTGACAATCCTGGCGGATCTGATACGTCAAGGGGTTGGGCAACAGAGCGGGCCCGCCCACCCTTCAGGCATGTCTACAACTGTAGAAGTACGAACTAAACTTGAGATTAGAGAGTGGACTGGTATGGTAGGAAAAGGAGAAAGCCTTCACACTAAGTTTAGGGTGTTTGAGAGTTCATTTCGTGCATATCTGGCAGCTGAGAAATTGTCTGACGTTCTTGGGTACGAGGACATTCCCGTAGGGTTGCCTGACGTGGATTTGGAAATGCTCAAATTGAACAGAGGTGCAGAAAGAGTGGAGAAGTCTTTGAGAGTATGGAACTTGCTGCTGACAAAAATCACCGACGGTCCGACTCAAAACCGAATCGTCGCGTCTGGGAGCCCTCAGCAAGGATGGAGGATTTTTGTGTCACAGTACAGAGAAGGATATGACATGGAGGGAGAGCGTTTAGAGAGGGAATGGAACGAGTTGTGGCAGGGCGATGGTGAAGATGTCTTGGAATACCTTCGTCGTGGGGAGACTATCGTGATGAACATGAACTCCCGCTTGGGCCCTAGTGGCCACGGTAAAAAGCCTGAAGATGTTGTATGTCGTCATATCGCCCGACGTCTAAACACCTCTTTTACCCGCGCTCGGGAATCCCTTATTTTTTTTCCGAATCTCTCGAGGAAACACCTGGAGTTTACCTTGACACAGGCCCAGCACGAGCGTCGGCAGTCCGGGGGAGAGGGACACCGAAGTGAGGAGACGAGGCACGCGCTCTACACTGGCGGCATGGGTCGGAGTGGACCATCCTACGGCAGGGGCCAGGATGATGGTGGAGCACGCGCTGCAGGATGGAACGGTGGAGGAGCACGCGCTGCAGGATGGAACGGTGGAGGAGCAGGCGCTGCCGGATGGAACGGTGGCGGAGCAGGCGAGCGAGGCCCTCACCAACAGTCACCGATGTTCTGCAGACGACACGGCCCGAACGACTCCCACAACACCGCGGACTGCGTGGCCCTTCGACGGGAGTTCGAGGAATTCTTGGCCTTCCGCGAGCAGAGAGGAGCCCAGGGATTTGCGCATGAAGGCCGACAGACGGGGCGGGAAATTGACGGAATTCGCCGCCCGGACTTCGTGCAAGATCGACCCAGGGAGCAGCCACAACGTTCAGACGGGAATTGGGGTCGAGGCCTCCCGCCAAGGCAGGCACCTGGTCGTGGACGCGGGCCTGCAGGGTACACGGGTCGCCAACCGGGGGGGAGAGGTTTCGCGGACGGGCGTCCTTCCTCCTCCGGCGGCAGGGGGGCGAGCAGAGCACCGAATTTCCGCCCTAATTTTCCACCTCGCTCTGCCACCCACAACGGGCCCCCGCGTTACGCGAACTACGCTGGGCACAACGACGGCTACGGGTACAACGCTACTGCGGACGAGCGCTGGGCTGCTTCGGAATGGCAATCCTACGAGGAGCAGCAGTACTCCCCCCGAGACGCAAGAGTACGGCCTCGCAGCTCAAGCGAGCGGCTCTCGGGAAGGCTACGGAGACGTGAGCGGAGGATACGGCTCAGGCTATTTCTCCGGCGGCGGGGGAGTTTACCCGCCGCAGCCCGCCGTTCATGGCGATGGCACATACGGCTCTTACGCAGGATACTCTCCAGCTGGACCAGACGCCTTTCAGCCGATGCGGTATCTGGAACCGAACGGCGCGTCACAGCAGCAGCAACAGCAGCAGCAGCAGCAGCAGCAGCAGCAGCAACAGCAGCAACAGCAGCAGCAGCAGCAGCAGCAGCAGCAGCAGCAACAGCAGCAACAGCAATACGGAGTTCAGCAGCCCGCCAGCGCCGCCTCATTCTCTCTCACTTCGTCGTCTCCCTCTTCCGGATCGCCGTCGTCTCAAGGGCCTCTTCGTAGCTGTGTGGCATTGAATGTGTCTCGAGGCAAGTTTGATTTGGTGTCCGATTTGGTGTCTGATTCGGCGTCTGACTTGATTGATTTCGGTGTGGAATCTCCTGCTTCTGAGTGCAAGTCTGGTGTGACTAAGGAGAGTGAGACTGTGCTTGTGAGTGCGCATGTGACGGAATCTGCTGTGAGTGCTGCTTTGCTGTGCGAACCCCAATCCTCGCTCACTCCCTCCCCTCCCGGAAGTGAGAAATGGACGTCTGATTCTGGATCCACGTCGTACGTAACGAACGACAAGACTCTCATGTACGATTTGCGTGACGTTGAGCCAAACCGCGAGTTCATCCAGATTGGAAACAAAGGCATGATTCCCGTGGTAGGGGTAGGAAGCATCAACTTGCGATTCCACATGTATGATGAAGACGGATTCGTGAAGGATTTTGACGTGCAATTGAAGGAAGTTTTGTATGCACCACAGATCGGCTTCAACCTTTTTTCCGCGTGGAAAGCTTCTCACCGCCAGGTCGTTACCCTCGATCCCACGGGTACCCACCTCATGGAAGGGCAACTCAACTTTGCACGTGGTAAATCGAGCGATTTCTTGTATGCCACACGTTTGCCCAACGACCCAAGCAGGCAGGTGATCAGTGTTCCCCGATTGTTTCCGACTCCGTCTTGCCCGCCTGCATCAGATGACGTACGTGATGTTGCGAATTCGTTTTTCGACTTGTCTTTGTGTGCAGAAACGCATCCCGACATGCACCTCGGTCGGGAAGTCGAGGGAGTTCTGAGTGACGTGAGGCCTGACGGTGGTTGTGATGAGAGTTCCAGTTGGTGTTTCTCGCCTGAAGTGATCCCAGAGAGTGAAGCAGAAATGGACGCGCGACAGTTTGACAGAATAGAGCATGAGCAGGCGAATGCTGTTTTGGGTCCCGGTTCGAATCCGTTCTTTGTGGGAAACCGCACGTCACACATCGACGTTAACGACTTCCACCGTGCGAATGGCCACCTTTCCGAATTTCTGTTGCGAGAGACCGCCCGCCAACAGGGTATCACTCTCACAGGTGTGATGCAGCCGTGTGGGGATTGCATGGCAGCGAAGGGGAGGAACACACCCGTGAGAAAAAGGGCGGGCTCGCGGGCGGAGGAGCCGAACGACCTCGTGCACCTCGACTTCTGCGGGCCGTACAGCGCTTCCCTCGGCGGCAATTGCTACATGCTGTACGCCGTGGATAGCGCGACGCGGTTTTCCAAGTCGTACGCTTTGCGGCGGCGATCGGAGGGTCTCGTGGTGTTCAAGCGTCTCATCGTGGATCTCGCTCGCATCGCCAAGCGCCCCGTCCGCTGCATTCGCGTGGACAACGACGCCGTCTGGACCAGCGTCGCTTTCCGCGATTTCTGCGCGAGCGCGGGCATCGCCGTCGAGTTTTCTCCGCCCGGCGTCCAGCAGTACAACGGAGTGGCCGAAAGCGCGATCTGGCGGGCGAACAAGGCGGGGATGGCTGCGCGGCGCTGTGCCGCCCGTCTTCTCGGGCCTGGGGGTTTCTCGAACATCCCCGGCCTCGACGAGCGCGGCGACAAGCTGTGGGCCGAGTCTGCAAAATGGGCGACGGAGGCGTTCAACCAGTCGGGGACGACCGCAAACGAGGGCCGCCGGTCGCCGCAGGAGCTGTTCACCGGGAAGAAGGGGCCTTTCCGTGTCCTGCCGTTTTTCCAGCGAGGATACATGCGCGTCGAGCGGCGGAACAAGATGGAGGACCAGGCCGTCGTCTGCCACTACCTGAACGGAGGCGACAACCACGCGGACTGCTGCGTCAAGGTCGTGAAGGCGCGCACGGGGCATGTTTGCTACACGAGCAACGTATCGTGGGCGTCGCTGCCGTCGTCGGGGGGGGGGAATTCACGTGGAGTCGGTGTCCCTCTCTCCCCTTCCGCGCCTGCGCCGCCCCCCGCACCCAGGTTTCCAGATCCAGTTCGTGCCGCCGCAAGGGCCTGCCGCTCCGCCGCCGTTCAGGGCCGCCGCGCCGTCGCCGTTGTCCGTGGAGCCGCCCAGGTTCGGAGCCATGCCGCTGCCCAGAGGAGCTTCGCCGTCTTCTGCGCCGGCCGCGTCATCGCCGGCGCCGTCGCCGCAGCAAGCATCGGGAGCGCCGTCGTCCGGCTCGCACCCGCTTCCGGCATGGTCTCCGTCCCCGATCCATGGAGCTTCTTCTCTTGGTGGTTCATCATCATCTGAGCCGACGCCGGCGGCGTCGTCGCGGCAACAGCGCCCGCCGCCGGCAGCTGCCGCGAGATTTCCGCCTCTCACTCCGCATGCTATGAGACAGGTCGGGGGTGAAGGGGATCGTCGGATTCAAGGGCGCACTCGGCTGCAAGCACGGGCGATCGCGGAGCAGAGGATGCTTTCCCCGATGGTGGATGGGGCCGTAAACTCGCCGCTGCCGGAGTCTTCGCCGGGAGATGGGCACCGTTTGGGTCTTGCTTCTCAGGTCGGGCCGAACGTGATGGCGGCGTGGGAGAGGACTGCCTGTGCGACGAGGGAGCATATCGATGCGGTCATTCGTGACGAGGTTCCGCCTCTTCAGCGTCCCGAAATGCCCACTTGACACGCGAGTGACCTTCACGTGCCGAAAAGTTACAGGGATGCCGTGCAGGGTGATCATTCGGTGCAGTTTTCAGATGCCATGCAGAGAGAAATTCACGGGTTGGCTGAAGGACAGGTTTTCGAGCCTGTGCCGGAGCAACAGCAGATAGACAATTGTATCGGGTCGAAATGGGTGTTTGACTGGAAGGTTGATGCGTTCGGTTGGCCTGTGAAAGCGAAGGCGAGACTTGTTGCCAGAGGTGATATGCAGAGAGAATTCTTGGATTTTGGGGAACTGTATGCACCTACTGTAGATGTGTCGTGTGTTCGTTTGCTGGCAGCCTTGGCGTGTGAGCTTGACTTGGGGTTGTTTCACCTGGATGTTGATCAGGCTTTCGTCCGAGCGGAACTCGAGGAAGAGGTGTTCATGCGTTTACCGCAGGGATGTGGTGCGTTGTCGGGGAAGATCGTGAATTTGGGCAAGAGTCTTTACGGGTTGAGGCAGGCATCCAGGCAGTGGTTTGCGAAGTTGAAGAAATGTCTTTTGCGTCTGAGTTTCGAACAGTGCCTGGCAGATCCATGTGTGTTTCGTCTGATTGAGGAAGGAAAAGTCGTTTTGCTCTTGGTGGTTCACGTCGACGACATTTTTGCAGTGGGAGAACAGGCAAGGTGTGATCAGTTCAAGGAAGACCTGAACAAATTGGTTCCAGTGAAGAACTTGGGGGATTTGACGTGGTATTCCGGGTGCTATTACGAGAGAGACAGGGAGGCAGGAAGATTGACGATTTCCCAGAAGACATACGTCGACAACCTGGCAGGAGAATACGGTGTTACGTGGGGGAAAAGTACGCCGTTGAGCACGACGTACAGACTTTGGGAGTTTGATGTAGATGAGCCGGAGGTGAACGAACCTTTTCGACAATTGGTCGGATCGCTTCTGTGGGTCGCTCGGTTGACCAGACCCGATCTTTTGAACGCAGTACGGGCAGTAGCGAGGTATTGCAGTTCGCCGAAACTGATTCACTGGAATGCGGCGCTCAATATCCTGGGGTATGCAGTGAGGACGAGCCATTTTGGTATTTCATTTCAGAGAGGTACTGTCGAGGGGCTGAACTTGGTTGCATTTGCAGACGCTGACTACGCAAGCAAGGCAGCAGACAGGAGGTCGGTGTCAGGAGGAGTGATTCTGTGTGCGGGGGGGCCGGTCAGCTGTATCTCGAAGACGCAGAATTGTGTGACAACATCTACGACGCAGGCAGAGTATGTGAGCATGGCTATGGTTGCGCACGATATTTTGTTTCTGAGGCAGGTATGGCGGTTCATGTTGCCGAAGGCTGGTATGCCGTGCATTCCTTTGTTTGAGGATAACGAGGGGGCGATTCAGATCGCGAAGCATCCGATTTCGAATTCGAACTCGAAGCACATTGACGTGCGGCACCACTTTCTGAGGGAGCTAGTGGAGAGGAAGGAATTGGAAATTATTCACGTAGCTTCGAGGTACCAGCACGCAGACTTTCTCACGAAGCCGTTGCCTGAGAGAGAGTTTGAGTTCCACCGGAATTTTGTGATGAATTTGAGGTGATTTTTCGGATGACAGTTTTTGTTTTCAGATGGAGGATTAAGTGTTCGTGATTTTATGGAGTTTGTCGGGTTCACCGTTTTCACTTGGTGACACCGCATGTTTTTTCTGGTTCTGTTGGAGCGCAGTTTGTGGAGGATAACATGAAATTACCGTTTTACAAGGGTGGTTTCCACTGCGCAATCTATATTTTTTAGTTTTGATACCTTGACGTGAAATTGGCGTTTTACCATGCGATTTCACGAAATTGGATATTTGAAGAAATGAAGAATTGCCGTTTTACCCTGGCGATTTTGAAAAGGGACTACATTTTAGGATTGATGAAACCTCGCAGAATTGCCGTTTTACATTGACGATTTGGGTAGGTTTCGAAAACAATGTTTGAATCGTTGGAGTTATTTTCTCTGTTCGAAATACTTTTGAATTCCAGGATGCGAGGATGGTTTGATTTTCTTGGAATTTATTTTTGGTATTGATTGAGGAATGATTTGAATGATAGTGAGAACGTTGTTTTCTGTATTGAATGAGTACAAGTATGATTTCCGGTATGACAATTTGACGAGGAGTTGAAGATTCGGGTCGAAATCATGACAATGTCGCGAGCAGGGGGGCTGAAAAGTATACTCACAGCATTGTCAGATTATCTTGAGAGGAAATATCCCGTGAGGTATTGCGGAGATTCGGGGGGTTTCGTGTCTGAGTGGATCTACGATCGGGATACCATCTTTACCCCTGAATTGTGTTTTAGGCCGCATGTGTCTGTGACGTACGCTGTGGCTTGCTACTTCTTCTTGTGATCTACTTCCTTTCCCGACTCCGTGTCGACGACTCCGTGTCGAGGACTCCGTGTCCAGGACTCCGCGTCCTTCAATCCAAACTACTAAACCGGGGTTAATCAGCCACCGTACAAAAGGGGGTCCGTCCACCCAGGGGCTAACACGCCACCGCCACCGCTGCTATCAAGTCCAGCTTCAATACATTTCATATCATCAACAGGGCTCCTCAGCCACGACAAGGGTACGGGTTGTTTATAGGGTTTATTTCGTCTTTCTTTTCCGCCGAGCATCGGGCTATCCCCCTCGGCAACAACAACAAGGGCGCCCGGAGCACAGGGGCTACTCAACATCCTCGGTGTTACCCGAGATATGACACCGGGCTAGCGATGGCCCGGGGAGTAAGATACTCCCGTGCTGTAGAGAGAAGAAGACGTGAGAACACGCAAACACTGGCGCTTAGATGGCCAACACACACAGATGTACTCCACAGAGAATGCAAGAGTCCAGACGAGACGGCAGCTTCCAGAGATGAACAGGTAGCTAGGATACCATCACGATCCGGATAAAGGTCACATCAGAGAGTGAGATACTCGGTCCTACGAGCAGAGACGATACGGCTGCGATACTCAGTCCTACGAGCAGGGACGATACGGTTGCTATTCCTCCGCATAACTACGTTACATGCCGAAACGGTACATAGACTATGATCTACGACACAAGAGCAGTGCTACTTGAACATTGACACAAACATGGTCATGTGCTAACATTTCCATAACATAAGCCTTGATAGTGTGCGTAGTGTAGCGAAGATTACCGGCTGAGGGTTAGTCATGTATAGCTCGGGGTCGCGGATCCCCAGAGCAGCGCCCGATCGCGCGCTATGGGCTCCAGGTAAAATCGGAAGCAACTGTAAGCGTTGATGGCGCAAAGTGGCTAGATGAGTTGGAGCCAACACAATTTACTACAGTATTCTTTCACGCTGCCAACGATCATTCAATGTAAGTATTGGATTGGATGACGCCTCCTGGTCCGGAGCAGGAGGGCCTCGCCCGGTGTAAACCCCGCTGTGAGTGCGCTTTCAGCGCGGCGCCCATCCCTGGGATTGAAATGATTGTGTTGAAAAAAAATACTACAGTAGTATTCTTTCACGCTGCCAACGATCATTCAATGTAAGTATTGGACTGGATGAGGCCTCCTGCCCCGGTCGGTGGTCCTACCCAAACTCCCTTGTGTTTCTTTGTTCGTGATTAGCCACCTACCGGGCACTGTGTTGTCTCACCCAAACTTGCTTCGTACTGGTATATTTCAGCCGTGTGTGGGCGCGCACGCAGAGAAAACCGGCTAAACAGCTGGAGACAGTGGCAGCTCGCTCGTTACTAGGTATTAGTGGTCCCGTTTCCTCTTCGACGGTTAGACCTGAGTGCAAGTAGTCGATCCGATGTAGCAATTCGCTTCGTTCTCCGACTTACACCTCTCGATTTTCTGGATCTCGTCAACGGTCGTACCCGCCAATGACTTGCTCTCCGAGACGTGGAAAGGGGCTTCATGGTGGTCGGGCATCCCCACCGCTCACCGGTGCCCCTCAACTCGTTGTCCCCGTTGGTCATTGCTTGCGCTCGCCGCAAGGCACCGGGATGTCGCGTATCGATGTACCGTAGACATAACGTGCAGTCGGTGTTTTACTCTTTTCATCGTGAGAAATTTCAAGCTTAGCACCCAAATGAGTAGTTGTATTAATTAAGAATTGTAAAACATTGGGTGCAGTCCGTAAACGCGTGACGCAGTATAGGTTTTGCAGTTCCTTCGCACTGCTGCTGCGCACTGCCGTTGTCTGCCAGCCGCCGTCCTTATGAAACCTCTGCCGCTGGTTGTTGTTGCGGTTGCTCGCCGCTAGTATGGCTGCGAGGAGGAAATGCTTCTCGGGTTGAAACTTACTCTATTAATAATAGAGGAGAGAAAAATAGTACGCGTACACCGCGGCGTACCTTCCGGCAATAAACAGGTAAACCAAGTATGTATATGACTCACCTCGAATATGCTTACTGCGCTTGCAACTGCTTACCCGGTACCTCCCGTCCTCCGGTCAAGCTTGAAAGTTAACACACAGCGTTGTTTGTTTGTCATCTGACTGATGTGTGCCCGATTACCGTGACGGAGTAACGCGATAGGGTTAAAACGACGCTGCTAGCCCCAAACAACCCTCGGGAAAACGTAAAGTGTCCGCGCAGGCTCCAGTAAGACGACAAACCGTGCTACCTACCACCTCGAAGCCAGAGGGCACAGATTGTGGGAGACTGACCATCCCACCCACCAGCGTATGCATGCAGTATTTTCTGTTTGTTCACAACCTTTGTGCGGTCGTGGGATGTTGTGAGCCTAATGCGTGCCTGAGACTATAAAGTGTACCGGGGCTGCAATAATTACCTTCAAATGGTAAGAACAGAAAGGTAACAATAAAATATAGTAAACTCCTCCTAGCCACACCACAAGCTGGTTAGCTTCTGTGCCGTATTTCGTTTTTCCAAGATTGTTGTCACGCTGAGTGCTTGCGCGAAGGTATATCTCGGGCGAGACCCTCCTGCTTTGGGGCAGGAGGCCTCACCGAATCGGCGAAGGTGTGCAGGAAAATACATCATACCAGCACACAGTATTAATGTTAATGTTATTAATAATACATAGTACGATTATCGTCTTTTTTCGCGATATGCCACGGCACCGTAACCCCAACCCTAACCTAGGTGCCGTGGACATTGGGGTGCCGTGGGGGTTGCCATGATATGCCGTGGGGTTGCCATGGAGTGCCGTGGCGGTAGCCGCGGGGGCTGCCATAGTACTACCCATGGCATGCCGAGCACCCCCCACGGCGTGCCATGGAATCCTATGCCACACCATGGGATGCCGTGGTGATGTCATGGTATGCCACGGGCGATACCATGGCAATGCCACGGCATGCCCACGACCAGGTCAAATAGTGTAGAACCCTGCCTACCGGGCGCTGTGTTGTCTCACCCAAACTTGTTTCGTACTGGTATATTTTAGCTGTGCGTGGGCGCGCACGCAGAGAAAACTGGCTCAACAGCTGGAGACAGTGGCAGCTCGCTCGTGATCGGGTATTAGTTGTCCCGTTTCCTCTTCGATTTCGTTTCAAGTTCCTGTTCGACGAAAAACATGAAACGGCTGAAAACAGACGCGCGGTGCAACTGCAAGTCATCGTTGGCTATTTATTCCGGATGGCTGCGATTTAGCTCCCAGACTCGTCTCGCGGAACTACTCGAGGTTACGCGGCGTCGCACCTTTCATACCACAGAAGTACTTTACTTATACGTTGTAGAGAGAAGCACTGCCGACTCCCTGGTTTCCGCACGCGCGCTGAATCCATTCTGCCCCTTCGAGGTACCCGAAGAAAACGAAAGGGATCTTGTTATTTTCGACGAGAAATGGCCGCGCAGGCGAGCCAATCAACGGCTAGCCAACCAACCGCTGGCAAGATAGACATACACGAAGCAGCCGGGGAGGGACGTCTGAGCGACGTCAAGGCGTACCTCAAGATCGGGGGGCTCATCGACAAGCGAGACGCCGACCGGTGGACACCTCTTATGCTGGCGGTCAGGGAGGGACACCTCGAGGTGGCGAAGGTTCTGCTCCGCAGCGGGGCAACGCTTGAAGCGCGAGACACGGACAAATGGACAGCAATGCACGTCGTGGCCGCCAATGGCCACCCGCAGTGCTGCCAACTGCTTTTGGATCGAGGAGGGAACCCTAGGGCGCTTGATGAGAACAGAAGAACGCCGCTTCATTGGGCGACGAGGTGCGGAACAGGCGGTAAACGTTGAGTGCGTGGCCTCGTATCTCGCGCGTAGCTCGTGTGACGCGGCAAGCAGCCCTCGCATTTCGCATGCATGCGCAGAGTTGCAGCTCTAGAGCTCTAGAGCTCATCTCTATGGAGCAATGCTCTGGGTCCCTACGCTTGCAACAGGATGTAGAAGGATATATACTCATCAAGGCTATTCACCGCTCGCGAAATCGCTGTTGGATTGTGATGACACACTGCTGTAAGGTCGCGTATATAGCATTGAGCGGCACGGCCGCATCAAGAAAGAACTACACGCATCATACGTTCAAGGCACCCGGTATATATTTTTCCATGCTTGATATGATGCGCCGCGATTCGTTCCTGTTGCGCTGAACCGTGCTACTGCAGGTATCGGGGCTGCACTTTTGAGTACATTACGTTTCTCACTGACGGGGGCTCCTCAACCATTGCAACTGAGGAGCTACTCAACCGTTGTGTATTTGGACCCGATGTCTATTTTGCCATAGCGTTTGCATGATACCTTTGTAGCCCATTGGACTACTGTGTATCGGGTCTACAGTACGTACTGTAGTGCCAGAGGCACGAAGCTTGCATTTGTTCTCAAGTGTCGGTTGTTGGGTGTCACTGATATAGAGCTCGTATGCCATAATCAAGTGAGGAGCCTCAGATTACACGTACCCCTGCCGTATCATGCATCATTTACCGTCTGAGACACCAATGTACCTGACAGGCTATTTATTTTTCCAAAGTGCGATTTCCCCCCGACCTTCGGGCTGAAGGTGCGATGATGAGGTGGGTTCTGTGATGTGGTGTGATCGCGATCAACACAGCCCTGCCCCGGCTAGTCTAACGTCCACCAACACTGCGTACCGTAACTTCTTTCAATCTGTTCTGCTTTGCGTGTGTATGTAGATACGGGTACGCGGCAGTTGTCGAGCTGTTGCTCAGGCGCGGGGCAGACGCCAATTTCAAAGACTCGGATGGCAAGACTCCGCTGGATGTCATCGGGACAGACCTGGCCGAGGACGCTCGCGAGATCGTTCGTACCCTGTTGCTCGAGCACGCAGAGAAGATGAAGAGCAGCAAGCAGCGTAGGGGATCTTGCCCTGCTATTTCACGTACGGCTCTCATCACCGCCATAGAGCGAGCGGCTTGAAAGCAACGGCGACAGCTACGCCACCAGCAAAAGTTCCCGCTGATGAGAGTCCGCCCTTCCTTCCTCTGCCTGCTGTAACCATTGTAAGGAGTGCCATCGGTGCCGCAGAACCAAGCGGTGCGGGAGGAGTGAACAATCCAGGAAACCCTGATCAGGGTGAAACGGTTTCGACTGCTGGAGTGGCTAGAAAAGGGAACCGTCGCGGGTCGTTCAGTTCGGCCGCGCACATTCGGGTGAGAGCGAACCGCACGTGACTGCACGGCATAGTGCAGCAGTAATGTTGTTCGTCCGTTTGTGGCTGTATGAGGTGGGAATGTTGTGTGGGGTGCTTTGCGTTGGACTACTGTAGTATTTCCACAACAGGAATCAATAGTACCGCGCTATCCGCATGATCGTCCTCCTTGTAGATGATACGCTCACCTTGGCAGCGTCCATGGATAATCTACAGTGACTGACAGAACCGGAGGTGGCAATGGAAACAAATCCCTACAGTCCAGTGTAATCCGGCGAGCGAAATAATCCTACCACATCTCTGTGGGCAACAACTGAGCGTCTTGGCTTGGACGGGCACGCCTATTCTGCTGCAACAGACGAGTGACAAGTACGAGATACCGAAACACAGAGGATCGCCCCAGTTGCGAGTATTTCTTCGATCACGCTACGTACTGAACTGGGGCATTTAAAAACAAAACTTATACTGTTTCCCTGTTTTTCTGTTTCTCTTGAAACAACAAGGAGAAAAATCACGGGGGGGGGGGAGGGGCGATAATACAGTACTGGCCCTAACTTGGGGAAAGCATGAAACAAACACCATCGTCGACGTCAGGACCGAGCCAAAAGCATTGCAAACAAAACTCGGACGCTTCGGCCCCGCCCCCCCCCTAACATTCTGGCCAGGACGTGTGCAGTATTGCAGTCGTAGTGTTGATACATTGTAACAATTGTTTTTGTAGTCCCGATATACGAGCAAGCTGTTCACGAGGGACGCCCCAGCTGGCTGCAATGCTGTAGTGCTAATGATTTCAAATCGCCGAGTATTGAGCTGCTCTTCTTCAAACACACGTAGCGCCTGCCGGCTGCAGTTAGTTGGATCCGCCACTTGTAAATATCGCTTTAGCGACCCTCTTGCCCCCCCATTCAATTTATACCGTCAAACAGGATCATCCTTTTAGACATGACAAGGATCCAGCCGCACCACCAGGAGCTTGTCCAGAGGAGCCGACAACGACGAGTTACATGCGCGGTCAGGTTCCGGGAGAGTCAGGTTCGGGAGTGCTTCTAGATCGAGATACACACGATGACAACTCGGAGAGGATAGGCAGTACGACGAACGCGACGGCGACAGCTGCATCAGACGGCGGTGCCGGCGGTGCATCACTAAACGACGAGCGGGGAGGAGGAGGCCGTCACCGCAACGAGGACAAGGGGGAGGACAACGACGACGAGGACGTTATTTCCATGCTGAAGCGGGCTTTGCAAATGGCCGAGAAAAGGGCGCAGGAGGCCGAGCAATCGCGTTCTGACGAGGAGATTTTGCGGCGGAAGGAAGAGACGAGGGTACGAGCCTTGGAAGAACGCGTTGCCGATCTAGAGAGAATGCTACTGAAGCAAGCAGGAAACGGCAGCAACAGCAGTAGTGTTTCCTAGACAACGGTGTTGAAAGATTGCTGTGACTCAACGTTTTTTTTTTTTCGCATTCGGACCCAAAATTGCAGCTGAGTTGCAAGGGGTGGAAATATGTTACGCACTGGGCATATAGCACAGCCTGCAGGACGAAAACGAAGGATCGTATAATACGTACGTACAGGTTTTTCGTACGTACGCACGCAAACTTCCTGTGAAATACCTGGTACGCAGAACACTGCATGCTTCCTGACGTTCTAGAAACATGACAGAAACGGTTGGAAAACAAACGTGATGTAACTTACCGTCATCGTCGGCTACTTTTTCCTGGTGACTTGCGGTTTAGCTCTGGGGCGCTCCTCGCGGCACTAACTACGGCACACAGCATCGCACTAAACAGACTCCTCCGTTCTCTGCTGATTGCAGTCCTAAGGCGGGGGAACCTATTATAGCACAAGCCAAGAATGAAACACTCGGAAAAAAAAAACAACGTGTTCGCTCAAAAGAGGAACTCGGGCAAGAAAACTGGGCTGAACACGCCCACGAGTACTTCCAAGGGTTCTTCCAAACGCATAAGCTGCGTCTTCCCTCACGGGCCAGTACTTGAACGCGAAGAAAGGCAACATGACCTAACCCGGCAGTAACTAACGACAACCGCTCAACCTTTTTTGGACTGCACTCCTGTTTGGGCAAAGCTTCCTTGGAATAAGAGTTAAAAGGTGTGTCTGTGCACTGCAGCACTAAAGGGTTAAACCACGCGGGCGGAGGCAGCGGGGCGTGTAAATGCGCTCCCGAGAAGCATACACACCACGAAAAAAAAGCGGTTGACACCACATAATACGGCACGACCGATTGGACCGCAAAAGCGATGTTCCTATTTTTTCCTTCCCCCCATCGCCCACGTTGATCAATCACCCCGCAAGATCTCGCTGCCTCAAAGCGTTACAGCAGGGAGTACGCAGACACAGAATTAAAAAAAAACTCTGGCGTATAAAAATAGCGCGCCGCACGCGTGGCGTCACCACTTCGCCAGCACCTCCCCGATCTTCATCACGCGGTACTCCACCCCCTGCAGGGACACCTCTGAGCCTGCAAAGTCTCGGAACTTGATCAAGTCGCCCGTTGCCACCGACATCGGGACCAATCCTCCGTCCGCCGCGGTTCGTCCGGGCCCCACGGCAACCACCTGCACGTTGTGGATGTTCCAAGAACCAGGCGCACGGAGGCATTTTGTCGGCAGGGGAGGGTTGATTTGTCAAATATATATATTCAAAGTAGGGATGGTCATTTTTCCAAGCAGGCGAGACCGCGGGGGTGCCCTTAAATACGTACCAGGTATGATACAGTACACGACAACATCGTTCCATAACAACACAAATCTCATCGCGTATTTTCGGAGGGAGTAGATACAGCCAAGAAACTGACACAGCAAAACAATTAACTCGGCTTTATCACCAAACGTAACGAAACCAGTAATACCTCCTTGATGTATGTCGATGCGTGCTGGGACGTACACGAGCCTGGTCCAAACAGATTATTACGTAGGTGAATGTCGCGGACTGTACCGTGACTGCTATATATCTACGGAAGGCCGGAAACCATGCATGAAGTTAAAATGGCCTCGTTGTCAGCTTATTGGAGATGAAACACTTTTAAAAGAAGAATGGTGACGACAAAAGAGGGAAACGAAAAAAGCAATACTCCAGCTGGAAGCGGGTCGAGGAAAACGCGCGACAATACAAAAAAAAAAAACACTCTAAAGTCTGGGTAAAACACGCAAGTCGCCGCCGAAAGAAATTGCGTGTGCCTGTTTCAAACGACTGCTTACAGTACGACGAGTAGGCGTCTGCGGCTGACTTCGCACCCAGCCATACCGCCTCCATCTCTCGTCTACGCACGCCGTACCTCCCCGGTGCTGGAACCAGCTCCGGTGTTCTCTTCCTTGGTCCCGAGAAGAAGCCCTGACTTGGACTCGGTCACCTCGGGGTCCAGCTGTGCCGGCGGCGAGGGCAGAAACAAGCGCGACCACGCGACTGTTCAAAATTCCACGACCATCAATTTCAAGTGTCGTCAATCGAACACTCATTGCATCCTCTACACTCGTACGGTAAAAAAAAAATAATCAGAATACACCGGCCGCCCCACAACTGAGAGTCCCCCGCCCGCTTTTGCTCGAGGCTTCTGAAACGGACCACCTCGGAGTCGACCTTATTTTTTTGCGAAACGCAAGACATCTGCGACGCCATCGACCTGGTAAGTTTCGTCTCAAGACGGCTACTGCAAGAATGGATGGGAGTTCTCGGAGAGGTGTCCCCGAGCCTCGCTCTTTTTTCTCGTGCTCTCCCTCCACCCCTCTTCTTTTTCCGCTCGCCGGCAAAATACTTTCACCCTGGACGGAAATATAAGGAACGCTTAGACATTAATATAAGTAATAACGGTCCTTAAAAATCCGCCCAGTGTGGTGCATCGTACACGCATATAGTCTCGGTCGGATGTGGACATTGGTTTATGTCTCGAACCTGTATTATATGAAGCCGGCTAAAAAATATCCATGAGATATTCCCAAAGACTCATCGCTCGGCGTGCCACCCTCTCTCCCTGCTGACGATATAATCCGCTCGGATATTCGACAGAGGGGGATGTGCTCTACGGTATACCAGGTGTACGTTACTGTATTATTCTCAAGCGTGGGCTTTATTACCTTCACGAGGATCTCGTCCCTGATCATCTTGATCGTGTCTGGCTCCATCCGCTCCCCCGCATACACAAACAGGATGTTGTCGTCGCGCAAGAACTGGTGGTCCTCGCCGTTGTAGTTCACCGCGGTGCCGTCGAATTTACCGTAGTAGAGCACCTGCCCCCGTCGGGAATTCGAGAGTGCGCCGAAACGCAGACCGTCGGGGGGGGTGCATCGGCGTTTAGGGTGATTGGTACGTGCTACAACCATTGAGCGCGCTGGAGGGGGGGGGGGGCGGAAGGGGGGCAGATACTGTTCGGTGTCGTGGTAAGATCGAGACGACTAACACGCTCGCGGACCCGCTGCTCGCTGCGTCGGTGAAAATCGAACTTGCCAAACGTTGACGTTGCGAGGTCCAGCAATACATGCAAACGTTGAGAATAAACAGCAGCAATGCTTGTCCCCGTTCAATGCAGAGTGGCCGGGACGTAGCCATCTCCTTTGAACATTGGATCACACGTCTTTTCTCTCTTGGCCGAGACGCCCCCCCAAATAAAGCAAATCAGCCACGCCCTTCGTCGGCAGGGTGTAGCAGGGACAGGAACAAGGCCACCGTCCTGCATCCAAACATCCACCCGAATCTGGTTTACCCCAGCGCTTCTTCCACCGTAACCAACACACGAAACCCCTGGCAAGACCGAGAGCGGCCCTTGTGTGGCGAGAACGCTGCGTTTCGTCGCGGTTCGACGTGACACAATGCAGAAATCTCCACGAAAAACCGACTTTGGTTTTGTGTACTTAAATCCAAAATCCGGTGGTATTCGTCATCCTCCAGAGAAATTTCGTTACCTTGTCCCCTACGGTGCAAGGCAAGGGGATTAGAACTCCCGTCTCGGGGTGCGTCCTTCCCGGGCCCATGGAGACAACCACCCCCTCCGTAGGCTTCTCCTGGGACTGTGCAGCGCGGCAAACGTTTGGGTCGTCGCATGGAAAGAGACAGGGTACATGGGACAAACGGGTTAAGCGCGAAGTTTCAAAGCGGATGCCTCGGGCAGCATGTTCAACATTTATACAATTGCAACGTATCTGTGCGAGGAAACTTTTGGGGCCCGAGAGGTGCCTTTCTCTCTCCCCTCCCTCCCGCCTGTTCATCGCCTCTGCGCGGGCCAAGATACACTACACGCCCCGCACGCGTAGGGCTTAACACCTCAGCCTGGCCCCATCGCTCGCAGACTGCCGTCACGGCGGCAATGCCATGTTTCCCAAAAAAAAGCGAATTATGTCTGAAGGCTCACTAGCACCGAATGCGTGGCTTCATGCATGGGTCGGCGCGCATCAGCGTGTGTTGACAACATTCTTGACGCTGTGGCGTGCTAACTAAGAGCGGACGTGTTTTTTCCCCGCGTAGAAGAATGCTGGATATCACCGCAGTCGATGAAGCAAGTCGACCAGGCACTGATAAGGGCGGTAACACTTGTGCCATGTGTTGAGCCTTCTTTAGCAACGGAACGAAGCACCGAGGTTTCTGCTCTGTCGCACACGCCTGCGGCTCTGCGCCCGCGGGCGGTCAAGGGTTTCGCGCCCTTGTAGGCGTGCCGGGAGAGTTGTTTCTCGCCGCGCCCTCTCCGAGGCCTTGGGTGCTAGATACCGGTCACACCGTTGTATGAACAACGACAGCAACAACAGCAGCAACAACACCCAACAACAACCACCGCAACCTGATCAACAGCAGCAACAACAACCCAACAACAACCGCAATCTGAACGAAAGCGACAGTAGACGACGACAGTGAAGATGGTAACAACAACGATAACAACACCGACGACGGCAGCAGCAGCAGCGGCACCAGCATTACGCCGCTGAGCAACAGGCGTGGCTCACTTTTTCCGGAAGGATGATCCCGCCGCCCGAGGTCACGTCCTTTGACCGTACTTTGACGAGGATGCTGTTCGAGAACGGCGTGAGAGGGCCGCCAATAGCTTTCTTGTCCAGGGTGTACTGGGCAGTCTCCGTCTCGGCTGTTGCCATGCTCACTACGACAACGTGGGAGCATTCGGGGGGAACCAAGCGAACGTATATCAGTACAAGTGTACCTGGTATGTCACCATGCACAGCTATACAGCTGAGCGCTTGGCGCACGCCTGGGACTTTCGGCTGTCAGCGGGGATGTCTCGATCCCCCAAAATCGTCGATGAAGACGTTTGTTGAAATTCGTTCGTTGAATTAATTCGTTGAAAATGATGAACGCGTTGTAACTGTTCGCTGAATATTTTCGAAGGGCGCTCAATCTTCGTTGCAGGCTGGGCCTGAGCGTGGGGGGAAAATTCCGCTGCTCACGCGGCTACCCGCGGCTTGCCCGGGTGTACCGATTGGCGTAATACTCACCAACCCATCAACGCGCGTGCTCGTTACCCTTGCTCTAAGGTGTCTTCGCGGTGTGGCTATGAAATTCTGCGCTGGCGAGCACTTGATTTACAAGAAGGCAGCGCATGCTTTGGTGCGGGTACTGCTTTTCTCCACGGTAGGATGGGATCCGATGGGCTTGCTGCTGCATGTTTGTTCTACCGTTTCCTTCGAAAAAGAGCGACGCTGCTGCTGTTGTTGCTGTTGCTGTGAAAGTACCGTGGTCTTATCACCGATTTACAAAATGCTGGGACCTCGACGAGGCGGAGACTTTATTGCCACAGTGCGGCGATCGCGGCCTTTAAAGGCACAGCGGAGAGGTTGGGCTTGCTCGCACATCTTCGAGCACGCAGCGCAGACGTAACACACCTGGGTGCCGCCATGCATTACGTCTGGGCATGATGCTCTGTGAAGCAAATACGAAGACAAGACAGCTGCACCGTGTCCGCGATCCCTCTCGATTAATATGTCCGACATCTTACTCCGCAACGGTAGAGTCCATCCGCAAAGGGCTGTACGTCGACGGCTTGTGTTGTAAAACTGATTGCCCTGTGGTACAGAAAAAACGCTCTCCAGTTTCCAGGCCTGAAACGAACTACGAGCTACTGTATGAACAGAGTCCCACCGCCTGCTTGAACACCGATGGGAGGGACCTCGCTCTCAGGATATCTACCGGTGGCCATGATATTGTTTGCGGCGGAGCTCCCCCCACGGCAAACCCGCCTGCCAGTCATCACTACTGTCCAAGCTGATCAGCGGCGAGCACGCTCTACCGTGCGGCAGTACCATGCAGATGCCCAAGCACGAGCGCTACTGCTGTAGATACCGTACAAGGGTACCGAGAGAGACGCTATCGAGAAAAAAAAAAGCAATTCCCCCCTTCGAAGAAAAGAAAAACTTGTTCGCTAAAAGAGAAATTGCTCCACAAAAAAGTTGATTCGTCGTTTTTCGTTTTTGTTCGTTTGTCGAAATATGGCTATGGTCGCGACGTCTACGCCGGCAGAAGGGCCTTAGGGAGGGCCTCAGGCGGCGTTCACGTACTCGTCGGAGCCTCAGGCCGTCCCTCCGAAGCGCAGCGCCCGGTCAAACTACGGGGGGCATGCCACCACGCCCGATGCATCTCAGTGGATGAACGAGGGGTGGTCTATTTGTTAAGGGTGCTCACATGAAGTCTGTGGTCTCGCCGGAGCGACCGTTCTTGTGACGGATGCCAATGGCAACACGAAGCCTAGGGCCCCGTCCAGGGAGAGGGTGGTTGACGCGGCCACCATGGCGACGAACGCCACGCTCCGCAACCTGCGATATGTAAAAAAAAAAAAAACAGGGCGAATGGTGATGTTGATCGCGTTTATGGCATAGATGATGTTGTTGTATCAAAAAGTCGTTGTTGTCGTCGTCGTTGTTGCTGTTGTTGTGCAAGTACGAACGCAGTAGTTATCACGATCGTACACTGATGTCTGCTCTCTGCTGTCTTATGCGGTTTCACTTTTGATACGAGGCACTTCACACTTGACTCGTGTACTCGGGTGACTTGAAGCTCATCTCGATTCGCTCTGGTCAGGGTCACCCGGAAGTCGAAATGTGTTGACCATGTACGTACCAGTAGGGGCGCAGCAAATATCACCATCGAACGTTGTTGTCTACTCTGCTGCCTATCGAGGTTGTCCTTCGATTCGAGGCGTTTCGCAGTTGATCCGTGTACTACGTGCCTTGATGCTAATCTTGATTCGCTATGGGCAGGGCCGCCGGGAAGTCGGAACGTGCTGACATGGCAAGCAGAACTGCTTCACCTCGAACAATGCACATCTGTATCATACGAGATACGAGGTGATTCTCGTACACTGCTTGTTAACCGTTTATCACCGACGGATGACGATCTACTACTGCTGTAGGTCGTTTAGATCCTAGCCTGCCGTTATGAGAGATGTTGTGCAGGATCCGTGTGAAGTAGTACAGATCCAACAAAGGAAACATGTGCAAAGTAGATCATGCACAGGTAGACGATACGGCTCCCATTCGGCAACAAGAGCTAGACCATACAGATCAGACTCTACAGTAGCTACATCTACTGTAGATCATGAAGTAAGCATCAGTGACTGATGGCGTTTCACGAAGGAAATCATTATGTACAGCAGTAGTACTACTGTATGTATTCGCATCCCATTTACCAGGTATTGTCTTTGCACGACTTTCTCCGGCTTCCTCCCTTTCGTAACTCAAATCCCTTAGTATGGTCACATGGCAGGCACTCCTCCCCCCTCCCTGCTACGTGCGGTGCGTGCCTTCATGTTTATCGCGAGAAGAGGTCAGCATGTTCTTCCCCCCGTTGACGCGCGTCGCATTGTGAGTACACACGTTATGTGCGAGTACTGCCTGTAGTTCGTTCGTAGGCGACAGCTGTTACCTCCCTCCATGATAGTCGTTGTCATACCACCAACTTGCACCAGACATGTACCAGAAGCCTGTAAGCGGATGCTGCAAGCAAAGCAAGCGCTGCCTCATCGCTGATACAAGGATGGAGGTACAGCAGCCTAAGGAACCAGGCAATACCCGTACGTACGAGTACGTCGATTATTATCCAAGAGCACACATCAGAGTGGTACTCGTCGTGCCGAACACGTTGAAACATTAACTTTGAAACACATGATCCAAGGTAAAAGATGTACGTGATGCCTATTGAAATACCAAAATGGAGCATTTTCCGAGCGCGACGTAGTTGAAGGTCTACAACAGTACTCTGCTCGGGACGCCGGAGACTCCCCGAAAGAAACCTAACGACGAGGTGCCTAACAACCACGTAGGGCTACAACAACTGGCATTCTAGACCATCCGGTAAGTCTAGGCGAACTGTTGTATGCGACTGCGGCGTCAAGCCATGTGGACCCTCAATGAGCATGCTGATTACTGCTTGTGGGCCTCACGTGCCAGCTCCGGAGGCTCATGAGTAAGCTCAACGAGAGAAAGGCGCGAACCTCACATTTTTAGACCGTTTCTCGCGCTAGTCCTCTGCAGTTGGCTCCCGGAGCTCGACGTGTGAGCAGACGAACGTAGGCGCTGCTAGTTAGTTGGTTTACACAGCGTGTCATCAAAGTCAGCGGCGCAAAATGCGGCTCTCCAGGGTTTCTATTTTCATGGGTGGCGTTCTTATCATTTTTTGGAATCCCCGGAGTAGCTGCCGCCCGTTTCTCTTCCGCGCACCGGATCACTCGTACATACCTCGTTCGTACTCAACAGCTCCGTAAAGCGGTCGACTTTTGGATCCACTGGTGCTTGGAACATGTTGCAAGAACGATGAGAGCGCGCACATCTCGCGCATCTTCGAGATTCGGTCCCTGCTTGTAGCGATGATCCCAAAGTCATCTCGCGCGTGTCCCTTTCCCCATCCCGTTTCTAATTCTGACCAGTAAGCCATGCCAGAGGTCGATCGATTCCCCTCTTTCGTATCCACTGCCGCTCAAATGCACTGCGGGCGCCCCGGGATACTGTTGGCGCCAGTGCAATATGGATTGCCTCTGGCCCCTAAGAAAGCTTAGTGGAAAAGGTTCGCCCGGCGGCTTGTACGATGATTTCGCCTCGACCGGTAACTCCTCGATCGGGTGTTTGCGAGTCAGAACGACGGCATTTTCGGGAAAAAATCGAAACGGGCGCCCTCCTCCTCTTCTCCTTCTTTCCGGTTTCGGTGGGCCGCCCATGATAAGAGATGATGTGCGTGTGGGAGCTGGAGGAAACCGAGGTAAACCGAAGATGCCACTCATGTGTCATGCACGCTCCAACCCCAGAAGACCGCGTGCCTTGTTGCTGCTGTTTTCTGATCGCAGCAAAAAAAAGCATCAGTAAAAAGCGGCGGAGGGCTGGCGCCCTCTTCGAACTGGGGAGGAGGAGGAGGAGGAGGAGGAGGAGGAGGAGGAGGGAGGAAAACGCATACACGGATATGGATTTCTCATCCACTGGTACGGGGTGGGCATTTAGCATGTATGCGCCAGGTTTACCCATCGACACACCGGATCGGGGACGGCTGGGTGGTGGGTGGCATTCTCCGCTTCCAACTCAAGGTGAGGATGGCCGTTTTATTTGTCAATAGTCTACAATCGATGCAGCTGCGAATACATGGTGACATCGACGCCTATGGAAACAGAGCGAGTTCGGAAATCTTCTTTACGCCATTTCAGCGGCTGCATCTCGCGGGTAATTCGACTTTCTGTTGTCATGAGTACTTCATCCGATTTAGGAGAGCTTTGCATTGCAGGTGATACAAAACTTCACGCAGGGCCTAGATTGTGAATTTTTACGCGGAGCAAGATATATCAAATGGTCCAACGATTTGCCCACAACCGACTGGCATTCCAATATCGTCAAGAATCAATTGGGCAAATTTATGGGCCCTTGCTAAAATCTTGCTGAGTCGTATAGACTTCGAACACAGGTCCTATATAATGCTGAGTCGTAAAGATTTTGAACCCAGACCCTATACGAGTATTAACCATATACCAACCGGTATCACCTGCGATAAAATACTCCTGACAGCATCAAGGGTTATTTCAAGTTCCTGGCGAGAGACAACCTCTGAAATGGTGTACCAGGTACCCGGTAAAGAAAAAAAAAGAAATTCCAGATAGTATTCCCATTGTGTTTTTTTGTTTTGGTTTTGCCATTGTGGAGATGTAACATACCGGGTACAGTACAGTAGAGCAGAGTGCTTAACATCTGACTGTTTACGAGTTAATCGGTGCGTGAATTGATGCTCTCTCGCCTGGGGCATTCGGATATTTCGAGCTGTGAATTAACAATTGATATTGAATAATACAATACGACAACGCACACATGTACTTGCGATCGGCCGAATCGGAACGATTTTTTAACATCAAAATAGTATGCAAAGGAGGGGGGAGCGAACCAGTGACCTGGAAAAAAATCCCGTCGCGCTATTGGGTAATCAGAGCCGCGGCGAGGAGTGTCTCCCGACGCGTGCAAAGGGAGTAGTGGCCTGGACACAGTCCCGCCACCCTACTGGGTAGATAGACTAGGATTTGTTCTGATCGCCCTGCCCAGAAGAGAGATGGGTACTTCCGGTCTTTTCGAAATGAAAAAAACGTGTATAACGTACGAAAGAGTAATCTCGCTTCATCGATCCTGGAGGCACAACGGAATCGTCGGGATGGGAGCTTTGGCGCCCAAGCGCGTAAGGTTGACCATGACAGGAGGTGGGCCAACAGGTGGCACGAGGAGTGTGCCGCCTAAGGACGTCAGGTTCGAGGCCCACCGAGGTGACCACCAAACCCCGCTAGACTCAGGCCATGGTTCCCACTCAGCGACCAGCAGCAGGAATCAGCAAGATGCGGTGGATATGCTGCAAGTCCTTCTGCTTGGATGGGGCGCAACTGACCTAAACCCAAAGCTCCACCCTGGACGGCGTCAACATTGGCGGTCTGCGGCGAGATCATTCGCCAATTCGGTGAGTTTGCGAGGGCCGGAACTGCTGTGAACGCGAGGACCTCTATGCGGAGCTGTGTGCCTGATCATGCTCTAACGACTGTGTGCCATCTGAGCCATTCTACAACGACCCCCCTCCCACCGGTCAGTGATACTGAACTTCTGGACTGTGCAAGCTATGTGGTCCAGCCAAAACAACAGCGTCAGCGCCGTGACCATGTGTAGTCGTCTGCAGCTCGCCGCTGAAAGTGTTGCACCACGAACAACGCGAACAACGTACGTCGCTGTCTACCTGGGAAGCCATGCGTGACGCGATGGCGGATTCCAACAGCTAATCTCTTTACACGCGGATAGCGATAGCATACGTGGCACGTGGAAAAGCGGCGTAAACAGTCCAGAAGTTCAGTGCCATTGATGGATGGAACGCAGGTGGCGAGGAAAAGTCGCTCAGACAGAACATAGTGACTAGATTGGTATCGGGCACACACTAGTGTAGTCCCGCTTAGAAATCCCCACGCCCGCTAGCAGTTCTGGGCCCCGCACACTCGCCTTATTGGTGAATAATCTCACCGTAGGTCGCCTATGCAAACACTGTCGAGCGCGGAGCTTTGGACTTAGCCCGGTTGAGCTCCATCCCGAGCCGAAAGGCTTGTAGAATATTTGCCGTATCTCCCTGATGCCTGTGGTTAATCGCCGAGCGGGAACCACGGGTCAAGTCGAACGGGTTTTTGGCCTTCTCCTCGGTGGGTCATACCCCTACGTCCTTGATTGGCATAATCCTCGTCCTATTTGTTGGACCACCTCCCGTCATGATCAACCCTACGCTCTTCGACTACAAAACTTCCATTCCGACGATTCTGGTATGGTGCCGTCAAAGTCGATGCGGCGAGATTACTCTTTCGTACATTGTTGTTCGTCCACACGTTTTTGTCTTTCGAAATACCGAAAGCATTATCTCTTGTCTGGAAAGAGCGACCGGAATATACCCTGGTCAGTTCACCCAGCAAAGTGGTGAGACTACGTCCAGGCTACTACTCCCTCCGTACGCGGCGAGAGATTCTCCTGAGCGCGGCTACTATTTAAAGTGAACTCGGCGGGAGGTCCTCCTGGCTGCGATTATTGCTCTCTCTGCACGCGGCGGCAGACCCTCCTGTTCGCGTCTATTTGCCAGATGCCACGGAAAATTATTCAGGTCGCTGTTTTGCTCCAAGCAATCTCCTCCTTTGCGCGCAATTTTGATTAGGAAAACTCGCGACGATACGGTCGATCGCAAGTACACGTACTATGGTGCACGCAAAGAAGCAGTTACTCGCAGCTATATCCCTGAAGTTAGCAGGAGCCCTGTGCCAGCTTCACTGCACACCCGGCTAAGGTAGACTCGCCGAAGCGCACGTAGTTAACAAAGTACAGAGTGATACTCTCTGGTGACGTTCCCAACAGGCCTCTATCTCGCTTACAAGTTACAGTTTGGTAGCAACATGCATGCCTACGTATATGAGTAAACCGGCAAGAGTTTGCCAGGATGGCCCCAGACACCACATACTCGAAGCGTTTCAGCTGTAAGGCCCGTCAAGCTAGCGTTGGCAGGATTCTACGACGATTTACATTATTTATTATTTGTTTGGGGGTTTTGGTGGGGCTTTCATGGTTCTTTAGTGGTTAGTTCATTGAAGGGTCATTGACCTCTCCGTGAAAGCACCATGGAAACACCATGCCTTCATGGAAGTACCATGACAGCACCATGAAAGCACCATGAAAGCCCCGTGTAAGCACCACGGGCTCACCATGGAAACACCATGGAAGCGCCGCTGAAAAACCATGCTCCAATGGAAGCAACACAATGGAAGTCCATGAAAGCACCATGGGAATCCCATGGATGCACCATGGGGATCCCATGGAAGCTTCTGGAAGCACCATAGACGTTCCACGGAAGCACTATGGCAGCATCACGAATACAGCGTGGACGTTCATGAAAGCACCATGAAGCACCATGAAGCACCATGGACGCACCAAGCTTCCACGGAAAACGCGCAACGGGATTACCATGAAAGCACCATGGAAACGCCATGGAATAACCACGCTTCCATGAACGCACCATTAAAGCAATATGGAAGTACCATGAGAGTCCATGAGAGCACCATGGAAGCATCATGAGAGCATCGTGAGAGCGCCATGGAAGCACCATGATTCCGTGGGAGCACCATGGAATAATCATGCAAGCATTATGGAATTCCATGAAAGCTCCATGGAAGCACCGTAGGAGTTCATACAATTTTAATGGAAGCAGCATGGAAAACCCATCGAAGGCATTCGGGCTACACAAGCAGCGCCGAATTGTGAATGTACCGGACGCAAGAAAGATATTTTCCAAGCAGAAATATCAGCCCTGAGCAATCGCGAGGCTTCGAAGAAAGTTTAAGGGCACCTCAGCTATGATATCGAGAAATTCGTCGAAACTCATAATTTGGCAGGCTGCGTGTATGTTGATACTCCGATCGCGCGTGCTACGGGGTGTAAATGACCTTATGAAACACGAAGGCCAAAGAACCCCTGGGTGATAGTATCCCTCATAAAAGACGTAGGTCAGTGATTCCCCTGGGGGATTGTACCAAGGATCGCAAGAGCGATTTTACAAAGACGGACAGCCAATAGACTACGGTTGACACAACGGTTGGATATATTAGGGAAACGCGAGCGAGCACAGATACCGGAGACTTTGCCACTGGAGTCAGCTGGTACCACGGAAGGCGCAGCTGGCCCTCTGTTTGCGGATTCGTCGACGGCGAACCTCTTTAACGACCGGTCCAAGAATCATCGAGCCGCTCGGAGGGAGCAAGAGTAGCAGCTGCCGCAAAATGTTGGGTCAGTACGAAACCATTTTCAAGGGACTGGAATAGCTAGGAGCCTCCATGACGACGGTGAGTGCCAGGACGTATAGACAGGGGTGTGAGCCGAAAACCGAGAACGCTTTTTCCGGTCGGTGTTTCCGTCAGTTTTTGCCGACCGAAACCGACCATTTTTGGTTCGGTTTTCCGGTTGCCAAAAACTGCCTGAAACTGGAAACCGACTCGACTTTTTTCGGTCGGTTTGTTAATTCCGTGTTCCCTACCCCGATAACGCCTACATGTTGGTATGGAAACGACGAAAAACCGACCAACACTTCTGCTAAAACACGAACCGACGAAGCCATTTTCCTAGTGGGCGCGCAACCCTGATACCAACACATGCACACCGAATCCTTCCAAATCTAGATCATTTGGCTGGTTTTGCTGAGAAACGACCGAAAAACCGACCGATATGGGTTTTCGGTTTCAGTTATTTTCGGTTTAAAAACTAACCCGACCAAAACCGACCGATGTTTTCGACTAAAGAAAGAAAAAAAACCGACCGACTCATTTTCATTTCGGTTCACAACACTTGGTACCGTCTATACGTGTTGCTATTGTAGAGGGTTAGTTTGGTTTTCTCCAGGGGCCTGACATCATGGATTGAAAATCATTTGCCGAAATCTTGGTCGCTCTCCCAGCATTTAGAAATTTTCTTAGGCGGCTTCGTGATATCACACGAATAGTATAGACGTCTTCCTAAGCGCATTTGAGTGAAACGACTTGTCGGCGAGTGGCGTGTTCTGGTCGCAGACATCAAAACTCGCAAATACTGACGGTGCTGCAGTCGGTCACAAACCCGACGATATTCGCGTGAACACAGCTGCGTAGGAAATCCTGTGCCCTAGCCTTAGCTTGACAGCTCAGACGGAGATCTCATCATGATCATCCCGAGTTTAGTGACTCTGGTAGAGATTGGCTAACCTTTGTAGCTTTTGCCAATAGCCCGGTGGACTATACCTTCACGCTGGCGTCGCCGAGGACACGGGTTCAAATCTCGCATCGAATGTCGAACGTTTCTTTTTCAAGAAACGATTTGCGCTTTTGCCCCGAAAAATAACATCCCTGACCCAAGAATTAGTTGGAATGAACTATGGATATTTTAGGCACGTACGACCGCGGGGGTTATACGATTCCCAATATTCCGCCGTTTCTAAGGGGGAAAGGGGGTTCTAAGACTCACCTTGGGTTGAGTGTACCTTTTTGCCCATAGCCCAGTGGCTTATGCCTTCACATATGGTATGCTCTATTGATATACGCGACAGGATAGTGTCGAAGGCCACGGGTGAATCCTTCCTGATGGAAGGCTAGGGAGATTTTTTGTGAAGAACACCGGTCCGTCTTCCATTTTTTTACAATGGTATCACCGTGAAATAGTCACTGGTTCATTTCTGTTTACACTGCTGTCCTGTCATATTTAAGTTGGTCAGCGAGAAAAATATTGGGATGGCGGGAATGAATGCCTTGTCGCCTCGTCGCCGGCAACAGAAGAAGCCACCCCAGGGATTCTATGCGAATCTTGACTGATTGCAACAAACGGGGTTGACATCTGTTAGTTATATACTTGAAGCAGCACTGGTATACGCTAGGTTGCAGGGAGTTACACACAGTGGTAGGCGTTTATCAAATAACTTTACACACGTTATCGGGGTTCGTATTATATCATGCCGTGTTCTCCCAAGATGCGCTCCTCTACATCGTCCTTATAGAGATCAGCAAGGAGTCCCTACAACACCCACGTGCCTTCTGAGTAAAGGCTTCCGGATTATTTTCCTATCGATACAGTGGAACACGGGGCACCCTAGCATCTACTCGTACCACTCGGTTGGATAGATCCTGGAGGAAAAATCGCTCTCGGTAGAAATAGCTCGAAGAGCAAGCGCGCCCTAGCAGTGGCGGGAACGATCGGGTAGTTCAGCAGATGGCTGAAACCCAGGAAGCGCTGTTGCGCAAGGTCGAGTAGATCACGGAGCTGGTTGAAGCCCGATCTCTATCGATGACCACCCAGTCGGAGGCGATTGAAGCCCACTCCGTACAGGTGACGGAGCAGGCCGCGAAGCTGGCGGAGCTGCTACAGTAGGGGCAAGCGGAGATACCCGCACCGGGACACGCCGGTCGAGATCGCCAGCGCCTGATGCTCGACAAGGTGCATTTCCAGTCTCGGCCAGCGGAAAAAAAAAAACGTTTGAATGTTCCACGAAGAAGCACCGCAGTATCCGGTGCGGCAGAAGAATATTATGCTCTTCTTCTCCACGTATGTTCAGATGCCGCGGAGCCGTTGCGTTGCGGGCTGTTTTTATGTCGTTTTTCAGTCGTTCGTTTGTTGCTTGATCCTCGTCGGTGACGAACGAGTGGCGCCCAGCGAGCTGCGGCGACGATACTCCGCTCGTGAAATAATAGATGGGGCGACACGCGCTTGGACCATTCTGATCGAAGGGTTTGCTTGCGCTCTCCTGTCGAACAAAACTTTTAAATCAGGGTCACCGAGTGGCGGCTGGAAAGTCGTCAAGAAGTAGCTCGAGTCAAGAGAGGCTACCCAGCAGAGAATTAGGCTCAACAATTTTGAGGCTCAGCAAATTTAAGGTCCCCTGCATCCAAAAAGGGCTAGCACTCGTTGATGTGGACCGGACGCGTAGACGATGTTGGGAACATGCTTGCGTGCCTTGACATTCACAAGGACCGAGGATATGCTCGGGCGCCGAATCATCCACCATCTCACCCCAGAGTATGACACAGAATGCCGTACTCTGCTTAGGCGTCGCGGCCTCCCCTGCAACGAGCTCGACGGGCTCCTTCGGGACCTGTTCGTCGAAATTCAAACTTCAAAGCCGGGGGGGCGCCAGCATGCTTTATTCGCCGGCGCTCAGGTTCGCGGCGGCCAAGGTAATAGAGGAAATGGTGGCAGCCGACGGCGAACCGCACAGGATAGGTAGTCGCGGTGGTGGACGCGGAGGCAGTGGCACTCATAGTGCAGCTGCATCTAGCCCGGGACCGCCGTCCAGAAAAATAAATAAATGGTCGCGTGCGTGCGTGCGTGCACTGCAAAAATAATGAAAATAAAGTAAAAATCTGATGGTAAATGGGTGTTACTTTCTCAAGTCTCGGCCTTAAGGGAAATTCTACCGTTGCAATCAGCACGGCCACAGATGCACCAGATGGACTGTGATAATAACATTGAACATCATTCCCAGCAGCACTTTTGGCCAGGGCATCATTGCCATGGTCGCACCGCCACCTCCGCCGCCGTGTTCGGCGGGTCCATTAGCTTTTTCTGCACATCGACCATGCGCCGACCTACTCGTCTTCTCCCTGCGGCGGACATGCATCACCCGCCGCAATATATGGCAAGTCTACCGCTGTCAAGAAAAAACGGTTTAGCTGAGCACATACGTTTTTCCGCCCACGGGTGGTGGTCGTGAGTTTGGATAAGTGCTAGTGGAAGTACGATGCACATGATCGCTGATGGTACGGGAATGTACGACTGCGTTCCTCCCCCCGTCAAAAACGATAAATCCATATTGGGTGGCCTCGAGGTGTTGTCCATTGCCTGTTGAGGAAAACTGAATTTACTGGAGTTGTTCGCAGCATCGGGGGCATGATGGTCACGGGGAAAAACATGGCGCACGTTCTTAGCCTGGGGCTATATTTGATGATTCTCTTCACATTGTAAATAACCAACAGACCGTGACTATTGACCCAGTAAGGGTCCATGTGACGCCCGGACGTTGGTTTTCCAGCGTAATGGCGTTGATAATCAGCTGCCTGCCACGCGTAAGGTACCCAAACTCAGCAGACTCAGCAGCAGCCCGATCCAACGCCTGGTGAATCAAACGTGGCAGGAATGCCTCCGATTGCCGCTGCCGCCCTTGCCCCCGCCAAGTCCATGGATGTTATGGCGGGGACGAGGACAAAAGCGGCAACTGGGGGTATTCCTGCCCCTCCCGATTCGACAGGCGCCGGATCGGACTGCTGTTGGTGTTGGTGTCCCTTACGCGTGGCTGGAAGCTGACTACCTACGACATTACGCGGGGAAATCCTATTAATAGCGCCCTGGCGCCACGTGAACCCCTGTTGGATCAACAGCCTCTGTCTGTTGGTGCCTTCAAGCGTGAAGGGAAAAAATCATGAGCCCCAAGCCAGAAACGTGCGCAACTTGTTCAGCATGACCACCACCTTCTTAAAGCTGTCGACAAGTAGATATTGATTTCCAAAATAGCATCGCAGGCAATGGGCAACATCTTGAGGCCACCCAATAGTACTTTGGCGTTTTTGACGGGGGGGGGGGGGCGCAGCCATGCATTCTCGTACCACCAGCGGTCATGTTCATGGCACTTCCTCTTTCACCATCTAACTTTTGGGACAGTATCTACGAGGAAACGGGTATTGCTTGATGTACGGTGATTCACCCGGTCAGCTGCCGAAAGACCACTCAACTACAAAACCGAATATAACGAAGCGCAGAAAATGCGGAGCCACGCCCGCTGTCTTATATTGCATGCCAACTTGCTCCTGAGACTCTGAGTGATTTTAAGTTGCTGTAGATGAAGCGTAGATGAGATCGCGGAAACTTGCAGCCTAATTGTAACCGAATGAGAGCAGCAGAGGAAGAGATACACGAAAAATCTCTTATTTTTTGGCGTGCGCGTTCTTCTGCTAAGGTTTGGATGCGTTCTGTTTTTTTATCGTACGAGGGGCGCGAAGAAGACGGGACACTGGGACCTACGATTGAACACGAGCAGGCGGAGAGGTTGCGATTGAACGCCCCCTCTCTCGTCGTGCATGTCGTCTCGCAGCTGACAACATTGATATGAATAGTAAGTTTCTGCACTTTATGTTGCAGGTGAAGACGGTAGTAGAAAAAAAAGGCGTCAAAGCTAAACTGGACCCCCGCCCCGGCCCCTCTCCTTTCACACGCCATGCAGGCGACCGTGTTCGATTTCGCGGCAGTTTCCGGCGGGTGCTCTACATTAGTTGAACAGCCCGTGGACCCGTCTATGGGCCAACCCATGGTCGACCATGATATATACCATGGTACAACCCATGAAAAAACGTGCCCTATGGAATGTACCATGGCACAGTCCATGGGTCCATGGTGTGTCCAACATAGTTCATCCTCGAACTATGCCACGGGTCGTTTCATGGCGGGTGTCCGTCGGTTATTACATGGCCAACCATGGTATACAACATGGCCAACCAAGGCCTAGTCCATGGATTGTCCAACTAATGTAGATGATTGACCCCGGCTGGGTCCGTTTGATTGATACCCTCATAGTACCCTCACCACCAAGTTCATCGCGAATCTGGTGGCGATATGATGGCAAGCACCGCGACAGGACGAGCATGAAGTGGTTGTAGCTTTTAACGCCGAAGACTGGCCCCTAGTATCAGTTGTAGGGCGGCGCCCGTCTCGTGTCAACTATGGAGCGGCGCCCCAGACCGGCCTGGTACATACCCGAAGCAAGCACGGCGAGCCATAGCCCGAACGTTATCAGCCAGTAGCGCTAACAGCGTGGAATTGGGCGATGCCGGGAGTACGAGTGAAACAGGAATGGAATTGACGAGGCAGCAAGTAACTTGTCCAATAGGTGACGTCGATATGGAGAGAGGATGGGCTGCATTTCGTGTTTGTGTCAATTGTTTTTTCGGAAGATAGGAGGTGCAGATGTTGACTCGAGCCTTTCACATGATGGGCGCGTGCCTTGCATTCACCTTCGAGAACACACACGCTGCGACACGGTGGGCAATCGCCACGAAACAAACGGTGGGCACCAATGCTATGGCGCGGATGACGACTACCAGCTGATAGTTGTCTGTTTTACTTACGCCTTAGGCGCATCGTCTACAGTGTTGAAGTCCATAGAGGAGGCAGGTGATAGGGTGCACAGAAGTTATTCTCCGCAGCTCCCAGCGTGTGCGTGCATCTGTGATTCAGAACGCTTTCGCTTTGTTTGCCCTTTGCTTGTACTTTTACTCTCCCTATCAAATCGCTTGATCTTGGAGATCGCGTTGAGAAGCGCGCCAGAACGTAGCAGTTTACGACGCGTAGTGTTTACCGCCCCGCCACCCTTTGCTCGGTAGGGTGGATATTTAGGGGTGGTAAATATACTGGATTTATTGTTTTTACTTCCTCCTTGTTTTTCTTCTTCCCATTTCTTATCTTCACCCTGCTTTTCTCTCTCCCTCCCTAGCCGTAACTCAGATCCGGGGTCACAGAGTAGGCTTTCCCTCCCCCCTCCCCACTACGGCTCGTGCCTTCATTTTTTTCGCGAGAAGACTTGCGTCCTTCCTTCCCTCGTCGACTCGCGTCGATTTTTTCGGAAGGAAATATGTCGCCACTCTGTTGAACTATCATCAACCATGGACGCGCGCTACGGTAGGGATATACGGCACCTATTTTTTTCTAAGGCTCCGCGCTTGGGGAGCTCTACACCCCACAAAAAAACTGGCTTCGAGACCATGAAACAAAAATGGCTTTGAGAAGAAAGTAAACGGAAAACCCAATGAACAGACCCATGGCATACGTAGGCATGCGACGAAACAGATTGAAGGTAGAAACCATGCTGGGTAGTTCTTCGGCTGAGGGGACCCTCCGTCAGTCAGAAAAAAGTTGGGCCAAAAAGTGCTACCCCTATCATAGCGCGCGCGCCATCGATTATATATAGTCACAGGTGCCGCCGTATCATCAGTAGACCCCGGCATATCATCGAAATGAGGTGATCAGCTCCGACGGCTACGGGACTAATAGTTGTACACAACACCACCCCACAACAGACATATTGCACAACGATCACGTGTAACCAACGGCTGCCGGCCAAAGAGTGTTACAGTACCGTCAGGGTCGTTTTCAACGACACTTATTTAGCAAAAAAAAAATGCCAATTTGGTAAGTTTTTGGAAATTTAGATTTGCCAATTTAGCAAGATTTTTGCCAAGCTTTTTTATGGGTATTCCTCAAGCCCTTCGTTGGCAAGTTTATGGAAATTTGGACTTGCCATTTCATTTGGCGAATTTTTATTAATAGTAGGACTTGAAAGTCCAAATTTCCAAAAACTTGCCAAACAATTTGGCAAGTTTTCACAGTGTCGTTAAAAACGGCCCTTAGCTCAAATGCCCCAAACATGAAGTCAAAGCCTGGTTCCCCCAGGTCCCTGAGACGCACAAGAATACCGGAAGAAATCACTCCCAGCCTGGCAATTATCATACAGGTACCTACATGTATCAAAACAATACCTCGCCTCTAACAAACCCTTAACACGTCAATTAAAAAAAAAGTTCAACACGATACGTTCACGTCGATCAGGGCCCAGAGCGCGAGACTAAGCTACAAGCAGTCGCTGGGCCAGGCACTATTCAAACAACGGCATCGAACAAATCGTTCACATAAAACAACACAACATCCAACATAATACGTACGCGTCGATCGACACCCAAAGCGCAACAAGGCTAAGCGGCAACCAATCGTTGGGCCATGGCCAGATGCGCGGTGTTATACAAAAAAAGACAAAATAGGTACCTACCAATTGCGGGGCTAGCTCCTACTGGGTGTTCTACCAAAAATGCAAAAATGTATCTGTTGATTGTGGGGCTAGCTCCTTCCGGGTGTTACATCAAAAATGCAAACATGTATCTGTCAATGCGGGGCTAGCTCCTCGTCTGGGTGTTCTGCCAGACATGCAAAAAACTATCGGTCAAGTTGCGGTGCTACGCAGCTTCTCCTGCAATTTGCCACTTGCTCTCCCTTAGTAGATGGAGTTCTTGTGGGCCTTGCCGTGGCTACCGCTCCGCCACTCAGAAATGTTGTCTATCGTGAACGCGGGGGCGGCACCGGACGTCGTGAGGGGAGCGTAGGCGGAAGGCGGGGATGTAATCACGCTATCTGCGTGCATGGTAGAAGTCGGCGGTGAGGCATGTGACATCATGCGCACGCTCCCCGACGGGGCACAGACAATATTCTCCGCTCGAATCATTTCCATCGGCGTACGACGTACGCACTCAACAGTTGTTTGGCCAAACATACACCACTCTGTTTTGAAATGTAAGGACCCTTTGTGTACTAATGTTTGACCAAAATGGTCCTTGCATTTCGAGACAACGCGGAATTTTACAATAGTTTCGTTAGCTTTCAAAAATCCCTCCATGACACTGTCCATTTCTTTCCAAAGTTTAGTTAATCAATTTTTTCGAGTGGTGGTATGTCGATTACTCGGGCTGGTTGGCGCTTCATCAAATATTTCTTGCCAGTACGTAAAGAGGGGGGCAAACTGTCCTCTCACCGAAGGTAGTGTCGACGATGGCGTTGATGGCCTCTTGCGTGAAGAAAGCCTGCGCGGATACCACGAGGCCGGATAACGTGGTTTGGTGCGTCGCCGGGCAATGCCATGATAAACGAAGCATGGGTCCTTACTTTTACGTGGGATATTTGCAATCAAGACGCGACGTTAACGTTAACGCAAAAAATAGTGGCTGGATAAAGTAGATAAAATTGATCCCACCAATAGAAGCGAACAACCAACCAAACTAGGAGGCCGACTGACTCTTCAGGCTATTTCATTAACCCCTTTGGGACTCCGGAGAAAAATGATGTCGAAACGAACTGAAGATTACAGCAAAGAGCGTTGAGTTCGCACAGGGGTGGTGCGATCGCTCACCAGCGCTCTCTCATTTTCTCGACAGCGGTAAGGGTCCTGAAGTCGAACATTTGTATTTTCGGCGAAGGCTCTCGACCAGATCTTTCCGAAAACACCTTGTTCGGGTTCGGCAACCTTTCTCGTTCTGGAAAAGTCGAGCGCTGAACAACGATCGCACCCACCCCTGTGCGAGCGAGCTCAAGGCTCTCTACGGTATATAAGGCATCGGCCCCACGAAGCCGCCCCGGCCTGCTGAGGCAGAGGATGTGTGCGAACTGCAAGAGGCGTACTGCGGTAGGCTTCGACCTGTATTTTTCTGAGAGGTTTCCTCACCTGAGAAGCTTTACACTTGAATCCCGAAAAACAAACAGCTGATTCAGTTTTAGATCACATCGTGACAAGCCAAAAAACGTGGTCTTATCTCTATAATGGTCTTATTTTGTACTACTGAAAAAAAACAATCCCACATCAGTAGTTTTTTCAAAAATCGTGAAAGGCCAGTTCACCTGGTATTATCTCTACTCATGACCTTGAAAATGGATGGTCTTGTAATGGGTACACCACTGTTTTGAGATAAAACGAAACCTTAACCCGAGGGCCAATCCCGTGGGGGATTAGGCGTATCACGGATAATATTGTAAACACTACGTAACACGTAACCGTATTCCAACGATACAATGGTTGGGTAGTTTCTCAGTCGAGAAGCCCCGTCATTCGGATTTTTTTCGGTCGAAATATGCCACCCCTATCGTCGCACGCCTCGCAACGCAAGGAGCTGCACGACGCGTGCGAACACACAGCATGACACATACCATGGTACCAAATAACTATTTTCTCGCGTTTTAGGTCGCAGTAGTCTACAAGCAAGTTCAAAAGGGGTTGTTTAAGCGTTTGTAACATATCAATAGGAGTCAACAACCAATCTACAGCAGTAGGAGGCCGGCCGACTCTTGAGGCCACAGAAGAAGAAGCGTTCGTAACACGTGGTCAGTCCTCGCCGCGCATCTGGGAATGGTCTGGTACTCGTTGGGCACACCACTCTCAAGGAAGAATCGCCTACTAACAGACCCCTGCTACATACGGTAAGGGCTCGCCTACAATTTTTCTGAGGCTTCTTACTTGAGGTCTTCTTTCTATACCTCTCGCCCAAAAACTGACTTTTGAGCAAACATTGAAGCTTGCCGGAACATATAGCACACGTCCCGTGACAGGGATGATATACCGTAACATCCCGATACCATACATTTTTTTTTTTTTTTTTTTTAATCCTCCGGCGGATTGGTAAAAATAAAGCTTAAGCTCACCACACTTCCACGTTCCCAATTTCGTGTCGTGTGTCAATTTAGCCCAGTTGGGCACGGTACATACACACCCCAATCTACCATAAAACTTGCAAATCTCTTGTTAAACCTATCGTACAGTACGTCGATCACCCAAGCACAACCAACAAAAGATTAACCCCATGATTCATCCCTTGGCCTGAGTTAATCACGAATAGCGCTGGTAAACACATACTTGGTATATGGCATTTTCAATAGTTTAGGTACGACCCTCAGCTGAGCAGTTTTGTTTTTCACAAATCCTCTGGCCAAAAAGTGCTACCTCTATCGAGACACGCGCCAACAGCTTGTTCTCAGGTCACACACCTGATGTCCCGTCAGAACGACATTGTTGAAGCTGAGCAGCTCCGCTAGAACGGGGTCCTGCTCGACCAAGTTCAAGGCAAGAAACGAAAGCGCGCGGTGTAGCGAGGTGGTGCTCGTGAGCAGGCGCATAACAGACGTGGTCAGGAGGCTTCCTTCCCTTGCGTCGAGGAAAAGTAGCAAGGCCGGGTGCGCCACACGAACGGCATCAGCAGCGGCTCGCGTGTAGATAAAAACATACACAACGTATCCAACGCCCAAACACAGCGGCGCGTTCGTCGACATTTGTTTTTGCGGAAAGGCAGGTGATCAGCAGGTACTCACGGCTATTCAGACAAGGAGAGGTGCGGGGAAACCCGGGGACGCGACCGCGCTGACTTTCATTCCGCACCCATTTAATTTTCTGAAACCGAAAACAAGTGGTGAAACGACGCTATTGATGACCCCACAGGCCCAAAAAAGAAGGACAAAAACTGAAAGAATCCGAAAAAAGTAAGAGAAAAAAGAACGAGAGCCGAGTAATACACCGAGCATCACCACGCGCAAGGAGCGTCCGACTGTAGAGCGCGCGGCCCCTGCCTCGGGAAAACGCGCGGTGCCACCATCACACACCTGAACCGGGGCGTCGCTGCAGTCCCGGAAGAAGTAGCTCGACTCCTTCTCGTACACGTCGAGCCCCGCCATGCTGACCACACCAGACCTCAAGCCCTCCACTAGAGCCTTGGTGTCCACCAGGCCTATGGCGCGTCGTGAAATGGACAAACGCTAAAGGATTAAGCGGCGAAGAGGGGCACGGGGGTACAACAGCGAGCCGACCGAGCCGACCGATAGGCGAAACAAGAGGTACCTCGACATCGTGCGGGAACACACGACGCCATGCGCACTCTGCCGGCACCGCGCCCACCCATATCTACTGCTACTGCAAAAATGACCCAATTTGAATTCCCGTATGTGTTGGCATTACGTGTCTAAGTTGGGAGGAAGACCGTTCTAGATCTCTCTTCGAAGGCGATTTCGATCGTCCCCGCTTTCACATTCAACTTCACCAAGCCCGTCGGAACACACATTTCAAAACGTGCTTTCGTAAAGGCAACAACTCCATCACCAGACTCGTGAGAGATCGTTGAACGCCGCCGGCGGGCACCGCCGGAAAGGTGTCCGATGGTTGGCAGACAATCGAGAGTAAAGTGGAAGATGCTCTACGAGGTCGTGGCGCTTGATGTTTGACGCCGCGAGATGTGTCATTCTATTTAGTCGGAACTAAGAAATACCGAGAGAAACGATCAAGGTCCGCCCGGACCGCAGGTGATGTTGTGCTGCACGACACTGCGCGAAAACCACACAGCACTCTTCACGTGCGTTTCCGTTGTGCTATTCGCTTTAAAGGAGTGCAGATGTAACTATACCCATCATCACTGCTCCTTAACCTCAACCAGAACGTAAGGCCCCCACATCGGTTCATATATTTCGGGTGCAGAAGGAGCGAGGGATCAGCAACACAGCACCACCCTTAGGCACGGCGACATCGCACATATTTTTTTGTCGTCCATTTTTCGAAAACAGTCGTCATGGTGCGTGTGCGCGGCTGCTCACCTCCTCTCGATGTGTTGATGAGGGCCATGCCCTTCTTCAGCTTGGGCAGGGTGTCTTTGTTGAACATGTGTTGAGTCGACGGCAGCAGCGGAACCTGGAGGAAAACCACGTCGGACTCCCGCCACGCCTGATATAGGTTTTTCCGGCCATCGCGATCAGCGGTGAGTTGGCGTACTTCGTGTATTTCTCACTATCGGGGCTCTTCATCTGAGGAGCTATATATTTAGCTCCGATATGTGTATGCTTTTTTTTCTTCTTCCCTTTTATTATATTCGCTTTCTTTTCTCTCTCCCTCCAAGCAGTCGTAACTCAGGTCCAGGGTCATATAGCAGGCTCTCCTCACCCTCTTTCCACTAGAGTTCGTGCCTTACATTTTTTATCGCGATAAGGATTCAGCACTTTCTTCCCTCGTCGACTCGCGTCGAATTACTGCACAATCATGTTTGTTCCATACTTGGCCCATGGGATTACTTGATTACCTGGTATGTATCAGGCCTAGGTTCCAATCTTCCTCAGAGCTGATTGTTGAGTGAGGTATAGAGCCCCCCTCAAGCCAGAAGCCTTAGAACTTTCATACGAAGCACCCTTTCCGTAGCACGCGTCTCCTCTCTCACCTGGTCTAGCTCGACGAACTTGGCCCCGCGGTTCACCAGGTCGGGGATCTCCCCGAACGGCTCGACGCAGAGGAGGTTCACGCCGAACCCGAGCAAGATATTGCAAACGCACTGGCCGATCTGCTCGGGGCAGGTCGCGGGTATCGAGGCGCACAACCCCCCGGGGTTTCAGGAACCAGTGGCAGTAACAGCTGCAATGGGGGGCAGTGCTCTCACCGTCCCATCAAAGAGCACCACTACGCATAAACAGAGTAAGACTAGGAACCAAGGGAAATAACAGGCAAACCGAAGCATAAAGCACCCTCCAGGTAGCCGCAGCAGTTTGTAGTACGAGTAGCATAGCCAGGTTCTTCCTACTAGTTGGTCTGATACCTTGCTACCCTGTCTGCCGTCTTCTCCCTGTATTCGTCCACTATGCCCCATCAAACTACGCCACAGAGATAAAACGTTGCTATGCAGTAGGCCGAGTAGATAATGCAATGCCATGTCAGCATACTGGATACGACGGGCACGACATACACATTCTCTGAAAGACAGAAAACGAAAGAAAGAAGAAACAAACAAAAGAAAACAACAAAATAAAACAAAGGAAACAAATCGAAAGAGAAAAAATAAAACTCATCGAAAAATCTGTCGTGCCTCCCCTCAGGAGATGTGGCTGAGCCTGGCTGTCCATCTCCTCGCAGCATCGTCAAGATTACTCAAAGTGACCATAGTACATGCGCCAAAGTAGCAACATGATGAGCTAAAAGGGAAATCCCTCCCTTACAAAACAAACCCCGATATTCTCGACGATCACTCTCATCCAAAAGGAGAATATGATTCAAGAAAATCGATTGTTAGGTGAGAGGGCAAACATGTGGCAGAGACAAGGAACGGTCGGCGTACAACACGGCCAATGAGCAAACAGAGCTGCCACGTGCTTTCAAGCTCGCTCACGATCCTTACTTTCGTACGTCATAATTGTTTGCGTCTGTACTTTAATGTGATTGATAATGACGTACACGATCTCGGTTATATTTTGCCTCAGTATGCCAAGGTACACAGAAATCTGACGGAGGGACGCCTCGTTCCCTGTTGCATAAATAACAAGCACGAACAAACTTCAAACTGACTGCAAACCCCATATATGCAAATGAGGTGTTTGCTGGGGGGCTCGTGTCCGTGCAAAATACTACCCGGCGCATTAAGTCTCCTCATTTTAGATTATATTTCTGGTGTTTGATTCACCCTGCACCAGGCCGAGTTATGCATAGCCTGGCACCTTACCTTCCCGCAGCCGACGACAGTGACGGTCTTGCCGTGCAGGTCGAATCCCACCAGACCGTCTAGAGAAAAGTTGGCGTCTTTCGTCCGGGCGGACGCGCGGTTAACCTTACGGTTCAGCGCCATCAGCAGGGCGATGGCGTGCTCCGCCACTGCGTACGGGCTTCGTTGGCGATAGAGTTGGCATTACCATCGTCGTCGTTAATTGTTGTTCCGCGACACCGATCGCAGTGTGATTGCCGCCGATTTTCGCAAGCCCGGCCCGCACACGGAGACAGAAAAAATCGGGTTGAGGGGGGTGGTAAGATAAGAAAAACGGGAGCTAGGTCTCTGGGGGGTTGTGGTCTACTTCAGGATTTACCTTCATGGGCTAATGAGGGTGGATGGTGAGTGGTCAACACAGCAGTCCCTGGTGTTCACATGCAGACCGAAACAAGGAAAGTGGTGGTTTCATGCTACTGGGTACTAGGGACTGCGGGTCCCTACCCCTCCCCGTCTCCCTCGTGCAGTCTCTCAGAAAATAGCTTCGTTCAGCTCTGCTCCAATTCACCCGCCGGCCTAAACACCGCCAAAACCTAGAACTGCGTGCAGTAGCGCGAAACAGACTCGCTCCGATGCGTTGAAATCCCGAGTGCGCCCCGCGTTACTCTACCTGTAGGCTGGCACTCTCGCCACCGTCAGACCCAGAGCCTGGGCAGCGTCGACATCGACCTTGTCAAAGCCAGCGCATCTGCCCCCCATGGTCGTGTAGTCAACAGAAAGGCGGGTTGAGGGTGTTAGGAATGCTACCGACGGCGGGGGGCGTTTTTCAATTGAAAAATAAAACCAGAGTCAAGCATGAATGTACATAGGCGTATACCGTACGACAATGAAGTATCGAATGTCATAACCCTCCTCCACATATGTCCACGCACACAGGGTTTTGCTGCGTACTGCTGCTGTGTTTCGCGAACGTAATCATGGCGTGTGCATATCGATCTCGGCGCTCAACGTACATCAAACCGGGGGGGCGAGCCGTGTTGCTTCGAGAGAATACAAAGAATGAGGGGAAAACGCCGTCAACAAAGCGGGGGGAGGAAGCCGTACTGCTTCGAGAAAACCGGAAGGGACAATGCCGTCAAGCGTTCTGACATCAGTGAGCTCACCGCATCGCCACCATGCCGACCCCAAAAATGCCGAGCGACTTCAACACCTGACCGTCTGCCACGTCGTTGACGAAGAGACAAGCAACATCGTACCTACCGCACAGCGGAGCAGCGAAAAAAAGGAAGAACGAACGTGTAATAATGATGGCAGAATTTATATGTCAGAGGAGGCCGGTCGATTGTGAGGGCCGGGGCTGGGATCGGGGCGGCCGGGGCTGCAGCTGCAGTGGAGCCGATTCGTTTTTTCCAGTTCCGGGTGTTTCATCCTCTCTATATCGACGCTTGCGACGACATGAGTAACACCTTTTGACCAAACTATTTACGACTGACGGGGTTCCGCAAATGAGGCCTTCCCCAATACAGTTTGTGCTGTACACTGTATTTTTTATATATACCCGCCTATAGTAGTACAGAAGGCCGGGGAATTGTCCGTCGGATCGAAAATTCATGTTTCTCGAGGTCAGGTGTCTCCTGAAGGGAAGCGCCTCAGAAAACATCAGACATATCCCTATCGTAGAATGCATATAATTATATCCTTACAACCAACGAAACGTGACCCTTAAGCTGTACCACTCTGCGCCCACAACCCACCCGAAGTATCACACCCTTTCGCCCCCCCGTTCGCCGTCAAACATAGAGCTAGTAGACTCCCCCGCCCGCCCCCCCCCGGTCTCCCTCACACGGTGAAGGCGCTCGCGTTCTAGCAGGATGGCACGCTTGTCGTTGTCATCGTTTTGTGATATATTCCGGTATGTGGCCTTACCCGACGCAAGCAGAGACGGAAGAAGGGCCCAAGATGTCCGACGTGAAGTCCACCACGACACGCTCACTCGGGCTCGCAGTCTGTCCGTGTGAGAGGCAAACAAACAGGGGTAGGGAGGGGGGGCGTCCTCATTTGTTGCTTGCCTTAGCCATTTGACCATTGACCACACATCTCTATCGAGGCGTAGCACCGTTCACACTCCAAATAGAGACACATCCAACATTTGGGCGTAGGGAGGGGGGTATATTAATGTCATCCATGGCCGTAGTAGTAACAAGGTTCTAGGTGGGGGGGGCTCTTCTGGCGTCCATCCGCAGAGAAAGAACAATACCTTAGGTTCCATGAACTTTGGGCAACCCGCCAACTCCCACCGTTCATTCAAACGATAATAACGTGATGCATGCCTTGACGGGCAGGAGATCTCCGGTGCGATCACACCACAAAATAATGCTTGTTTATCTTCCAAACAACAACAGCAAGGTCTACTCAAAAGCACAGGCCCTTGACAAGCCACGCGATTGGGTATAAAATACATCATAACCGTAACGCCCCTCCTCCCTCTCCCATCTTCGTGCTTCCTGCCGCCCACTCCCGTCGCGCATTCTTCATGTGCGGGCCCGCGTTGCGTTGCTGATACTCCCCGCCCTATCATACTCGATGGACAACGACTGCTGGCGGCGAAGTGCGGCCGCTTTATGGAAAAACGTCTGTCCTTTGTGTTGCAGTACCAGTGCGCGCTTCGGACGGGATAAACGCAATTCCCGCGTCACACTTATCGCGGATTCCCTCCCCATCTGAACGACCCCTTCGATGATGGGCGGCTTGGCAATCGTACTGGTCGCAGCAGGATAGAGCGAGTCGTTATGCTCGCCCTACCCCAAGCAGCAGCGCTTCTGCATGACCGGCGCATTACTTCCCGGTTCACGCAAGGTTCCCTCCTCAAAACGAAACCTGCGCTTCACTAAAACGCTTACCTCGTTGTGTTTATCGGCCTTGGCCTTGAAATTCTTCCTTACCCAGGCGGCCGAGTCGTAGCACATCATTCTGACGCCCTCGAATTTGTCGCCGCCGGATTTTCCGGCCTTTTCTGCCAAGTGGGATGCGGCCTGACAATAACAACGAGCGCGCGGGGTTCTGCTTAAGGTATGATAGCGGTGTAAACATGTTGTGCATTTCGGCATGAAACTTCGAAAGATATCGAGACAACATATTTTCCGATTCAATAAAGACAATCAATCAATCCGTGTGCTTCCGCCACGCCAGCGCAAGCGACACGCCACCACGTTGTTCATCGTGTTTTTTATTCAAGTTTAAATACACCACAGCTGTGAGATCGAAAACATCGTCGAAACTCGTCTCTGCAGGCTGCGTGCGGTGATCGCACGTACGTGCGATGGGGTGTGTGATCTTGTGATCGATGTACAGTAGGTCGGTGTGTTTGCGAGTAGGCATGTGGGCTTGGTTTCAAAAGGTCTTGCTTATCACACAGGGTGAGGTGGTGCTCTGGTGTCTCGGAGAGCCACGAGCAGAAAAAAACGACCATTAAATCAGTAATTCTGCGGGGGAAAATAACCCAGAAAATAAATAAAACCGCACCCACTGCATGCTATCATAAGTCTATAATCCCTCTGGGGCTTCGGAGGGATCACATCTTCAACCAAAATGACTACTACAGCATCGGCCACACCAACCAGCGGACTGCTAGCCGGGCTGCTAGAGTACATAGCGGATGTGTCCGAACTACAATGCCAGAACCTGCAGGACAGGCGCGAAGTATGGTGATAACGGCACTGCGACTTGGCTTTCCCATAAGCAGACGCTTCATCAACCGCACTAGCCGTGGTTTTGGTCGCTATACTATAATCAAGTCACAACAGCGTTGACGAAAAGTCGAGATTGGAATATACATTGAGCCTGGTATACTACAGTAAAATCGACATTCAAGAATATAGTTCCAGAGTTTGGAACAAGGGTTGGAACAGCGCCGTTGATGAGATTGACTGACGAAATGTATGAAGAGGAGATAACTGTTAATATTGTCGCCGCCCTGTGAGCCTCGATCAAACGCAAGCCGTGCATGGAATATTGCTGTACTGTGTGGACAACGGCGCTGAATACGGTCCAACCGAGCGTTGCCCAAACGGGATCGTTAAAAACGATCGTTCAACAACCGTAAAAAGGGATCGTTCGAAACGATCGTGCTGCGATCGGAAAAAAGAGATGGTTGAAAAGGATCGTTGAACGATCGGAAGAAGGGATCGTTCAAACACGATCGTTCAACGATGGGAAAAAAAACGACCGTTCAACAATAAATAAATCGTAGAAAGGGATCGTTCAACGATCATAGAAAGGAATCGCTAAAAATGTTCGTTCAACGATCGCACGAGAGGATCGTTCAACGAAGGGAAGAAATTATCGTTAACCGATCATAAAAAAGGGATCGTTAAAAAAGATCGTTCAACGATCGTAAAAATGGATTATTAAAAAGGATCGTTGAACGATCGTACAAACGGATCGTTGAACAAAGGATCGTTGAACGATCGTACAATAGGACGTTCGACGATCGTGAAAAAGGATCGTTCAACGATCGTTCAACGATCGTAAAAAAGGATCGTTCATCGATTGTTCAACGATCGTTAAAAAGGATCGTTTAAGGATCGTAAAAAAGGATCGTTAGAGGATCGTAAAAAAGGATCGTTCAACGATCGTAAAAAAAGGATCGTTAAAAACGATCGTTCAACGATCATAAAAAAGGATCGTTCAACGATCGTGAAAAAGGATCGTTCAAAGATCGTTAAAAAGGATCGTGAAAAAGGATCGTTCAACGATCGTTAAAAAGGATCGTTCAACGATCGTGAAAAACGATCGTTCAACGATCGTTAAAAAAGATCGTTCAACGATCGTAAAAAAAGGATCGTTAAAAATGATCGTTCAACGATCATAAAAAAGGATCGTTCAACGATGGTGAAAAAGGATCGTTCAACGATCGTAAAAAAAGGATCGTTAAAAAGGATCGTTCAACGATCGTTAAAAAGGATCGTTCAACGATCGTAAAAAAGGATCGTTAAAAAGGATCGTTCAACGATCGTAAAAAAAGGATCGTTAAAAAGGATCGTTCAACGATCGTGAAAAAGGATCGTTCAACGATCGTTAAAAAGGATCGTGAAAAAGGTTAAAAAGGATCGTTCAATGATCGTGAAAAACGATCGTTCAACGATCATAAAAAAGGATCGTTCAACGATCGTTAAAAAAGATCGTTCAACGATCGTAAAAAAGGGATCGTTAAAAAACGATCGTTCAACGATCATAAAAAAGGATCGTTCAACGATCGTGAAAAAGGATTGTTCAACGATCGTAAAAAAGGATCGTTAAAAAGGATCGTTCAACGATCATAAAAAAGGATCGTTCAACGATCGTGAAAAACGATCGTTCAATGATCGTTAAAAAAGATCGTTCAACGATCGTAAAAAAAGGATCGTTAAAATAAAAACGATCGTTCAACGATCATAAAAAAGGATCGTTCAACGATCGTAAAAAAGGATCGTTCAACGATCGTAAAAAAGGATCGTGAAAAAGGTTAAAAAGGATCGTTCAACGATCGTTAAAAAGGATCGTTCAACGATCATAAAAAAAGGATCGGTAAAAAAAGGATCGTTCAACGATCATAAAAAAAGGATCGTTAAAAAGGATCGTTCAACAATCATAAAAAAGGATCGTTCAACGATCGTGAAAAAGGATCGTTCAACAATCATAAAAAAGGATCGTTCAACGATCGTGAAAAAGGATCGTTCAACGATCGTAAAAAAGGATCGTTCAACGATCGTAAGAAAAGGATCGTTAGAAAGGAACGATATAAACATAAAAAGGATCGCTCAACGATGGTGAAAAAGGATCGTTCAACGATGGTGAAAAAGGATCGTTCAACGATCATAAAAAAGGATCGTTAAAAAGGATCGTTCAACGATCGTGAAAAAGGATCGTTCAACGATCGTTAAAAAGGATCGTGAAAAAGGATCGTTAAACGATCGTTAAAAAGGATCGTTCAACGATCGTGAAAAACGATCGTTCAACGATCATAAAAAAGGATCGTTCAACGATCGTTAAAAAAGATCGTTCAACGATCGAAAAAAAGGGATCGTTAAAAACGATCGTTCAACGATCATAAAAAAGGATCGTTCAACGATCGTGAAAAAGGATTGTTCAACGATCGTAAAAAAGGATGGTTAAAAAGGATCGTTCAACGATCGTAAAAAAGGATCGTTCAACGATCGTGAAAAAGGATCGTTCAACGATCATAAAAAAGGATCGTTCAACGATCGTGAAAAACGATCGTTCAACGATCGTGAAAAACGATCGTTCAACGATCGTTAAAAAAGATCGTTCAACGATCGTAAAAAAAGGATCGTTAAAAATGATCGTTCAACGATCATAAAAAAGGATCGTTCAACGATGGTGAAAAAGGATCGTTCAACGATCGTAAAAAAAAAGGATCGTTAAAAAGGATCGTTCAACGATCGTTAAAAAGGATCGTTCAACGATCGTAAAAAAGGATCGTTAAAAAGGATCGTTCAACGATCGTAAAAAAAGGATCGTTAAAAAGGATCGTTCAACGATCGTGAAAAAGGATCGTTCAACGATCGTTAAAAAGGATCGTGAAAAAGGTTAAAAAGGATCGTTCAACGATCGTGAAAAACGATCGTTCAACGATCATAAAAAAGGATCGTTCAACGATCGTTAAAAAAGATCGTTCAACGATCGTAAAAAAGGGATCGTTAAAAACGATCGTTCAACGATCATAAAAAAGGATCGTTCAACGATCGTGAAAAAGGATTGTTCAACGATCGTAAAAAAGGATCGTTAAAAAGGATCGTTAAAAAGGATCGTTCAACGATCATAAAAAAGGATCGTTCAACGATCGTGAAAAACGATCGTTCAATGATCGTTAAAAAAGATCGTTCAACGATCGTAAAAAAAGGATCGTTAAAATAAAAACGATCGTTCAACGATCATAAAAAAGGATCGTTCAACGATCGTAAAAAAGGATCGTTCAACGATCGTAAAAAAGGATCGTTCAACGATCGTAAAAAAGGATCGTTCAACGATCGTTAAAAAGGATCGTTCAACGATCATAAAAAAAGGATCGGTAAAAAAAGGATCGTTCAACGATCATAAAAAAAGGATCGTTAAAAAGGATCGTTCAACAATCATAAAAAAGGATCGTTCAACGATCGTGAAAAAGGATCGTTCAACAATCATAAAAAAGGATCGTTCAACGATCGTGAAAAAGGATCGTTCAACGATCGTAAAAAAGGATCGTTCAACGATCGTAAGAAAAGGATCGTTAGAAAGGAACGATATAAACATAAAAAGGATCGCTCAACGATGGTGAAAAAGGATCGTTCAACGATGGTGAAAAAGGATCGTTCAACGATCATAAAAAAGGATCGTTAAAAAGGATCGTTCAACGATCGTGAAAAAGGATCGTTCAACGATCGTTAAAAAGGATCGTGAAAAAGGATCGTTAAACGATCGTAAAAAAGGATCGTTCAACGATCGTGAAAAACGATCATTCAACGATCATAAAAAAGGATCGTTCAACGATCGTTAAAAAAGATCGTTCAACGATCGTAAAAAAGGGATCGTTAAAAACGATCGTTCAACGATCATAAAAAAGGATCGTTCAACGATCGTGAAAAAGGATTGTTCAACGATCGTAAAAAAGGATCGTTAAAAAGGATCGTTCAACGATCATAAAAAAGGATCGTTCAACGATCGTGAAAAACGATCGTTCAATGATCGTTAAAAAAGATCGTTCAACGATCGTAAAAAATGGATCGTTAAAATAAAAACGATCGTTCAACGATCATAAAAAAGGATCGTTCAACGATCGTAAAAAAAGATCGTTCAACGATCGTAAAAAAGGGATCGTTAAAAACGATCGTTCGTAAAAAAAGGATCGTTAAAATAAAAACGATCGTTCAACGATCGTAAAAAAGGATCGTTCAACGATCGTGAAAAACGATCATTCAACGATCATAAAAAAGGATCGTTCAACGATCGTTAAAAAAGATCGTTCAACGATCGTAAAAAAAAGGGATCGTTAAAAACGATCGTTCAACGATCATAAAAAAGGATCGTTCAACGATCGTGAAAAAGGATTGTTCAACGATCGTAAAAAAGGATCGTTAAAAAGGATCGTTCAACGATCATAAAAAAGGATCGTTCAACGATCGTGAAAAACGATCGTTCAATGATCGTTAAAAAAGATCGTTCAACGATCGTAAAAAAAGGATCGTTAAAATAAAAACGATCGTTCAACGATCATAAAAAAGGATCGTTCAACGATCGTAAAAAAGGATCGTTCAACGATCGTAAAAAAGGATCGTTCAACGATCGTAAAAAAGGATCGTTCAACGATCGTTAAAAAGGATCGTTCAACGATCATAAAAAAAGGATCGGTAAAAAAAGGATCGTTCAACGATCATAAAAAAAGGATCGTTAAAAAGGATCGTTCAACAATCATAAAAAAGGATCGTTCAACGATCGTGAAAAAGGATCGTTCAACAATCATAAAAAAGGATCGTTCAACGATCGTGAAAAAGGATCGTTCAACGATCGTAAAACAGGATCGTTCAACGATCGTAAGAAAAGGATCGTTAGAAAGGAACGATATAAACATAAAAAGGATCGCTCAACGATGGTGAAAAAGGATCGTTCAACGATGGTGAAAAAGGATCGTTCAACGATCATAAAAAAGGATCGTTAAAAAGGATCGTTCAACGATCGTGAAAAAGGATCGTTCAACGATCGTTAAAAAGGATCGTGAAAAAGGATCGTTCAACGATCGTTAAAAAGGATCGTTCAACGATCGTGAAAAACGATCGTTCAACGATCATAAAAAAGGATCGTTCAACGATCGTTAAAAAAGATCGTTCAACGATCGTAAAAAAGGGATCGTTAAAAACGATCGTTCAACGATCATAAAAAAGGATCGTTCAACGATCGTTAAAAAAAGATCGTTCAACGATCGTAAAAAAGGGATCGTTAAAAACGATCGTTCAACGATCATAAAAAAGGATCGTTCAACGATCGTGAAAAAGGATTGTTCAACGATCGTAAAAAAGGATCGTTCAACGATCGTTAAAAAGGATCGTTCAACGATCGTTAAAAAGGATCGTTCAACGATCATAAAAAAGGATCGTTCAACGATCGTGAAAAACGATCGTTCAATGATCGTTAAAAAAGATCGTTCAACGATCGTAAAAAAAAGGATCGTTAAAATAAAAACGATCGTTCAACGATCATAAAAAAGGATCGTTCAACGATCGTAAAAAAGGATCGTTCAACGATCGTAAAAAAAGGATCGTTCAACGATCGTAAAAAAGGATCGTTCAACGATCGTTAAAAAGGATCGTTCAACGATCATAAAAAAAGGATCGGTAAAAAAAGGATCGTTCAACGATCATAAAAAAGGATCGTTAAAAAGGATCGTTCAACAATCATAAAAAAGGATCGTTCAACGATCGTGAAAAAGGATCGTTCATCGATCGTAAAAAAGGATCGTTCAACGATCGTAAAAAAAGGATCACGATCGTTCAACGATCATAAAAAAGGATCGTTCAACGATCGTGAAAAAGGATTGTTCAACGATCGTAAAAAAAGGATCGTAGAAAAGGATCGTAAAAAAGGATCGTTAAACGATCGTAAAAAAAGGATCGTTCAACGATCGTTAAAAAGGATCGTTCAACGATCATAAACAAGGATCGTTCAACGATCGTGAAAAACGATCGTTCAACGATCGTTAAAAAAGGATCGTTCAACGATCGTAAAAAAAGGATCGTTCAACGATCGTGAAAAAGGATCGTTTCAACTCGTTAAAAAGGATCGTTCAACGATCGTAAAAAAGGATCGTTCAACGATCGTAAAAAAGGATCGTTCAACGATCGTAAAAAATCATCGTTAAACGATCGTTAAAAAGGATCATTAAAAAGGATCGTTCAACGATCATAAAAAAGGATCGTTCAACGGTCATAAAAAAAGATCGTTAAAAAATCATCGTTCTCGATCGTAAAAAAAGGATCGATCAACGATTCTTAACAAACGATCGTTCAACGACCACTCCAATTCCACAAAGTATAGTTTGTCCCCAAAACGGGAATGCAGTTTGCCCTAAAAGAAAGGGTCAAGCCGAGTCCCCACTGTTCTGGACTCGTGCTGCGGCTACATGGTAAGGATAACCACCTGATTTTTCCGAGGCTACTCGCTTGAGGAAATGTATCCCTCACCCTACAACCGGCTTCGTGAAACGTCGTAAGTTAAGCCCGACGCACAATCAATCCCTTAGGTCGGGTATCTTGCGCGTGATTTGTTTTTAGTGTGTACAACATCGGATCGAAAAAATAGTGCTCCGTAGCCGAGGAGCCCCTTCAGCGAGAAATGTCAGTACAGCAATTCACTACATATTCGACACTACGGCTAAAGCACACTGCGTACCAGAAAAATATAACTGCTAACCAATGGTTGGTGGGTTCTGATGGGCTTGGGTTGGGGTCAGATTTTTTCGTATCGTACACAGTGATCCTCAACCAGTGTGTCGAATAAGTGGTAAATCTCCCTCAGAGAAGTTTGGGTTTGAAAATGCAACCCCTCCCCTTAGTATGGCTCATTACCGCACACGGATGGCGAAATCGAGAATCACCTAAGTTCGCCTCAAGATTATTTTATCTTTTTGCCTGAATACTTGGCAGATGGTTCGCAACGAGTTCGTTCAGGTCAACGCTCGACGGGCACTTTAATTTTTCATTTTTGTTCTCTGCGTGAGTTTGGACCGAACAGGAAATCAGGTGTTGAAAGAAAGTGCCCAAACACGAGCCAAATAAAAATAAACAACCTCGCCAGGGGACTACGTATTTTCGTTGTAATCGCATAGCGCACGCAATGACAAAAGTTCAGCTCAAAATTCGAAGAAAAGGAGTGGGTAAATCATGGCAAGCATTTGAAGGCGGGAAGACTTGAAGGCTGAATCAGCTCGTATATCAACCCTCGCGTGTCAACACAAGAGGGGGCGAAAAATCAGATTTTAGCGACCAGCGCCGATTGCAAACGTGAGAAAAACAGACGACGCTTCTGTGCCGAAAAGTTGTGTCTGGTGGAGTTTTAGCATAGCGCAGGACGAGCTCTATCTACTGCAGACCGATGGGCTTCACACGCAGCCAAATATCGCAGGGCGGACAGCAGTCCTGATGTTGTACGTACACGGCGGCTACTCAAATGTCCCCCGTCAGCAGAGGGGTGCTTAGTATCGTGCCGCAGTACCGATGCGCTTTGTGAAGGTCTGAGCTGCCTATTCCTTCTACTCCAAAGCTGCCGCCTACGTCTATAAAAACTGTTTGGGATGCCGATTGCCATCGGCCCCTTCTGACGATGGCGGAGACTAGCGTTAATATTGATGGGTATACAGCAATACATGTCCACTTGATAACCAACAAAATACCTGGTACAGTACAGGTTTTCTAGTTTTTGCATTTCTCGCAACTTCGTAACGTAGATTTCCGGGGCGCTCTCCTCGTCACGTGCTAGTACCTGGGAGCACACTATCATAAATCGTTCCAAATATCTCAAGCGCGCACGCTCGAAAATCAGAAATGTGAAGTCTGCGATTATGGATTTTATGACCCATCATTTGCTGGTTGTACTCACTATTCGATGCGAGAAAAGCACTCCAGAGGAAACTCGCTCCCATCGGCTTCGCGGCAACGGCCAGCAAGAACTGCATTGTTACCGTAGCAGCAATATGCAGACCTAGAGGTAAAAGAGAACCGTGCTATTTAACGCATCGTAACAAAAACTCGAAGTTTACGTACGTAGCAGTATCGGCTCCTGCGCGTATGGATGAACGACGGCAGCAGACTCCATGGGCGTCAGAAACACAGCATGGAAAAAAAAAACTGGTATTGTCCCTTACCTTTGTTAGGCCTCTCAACTCCTTGGCCAACGACGCGAGGAGGCCCATTGCAAACTCCGGGTTTTCCGTCAGAAGGCTCCGCAGATCTTGTGGGCTCAGGGCCCACACCTAACAAGAGACCCATAGGGAACCCGAAGCAGAACCCGACAGGATTAGTTTTTTTTTGCGTAAACCACGCGAGCACGACGTGCATCAAGGATAACTTTGAGCGACCATTTGTGCCGTCTATGGGGCACGCAAACAATTAGCTGTCCTAAAAGATAAATACCACACATACGTCTATCAAACATTTATGTGAGCATGGTGCACACAGAGCGAACAGGGGGCGCTTGGTTTGACTCGCTTGGCCACACTACTAATCCTTCTACTCTTCGGAATTAAGGTGCTATGTATGAAATAAGCTAATGTGAGGACATCAACATCATATTTCGTGCCAACTCGTGCATCCACACAGCAGTCGCGTCGTACCGTAGTGTTTCCGTTCGCCTTGACCGTGGCGAATGCGGCATCCGCCTGTCCGGCGTTGAGGACGTGAAGGAGCCCCGTTGCCATGCCCGCCTCCTTGCAATCCACCAAAAACTCCACTTGTCCCCCGTTTTGGGGGCGGTTCTTCACTCGATCTAGCACCCCGGTCTCTACCCTTTAGTGTGAGGGTCGCGTGGGAAGCAAGCAGCGAACGGGTGGTTGATCAGGATATCCCGATTATACAGCCAGCAGAGGAAGCATATTCGGACACGGGGGAGAGCAATGGAGGCGCAGCGAGCAGAGGATGCACAGTCGGGGGGCAGGGGAGCACTGGGCGGGGGGGGGGGGGGGGCTCATTTGTTGCTTGCCTTGATCATTTGACCATTGACCACGCACTCCTTTCGACATGGAGCACCGTTCCTACTCATACTGGAGACACCTCCAACAGTTGGGCGCTCATTACGCTATTTCTTAGGGGGGGGGAGGGTAAAATATAGACGAAATCGTGTGTTGGGTCGATGCCTGCGGGTGCCTATGAGGATGGGGTGCTGGGTGATCAGATTAAAGGGGACGAGGAGAAAACCATGTGTTTCGAGGCGACGGGCAATACCGTCACGCGGCGTTTCTCGCGCTTCGGCTTGAAATAGAGATGGGACTACACGCGGGCAGTCAGCCAAGGGGGCCGCCGGGGGCGTCGTTACCTGGAAGCGTGGCACGTTTTAGTCGTACGTGATTCTGCACCACTAAGAGCGCCGGAACGACGAGGCGTTACGTGAGCCACAGGACTTGCGGACATGCACGGCTGCACGCAACGTTTCTTCTCCCAACGCTTGTTGTGCCATGTCCTTTGCAAGCCCTGACCTTGATAGCTTATGGGTGCTGGAATGTCGCCCCCATGAGAGATGCTGTGTCCGCGCGCGGAACATGTATAAATACGAAACTTGGGACGCTGTCACGAATGCAAAAGGAAAAACCTCATGTGGACTCCGCACTTTCATTAGTCGATATGTAACCAGTACAACTAAGTACTGCTGCGCTGAAAGAAGGGCTTACGACTTGTTACTGCAATAACTATATCGCCGAGACGCTGATCCCAGTTGCAGGAAAAACAGTACGGTGAATGTCGGCGTATTGGGCATGACGGCCTAAATGTCTTACGTTGCCCAAGCACACGAAGAGAAATCAAAGGTGGTGACCTGTAGCTGAGCAAACATGACAACGACATGCATTCATCTTGTCGTCCGCATCCGTCGCATTAGAGTACACCATTAATAATACGGGGGAGCAGAATAATGAGAACCAACAGTGATCTGTAAACATAGGGGAATATATGTTTTTTTTTGGGTCCATCGTGGGTTCTGCTTAAAACATTAGCCCCCCCGTAATACTACTGTTGGCATTTTAACCAAGTGCAGAGCTACGACAACATGCATGCGCATCGCGAGCGATCTCTCTGCCCCGTGCGACCTACCGGATGCGGCGTGCACTGAATACGGTCTGTCGTATCACGCACGTACTCCCAGTGGTTCGCGCGTGCGTGCATCGCTATCTGTCCACATTCAGAGTAGAACAAATGCCTGGACCTATAACGCATTTGCCCTGATGTTCAAAGAGGCACTGCTGTGAGTACTTTGCGTCACATGATGCGAACAACTTGCGCGCCCTGTTGCAGAGTCACGCTGCCGTTGACCAGCCTCCAACCCTGCAACTGCTATAATGCTCTGTCAAACAACAGCGCTGCCGCTGCTGCCTTGGCTTGATGATGTATTATCTCTCACAGGTAAACGGCCGGCATTGGCTGCCCCTCCTGCACTAGGACGTCGCCATCCTTGAGCTCCAGCTTCGTCATCCTGAGGCACGCGTGGGACGTGTCCGACAAGAAAGGGCGGTGAACACCTCGAGCCTCGTGCGTCGTGCCTCGTGTCATATATGGGCATACAGTATTGTGCAACGTAACAGACCTCATGTGCCGCATGGCCATCACATGCAACGTGTGCTGAGCATTATTTGTGTCTTTGGTATACGCTAAACACAGCGAGGGTGCCGCAGAATAAGAATAGAAGGTAAACAGATGAGCGTGCAACGAGATAGGAGGGTGGGGCAAGGGCATCAGGTGGAATATATCGATGTTAAGCCGGCAGCAGGTACGTATATATGGTATACATAATGGAGTTGGACTATTACGGGGGACCATAGTAAATAGGACCTACTGTTTACACAAAAACCTATATATTTCACTCTTTTGACTGACAATATTTGGTCCAATTTACTATGGTCCCCCGTAATAGTTCACGAGCATAGGCTTCCTTTTCGGGGGTTTCCTTTGTTAATTTTTTCTGGGGATAATAATGGGAACACAAAGGTAATAGTAATGCATACTACCGGCAGGGAATATGCGCCCCCCCCCCCCCCCCCCCCCGAGGGGGGGGGGCACACTGAACGCCGCAGTTTATGAAGATAATGTGGCTTGTATTAAATAACTATGCTTTGGGTCTAACCCAATTAATAGATCATTTCGGGGGATGCTTGCTATACCGTACACTCGTGCTGACATTGGCGCGGCCGATGGTGGAGCAGAAGCAAGGCACAGTAGAGACGTAAATAAGTCGCTAGATGAAGTGCGGGTTAGGAATTGGAGCGCCGAGATATCAAAGAGGTCAGCCTTCGTCATACTGTTGTATATAGGCGGTCAAGCAATTACCGAGAAGTCTTAAGGATGGGTGGGACCGCCTGGCGCGGCGGGAGGCCTCATTTAGCCCCGAAGCTTACGGTAGGTGAGGACAGAAAAAATCAAGTCGAATCGATGGAGCCAAACATCAAGCATCAGAATGGCTTGGCTGCCGTGGAACGCAAAGGCTCGAACGGGAAAGGGGTGTGCCCCAAAATAGGACTGCAGTCCTAAAAGGGTTAACATGGACTACGATTACTATATAAAATACCAACTACGACACGAAGTAGAAACGTAGAGACAGTGGAAGACAGAGCATCCCAACCCGCCCCGAAGCGGGTACGACATGACAGTAATCTCAAAAGGAGGAAGAGAGGGGACGCCAGCAGGGCGGATCCCTCTTCGGGAAAGCCTCGTTGTTGTACTGGGAGGCAGTGATTAATGCCCGCTCCGTGGACGACGCCGCAGCTCGACAACAGCACGACGAAATAGAGAGCCTAAGTAAAATAGAGTTATGTCAGAAGCAGCGATGGCTTCGGACGTCACCCTGCTGAACCCCGGATGGGTGCGCGGAGAGCTTCCGTGCACCAAGGCCGGCATGCGTGGGCAACCACACATTCTAGATCTTACACGGGTAATTCATCACGACGCGGCGAGTTTCTCCAAGCTCATCATCGTTCGTGGAGGCAGCAGAGAGCGCCTCATTGATCCCAACTATGTACGAATTAACCTACCACGCTACGACGCAATGTTACAATCATATCGTTTTTGTTGCTTGTTTCCGGGATAATTATTATCTGTGTACTGTACGCTCTGATGCGCTGACCACCACGCTGACCAGGTCGGCGAGGGGGGGTGACATCGCAATAACTCTGGGTGGGAGCCCCCTGCTGGTTGTGGCAGGAGGGCTCATGTAATTCCTTCACTGAAACTTAGGTAAACGACACGACATTCGTTGGCGCGGGGCGGCTGAAAAAAAGTTCAGTGATTTGTGAAAGCTGCCGTTGCGAAGTCGACCATTTACCGAAAGAATTGCCAAGGGTGTTTCCAGTGGGTAGGTCAACTTTTTTCTACCATCGCCCCCAAGAATAGCCGTACCATCCTGGCAGGTAGCGAACCAAAGATAGGAGAAGATGGCATTGATAGGTAGCAAACACGAGATGATCCAAATACTAGTGTAGTTCGAAATAAGCTACCTGGTATACCATACCTGGTACCTCGTACGTATGTGGTATGAGACCGCGGTTCGACCCGTTGGCTGACCGCTCCCACACTAAAAATCAGTATACTAAGGCCAAAAGAGGCCTTGACGCGCCCAAAAAGACCGCTTTCCTATTCCGATGGATATTACTAGTAATAATATATACATACCTGGTATCATACGATATATTTGGTACCTGGTAACATGTTCGGCTATTAATAATAAAAATAGTATATACGAGTACGGCAGTACGAGCAGTATATCTGGAGGTACTGTTGCATATTCGAATCGGCTATCTCTCGGAAACCGCGTGGAAATAACTCACTGCTGTTATATTGCTCCATTTCGTATCTCGATCAGGTACCGGATTTGGTTCCCGGATTATCTGGAATTATCCAATTATTCCGAATCGGTTTTCTCTCTTGGAAATCACCCTGGTACCTGGTACAAGAGATATGATTAGTGGTCCGGTGTCTGTCGCACGCAGCGCAACAGGCGTCACAATTGCGATATATGCGCGAATATATGCCCGAAAACCAAGCAACAAAGTGCGTTTAAACACCTGCCGAACCTCGAGAAGGCGTGTATCGGGATCACATCCTAATTTTCTTTGGTTCTACTTGTAGGGCGGATAGAAAAGGAGCCTTAAAAAAAAATCGCCTCCCCCCTGCGGCGATTTCAAAAAGAGGGATCAATTTTTTTTCGCCAAAGGCAAGTTTGAAAAACAAAACAGCAGTGTTTAAAAAAAAAAAAAACGCCTACGTACGGCGAACAAAAAAGGCCGCAACAATTTTTGGGGCTTGCAGCCAAAAAAGTTGCGCGCCCAAAATCGCGTGTTGCCCTTCGCGCAACCAGGCCCTCCGCGGCTGATGCGGAAAACGGCTATTTTGACCAAAATGTTACGCCAGCGCAATAGCTCATCATACCCCTGCCTGGTACAAGCAGCTAGATACCATAATAATACTGGTAACTACATCTCGACCTCTACTCGCGTGTGAAACGTGTACAGACATACTTCGTATAGTACCAAGGTATACGCGACATTTGGTAGTGAAGATATTTCAATTTAGGAGAGAATTTGTGCTCAGCGAGGAACGCCACTCTAAACCCTATATATAATCTATGCTCAACGTTGACATTAAAATAAGCCGCAAGCCTTGGTCAAAATCGGAGATTAACTGCTGTGGCATATATGCTGTACTGCTGCTGCGCTGGTGTGCGGCCGAAACTTGCAGCCGGAAACGGCATATAAACGAACTTACCAATGATATGATGATATGTTCGGGCAGAGTATACGATACCAGGAATGCCAACAGCCAACATGCCACCGGCTCTAAATAATACCCGCCAGCCACCACCCCAGCAGCGCGATCTCGCTTGGTTGGGGTGGTCTGAACCGCGAGCTCGCTCGAGGGAGTTCCATTCGGATGATTTTCCCATCCGTTTTTTTCTTGTGTGCTATATGTTACTCGATTGAAGGGGCGCGATCATCTCATTTGCACCACTACACGCTACACGTACGCAATGCCGCAGAGCTCACCTTCCCGCTATGCTGTCGAACACATCATCGGACAGCCCGACCATTACCTGCATGTATTTTTATGTCATCAAGCGCGCAGGATTATTGGATCTTTCGCAGGTAGGTGAATAACGGATGGGCAGCGCTCGTAAGACTTGCAGGAGGAGCTTTTATACGGAGTACAACAACAACAGCAGCAACTAAAAATAAGATGGGTTGTCCTGCTTGCTACGCATTGTATCATCCCGCCATGACTGCTTGCTGCGACTGCATAGCATTTGCGGGGCTCGAACGCTGTGCGTCCGCGCTGCTGCGTGCGTTGCTTCGTTGTACTCTATCGAGCCTAAAGCTCGACACACACAGAGTACGTACCGCAGCGGCTGAGGGGCAAAATAAGCGACGGTTCATCAGAGTCCTATGTTCTTTTTACAGCAGCAGCGCAAGCACTTACTGCTGCTGTAGTACATATAACACGCTGTAGTACCAACATTGAGATATCACCGAGGAAGCCTTGTTGGGGGATGCTCGATTGCGACAGGCTAGATTTTCACCTTGCTGCTCTGCAGGATCCTCCCGACATCGCTGGTTGGTGCCATGATAGATGGAAAGCTGGAGCCGAACTGCACTGCTGGTAACTGATTGTGTTACGCTGAGTGACGGTGGGGTTTGCTGTTTGCTGTTGGTTCATTCGGTTTCAGTGGGACGCAACAAGGCCCCGACCTTGAAAGGCCTGCCACGATTTACAACGAGAATATGTAACCGATATTAGGAACATTATGTTTCAGTCGCATGGTTGTGATTTGTCAGCCGTCAGACAACATACTGGATACTGGATACTTCTTGTGGACTTGTGGATACTTCATCTGTCATGTTTTATGTGTAGAGCGGAAAGTTCATACCGCTCTGACCGGAAATAAACACCATTTTTTTATTTGATATCGGTCTCAGGGTCAGAGTGGTACCTGATATCATACACAGAGTACAAGACCATGGAAACTGAACACCCGCTAAGAATTCGAGCGAGAAAGAAAGCCAGAGGCCGGGGGGTTTACAGGAAAATACGTAAGATTCGCGAGCCGCTACTATACACGTCAGAACTGAATTTTAGTGGAGAAGGCTCCCTTTCCGGAATACGAAATCCAGCCCCGTGGGGAGTGGGTCAGCGTTCTGGTTCTTGCTCGGGGTGCCCTACTACCGGGTATGTCGTATTTTGATTTTCATTAGTATTTCGTACTCGAAGCTTGCGTGGCGAGGGTGAGCTCAATCCGACGCGTGGTGATGAGTCGACGAGACACGGGCAACAGTGCCGACCCCGTCACTTCGCGATAAAACACATGAAAACACTAAAAAAGCGAGGGTCGTGCAAATTTGTGTCCTCCCCTCTTCTCGATAGGGAACTCTGAGTGCATGTCATTCACCATACACGCACGTGGAAGTATGATACCAGGTGTATATTCTTTTGAGGTAGTATGTAGGATATGGTACTTTTGTGATATAGAGTACACGGTACTAACATTAATAGTATAATTGGACTAAAGAATGGCCATGGAGTAGCCGTAGTATCAAATCCCTGTACCACCCCTAGAGTATTCCCGGCGCTCTGAAATTTCCCTTGCAGTACAATGGTTAGGATATAGCCAGTAGGGGAGGATCAGACAAGCGCCCGTTCCTCGGACGAGTGTATTTACCCGTCTACGAGTGGGTCAATAGAAGGAGAGCAGAGTGGACTTGATACCTTGAATCAAGTCCCTATAGAATCACTCTCAACAACTCCTTTCCATCTCTCATCATGAAAGGGAATAATACCATACAAGAAGTCTCCTAAACAAGAGAAGTTGCCTCCCAAGCTAATTTCAGATGGTTCCTGCCTTCCATTCCCATACCTAGATACGAACTCGGGTTCTACTACATACATACCAGGTACTGCTGCACTAATAGTACGTATTAGTATTAACATTACTATATGACTGTGCTGCATAGTATTAATAGTATAGTTAGTGTTAGTGGTTACCACCATAGTCCCTTATCGCCGTGCGCATATTCCTGCACTGGACTCACCCTGCTGCAAGATGTGGTGGGTCTGTGGATGGATCTTAACTGGAGTGACTGCAGTGGCTCTGTGGCGTTGTGTTGCAGGCTAATATGTTAAGGTAAGATGATACCTGATAGTTGTTAATATCATTTTGAACATGGAGTGAACCTCGGGGCACCTCCTGGGAACATCTGATACGTCTCCGGGAGAAAAACATGCCTGTTGTCTCTACTTATCCCAGACGGTTGCATACAACCATTTCGTACAAGTAGGAATTACCATCACACATTGTACACTCAACACATTTCCTGGAACACCAGATTGTGCCAGGAACACAACGGTAACTGTATGCGAGTAGCCGGCTTTTTCGAGCTCGACGGGGTATTTACCAGGGCTGTTCGCGGGTCAGGTCGGGTCGGTCGGGTCAGCTGACCTGACCCGACCCGCGAGATTTTGGAAGTCTCCTGACCTGACCCTACCCGACTCGTGAGATTTGAAAACCTCCTGACCCGAACCGACCCGGCCCGCGAGATTTGAAAACCTCTTTACCCGACCCGACCTGACCCGTGAACACCCCCTGATCCGACCCGACCCGCTAGATTCCGATGAACCCGTGAGATATGGGTCTGTCACGGGTCGGGCCACCTCAATCCGCTAGACCACTTCTCTCGACCCGCAGGTTCGACCCGCGGATCCGGCCCGTGGGTCGACAGTTCTAAAACAATTTGCTCTTCATTTTTGTACCCTACAGTGATATGTGGCCTGGCTGGATTGGGTATGGATGGATGCGGACATGCGTATATACATTCGGCGGTGTTCAATGTATGAATATTATGCCAAAGGGAATAGTATTCAGTGTTGGTACGAGAGAAGTCTTTGGGCAGAAAGCGGGGAGTTTTTGAAGTATCGGATCCGCGGTCGGATGCACGGGTCCGACCCGCGGGTCACGAAAAAACAACTCGCGGGTCTACTGGCCCGACCCGCCACTTCCCCGTTTCTCGTGGGTCATGACCAGACCCGATCCGTGAGCTTTTCGTCACCTCTTGCCCTGACCCGACCCGACCCGGCCAGTGAGATTTGAAGAACTCTTGACCCGACCCGACCCGACCCGTGAGATCCGAAAAACTCTTGACCCGAAGTGACCAGACCAAAGATATTCAAAAACCTCATGACGCGACCAGACCTGACCCGTGATATATTGAATGCGTCGGGTCATGAACCTCGAACAGCCCTGAAATTTACATCCTTTCCGAGATCACGAACGGAGGAACAAAAGGTCAAGACGAGTAGATTCGTTCCAGGTCGTGGTGCCGATGGCTAAACCCAAAATATGTTGCTGGAATAAATACAAGCTGAAATCATATTACTAGTGTCGCTGGACGGCTGTTGCCCGTCAGCAACCGGGGCCGCTCGTGTCTCGAACTCCGTGCTTATCAGCTCGACATTACCCTGGTGTACCCGAAAACACATCGAGGAGGCCAAAATACAAATACGGATAATGTGTCGTGTCGCAGGTACAGCATATTTTCTCGGCATCTCGAGAGGCGGAGATGGCGCATACCACAACGCCGACATAATCATGAAGCGCATGATAACCACCTCGGAACCTCGCGATATCCTGCGAAACTTCCCGGAAGTCTCCTCTACGCCGTGGAGAGGTAGAGGTATTGTGCGGTACTCGCCCCACAAGAATCTTTCGCCGACTATCGTGCGCTACGTACAAAAACTATCACACCGCATGCGTGCGGTGCAATTGGAAAATCACACAAACCCGACGTCATATGCAACAAACGGCATTTTTACTGCAGCCGAGATCAGCCGCGATATATATCCTTGAAATGCTGTAACTCGTCCTCTTCACTGTTGTACAAAACGCGAACTAAGTCCAGAGATTGGGGCATCATGCCATCTACATAAGGTCATCGTCGTTGTCATCCGAGTCTTGGTCGTCGAAATACGTCTTCCGCTTCATGGTGACCTTGGTCTTCTTCTCCATCTGCGAGCTGACCTGCGAGGCAAAAAGCCGGAGATGCGAAAGATAGATCGGTCAAGATATGTTGGGCAAACACGTGCAGTATTCTTGGCATTTCATTGCGCAGTGGTGTGTCGCAGTGGCAGGCGTCCAAAATCTCTGTCTTAACTCGATGGACATGAAAGTACTTTGATAATGCAGCAGAGCAGCCACGAACAAGCACAGCATGCCCTCAGAAACAAAAGTGCACTGCTATGCACGTGATCCGAAATATTATCAAGAGAGGACGGCTTGGTAGTGCGTACAGCACGCACTCTGGCCAGGCACGCTTGGGGCAAGTCAGCTCATTCAAGCAACCAAGCCGGTCATATCGACCAACCCGCATAAGTGCAAAGCGCATGACACACTGTGCACGTGCACGTCCATGCTTAGCCGCAATTACAACCTAGAACACGGGGGTACAATCACGGCGTAAAAAAGGCTGCCGTGCTGCCGCATACTGAGCGCCAACAGTTAATATTGGACACCAACTAATCGGCCCTTCACACGACTATGAGACACAAGAAGCAACGGAAACGTACGACTACGACTTCATACATTTAAAGGAATGAGAACCATCGTCTGACCTGCCCAAGCATCAGTATAAAATGGTCCTCTGTGACCTTTGCGGGCAGCGCCCCCGATTTTGCGGCGTGGATCAGCATTTCTTCCACACGACGTGCCTTGTCCGGCTTGACCATCGCTGCTCCAACGAAAAGCAAGCACACCAGAATCAAGGAGCAAGCGAAAGGGCGAAAAAAACGTTACCAACGAAATAATTTTCTGTACAGGGCGGGGTTAGCGATGCGCGACATCAGCAGGCAGGAGCGGAGTGTGTCTGATGAAACTATCGGTGACACCTGTTGCCAGTACACAGGGGCAGCAGCAGCAGAGTCCGCAGCTATAAAAATACCAAGATCCGACCGATACAGAGCCTGTGACCACTGCTGTGGTAGAATTACTGTAATAGAGGAAAGACGAAGAGAAGGTGGTCAAAGCCGTAGCCTTACCACACGGCGGTTACGCCGGGAGGGCGACAGGGTCGAGGCAAAACGACACGGATAGCCGCCACTTGCAGATGCAAACCACCCGAGCACGGGAATCAACAGGCCCAGCAAACCGTTACGTAGGGATATGCCATCTGTAGTCGTACTTCAATGTGTGTGCCTGCCCCATTTAACACGTACTCTTCAACGCGCTTGGGTACAACACACGACCACATGTACCACATCTGCGGCAGACACATCGGCGGCAGACACATCTGCGGCAGAAAATTGTACGATTGAAACGCACCAATGTTGCTCAAGCGAACTCGCGCTTCCGCAGTCATGATTTGGTCCAAGATTTGCTTTCGCTGTTCCTTTTCCTGTTGCTCCTGAAGAAGGAAAGGGGACATATCGAAGACACGCCCGAGCGGGGCGGGGGGGGCGGGGCGTGCACATAGCCAAATGTTATGTCCAATGGCAAATATTTCATGTTGTGTTGCTTGCGGCTGAGAATCATGTCGGCGAAGCAGCCCCCGTTTGTCGAAGAGTAAACCAAACAGAAACAGCGAACGTGGGTGCTCGTTCGACGCATCGCCTGCAACATGAATATCATGCGATGCATGATTTGAGCTGCGCTGACCCGCAGAATATCTCGTCGACGGGTGTGTTCGAGGATATTCCTTTTGTTCGGTTTGCTCCGGTCCACTGCGGCTTCTGCTCTCCATTGGTGGAGACCTCGCCGAGAGTCTCGAGGACCCGCCCTGCTCTGACTCCCCAAAGAGAGGGCAAATCCAAACCTCCGATCGACCATCAGGTACGTATTATCAGGTACCAGGTACCACGTACAGCAGTAGCTTTTCACATTGAACGATTGTCGTGCATTGAGTCACCAAGTAGAGGAACTTCAGTACTATTACGCACGTAACGCATGTAAACAGGCTTCACTGTCATCATTTCTGCCGTCCTGTATCCCTTGCTTCTCTGCTGCTGCTGATGCTGTGACACGCAAAAAACGTGACGATTGAGGCAGCTTCCGCCATATATTTCACATCACCAGCAGCACCTGCTACTGCTTGTAGACTGCAACCAGCTTTGGGATGCTTCTTGCAGTAGCTCTACCGTCTAGCTCTAGACAATATTTCCATACCATAGCTACAAGACACAGATAATAGGCACGAAGAGTGCACGCACCTGCTGCGCCTGGCGCTGCGCTGCCTCCGGGTCCCTGGCCCCAGCCCCGCCCGCTGACCATCCTGCTGGCAAGGCATCTGCTGGAATTTCTCCCACAGACTCCATTTCACCTACCAGCTACCGGCAAACACGACCTTCAGATCCGACCACGAATCTGAAAATGCTAGCCTCGTTCAACAAGTATATCGCAAGGAAGGTATCAGACGCTCCGTGATCAACACCTGCCTCAAAGGTAGTAGTAAGTACGAGCACGGATCTACTGCTTTGTTTGCTCTTCCTTGAAGTCTTGAAATGTACGTATGTGAGTGTGGGTTTCACATATCTTCAGATGGCGTGTAGCAATAGGGTTGGTTGGTACTTCAGGTACCACCCCAGCCCCTGTCACACACACAATGTGCGTTGGTGTATGGTGGTGTGCCTTGTCTGTGTCGCGTGATACTGGTGATGGCAATAGAGAGATCTCCGGTCATTGTTCATGGCAACTACGTTGCTGCAAGCCAGCCGGGATGCCATATTGCCCATCACGACGCAGATTGGATCATCGAAGCCTCCGAATTCGACCCGGAAGACTTTGGGCTCTCTGCTGAAGAAGAGGAGCTCGTACCAGACATGATCATCGACCCCGAGACCAGATCACTAAGGTACCTCCTGCTTGCCGCGGCAATGCGTACCCAATAGCAACCCCTAAGTTAGGTTTCCTTGCAGCTTGTTGACAAATCACCCAGACAGTATTTTGATTGTTTTTCGGAAGCTGCATGCTTGATGTTTGAATGTTTGAATCCTCATCCTGCTGCTATTAGGCGGGTCGGCTTGGTTCGGCAGCTCGCCGATAACTTAAATGCACCCCCTCCGGCATTATGTCATGGAAAAGCCGTGCAGCGGAATTGCTACTCGTCTACTCGTACAAGTGGTCGTTTGATATGCAGCCAGACATATTTTCTATTTTTCGTCACGTATGTACCGCAAATACTATCCCCCACTAATTCGAAGTGCAGTATTGTGAGTGTATTCTGAACGAGCGTACAGCAGTATTAATAATCAACTCTGGAACGTCGTTTATTAATATTAAATAGGAAGTCCCACGATACTCGTGTATGATACTTCGTACAAGGCTCCCTCCCCTTCGGGGGGTTGTTTGACTTGAAATCTCGGGGGCGTCGAAAGTTCAAGACGGGGAACTGAAGATAGGCGTTCCTCCTGTTCATGTGAGCGTGTGTGAGGTACGCTGCTGCTGCTGTTGTACTGCTGCTGTTAGACTCTGGGCGGATGCTTTTGAAATTCGAAGGAAGTGTTCGACGGATGAGCTGCCGCTGCTGCTGTGATGCACGTTTTGTATGTGTTGTGGCTCGAGGTGGCCCCTAAACCAAACATGGAAACTCCCAGCCCAGAGCAACAGATAGACTTGTAGTATATGGATCCACGGCAGTAATCCCGAAGCAAAACCAGTTGTACCGCTGTTTGCAAGCTGTTTTTGACATTTTTCAACATACATACCTCGTACACACTACTTTCGAATCTACACAGAAGGCCATATCAAATAAAAACTAGGCATCAAAGCAGCAGCAGCAGTAACAGCAGCAGCTCATCCCCGGAAGAATTACTCACAATTAGAATCATACCATACTAAAACTCAGCACTCAATCGATATGATGTATAAATATTTGTAAAATGAAAAGGCTTCGACGTGTTGCAACGTCATATCATTCTCTCTTGTTCGGGATATATAGTATCTGTGCGCAGAATAATTATTTAAAATTGTCCTGTTGACCCGGGCAGCATCCAGGGGAGCCACTGGCCTATATCTTTGACAAGGAATTCCATATAGAAAACGCGCGTTCGGCTTATTAAGCACTTGTAAAATTCAGTAAAAATAGGATGTAGACGAGACGTATTGCGCAGCTTGCAAAATTGAGTATCGACTACTTCATCAGTCGAACTCACGGCTGACGTGTTTCATAATTTTATAAAATTGGTCAACCTGGAAGACATACTCAACACACACAATACACCAGGGCACGAAGAAGCGAGCTCGGAGCTTGACTGCTCTTGCACGTGAGGAGGGCCGAGTTGCAAGTTGGCCAGGTGGCCAGGCCAGGTGTGAGCTGATATGCACAGCGGAGAATATGCAAAAACCTGCTGCCTTTTATTTGTTGTGGACTTTCATTGTCCTGCTTGGCTCTAGCAGGTCGGAATTCCTCCCCATGGTTACTTTCCAGAATTCGCGACTTTGAAGGCCCAGAGCACGCGCCACGGAACTCGGCCAGGGCTCGCATTTGCGCCATGGTGTACACGCGGTCCCCCTGCGTGCCACACAACCGAGAGCGCGAGAGAAAACCGACGACCCGAGAGAAAGTTTTTTGTTCCGCGAAAAAAGTATATTTCATACATGAGACATACCAGGTGTACGTAGTCCTTGCTTGTTGAATATGTCGGAGTATAGCTTTGAGGTATCACACAATCGTGTCCGGAGAAACACGTGCAGATGGAAGGTTTGTTTATTCCGAGGATATTTAAGAACTTGACGCTGTACAGTAACTGCCACCACGACCGACGTCCCAGGTGGACTCGTCTTCATAACACCACCCGCTCAAGGTCTGAGCGAATCTGAGACTCTGACGATGGCATGCTCGAACGCGAGGTCGCTCCAACGGTTCTTCCGCCGCTCTGCAGCCGCAGTGTCTCGACAAACCGTATCAGTAGCATTTCTTGCTCTCTATCGGATGCGGCGATGTGAGGGTTCCCAGGTTATTTCCCGGCCTCTGCACTGTCACCTCTCCGAGAGACACGCTCAACTCCTTCGCCTTGCTGCATCGATCGTGCTTGCTCGCCCAACCTTGCTTGCATCGCTGCCAATCTCTCTTCCATTATGTCCTGCATCTTTGCAAGACAGGGATCGCTCTAACCGTTGCCCCTAGCCCATAGTCTCGACGGTCACGCTAGTCTTATGAGGGTAGAAGAGGTAATTAGCACTCATGATCATGGTCAGAAGAACTGTCGCGTGTCGGACTATATCGGAGCAAGATACAACGCAACACGAGAGTACTGTAACCACGATGATGAGTGCTGTTCATCTCGCTTAACTGTTCAAGGCCTGTCACGCCCCAGATCAATCGATCGTTGCTCGGCAGCTTCTTTCGCAACTAGCGTTGCGGTACATGCTTATTCCGCTTCCGACGTTTCTTGCTTTTAGATTCGCCTCTCATACCTGACACGAAATACAGCAGTGCCCCGCACATAGAACAAAGGGGCGTATCTTCCATGCGTACGACATTATCTGTTGGTGATCGCCCACACGCTGGGGCGGGGTACTCGGGCGGGGCAGACCTCTACGGGTGGAAGTGAGTTCACCACTGTATATTGTCCTCCTGCGGTGTTTTCCTTGCGGTAGGCCTAACGGATATTGTATATACGTAAGTTGCGCAGCGTCGGCGGCTGTTCGTTTTGCTTCCTCCGTGAGAAAGTGTATCGCTAGTACACACCTATTTATAAAACTATGTATCTGTTATAGGTGCTGCTGTTTACGTGATGCTAACGACTGATTTGGTGCTGTTGCGCCGCAGACCATTCTTTGACCTTCACTGCACCATATCCCTCCCCTTTCCCACCCTCGTCATCTTTTACAGCGTTGTCAACAAGGGGTACGACGTCGAAAAATCTTTCTTCATTACCACGACACACCGAGCTCTCGACGGCCGACGCCGACGCTTAGCCACCGGCCTAACCCGTGACAGCGAGGGGCAAGAAGAGAACGCGGTCACCCTGATCCTGGTGGTTAAACCGCGGGGAGTGATCGAGGCGTGTTACCTGGAAATCAGCGAAGGGCAAGCATGTGGGGAGGAAACGTTGAATCTGTTTTCAGACATTAAAAGCGTGAAGCCACATCCGGATCCGTCCGCGTGGGAGTCCTCGCGCGCATACCCCTTCCCTCTGGGTGGGAATTCCCCCCGCCTGTGTTCTCAGGTGCGACTTGGGTCGGAGTTTCTCCGAAACTCGTGTTCAGGATGTCGCTATTTCCGGGCAAGGTAGTGAGGATGGCGAAAGTGTTTTTTGCTGCCTTGACAAAGCCGCATGACCGTACCTGTTTTTACGGACAAGGGTTGTTGGCGTTTCATTCATGAGGAAATATATGAATACGTTGATTTCGCCGATAAAAGTTCGCCCAACACATTTTACCACATTTATATTCGCAATCATATGTACTGTAGTCGGTCGAGGAATAGCGAAAAACACTCTCACTTTCGCAATGATCAGTAAATCATAGCGCACTGGCATTGCTTCGATTGCATCACACTACAGTAGTAGTGATGATCATAATATATGCGACGTTTGCCAACAGGCCTGTCATTTGCCTTGCTGAAAGTGAAGGCACCTCCCTCGACGCTTCCGTTCGCGCAGGGCGTGGGCGGTAAATTCACTCACTTCTATTCTGGGACCCTGCACGCGATTGATTTCGAGTGTCCAGAGGGAACGCCAGTGCTGGCAGTGGCTGGTGGAACGGTAAAGGAAGTACGTCAGTCTAACACTGCTGGCGGGGTTCACGCTCGTGGACTGTTCGAATGGAACTCGGTGCGTGGGTGGTGCGTGTTTGTGATTTCTCCTGTCTGACGCCGGCTTTTCCCTACGTGCCTCACACCAGTATTGTTTTTGTTGGTGGCCTTGTGTCGAAAGCGAAAAGGACACACCAACTATTTTCGTGCGCGCATATTGCCGTAGACAAGCTCTTGTCACCTCTTCGCGCGTTTCCCTCAATTCGGAAGGCAAAAAATGTTTTGTACGAGTTTTGTCGCTAACTCAAATAGCAGCCAAGGCAGTTCCGACTGCTTCGGGTTAAGTGTGGACGAACGCGCGAAACACCACCCACACCATGCTGGTTGTGCCCCGCTTCGTGCACGACAGGTGAGCATCCTCCAAGACGACGGCCTCCTAGCCGAATACGTTCACATTCTCGCGGACTCCTCGCTCGTTGAGCCGGGCGATCGAGTCGTTACAGGGCAGCCGATCTGCGTTTCTGGAGGCGCTGGCTTTTGCCCCACCCCCCACCTCCACTTTCAGCTGCAAAAAGGGGAGGGCGATAACGTTCCTACCGTTCTGTTCGCGCTGCTTGATTGTGACGGCAACTCGTATTTCCCTGTAGCCGGGAGGTGGTACGGGCCTCAAGGGCAAGTAGAAGCGCCCTTGATCCGGCAGCCGGGGGAAGCAACGGGGATGAAGGGTGTAGTTATGGAGTGCCTCGAGGGCGAGGGAGTTGACGAAAGAGAGCCGGACGTGGTCGAGGGGGGTGGGGAAGGAAGCGATGGCGCTGCCGCGCGGTTGACGCCATCGCAACCACATTCTTCACGGTAGTGCATTGCCTCCTCGGCGGTGAATGGAGCTCTATTTATGTGTGTGTCGGGCTGGTCGGTTTGTTCGTAAACGTGATCGGCCGATATGACGAGCTTCGTGCATGCAGAAAACGTCAGTCAACGTCGGATTCGCGAACTCCCAAGGACCATACCCCCAACAAAACGGCACAAGAGCCCCATGAAAACGCAAGGCTGTGTTGTATTAAGTACCAAGGCCCAAACAGCCGCATTTCCGAGACTATAGCCAGTCGAACATCATTCTTGACCTAATGGGGAGAGCGGCTGGGGCGGATGGCCTGCCACATTTGGTTCTCAAACAAAATCCTCCCTTCCCCCGCGCACGCAGCATGCCTCGGCACCAACGATCGATGTGGGTTGACCTCCGGTTTCCACAACCACTCCACTTTCGAGCCGTCGTCTGGTCTAAAGGTAGCCGGCTGTCCTGAACGCTCGCTGCGTCGCGCATCCTGTAACAATACCCGTTCGACTGTTTCCATGTCGTCTTCGGCCTCCTCCGCACAGTAGCTCGTCACGACAACAACCCCTGATGAAGGCGGTACGCTGCTGTCCACCTTCGAAGATGCAGCGTGGCTGCTTTGTAAGGAATCCCCTCTACTACCAACGTGAATAGTCGTCGCACCGATTGAAGAAGCGCCACAGCCAAGAACATGCTCCAGCGTCGGCACCCAGTCATCGTAGCCCCAGAGGCCAGCGTTAAATAGGAACAGGGCGTCGGGGGCTGAGAAAAGACCGTAGACGTCATGGTACAGGCCCGTGTTAAAGCGAAACGTAACCGACACTCCCGATGACCCGGGACAAGAGACAGCCCCCGAAGGGTTTCGTTGCCGCTCCGGAACAGCAGAAATTACAACCCCACCATCGTGGTCCATGTGACTGCTGCGCTCTGTCTCCGCGGTGGAAGGGTTGTACTTGAAGCTATGTCGAGCGTCGTGCAGTCCCGCTGCGATGTTGGGGCCGCAGAAGAGCATGTCCACCTCCAGCACGTTCTCGTCGAGCCCTAGCCGACGGAATAGATTTTCAAATACTGATCGTGTTTGATCCGGTGTCACGCCCTCCCTGTTACATGAAATAATGAGGCGGCAGGTGGTGGGAGACGGGAAGAAGGACACAATTAGACGAAGCGGTGGCGGCTGCCGGCGGGGTACAAAACACGAGGTAAAACCTCGAGCAGGAACGAACATGAATACTTGACCGACAGAGGCATTAAGGCAATCTGCTGTCGCAACGGTGCCTTGGAAAGGCGTCTCAAACTGAGCACCCAGCGGGAACGGTTCATGCTGAGATGCGAGTTGCCATTCTGTAGCCTGTGCCATCGCCTCGCTCAACTCTATCAAAGCTCCCGAATATCAGGTAAGCAACAACGAACAACGCTACTAATAGTACCCCGTACGTACAAGTTTTGGGTGTCAAACCGATGAATGCACAGAGTAGGCCATATCGTGTTCAAATACATCCATGCATTGTTGATGTGTATACCAAAGCTTGTACACGTCGGGCAGATCAGATCACTGCGCAGATAGCACAGATCACTTTCACAGATCTACATCAACTGTACAAGTTCCCACGGAGCTGATCTACGGGATCTGAATGATCTGAACTTGTTTCCGCATTATTCCTACTATTTAATACTGCTGTGGTACCTGCACATTATTGCAGTGATCTACATCCTGTGGACTTGTTATCATGCGTGTATATATATACCCCCGCCGGGTGCGCTTTGGATTTTGACCTGGTACGATATGTATGATCTATGATCTGTACACGGTCCGCGTAATGATCTGTAGGATACGCATAGGCAATGCGTATGCCCCACCCCATTGATGTGTACGATCTGCTTTACAGTGTTCGAATGTGCTCGTTCAGTATTTTAACGGTTTCATGACTATTCGGGATATTGGCTAATCATGGGTTTCTTGGTGGTTGCTTCTGTGGGTGTACGTGATACCCACATGGTCACTCATTCGGTCTCTACCCTGCCGGGAGAATAATACTAAAAACCTGAATCATCTTCGTTCTTCGCCTGGAATTTATCAACACTCTAGAGTCTGCCTGTCAACGTTGAGAACCTAGGCCCATGGGTGACGAAGTAGAGGTATTGGGGCAGGGCGTCGCACTCGAGGGGCTGAAGCGGGGGGCCGCAGCCGGAGAGGACCGTCAAACGCACGCCCAGCTTTTCGAGGTGATGGCGCAGATTGGGTCCGGTAGAGGGCAGCCGCTATCTACCGTAGTTGGAGCAGGGAGGGATGCTGCTATGCCATCGTCGGAACATTCCGAAGTTGGCGACGGGAGCCGGGAGGGTAAACGCGTTTCCGCGGAAAATGGTCACCTCGGTGAAAAAGGGAGCGGAAGCTGTGTTGGTGCTCTTGGAGTATGCCGGAGATCTGAATGGTATGGATTATATTTTGTATCCCGGGAAAGTCGTGAATGGTACCAAGAAGGTATCGTCTACTGTAGGTTCGTCAAATGGAGATGTGTCATTTTCGACTGGGTGTGGATTCGTTCCGGTTAAGTCGTATATGATCAGACCCGTTTGCGACGTGTTAGGGATACAATTATGTAGTGGTCATCGTTCTTCCCGTCGGTTACGTAGTGGATGATATACCTGGTATAGGATATGTATCATTTACCACTGGTTACGGATCTCTGAATGGTATGGACCTTTTTTTTTATCCCGGGAAAAGTCGTAAATGGTATGGAGGTATAATATCGTCTACTCGACGGTATACGTAGCCTTTTTTGTTGCCTCGAGTTTTGAAATAATAATTTTCATGTTCAAATCAAACAGTCTTTGTGGTATAGACAGGACCAGAAGGTGACTGATGGGACTGATATTTACTAGTTTGATAAGATTGGCGAATTAAGAGTACGTGGGTGCACCTTGAGAGGTGTATTGCAGATGCAGCGGTATTGGTATTAATAGAAACTGATTTCATTGAATTTCGCAGGGATTTGTCTTTGTACAGCTGTGTTCGGAGTGCTCACGTATTTGGTGTATGGATTCATGTGTAACGGTATTTGGGAGTTCCACACAGGAAATATGCGTGTTTCTGTGTGGAGCGGTGAGCGGGTTGCGACGTGTTTTGTCCGCCACTTCTTGTTCTTCATGTTCTCCCCCTTTCTTCCTTGTCTCGTGTGTTCTAAGCGATAATATTTATACCCTGGGGGGGCTTCTATGAACTGACTCAGGCTTGGCCTATCATATCAGTGAGTGCACCGAACACGCTAGCGACTGTTCCAATTGGACGCGCTCGCTGATTGGGGCTTGCTGGGAGAGATGCATGTTTCGGCTCTGAGTGGAAGCGAGATGGCCACAATCGGCACGGGCGAGATCCGATGCAGGAGATGTCAGCGGACTAGTCAGTAGGGCGGTGGTGCAACTCATGGACGCCCCGGACCCGCCGCTCCATACCTACTTCGACGCTGGAATGCTGCCTCCTGGCTACCACTACATCGATTACAGTCGTGTCCTCACCAGTGTCGAGCTGGCATACCTGCCACCGCAGCAGTGGGTCGCAGATCGGAGACAACGACAACTGGAGCAGCAACACCAGCACCAGCAACAGCAGCAGCAGTAGGAGGAGCAGCGGTGGCTCGAGCAACAGTTTCAACAACAACAGCAATACAAGCAGCAGCTCGAGAAGCAATGGCAGCAACTCGAGCAGCAGAGGCTCGACCAGGAGCAGCAACGGCAGCAGTTCCTCCAGTGCATGCAGCAGCAGCAGCAGCAGCAGCAGCAGCCTTTCGGGGCGACCGTGGCGGCAGGAGGTGCAGACGGGCAGTTTCCATGCCAGTATATTTCTGCTTCTTTTACGCCTCCTGCGGAACGCCGGGCAAATGGTTTTTCGAAGAGTACGTGTGGAAATGAGAGCGAGGGAGAGAGAGAGAAATAAGGAGGAGGTTGGTGAGAGGCTGGACAACGACACACGGGCGATGCAGAGGCAGTTGCCCGGTGAGACACAGCGGAACGCTCTTCCAAGCCGGCCGACTATCGCCGCGGGAGGGATTTCCCCGAACGCGAGAAAAGATGTGCCAGATGGTACACACGGCGCGGAAGTAATGGAGTACAACACGCAGGCGATGCAGAGGCAGTTACCCGGCGAGACTTGAGCTGAATGCTCCTCCAACCTTGCCGATCATCGACGACGCGGGAGGGACTTCCCCGCGCGCGAGAGAGAGCGCACCACAGGGTACGCGTGAGCAAGGACGCCTGCTTGGCCGGCAGGAGCCGTCGCCTACGAGAATAGGCGAGACATCACGAGGGGTTGTAAGCGATGCGCATCGGAGCAAGTACGGCATCGCTGTTGTGCTTGCACCAGAGGAGGAGCCGTCTGACGAATCCGGTGCAGAAAACAGCATGGAGGAAACGAGGACCCCCGAGGTGATGGAGGGGTGTCCGGAGCCGAGGACGGCCACATGGAGGCGGAGCGCAAGGCGGGAGAGGGGCAATGGAGGGAGAGCCCGCATGGCTGACCGAGGGTGGCAGAGCAGGCTGCGTCGGAGGACGAGAACGAAGCGGACACGAGATAAAGAGAAGAACAAGGAGACCGAGAGTTGGAAGCTGGGAGCTTGATGGAAATTACAGGTTGTATGTTAGTTTTCTTGGTTTGTTCGGTTTGATTGGATGATTTGGTTTTACTGTACCGCACGCGTATTGTTTTTGGGCCGACATTTTGAGATACTATGGATTTGTTTTTTTTGTAAGCGGTATATTTTTGATGACTGCTGTATCTTGCCCTCCCCCTGACGCAACCCCCCCCCCCCCCCCCCCCCCCCCCCTACGCGTTGTTGAGGTTGACCTGTTTAAGCGTGAACCAGCGGTTGGTAGAGTATGCGATGAGCGTCAGAGGCAGCTTTGCGGTAGCCTACTGCCGTGCCCGGACGAGTTAAGCTATATTACTGCTGTGCTGTTTCTGTGCGTTGATATTTGGAGCAGGAAGTGACGAGTAGATTCATTTCTGGTCGTGTGCTTGATCCCTATTTGATGATCCTCGAAATTAGGATCTTTAGCACTAGACCAAGTCTTTTGTGGTAAAATACGAGTGCATTACGGGTATTTCTATTCAAGCGATTTTCGTGTAGATTAATGGTTGATGACATGATAGTTGATAGCTGAGTGCGTCACTTCTGGAATTCTGTTTTTTAGCCTATCAATACTGATACGTACATACACGGCCGCAGCAACAGGCGGCGGTACGGAGTTGTTTTATGCGTATGTCATCGGTGACAATCCGGCGTGCTCCGTCCCGGCATTGTAGCGATGCGAGGGCCTATAGTCATGATAGAAGAGTGACCATGCATGACATCGAGTACCTAACCCCCCTCCGCTCCCCCTGCTGTTTGCAATGCCAAGTACGGGCACAAGGGGGACCATGCAGTGTTACACTATACCCGTACTGGGTTTCTCAAGTTTTTGGATTTCCTGAGTTATCGGTGAGGAGTCAATCGTGATTCACGAGTGATGCTATTCTTCCCGTTCCGTTGGGGCTGGAAGACTGCTGTAGCAGGAAAGCTGAAAAATTTGGAACTACTATATAACATTGTTATACTGAACACGTACGTAGGTACTGCGGAACTGAAATCTGTTGTATACGAGGTCGACCGCACTAAACTGGGGCGCTAGTTCAGAGACGAAAGTCTGGGTTCTCGTTGCCATTTGACTGGATTTAGTGTGTCCCCTGTAGCTAGGCTACATCGGATTGGTGATTGGTTAAGATGGAGAGTCTAACCGAAAAAGGGACTGCAGGACTATATAAATGATGCAAGGATTTGATTGATTGTTTTCTGAGATTTGGAGAAGTTGCTTTGTGGGTTTTTCTGGGCTTGGGGGGCTTGGTTTTTACAGACGAAATTTGAGGAGTTGATTTTTATTTTTCTTCGATTTATTATTTTTCGGGTTTTGAGCAGCTGTTCTTGGTGCTATTTTCTGAGATATGAAGATTAAGTTTCTTTGTGAGATCTGAGACTTTGTTATTTACATTTGTGAGATTCTGGTTTGAGGCGTTGGTGATCTTGACATTTATTATCTTTGAGTACAAAATACCTTGGATTGGGATTTTGGGTGATCGTGGTTTATCACCATGGTACTTTATCATGAGCGATGTTTGGTTATCCCATTCACCAAGTAGAAAGCAGAGGGGCTGTTCGGAGTGCTCACGTACTTGGTGTATGGATTCATGTGCAACGGTATTTGGGAGTTCCACACAGAAAATATGCGTGTTTCTGTGTGGAGCGGTCAGCGGGTTGCGACGTGTTTTGTCCGCCACTTCTTGTTCTTCATGTTCTCCCCCTTTCTTTCTTGTCTTGTGTGTTCTAAGCGATAACATATATACCCTGGAGGGGCTTCTATGAACTGACTCAGGCTTGGCCTATCATATCAGTGAGTGCACCGAACATTCTGTCTAGTGGTTGCAGAACAAGGGAGGGTATGCATATTCTTGATGGGTTGCTCTACCACCAATATTGTATTTCCCAACTTGATGGGTGATTGAAATCTTGTTCGCGAGTTGGAACGTGAACTTTTGTGGGTAAGACCTATGCCAATGGGAAAGCGAAGTATCAATAAAAAGTTTGAATTTCAAAGATACCCGTTAAAAAAAATTAGAACACGCTTCCTATCGGCACGTTTAGAAAAAAAAAAAAGTTCCCAACTTTTGGAAAAGCCCGAAAAAAGCAAATCTGGGGCCGACGTTGGGCCAACCTCGGCTTGAGAGAAGCTCAGGCCGATGTTTGGTTCGAAGCGGCGATATTCCGAGTCCTCGACAGACGTCCATCGACAAAACCAACGACTGCGTCATGAATTGTTATGATACTGCTTTGTAGGAGGTTGCAAGCCCGGTAATTACTTGGGTCCAGTCACTGGGAATGTATTTGAAGTACTTGGAAGGCGTATCTTAGATGGAAAACCAGGGGTTTTCCAGAGACGCACGAGCTTGGTCTCAGTCTCCGCGTGCAAGAAAGGAATAAAACTGCCCTTCTTCTATAGCTAAGCAACACACGTGAGTACCAACGATTACCGACTTGAAAGGCAGACCTGTCCAGGGATACGAAGTGTCCCGCAACCTTGATCTTAACAAGTGGCGTCGTCGGCATGAATCACCATTCAGAGGTGTGGGAGTGGGTTTTGAGGAGCCGCATCTTCGACTCATGTTCTAGTTCGTGGGATCGGGGTTTCCACGAATTTCCCATAATTCTGCATATACGGCTCATCAGAGTGGGCTAGTGTTATGATACTGCTTTGTAGGAGGTTGAAAGCCCGGTAATTACCTGGGTTCAGTCACTGGGAGCGTATTTGTAGTACTTGGAAGGCGTACCTTAGATGGGTTTTCCAGAGACGCACGAGCTTGGTCCCAGTCTCCGCGTGCACGAAAGGAATAAAACTGCTCTTCTTATATAGCTAAGCAAGCAACACACGTGAGTACCAACGATTACCGACTTAAAAGGCAGACCTGTCCAGGGGTACAAAGTGTCCCGCAAGCTTGATCTTCACAGAATTCTGAACGGAGTGCGCTCGTTAGGGGCTCCGACCCACCCTTGGGTCACCGTGTTTACACAATGGCCAGTGACGTGGCGGGCGCTGGCCAGGCGTACAATAAAAAGACAAATAGCCTCTGGTGTGCACAAAACAGAAAGCAAAATTTCTCGATCAGTCTCGAATGGCAAAAAACAGGCTTTTTTTCAGGTTTGGGAGGATACCGAGAGACACCGCCGGCATACTCTCGCCCCCTAGAGCATGGATCCACCTTCTATCTGCGAGGCCGTCATCTATACTCGTTGGCCTTGCCCGGCACCAAGCGGGTTGGCCGTGGGCTGAGTCTATATCGAGATCGAGCGTCTATCGTCGCATGAGCTGATTATATCGGCGTGTTGACAATTTGCAACGAGAAAAAACAGATTGCGCCGCCTGCCTGCAGCCATTAGAAAAAAAAAGAAGAAAAAAATCAACCAAACTTTTTTTCCTTTTCTCCCACAGCGGCGGTACGAGGATATTTTTGGCTGTTTTTGCAAAGCAATATTTTTGAAAGAAAACTTTTGGACTTCACGTTTCCATTGGCATACGTCTAAGGGTATGCTTATTCATGATGATTGGTTATTTTACCACCACTATTGTTTCAAACTCTTAAGTGGGTGAAGAAAAACTTGGTTGACGAAAAGGAAGATCAAGCATTTCATGGAACAAGGAGAGCTAGTGAGCTGAACCAGAAACAGGGAGTGTGGTTTTTGGTTCTGACCACAAACATATATTGTTTCGGGAATAGTAAGGGCCGGGCAAACTCTATAGGAAAAGATATTTGGGATCTCGCGTTACCGCTACGATCAGAGAATTTGTGGCGGGAGTAGGGGGCACAGGGAGTCGTGTGTCTCGGGGAACGGGTTTCCTCGCGAGCTCTATCATTTATCTATCGCTATGATTTTATTGTTTTTACGTCATTGAGCTGTTGCAAAGGCGATGTGCAATAGTTTCATACGGGAGGGAGAGGTTTTTGCTTGTAAGGTACAGGTTTCCTCTTGAATTATTTTAGTTGATTTTTTAACATGGAGATGAGTGTTGTTCTGTTGTCTTGAATTGTCATTGTTGTTTTGCTGAAAAAGCAGGGAGTGTGTTCGAATGCGCTTGTTCAGTATTTTGACGGTTTCATGACTATTCGGGATATTGGCTTATTATGGGTTACTTGGTGGTTGCTTCTGTGGGTGTACGTGATACCCACATGGTCACTCATTCTGTGTCTACCCGGCCGGGAGAATGATACTAAAAACCTGAATCATCTTCGTTCTTCGCCTGGGATTTTATCAACATGCAGTAGGTCAGGCAGACCAAGCAGATCATGGTCTGTCCGACGTGTGAAATGTCGCTATAAGTGCTGGGTAGAGGATGGTGCATGTGATGCCGAGGAAAGCAGAAAAACACCAGAGGGACAAATACTAAAGGGTAATACTATTTGCGACACCGGTGTCGTAATTTCTTATTTGCGACACGGTGTCGCCAATAAGCGGCTTATTTGCGACACCGTGTCACGTTCGCGGCACATACCTCAGATTGGCTCCGCACCGCCAGGGATGTGTCGGCATGGTGCAGGGCCATCATTGAAGCTATCGCATGGCCGAAACGGGCCAGGTCTTAAGGGGATATCTGGCATCCTGGTGCACCCGCAAAACGTTCAGATCGGTGTCGCAAATAAGCCTTTTTTGCGACACGCGTGTCGCAAATACCGTATTTGCAACACCGCGACGTGGTTGCCGCACACGCTCCGGATCGGCAAAGCACTACCAGTAGAGTCTCGGCATGGTGTAGGGCTACCATTGAAGCCATCCTGTACCCAACACGGGCCAGTACTCGAGGAGATATGGGGTATCCTGGTACATCCCGCAGAATCTTCTGGCTCCTGTCGCAAAAAAAAAAAAGCCTTATTCGCGACACGCGTGTCGTAAATACCGTATTTGCAACACTGCGCCGTGGTTGCTGCACACGCTCCGGATCGGCAAAGCGCTCCCAGTAGAGTCTCAGCATGGTGTAAGGCTACCATTGAAGCCATCGTGTAGCCAAAACTAGCCAGTACCCGAGGAGATATGGGGTATCCTGGTACAACCCGCAGAATCTTCAGGCTGGTGTCGCAAATAAGCCATTTTTGCGACACGGCGCCGTAGTTACCGCACACGCTCCGGGTCGGCAACGCACTACCATTAGAGTCTCTGCATGGTGTAGGACTACCATTGAAGCTATCGTGTAGCCAAAACGGGCCAGTACTCGAGGAGATATGGGACATCCTAGTACACGGTCAGAATATTCAACGTGGCTCTTCTACTACAGCTGCTGTGCTACATACAACAGAGCAAACACACAAACACGATAGGCTAGGAGTGAGTGCGAAAACTATACATAACCCATCAGACTGCCTCGCCGACCAGGGCATCCAAAATAATCGGGAATTGGCTGCGTAGCTGGACGAGGAGACTACGCATGATTTGAGTGGGGCAGGTCAGTGCGCACAATCTGCTGGAGTTGCGGGATGTTGGTGAGTCTTTCATAATGGTTGGGCTTCTCTCCGCAAACATTCTGCCTAAACTTACGGAAAAACCTCCAACCCGCGCACCAGTGTGTACAGCATACAACAACACGGTGGGAACTCTACACAATATTGCAGGGCATCGAATGACACCTTCCAAGCAGCCTACGAACTCCACGACCTTCTACACGCGTTATACATACCGATTTCTTCGTCACCATGAACAAGGCGGCTAACCCCTCTGCCGCTTACATTGAGCTCATGCGGTCCGCTGTGGGTTTCTATTGTATGTTTCACAACCGTTAGAGATAAGCATCGCATGATCGGGAATCCGTTTACAAACTACGTGCTACGCATGTGCTCTAAGTTAGACTATTATGATTAATAGTATGTGTCAATACTACAGCAGTGCGGATACTGTGGACTGCTGTTGGTGCAACAACAAGCATGATAAATGTGTCGGAACGAATGCGTACAACGAACATGACGCATAGCTAGGCAAGCTGCAGTATGGTCGCCCTCTGTGCATCTATGGGGTGTGTTCGTTGCCTTAACTAATCCGACAAAAACTGTGCACAGCGTTTCGAAAGTTTGTTTAGTTCTGTGCGGCAGAACGATAGGCGTTGGTAAACGCCTGAGGGATAGGCGCTTTTACACGGCTGTTCAAGGGCAATTAAACAACCACATTGGTGAGTGATGATGGTTGCACGGAACGAACGCCGATTTTACTGCGATACTATGATACTGCTGTAGTAGATGACATACACCCACCTATTTCGATAGCATCCACATACAAGTACAAAAACCATATACAGAACGCAGCGTGCACAAACTTATGTGCCCTTCATTTGTGCCCATGTTAGTTGACGCGTAAACAGAGCACTCGGCGCTTTGAACGATACCAGCGCTCTCAATTATACTGTAGTACGTACGACTTATTAGAACACGGCACGGCAATATAACCAAGTTAATTTCTAATCCATTGATTCACGATGACGTGGCTAACGATCGATGTACCCGTGGAAACATGCTGTACAGTGGTATAGTCCGAGCTCTAAACGGGGCGCGCGCGACGCACGTCGTGCGATGTCGTCAAATGCGGCTTTACGACACCAGTCTGACTATTCTGACAGTGCACCAGGATGACCAGGATACAACACACAGCAGTATCTACTACTATAATGGCTCGTTCTGGATACACGCGAAATAAGGCTTGTTTGCGACATCAGCCTAGGTGTGTACTAGGATACCCTATATCTCCTCGAGTACTGGCCCGTTTAGGCTACACGATAGCTTCAATGGTAGCTTTACACCATGCTGAGACTCTACTGGTAGTACGTCGCTGATCCGGAGCGTGTGGGGCAACCACGGCGCGGTGTCGTAAATACGGTATTTGCGACAGCTAGAAGGTTCTGCTGCGGTTTGTACCAGGATACCCCATATCTCCTCGAGTACTGGCCCGTTTTGCTACACGATTACCGCAATGGTAGCCTATGCCATGCTGAGACTCTACTCATAGCGCTTTGCCGATCCGGAGCGTGTGTAGGAACCACGTCGCGGTGTCGCAAGTACGGTATTTGCGACATGCGTGTCGCAAACAAGGCTTATTTGCGACAACGATCTCCTCGAGTCGATCTCCTCGAGTCCTGGCCCGTTTCGGCAATGCGATAGCTTCAATGATGGCCCCGCACCATGTCAACACATCCCCTGGTGGTGCGGAGCCAATCTGAGGTATGTGCCGCGAACGTGACGCGGTGTCGCAAATAAGCCGCTTATTTGCGACACCGTCTGGGAAATAATAAATTACGACAGCGTTGTCGCAAATAGCATTACCCAATAATAAATACACATACAGGAGTACGAGTACATCACTGAGAGTTTTGGACGTGCTTGAACTCGTTCGACGTTCAACATTTAACCTTCAACATCAAACTACGGGCCAAAATCAGCCAACCATGGTGGGAGTGGATGCCGCCCCAGTCATTGTACATTGTACATACCGTACTCTCCTTTCTCATCGACGAAACTGCGGTGCAATCTCTTCTGCGGAGCGATCGTTACCACATTGACGACAGCGCACGTCAGCTTGCAACTTGGAACGCGTGGAATACTCCAAACCCGTACGTAGAGTTGCGTATGTACAACTCCTACGATATGACACACATTAACACCGATCTTGCAAAACACATGTTACGAGCAGCGGTATGTACGGTTACCTGTGATCTGCGCCCACGATGTGAAGCACCAGGCGCGAAGGCAGCTTTCCAGAGCCAAATACTCTGACCAGGGCGTGGAAGACGGTTGAACTCCGCGTTAAGCGGAGACTCTCATCCTTGCCGACGTCATCAACCGCCATCGAAACCTTGTGGTCGCCCTCTGTGGTCACTTACTCGTGCTACAGCAGGAAATGGTTGTGCACTTCTGCTGCTACGTTGCTGCTTTGTACCAGCACCCTCTGCTGGTGGAAACTGGAATCTACGAATCTACGTATCTGTGGTTTTCATTCGGCTGGAAGCCAATGCCATGCGGGCTTTTTCTTCCGTCGTCCGAACCAGCACAAACACCTGCAAACCAACACAACTGCCACAACAGTCGGCTGTAGTGCAGGAGAATGAGCTTCCTGTATCGCGAGGCTGGCCGGGTCCTGCAAGGGGTGGAAGGTGGAAGGGCGAGCCTGAAAACACTCACGCTGGGCCGAGCTAACTCTGTCGGAGGTGGCAAAGGAGGAGATGAAAACGGACCCAAGAGAAAGGTGACTACTTTCTTGCTTGCTGCTGTTTTGCGATCCAGGAAACTTTTGAAGGATGGGCATCTTTATCTTTCGGACAGACTGTAAGCTGTGGCTGCATTTGTCGACCGCATACACACTTGTGTGCTGCCGAACCCATTCCTTCACTGTCTCCTGCCGCTCTATCTGTTGGCTTTGTCTGTGCTCGGCGCTCAGATTCGCTGTACGTCGATGAGTGGACTGCTGCCCTGCCTACAACCGCGCGCAGGTCACTCCTCCAGTATTCCGACTGACTGTGTAGTAGGCCTCAAGTTCGCAGACAAGTTCAACAGCAGTATTGCCTTAGAGCGACGCTGTGACGAGCGCCAAGGCGTTGGCTGTGGCGTTGTGGTCCCTTGTTATGCTTCAGCGGCGCAAGTTGATCAAAGCCATAAACCAACGACCAGAACAAAGTATGCACGAGCACACGAGCACAGCCGTGAAAAGTGAAACGAAGGAAGGAAAGGAAAAACGAAAAACGAAAAACAACTTGCTGTCGGTTTCGTGTTTGGTGTCTCGTGACAGTCCGGCGTGGGCGAGCTATTATTAATTATTAGTAACAAATAATTACCGGTAACAGGAGGTTACCGTGAAGTAACTTGTGTACGTACCAGGTACATTAAATACAATTGCTCAGAAACTACATACCAGGTATTAATACCAGGTACTTGATTAATACCAGGTACTTGGTACTATGATACAGTAATATACAGCGGTGTAGTATGTAACAGCGTTGCCGACGTTTACGTTTCTCAGCCGGTCGCCCACTACGGGTCTTACTTTAGCAGTACCAATATATTTCCGCCTTTATTTCACGATTCATTATGCTACCATGCTACCGCAGGCAGCATGTCGTCCTGCCATCATGCCCTCGTGCAGCAGTGCAAGACTCGTCATTGTCTTGCTGTGCATGGAGAACAAACAAGCGCGTTTTTTTATTCAGTGATCGGCGGCCGGTCCCAGAAAACGTAGCTCCGAAGCCGATTACCAGGTATTTTAATAGGATGGCAAACGAGTATAACAGCGTGCCTCGTACAGCAGTCATGAACAGCACACGACTTGAAAATAGCTCTGAGCTTCTTTGCATCCTCGTATACGTGTTTGTGCTGTTCTGTTCTCTCTGCTGTGTGTGCGTGTCACAGCTGTACGCCATGGTGAGCGAAACACTCCGGTACAAGCCGCTGCTGGACCGGCTCGTTCTCAAGGCAGACCCGAGGTAATAGAAGGGGGGTGCTGTGCGTGTATTCTGTATTGGCGTATTCTGGCAAGGCCTTCAGCTTCGGACAACATCCGATGAACAGCAAACGTCCCGCCAGTCCTGATGTACTTTATTGCTGCTGGATGGGGAGCGTCCCGTTGCAGCTCAACATTAGTGTCTGTGCTGATTTTCGTATGTACACGTTCGACTACTGTAGTTTTTATTTTCGAATGGAAAGAGCGTGGGAGTTGGCATATATCTCCCTCATCGCCATAAAGTCTTCGAGTATATCATGCCCGCATGTACATTCACGTAGTGTGCAGCACCATGACCCGTGAGAACCCTATTTTTTATTTTTTCGCTGCATGAGTTGTTGCGGTTTCTTCGGGCGCGAGCTGGCCGGGCACTGCTGTTTGCGTTACGTTCTTGGTTGTTATTTCTGGACCCCGCACCAACATCGCTGTCTAATGGTGCGTTGATTTCTCGAATATTTACCGTACCACCACACAAGGTAGTTTCTCGGCCGCAGCTGGACTGCTGCTGACGACAACCCTCTCTGGAAAAGCCTTGGGGCGTGGTCATATAGGGGGCTGATGAGAGTCCTCGCTCTGCCGTTCTTCTGGATCGGTTAGCATCTTACCCATTGACAAGACACAGCAGCAGTAGTAAGTATATACCGACCTGATATGAAGCGGGCGGTACCAAAATCGACCCTCCACGCCGCCAGCATCCTCTCCTACACGAGGTAAATAGTAAATAGCTACTCGTATTGGCGCTGTTTCGATGTATCCAAGTCGAGAGCGCCGTCTGGCATCTTGTCGCGACGCATCTTGTCGCGAACCAACCAGAAGGGCGGACCCTCTGTGATCGTGCTTGCCGTCGTGCCGCAGGGGTACCCTGTTCTCGGATGAGCATGTGCGAGAGAAGGCACAGGGGTACGTGATGCTCTACGAGATGCTGCTGGGCAAGGGGACTATTCAGGGAGGGGGGAAACTTAAGGTACGTCCGCGTGCTGGCAGCACTGGTACTAGTGCTATTGATGCTGTAGGGCTTCCCTGCAATAGTACTGGCTAGGACGTTTCAAGACAAAAGCACGTTTATACGGATATGTGGTTTTTTGAAGCCGCTACAGCAGAAATGTATATTGTCACATATCTACCAGGTTAAGCCCTTCAGAGAGATTCCGACTGCGATAAGTGGCTCTACAGCCGACTCGTTGTTCCGCGCTGCTTTTGTGCTACCCGGCGCTGCTTTTATGCTACCCAGCGCCGGACTAGCTGCCAGTTATCGTTAAAGCTGCAGCTGTGACTGCATGGTCCCCGTGCACCTCGCCGTATGGCGTGAATCGGCACGGCTTCTTCCGGCCGCACTTTTGTCTATCCGTCTCCGCTGCATTGGGATAGTCCCCACGAGTTAACGCTGCTGCTGCTACTACTAATGCGATTTACATCGCCAGGAAGACGTAGGTTTCTTCGTTGCATGCCCTTCTGCAACCACAGCATGCGCCGTATGGACCGCGTCCCCTCTCGTTTTCTCTGCAGCGACATTTGCTGCAGTACAAGGAGCCACTAGAGCGTTGCCTGGCAGAGGCTAAGTTAGCGGAGGGGCTGCCTGCCGATGCCGCTAACGAGTTTCTCCTGCCGAAGAGCGCGAGGAGGCATATCTTCCCGCGGTAAGAGGAATTAAGGCTCGGACACTATGTCTAGGTTTGTACCCACGAGTTTGGGGGGAAGCAGCAGATGGGGAGGCGATCATATCTTTTTCCATTAGCCGATACAGGATATCGTTTTAGCGCTTCGCCCTTGAGATCTGAGAGAGCCTGTGGTATCTTCGTTCTCCAATGTTAGCCGATGCAGCATATCGTTTTAATGTTTCGTCCTTGAAATGGAGAGAACTTGTGGTGTGTTCCTTTTCCAATTGCCACCTCCGAACCGAGTCGTCAATCGTGACACGTATCATAGCAAGCAGGTTAAAGACGACGCGCCCGGGTCTTGCCGTGTGCTTTTGACACCTCCGTTCGCGTGGATTCCAAAGCCAGTAAGCGTTGTTTGTTCCCGATACCAGCAGGATGCGATGCGCATACAACACGCCCGTTCTCTCCCCAACGCTTCCCATCGCGCTTCTGGCTTGCGTGCCGCATTTTTCGTATCTTGACGCGACAGATACGCAAGGGTGAACCTGCTGACATGTCCGGAAGGAACGAAGGGCGTCGCGGCGACGTTGCAGAAGGAGGGGTTTACCGTCAAGGTTCGTGTGGTGCATGGTGGGAGCGTGCTCGACCGTACTTGGGAGGCGGCCCTATGTCGCGCCGTACCCCTGACGTCGGGTAGCTGTGGGACCTTTTGTGTTTTCCCTTACAGCGCCATCTTGTGTCTGTCTGTTCTGCTTTATACTCAAAGGCGCGTTGCAGCAATTTTACCGAATGCATGCAGGCGTACAAAACGCAGGGAGACGTATTCCTGGGTGTCTCGGTATTAATACAGTACCGACGTATTTTGGCAGAGGCTGGGCAACTTTGTCTCGCCTGACAGGCTCGGCCGCGCTACCTTTTGTGGAATCCCTGTTATTTTTCGATGTACCCGGTAGCAAGTAGCCCCCTAGCGCGCCTGTAGTTTGACCTGCGAACTTCTCACTCTTACCGTTGGAGCGTATGATACGTATCATACCTTGTACTCCATACGCTCGGAACGTTGCATTTTTTGTTCTCGTTTTCTACAGCAAAATATGACTTGATTATATTTCCAAGTGGTTTTCCTGGTAACCTGGGTGCATGGGTTCACTGCAGTGTGCAGCGTGGAACTTCGCCGGCTCGGCTGCAAGCCACTAGGCGTCCGAACCCGGTGCCTTCTTTTCTTGCCCCCTACCGTATCCTACTCCGGGATGACGGCGTCATGTCCGCGTCATGCTTGCCTCGACGCTCTCGTCTTTCACATTCACCAAGTACGTTGCTCTATTTGCTTCCAGTTACCTCATATGTCTGTTCCCAGGTACTTGGTATGTTTGTTTCCAGGTGTATACAACCCTGATATGTTCTACTCCAAATACCTGATATATTTGCTTCCAGGTACCTGGTATGTATGTTTCAAACCACCTGGAAGTTTTTCTTCGAAATCAATGCCCATTTTTGTGTTTTTTTGGCCGTTGCACCGTCGGTCCCATATGACCCCAGATCGACGCCGTCGTGCCTAGCCTGCTGGTGCTCCCGTCCGGGACGGACCTGCACGAGCACGCCATGGTGAAGGACGGGAGGCTCGTGCTGCAAGGTATGTGCGCGCCCCCCCCCCCAAGCCCCACCGTTATTTCGGACGACCGGCAAAACGAAGAGGCAGGCGACTGCTTTAAGATGGCGTGCCGGGCGACAAAGAAGTGGGACTTATCGTACCTAATCTACAACTGCCCCTGCGTTTTGGCTCTTTGGGAACAACTGTTATAACAAGAGAACATTGAATTCAGAACAAAATATGGTTCGTGAACATGCAGCAGGGAGATGGGTGGTTTGAGGGTCCATCGTGGGTTGTGATTGCTATGGTCGCCCACATAAATATAGGTTGGATGTTTTCCGCAGTACTACGATATGCCAGGCAAAGGGTCAAGACGCTGGGGCACCTGTTCTATTGGGCGCTCATTGGAGAATCGTGAGAGGCAGACAAGCGAGAACTGGCGTAAAAACGACAATTACACCATCCACGGCGCTGGTGGGCAGGAAGGCAGGCTTCCAGCGGGGAGAGGCCGCGGAGTTACTCATGTGGCCTATTTGTAGCCTGCGGCCTACCCTTGGCCGCTGAAAGGCTCATATGGTGAACAGGAAAGAAGAAACGCGCCCGTAGGGAAGGGGCTGAGGGGGACCGATACGAGGGGTGTTTGTTGTATTTGAACGACGGCTCGAGAATGGGGTCGCGTTAAGGTCTGACCCCGCTTCTCCAGGAGCTATTATTTCAGGGAACGTGGCAGCAACCGCCGCCGCCGTGTATTTCAGTCAATTGGTCGACGAGATGCGAAAAAGTCGGCGTGGCATCACAGGGTCCACGCGGAAGGAAGGAAGGAAGGAAGGAAGGAAGGAAGGAAGGAAGGGTAGCTGGGCCGGTCGGGATGAGGCGAAGAATGCACCCGCGCATCAAGGAGACCTCTCCAGTTTTTTTCTCATAGCTTTTGTTTTGTTTTACCATTTCCCCTTGTGTCCACCTAATAGTTAGGGTCTCCCCAAAGACGCATCGGTAGTCGCCTTCACGGCAGCTCCCCCCCAACCCTTTCTCCCCCCCGCTCTTGTGATGTCCTAAAACGGACGCAGATAAAAGCTCCTGCTTCTCGGCCGAGGCTCTCCTGGGCGAGGAGGCGTCTGCCGCGGCGAGGGAGGCGGGGAGGGAATGGAAAGGCGGCGACGTTATCGATGCGTGTGCTGCCCCGGGGAACAAGACAATGCACGCGGCTTCGTTGCTCTCGCAGCTTGCGTCACCTTCTGCTTCGGCTGAAGAACGGCCAAAAGCGACAGTGTTCGGCAGGTTTGTGGCTCTACTTTTTTTTTCGCTCAATGAATATGCGGAGCATGACGCCCTTCTGCACTCTGTAGCCGTGTCGTGCAGGCCGGGTGTTTTTCGCCTCACACACCATGCACTTTCGACCCGGTGTCGTCAACTGCTTCGAGATTGGGCATTTGTTTTGTCAAACACCGGGAGAAGGCTCGGACGGTTGCCAGTCTTTTCGTGCAGCCCTGGTGAGGTGCGTGCAAAGCGTAAGCACGACGTATATCGCGCGCTATATACTCCCATCTTGTTTTCGCCCGTTGGGCACGGATTCAACTTTTGTTACGTTGAGGTGTAAATATTCTCTGGCCGCACGGAGGTTCGATCCATTCCCTCCTTATCTTTGACCAGCGTGCTTTTTTTTCGTTTTTTGGTTTGGCGTTGGTCATGCGCCTCCCGTTTCCTCGTGCGCCAGGAAGAAAAAACGAACCGTGTTCGCGTTCGACAAGGACCTGAGGCGGTTAACCCTCATGCGCCGCAGAGTCGACGAGGCGGGCGCGTCGGGGGCGATCGAAACCCGACTGCAGGACTTTCTAGAGGTAGACACGGCAGATAAGCGGTTCGCTGCCGTCGACGCCATCCTGCTAGACCCTTCGTGCTCCGGCTCGGGTATTGTCTCGGCACCTGACAGAGTTCACGAGAATCAGGGGGTGGAGGGGGAGAGCGGGGGGGGCGGGGACGGGGAGGGTCAGTCGAGGGTAGCGAGGCTGGCGGCGTTCCAGCTTGAAGGGCTTTTGAAGGCCATGTCATTCCCTCAGGTGGGAGTTGTTTGAAACGATTGATTGTGCGTCGGTCGCCGTACACACGTTCTCGTCGGGACATGTTGCGCGCGTCGTGCGTTCCCTATCGCGTAGAGCAGAACCTACGTTTTTGGTGTCGACATTTCGATGTATCGATATTGTACTTCGAAGCTGAGGTCGTGCCAGACGGGCAGTTTGAAGTGCAACACGTGCGAGAAAACTTTGCGTGCACAACGCTGGTATTGTTAGAGTGACAGCATAGCTACTGCAGGTTTTCAAGCGCTCCTGAACGAGGAGTATTGATGACCCCCGTGTTGTTTTCGAGCGCTTCGCTGACACGCCGGGTCGTGGATCACCATCGGCTATGACGGGTCGAGCGCTGACACGCCGGGTCGTGGATCACCATCGGCTATGACGGGTCGAGCGCAAGCGTTGAACTAAAAGAGGGCCATGACTGGCTAGAGCAGCCTACGATCGAGCGTTAATACAGATTAAGCTTACCCGAGTCTTTTTTGTCTCCGCTGTTATACTCTCAGGAGCAATGCACACAATTTTTCCCATCCACTTATGAGAAGCTCTCTCACCTCCCACCCTCTCCGCGCTTTTTCTGCGCCTTTGTTTCGTGGGTGTCTTGCGATTGTGCCCCCTCCCTCCGTCTTGTTGTCCCTTAGGTTGAACGCATTTGCTACTCCACCTGCTCGGTACACGCCGAAGAAAACGAGGATGTGGTGGCCAAAGCGTTAGAACAGCAACCGGCACCCCCTCGAGTCGACCCCTCTCCCCCCAATGTTCAAGCGAAAGCGGTCGCGGAAGCTGCTACCGCTGGGAAACTCGACCCCCCGCCCGCATCCAGAGGCAGCAGTAGCGACAACGGCAGCGGCAGCAGCGACCTTAGCGCGGAGGCCTCCCTCGCGGGCCTTAATGCGCCAGCGACTTCGGAATCGTCAGCCAAGAGTGGTGGCGGCGGTGGTGCCGCCTTTGGGTCCACCTTGGGACGCTTCAAGCTCTCGCGCTGCCTCTCGCGATGGTCGAGGCGAGGGTTGGCTGTATCCGGCTTGAGTAAGAAGCAGGCGGCGTGCATGGTGAGGACGGACCCCTTGGAAGACGAAACGAACGGATTTTTTGTTGCGGTTTTCGAGCGAGAAAACGGCGTCGCTAGCGGGGAAGGGGGAGTTGGAAAGGGAGGGGGCGTAGGGGGGGGGGGCGGGGGCGGGGGAAGGAGCGAGGTGGAAGGGAAGAAGCGCCGAAACCGGCACAAAAACCGAAAGAAAAACAAGAAAAAACGCAAGAGGGAGGAGGCTGGGGGGGACGAGGATGGCGGCGAAGACAAAGCGGTCCAAGAAAGCGAGCAAACGCAGGATTCAGCATCGATGTCGAAAGCAGCGTCGGATGGGTATCGCGAAGTTGGGGTGGGGGGCGCTGAGGTACAATAGCATTGACGTTGTTTTCGTCCAGACGACGGAAGATGTAACACACTTGAAATGCCGCTTCCTTGACGTTTCTGGTATTTGTTGCCGTTCAGCCGGATGATAATGTGGAACTTTCTTTTTGTTCTTGTGAACCTGATTCGAAGAGCCGCCTGTACCTTGGATGGCTGCATGCCACGGCTGTAGAGGCATCTGCAACATACGTTGGTTGCCTTCTGTTGGCACTAACGTAGTTGTTCGGATGAGCTCTCCTGATGCGTGGAGTTAGGCACGTCCTAAAACCACTGGAATCTGGGAATAGCAGGCCTTGGCCTCCAGCTCGAACCGCCGCATGCCACACACTACCGTATTCACAAACCGGGAGGTCAAAATCTTCCGCAGTGAACGAACGCGAGGGCCCCCTTCAGCGGCCACTATTGTCTACCACTGCTGTAATACTAAACGCCGGCTCCAAACAATGCTGTCAACCCTGGACAGAGCACGCTCTGCTGCAGATCATGTATGGTCGAACCTAGCCTGCCGTAATGAGAAGTTGTGCAGGATCTGTATAGTTCAGTACAGATTCAACCCAGGAAATGTGTCCTACGAGCATATCATGCAGATTATGCGGCTCCCGCTCGGCAAGATGAGTGGGTTAGATTGAGGAACATGCCTGCTCTGAAACATCTAGATGATGTCGAAGTGTGGTGCCACATCGATTTCCTGTCCGGGGTGTGGAGCCCTGTCGAGGCTTGAGACGGAAAGAGCGATCAACACGAAAGGCTACGATTAAGGGGAAAATAGCAATCAGATCCAAATTATGTTGTGTAAACATGGGGGGGCACGTATGTTTTTTGTTTTTTGGGTCCTTTCTGGGTTCGGATTACTCTATGGTACGCCGTTCTGCGTGCAGCAACGGTCGCACGAAGCAACCCGGGCTGCCGGGTCTCTCGACAAGTGCCCGAACTAAACTGCAACACCGGTGGCCGGGACCCCCCCCCCCCCCTTCTTGCATACGATGAGCGTACAGAAGACAACGTTGTGCAGACGTTGAACAATGTAGCACCACCATTATACGCACCGAATTGAGAGGTTGTCGACGCCTTGTGGGGTTTTGCTACACTGTTCGACGTCTCCACAAGCGTTTTTTTACGCCCAAGTCATGCAAGGGGGGGGGGGGTCCCGGCCACCTGTAAGTTGGAGTTGTACGGCAAGCGCGCAGCGACACTCTCACATATTCGTGCTGCTGCGCGCAGACACTGAGACGGGTGGTAAGACCGGACTCGCCGCTATACCGGCAACAACCTGGTCCTTAAACGGGTGTTGGCATAGCAGTAGAAACAAGAATACGGTTTCAGATCTGAATTCTCCGTAAGAAGCCAAAACGTTCGTCTAGCGAGTACCAATTTTATTGAAAACTGAAAAGTACACGTCAGCTGTGAGTTCAACCGATCAGTCGATGCTCATCTTTGCAAGCTGCGTGGTAACCGTTCGCGCGTTTTTCGCTTTTTCCTCGCGACTGAATACTGGCCGGCGACTCTCCTCTGGATGCTACCAGGGTCGAGGGGACGATAATACTTGGAAGGAACGATTTCCACTGCAGGGCTCATCTACGGTAGGTATGGTAGACCCCATCTCTGTGTATGCTCTGTTTTCAACCGATGGTAGACTTTCCAAGACCGACACCTTGGGCACGGAGGCCTGCACTGCATTATAGGTTTCACGAGGGTACAGACCCAAGCTAAAAATTCTTCCAGTTAATTTCAGGGCCCATGCCGGGTCATGTTCAGCGAAGCACGTGCTTGGAGTGTGTCAGCAAAATTAGCGCAAGACAATACCACGTACGTGCAATTTATCAATTTATCGGGAGCTGCGTATGTACGACATTTCACGTACAGCAAAGTACAGCGTGCGACAATCGCCAAAGCAAACTACCTGTGGGATGCTCGGTACAGCACACATTCGAGACAGTCTTGCGACCGCGGACTATCACACTTTATGGCGATAAGTTAATATGAAGAAAACATCAACAACACACAACAGAAGTGTTCCGGCACGTGGACTGCGGGGTTCGAGTACAGGCGGGGATTTTCGTACAACACACAGTTGCCATCCGGGTAGAGGCAATTCAAAAGATGAAGCGAAGGCCGTTACAGTATGAAACGTACCGCCCGGTTTGTCATAATTTTCCAATACGTTTCTACCAATTGTTGCAAGTGAAATATATCGCACACAATTTGGAAAAAAATGGTTCCAGCCAGAAGGTATGACATACGCACTATTGACGGATTTGCTGTGTCTGTGCGGCACACCATCCATGCCGCACGGCTTGCTTAAATCAACGTCAACGCGGCACTAAAAAACACTCAGAAAGGAAAACGTGGGGCACAGGCTGCTGTATTATTAACGAACACACCATAATACTTATGTTTATTTCAAGGGCATACTGTATACGCTTCTACTCATATTACAATACGGGCTACAAAACTACTCACAGAGCCGAAGTGCTCTCCACCAGAGTGCCATATCCCTTGAAATTAAACTGAGAACACGTCAGCATCGTGTTTTTACGGCCATTTACACTCCCACGTACGTATACGATGCGGCGCGGCACGGGTCGCCCCCCCCGTCCACCACTCCTTGACCGCGTGGTGGTCCGTCTACTCGTACATCGCTGGCTTCGTCAGGGGCAAAAACTACCCATCACTGCGCGGCAACGGCACCCAGAGTTATCATCTACGAATCGCTCGAGCCATCGAGCACTAAAAAAAAGGGTCACACTACGGTCGAAGGAAGCGCGCGCCCGCCCTTCCTTGCCAGGTGAGGTGCAGGGTTCGTGCTACGCTACGGCTTTTAGCAGTGGCACAAGCGAGCGGCGTTGCTCCCAGGAACAAGAAGCGGGGGTGACGATGCCCTCCTCGCGAAGACCGCGTCGAGTGGCGAAGGCGTCAAACGGCAAACTCTACGCCGCTCTTAAAAATACCACTCTTTGGTGACCTGCCAAATACCGGCACCGACTCCTGCCAAAATCTTTCCCCCCCTAACACAGCCCAGCCGCCCCCCCCCCACCGCACCCCCAACCCCTCACGTTTGGAAACCCCCTTGCCAACAGCCGCATAACTAACGCGCGGAGCACCACCGATAGCCCACCCTCCGCGCCCCCCTCCCTCGTCCTTCCCTCCCCACGAACCCCTGCTACGCGGCATCCTACCCCACGACACGATCTTCCGATGGCAGACCCCGAACCAACGCCGGAGGTCTCAACCCCTCTCGCACCACCTCTGTAAACACGTCGTCCGCCTCGTTACCGCTGCGGCCCCCGCTTGCAACTCGGTCCCCGGCCTCCCTCTTACCCCCCCGAATTCATGGCAGCCTCCCGCCACTCCCTCAGTGCGAGGGTAAACCGCACCGCGCCGAGTCGGGAAGACCTCGCGCTCCCCACGTATTCCTCGGCGACGCAGTCCACGGCCCCGCAGTAGACGAAGGGCCTCCCCTTGGCCCTGGCGAAGAGCACCAAATGGGGGGCTTGCGCCGGTTTCTCCCCCTCCCTATCCCCCCCCCCTGCTCCCCGTTCTTCTTCGCCGGAAGCGTCAAGCTGAGTATTTGTGTCCTGTGTCGCCGTCCTCGCCGTGCCCGCGCCTGTGCTCTCTGCAGTGGAGGTGGGGTCGTCTTCGGGTAGCCCGCCCAGGATCGAGGAAGGCGTACCTGACGCATCGGCCAGCCGCTGCAGAAACTTCCCGACAGAGTCGCTCCCGTCGTCCGCTGACGCTGCCGCCACCGGCTTCTCGTTTCTCAATGATCCGCCCCCTTCACCACCAGAGGTGCCGGTACCGGTTTCGGTTCTGAGATCGGTTCCGCTTCGGAGTGTCTGCTGCTGCTGCTGCTGTTGCTGCCATTCCGCCGCCTCCAGGTCAACCCTGGTAGCGTCCGAAGAAAGCTTCCCCTGGAGGTACCACGCCGCGGCGGAGCCACTCTCGTCCAGAAACCCGCTGTCGGTCAGGGCAACATGACACGTAAAGCGGAGGGAAGACGCACCGTGAGCAGAAGGGAATAGGGGATGGGGTGGGGTGGGTGGGGGGTGTACTCTTGTCGTGCATGGTCGTAGTCGTATGACCATGGACCTTCTCATCCCTATACTGCAGGGACGGAGCACGGTGGGGTGGGATGGGTTGGGTGGGAATAGGTGGAGTGAGGGGGGAGGGGTGGCGGAAAATCGGCAAAAACTCACGAAAGACGCATGCAGGAGCGCGTGCCTACTTTCAACTCAGGAGGCGAGGTAAAGGGGCGGAAGGGTATCACCACTTCATAATTTCCACCGCGTTTGAGGTGGTGAGACACATTCTGGTAATCAGGGCAGGGCTACGCACGCGCACACGGCGTTGTCCACCCTCACCGAACAGCAAGCTCGGTCAGTAACACGAAAAAACAAACTCAGGTTGAGCGGCCCACACCCGTGATCGCTTTCATGGTGGGCACGTGATATAACATGGGAGAGGCAACTCTCTCGCCGAAACAGGAAAAATCTTCCTTGATGCAGAACGCCAGGCGAGGCCTATCCAGCTGCTTGGACTGCGCAACTCATCGAAGGGACGCGAGCGCGGAGAGTCATTCTCGAACCAGTACAGACAACATTCCGTGGATTTTTTCATACTCGCTGAGGTTGGAAGGTGCTTCGCTTATCCCCTTCCGGTCCTTCCCCCCCCCCCCCCCCCCCCCCCCCCCCCCCCCCCCCCCCCCCCCCCCCCCCCCCCCCCCCCCCCCCCCCCCCCCCCCCCCCCCCCCTCCGCTCTCCCATCACCCCGACCCTATGCCGCACAACCACGCATGGAACCTCCAACATTGTTTTTACTCCTGTTCAAATATACTTTAGGCTTCAGCCTATCAAACGTACCTTGCGTGCTCGCGCTCTTTCGCCGTGCCCCCGCAATTCATGAGAAGGGCGTACCCGTTTCCGAACTCCACGAAGCTCTGGTGCCGATCAAACCTTAAAACGGTGGGCAGCTCGCCGCTCGTGGGCATCTCGCCGGTTGGGTAGATGCACGCCCTGAACGTGTTCGCCCGGAGCGCAAGCACGCCCGAAACGCGCACACAGACACAACACCAAACACAAGAAAAGAGGAAACCACAGGCGAGTGAGTGCAGAGAAGGGCGAGACCGAGGCTACATGAGACATCTGCGGTGAGCACCGCAACCACGGGCAAGAGCAAAACACCTGGTAAAACTAAAATGGGACAAAAGCGGAAACGCAACAAAACAAAACGATCCGTCCGACGAACACCTCTCTGTGCGTTGTTCCACAGACGCGAAAAAAAGCAACCAAGAAGCGAGCAGTCGGGACTGGAAGCTACCCCGGAGGGCCGCTTTGGGGGGGGGGGGGGGATACTGGCAAAACTCCGACAACACGGACATCGCTGGGGAGATTTAGCATGAAACAAAAAACGTCAACACCTTCCCATTCCCAATCCCCCCCCCTTCTCCCCTCCCGCCCGTCTCGAAAGGGATGCGTGGTCAATGATCAAATAACTAAGGCAAGCAACACATGAGTACGTCCCCCCCCTCTCCCCTTCCGCCTCCCTGACTGCACAGCCCTCCCCGCCGCACCCCCACATACTATCGTACCTGACAACACCTTCCTTCGTAAGGCCGGGCAGCGCGCGACCGAGCCAGTTCTTCCCCAGGCCTTCCTCGTCGAGCAGCACCTTAGAAACGTCGATCATCGTCACACCGAGCATCTGCTTCCGGACCATGCGCTCGTGCCGCGAACCGCCGGCCTTCACTCTCTGCCCCCCCGTTCTCTTCCTCCCCGCCTGCTGCTCCAGCGCACTACCCGAGTTGCGTGGGGTGTAAGAGGGGAGCGTCTGGGTCGTCTGGACGAGCGCCGGAGGTTGGGTGGGGTTGGGTTGGGTTTGCATTGCAGCGGGAAAGGATCAATAAAAAGGGTTAGCTGAACGCCTCCCCAGAGGTTTCTATCTTGTGCGTTTGGGTTACGCACGATCTCGCCGATTCAAAGGACCGGGTACAAAATGCTACGAGCTGGATGCATATGACACGCTGTTTTCGTGGTTGCCTCGAGAGTCCAGGTGCGGCCAGCACAAGACAGAAATGCTGCCCCTGTATATTGCCTTCAGGAGAAACGCCCGGGGCTCGTGGTTTTGGGTCTCCGATTCGATTCCGCTGCTCTGGGGAAGATGAGCAAGCAAACGCAGGTAAAGCAACCTGCTACTCGGATCGCGGATGTTTTTGTTCGTTGGCTCTTCCGCATGGCGTACACATTACGGAAAGAGAAAGTGCTCCTTGCGCGATATCCATAGCGGTAAGTAGATAGGGGTAAATAAGAACCGACAGTTTCTTGTGTTTTTTCGCGTAATACTTCTCACCACGAGGCCGTGAGAACGGTGGTCGTACGCGAAGGTGCTGTACAGGCTTTCCATCCGCTCTGCGGGGACCTGTTTCCGCCAAGCAGAGAATCGAGGTCAGCGCCGACGGTGGGAGAGAAAAACAAAACAAAAAAAAGATTGGTATGACAGAACGACGAGTGTTACATACGTGTGTTACTCGCTGACGGAGTACTCGTACTATGTACGCATAATCGGGTTCACGCATTACTGCTGTGTAATTCTAGTACAGTGTTAGTCGGCAGCAACAACTGTTAAGATCAGCTCCGTTTTCTACGCACGAGCGGGAAAACTTCAACGTATGTGCCACGGGAAACCATCAACACGCTGGTAATAGTGTTTTTTCTTTGACGACAAACCACGTGCGGAGTGGAGTGGCCGGCGACGATTCGACGAAATATAATTACCTGACGCGTGAAACTGGTCGCCCATCACGTTTACATCAGCAACAGCGGCAACAACACCACCACCGCCATCACTTCCACCGTCCCGTCGTAATTAACAACGCCCACAACACCACCGAAATCACCGGCATCAGCGTCGTCATCATCATGCCCGTCATTATCAGCTACAACAACGAGCGAGACACAGCCTTGCGAATTACCCAAAAGTCACCGGCCAATCCACAAGCCTACCGTGAAACACGCAAGGTAACACACGGGTGAAAAGATAACACACGGGTGAAAAGATAACACACGGGTGATAAGATAACACACGGGTGATGATACAACACACGGGTGATAATATAACACACGGGTGATAATATAACACACGGGTGATAAAGACAACACGCAGGTGATGAGACAAAAACACCGGTTACAAGATGACACAACCCCTGGGACGAATTCCCGAGCCGAGTTTCTCCAAAACATGCCCTAAGGGAAGGCACACACGGCGAAGATGGTGGTTTTGGGAAGAACTCGTCGAGATGTTTCCATGGGCGCGTCGCTCGATGTTTAAACTCTCCTCTCCCCATTGTCAAGAAAATTAGCTTCGAAACTCGTCCCAAGGGGGGGTGTTATCTTATCACCCTAGTGTGATAGTCTTATACGGTAGGAGTTACAGAATACTGCGCGTAGCACCTGCGGGGCTAGTTCCCGGTGAACAAGGAGTGTCGCCCGAGCGTCCAGAGCTGCGTAGCGCTTTTGTCTTCCAGATAGCGGCCTGTTGCCCCAGTCAGAGCACTGCTCGCTCTTGTCCAAAGGCTTGCCTGGTTCGCACAAGCACGCCAACAACTTTTTTCGCAGCGTTAGCGGGATGTCAGCGACAGTCCCCCCGTGAGGTACAGAATACCTATCTACTACCACAAGAACATGAGCTGTAGAAATATAGACAACCTGGGACAATGGGCGCCAACAAGGACAAGCTGAGGTTTCGACAGGAAAGTCAAGAAGTTATTAAGCGTTTATATGGAAGCTAGTGTAGAACGCACCGACACAACAGCAAGACATCTGTTTCGTACTACAAACAATACCTCAATAGTGTCGCGTGCAATTGTACTACCGTGCGTTACCGTGTGTTGCGATATATATATATATTTCCCACGGCGGCGCAATAAGCATGGTACTGTCGCGCACGGAAGCACGGAGCAAAGGATGCCGCAACATTTTTGTTTTACGGTCCACTAGCACAGCGGTTCTCGCCGCACCACCTGCGCCACACCCGTTACTGCAGCCGTATAGACGAGACGGAGGCAGTTGTGCGATACTGTACCCTGCCATATACAACGATATCGCGTTGTGCCGTACAGTACCGTGCGGTAACCGAAGCCGTAACACTTCATACACGGATTTCATTGTATTGTGGCGATGAGTCAATGTGAGAACAACAACACCAACTTAATACTGTACCGTGTTGCGAAACACCGCGCCGTGTCGCGCTGTACCGCCCCGAATCGTACGGTACCGCATCGCGTCGCGCCGTTATGTGTCATACCATACCAGCTTGTGCGGTACCGTGCCGTAAACGCATGTAGTTTACCTGAACGTGCCATGCCACACCGTGCAGTACCGTACCGTCCCGCACAGTGTACTGCTGTATCGGACTACACCGTGACATGCCGTACCGTGGCATACCGTGTCATACCATACCATACCGCCACACTCTGCATCGTCCCACACCTTGCCGTCCTATACCGTATAGTACCGTACCGCACAGTACCGCACCACACTACAATACGACACCATACCGTACGGACAACATACTACGCCAAACCATATCGTGCAACGCTGTACCGTGCCCCACCATTCCATACTCTACCGTACAATCCCGTACCGTGCCACACGATACCATACCGTGCCCGAAGCGTGAAATTCAGCTGATACAATTGCAGCACCCGGCGCAACAGCTAATAAAAGGCAGGCTCACCAAGAACGAGGTTGCACAGGCGGCTGAGGGAGCTCTTCTCTTCCGACGGCTTTCCACGCAAAGATGAGGCGTTGCTCGCCACATGACACAGGTTAACCACGCCGCAGACCCTCCGGAAGGACGGGATGTGAGGGTACGACCGCACTAAGCTCTGAAAGTCCGCCTTTTTTGTTTTACACATTCGAAATTTTGATGGGGGAGGGGGGCGGGCAGGGAGGGGGGGGAGTGCTGAGTTTTTCATTGGAAAACATTTTTTTTTGCGTGTTTGTCTTTTTGAAAAGGAGAAACCGGGGGGGGGGGGGGGGGGGGGGGGGGGGGGGGGTACAGGGGGGGCAATCTGCGCGTGACCGGCTACTGGCGTTGAACCAAAAAATGGTTTACTGTATTGTCTCACGCAGTATTCAAGAGGAAAGCACCTGTCTAAACAGATGAGCCGGAAACAAGCACATATCACGCTGTCCCAAAGTCTAGGACCGTTTGTATTCAATAATAGTACACAGATGGTCCTCATATTTCGATACAGTGGTGCCCGGGAGGCTACAGGTTACAGGCTCTAGGAACCAAACCCCTTTCTCAAGTTTTCAAGCCCAGGCAACGTTTTCGAGGCTGGTGCTTGGTTTTCGTGCATTTGACGAAAAAAACTACGGGAAAAGAAAAGGTGCCGACTCCCCAAACAAACACAAAAGCGAAAATGCGCCCAATTGGCGGGTGCGACCGAAAGATGAACAAAGAAAACATTACCTCGGGACGACGACATGGCCTGTGGCTCGTTCGTAGTCGCACTGCCTGCACGCGGGCCAATCAGATCACGCGATGCCGCGACATTCTTCCCTAGGCATGCCAGTAGATTTTTTTTTGATTGACAGACGACGGACACTTTCGCGTCTGGCAACTGCAAAAGGGCAAACAGGGCGACGACGGCGACTCTTCTCCCGCTGGTGAAACGCCTCGCTCTATCAAAAACCGCCCAGCGGCTGAATCGAAACATATAGCAGTCCCTGCGCAGCAGGATACTTGTAATCGTCGTCAACTTGCGGGCGATGGTGGACGGCGTATGACAGACGCTTCAGGACAAACTCAAAAAGGGGTCCCTATGTATTTTCTGTGCCGTCAAGACCGAAAGCTCGCATCCAGCTCGAAATTACCTTGGGACCCAAGCCGACCTTCACCACGCCAGGCGAGCCCAGCACCCCCCCCAGCGCCTCCTCCAACAATGCCTCCATTTTCGTGAGACGGGATGATCGGTCCGCCTCCCCGGTCGCGACCGACGGAGACCCCATGGCTGGGTCCCCATTCACAACTGCTCCCTTCGGCCGACAAACGTGCAGCATGTCGACGATGTATGTGCGGTCCCCCGCCGCCAGCTGCATCAGGCACACTTTTGTCGTTGTTGTTGTTGTTGTTGTTGTTGTTGTTTGTTTGGTTTGGTTTTTTGAGCAGCCAGGGGGGAAGCGGGCGGGGGTAGGAGGGGAGTAGGGGGGGGAGGGGAAGGGCGGGGGGGGGGGGGAGGAGGGGGAGGGGGGGGGGGGGGCGTGAGGGATAAAAAGCGCAAGAGGGGGTACAAAACGCGGGGTCAAAATGATGCCAAAGGAGGGAACAGCAACGACAGCTCAAGCAACTTATTGGGGACGATGCACATGAAACAAACACGGGGGGTCGCCTGCACAGCAGTAATCACTTTCAGCAGACACGCCATACCTTTTACGTACTACAGTATTACGGGGGACCATAGTAAATAGGACCTACGGTACACACAAAAACCTATATATTTACCTATTTTTACTCACAATATTTGGTCCTATTTACTATGGCCCCCCGTAATACGGCGTACCAAGACTTTATTTATTCTCAAAAATATTTAGTATTCTCGTCTCTTTCTTGTCTACATATTTCCGCACACGATCGAAGCCGGCATGTAGACGTCCTTCAACGCACGCAGCGCGAGCCTAGCAAGCAGAAGGGCCCCTTCGTTCCACCAGACACAATACCGTCAAAAACGGACCACCAGGTATACCGCTGCTTGTAATAAAAAAAAGAGTACAAAAGAAAAATGCACGCCATTTCCTACACCGGGGGGGGGGGGGGGGGTGTACTCGATAGGAGAGATGTACTCGATATCATGCATGGCCGTAGTCGTATGACCATAGACCCTCGCATCCCTACAATGCCGGGACGGAGCATGTCGGGTTTTCACCGACCAGGCAGACATTGCTTGCACCAAGCGCGAAGCGCCGTGAGGTGTCCGGCGAGTCGCATGAAGGGTGAGCTGCATCCTACTAAGAACCGCTTGTGAGGCGGACTTTCTTGCATATGGATGACAGCTTCAATGAGTTAGTTTAATTTCCGGTGTGGCCACTTCCAGAGACAGCAATGGGAGTACTATGTAACTGCCTCTTGGGTGCCGTACCTTGAACACTACGTGATACGATCAATTCCCTTGTGCAGAGTAAAGGTTCTTTACTTCGCACAAATGATCTAACTCGACGACCAGCTGTGGGCGACCGCCAAAAAAAAAAAAAAAAAAAAAAAAAAAAAAAAACGGTACCCTGGATGTCTAGCTCACGTAGTGAGCGGCATGTTTTACAGTGTCGTTGCCAACCGACGCCAACCCAACCCATATATGAAGGGGGGGGGGGGGGGTGGTGCACTCGTGTCATGCATGGCCATAGTCGTATGGCCATAGACCCTTGCACCCTTACAATGCCGGGACGGAGCACGTCGGGATTTTACCAACCAGGCAGACATTGCTAGCACGAAGCGAAACGTCACGTGTTGGGCGAGTCGCATGAAGGATGAGCTGCATCCTACCTACTGGGAACCACTTGTGAGGCGGACTTCCTTGCATGTGGATGACAGCGTCGAAATAATTTATCGTCTCGGGGGTGGAGGGGGGGGGGGGGCGCAGACGGAGCTTTGAAGGTCGGGTGTGCGAGCTCGTGCGAGGATCGAGCCCAAGGGCGATTGAAGACATTCCTTCTCAGTCAGCGTGAAAAAAGAAACACACCAACCCCCATATTACACAAACGCGCGAAGCTCACACGGACACTAAAAAAAACGAGAAAAAATTTTTTTGCAGACGCGACTGCTGAAACCATCTGACCCAAAATTACAAAAGCAACAAAACTGCAAAATTCCAGACAAAATACGGTACCGTATATACGTACGTACACAAGAATTCACAAAGAACAAGAACTTTACACTGCTAAATTACTGGGGGTTTTTTTTTACCAGGGTTCTCAGGCCTTCCAGCGATTCTGCCGGGCCTCCACTCGCAGTCGACCGCTAGCGCCGGCAGCAATGCCGCTGGCGGCTTTCTTCCGGCCCCGCTCGTGGTTGGCGGGTCGAGCAGCGTCTTTTCTTCCGAAAAATACCGCAGAAAAACATGTATGCATACATGCAAGTGGGAGAAAAGAGAGGCCGCGGGGATGGGGGTGGTCCCATCGCTTTAGAGAGTGGGGGGGGGGGGGGGCGTACTCATTTGTTGCTTACCTTAGTCATTTGACCATTGACCACGCATCCCTTTCGAGACGGGGGGGGGGGGGGGGGTGTACTCATTATGATGCATGGCCGTAGTCGTATGACCATAAACCCTCGGGGGAGGCGTCCCGCTTTTGACTGGTGGGTCGAGCAGCGTCTGTTTCGTGCGAAACTACCAAACGCAAAGTGTAGGTGAGAGTGGGAGAAAAGAGGGGTCAAGGGATTTGGGGTGTTCCCATCAATTTAGATAGCGCGGGGCGGGGGGGGGGGGAGGTACTCGATGGGAGAGATGTACTCGATCTCATGCATGGCCGTAGTCGTATGACCATAGACCATCGCATCCCTACAATGCCGGGAAGGGTGCCTTACCACAAACACTACGTGATACGATCAATTCCCTTATGCGGCGTAAAGGTTGTTCACCTCGCACAAATGATCTAACTCCACAACCAGCTGTGACCGACCGCCATAAAAAAAAGGGTACCCTGGTTGTCTAGCTCAAGTAGTGAGCGGCATGTTTTACAACGTCGTTGTCAACCGACGCCAACCCAACCTATATATAATACGGGGGGGGAGGATGGGGGCTTCCCACCGATATAGAGGGCCGTGGGGGGGTGGACTAAGCTTAAGTCCAAAGCAAGCTTGTACTACAGTGACCATATAGTAGCGTTTCGCAGCTCGCGTGCGTCGACAATTGACTTGAACATAAAAAAAAACAGATTGTAGTGCTGTAATAATAGGTGAGGGTACGATCAAAGCGATCGCTTCCATATACTAGTTTTTGGGTTCCGAGCAGAAACAAAGAGTTGCAGAAAAATGTGCAACATCGTATAAGTGTAGGGGGGGGGGGGGCACTAATTTGTTGCCTACCTTAGTCATTTGACCATTGACCACGCATCCCTTTCGAAACGGAGCACCGTTCCAACTCCTAACAGAGACACCTCCAACAATTGGGCGCTCATTACGTTGTTTCCATATATTACATAGAAACTTTTTGCTAATCTTACCCCCTTCCTGTTTGGCTGCCTGTGGCCACCATCTATCTCCTAGGATAGCGATCATTTTCTCGCTGCTATCTAGTATATCAAACTCCTCCATGTCACATTCGTCTATTTCCCTCATCTACTCTTCCAACACATCCCGTTCCTCCTTGTACATTTCACATTCTCCTACTATAATGTGTGAGATCTACTCTTTATTTCTTTGCCACACGGGCACATATGTGCATCTACTTCCTCCTCCTCCCGGCTACTGGTATATCTCGTTCTTCTTTCTGGCAGGTCCAGGTCATCTACACGAAAGCGCAGTTTCAGCGTTTTCGCGAAGCCCATGGGGCCGTGCAAATACGTTTTCATTCCTATCCCTTCGCTCAATCCCCCGTATATCTTCAACTGTTTTTGTTCCGCATTCCACCTTGTTTCTTAGCGCTAGCCTTTCCCTTCTTTCTGTCCTTTCTTCTGCTTCTGCCTTGTACCTCTCAAACTTCACGACGGACATCACCTCTTCTTGGTTTCCCCCTATACCCTTCCATACTTTCTCAACTACGTCATCCCACCTTATTCTAGCTCGTCCTTTTGTTACTTTCTCCCGTACAGCTCTATCAACTATGGCTGTTAACCTCTTTTTTAGCATGTTCCTTACTTTATATTGCCATTCCAACTTTCTCGTGTCTCTATTTGTCTTGAGTGGGTGCATTCCCAGTTCTGCTCTGAATACTGTATTGCTAGTCGTACTTGAGCATGTTGGGTTTTTTTAGCTGCTGTCATTTGTGATGTTTCCAACTGTTTTACGAGTTTCGCGTTCCCTTCCCATACTTCTCCTGCATATTCTAGATTTGGTGCTATCACACTCATCAGGATACATCTCTCAATCCTAGTGTCAAGGTGAGAGTCTGTTAGGATCGCATCCATCTTGCCTACGTGTGATTTACCCTTTCCTATTACTTTAGCTATATTTGCATTCCAATAAGAGCAGTCTTTTCAGATCTCTACGCCAAGGCACGTATACTGGTCTACGATCGGCAATTCATCTTGTCTCCACTTCCAACTGAAATTTATCGGGTTCACCCTACTTTCGTTACAAACAACAACTGCGCATTTCTTGGCGTTCGCCGTCACCCTCCATTTCTTAGGGTATTCTAGCGCCTTCTCTATTTGTTTCTGCAATCCTTCGGGTGTTTCTGATATCCCCACGAAGTCATCCATCCACAAACAGGGAGGGGAGGGTTCTTCGCACGGGTACGCGCAAGCCTATGTGTGGTGAGCGGTGCGGTTACTGCGGGACATGAAGTACCACGTGAGCAGAGCCGCTTTCGGATGAGACAGCAAGGATGACGGGAGCAAGAAGGAGCGCCATGGACTGCCTCACCGAGGGTGAACAAGTTTGAGACCAAAGCCGGGGCGGCAACCACGTTAGCCCACCTTTCGCAATCTTGACGAGCACGGTATGTCGTGCTTGTAGAATCAAGATCGATCTATAACGCCCCTCATCAGTATCAGTCACGGTTTCTGCGGGGGGCATCAAGTACCATGTTGGATGCCTGTCCCATTCCACAAAAAAAACGAAGCAAGAAAAACAACCACAACAGAAATGCAACAAAAACAAACCCCCAATCAACCGCCACCTAAAACAACCCACTACTCCCCTCCCCCGCCCGGGAACCATTCCGAAAGCGCAAAAAAACAAAACAAAAAAATTGACCCCACCCTGTGCCCCAACGAGCGAAACACAGCCCTCGTCCCCACCCCTACCCTCACCTCCTCAAACCGCCTCAAAAACTCCCTCAAAACCCACCCACCGACCTCACCTCCCGTAAAAACTTCCCCATTTCGCGCAGCCGCCTCGGCGAGTCCACGTACGTCACGGCCTCTTCGTCGAGGTCCATTTTAAGGTAGTCCCCCCCGCCCGTCCACTCGTCCCCCTTCCCGACCAGCTCCGGGTCAACCAGCGGCGCGTCTTCCAGCATTCTCAGCGAGCAACATACTAGGTCGTACGTGTCCGCGTTGCTCGGCACGGCCCCACCACCATCGTCGCTGCTGGTGGTGGCTCCCGCAGCAGAGGATGCAGTGGCAATAGCGGCGACGTCGGCGGCGACGGCGGCACCGGAGAATCGAGCGCGAGTGTCCGGCGTCGGTCTTCCGGTGACGTATAGCAGCTGTGAGGGGGTGGGCAGGGGTGGGAGGCGCGTGGGAGCGTGTATCACGTACGTGCGTACACTTCGTATACGTGATTGTGTGTACAGTATCTGTCTTGTGTGTATGTGTGTGTGTGGGGGCGCACAATGCGTTCGGGCGTGTAGTCCACTTTGTGCGTGTTTTTCCACGTTACTGGTGGCCATGGCGCGAGAGGGGCACAGCCAGTATCGTAGAGGAGGCGTTGTTCGACGGATAGGGGAAGGGGGCCATCAAGAGGGGTCGCGAGTTCGGGGGGGAGGGGGGCGGATACAAAGCGCGCCTTGGTTCAGTGGCGCGCGATAACGGCTCGATTCAAGCGCTCCCTTGCGTCTGGGAACACCGAAGGATGACCGAGTCAAAACGGCGGGTCGGTTGGAGTTGCAATTACAAAATACCGGTATAGCTGCTGGTGTGGTTGCAGTTGAAACGGCAGCTCTGTTTATATACGAAGTATAGTTCTAGATGAAACTATAGTTCTACAGTAATAATCATGACAATTATAGTTACAGCTACAATGGGCTCGGTGCCCACCCACCTGCCCTCGCTTGACCGCTCTCATGGCAACACGAGCTTCCACTTCTCCCATCCTATCGACAAGCGTCTTGCCCATGATCAGCTGCACCTGTGGCAGAAGGGGCAGCAGGCCGAGCCGAGAGACGAGGAAACAGCAAGAAAAAAAACATCAGCGACGACAAAGGTTGCGAGGCTCACGTCGATTATTCATGTCTCTTTCCCCCTTTCCGAAAAGAGTTGAGGAAATAACATGACATGAACCGTCGACGTAAAGCCGGCTGACCTAACCGAATGTCTTTTTTTTTAACTTCTCGGTCACAAGAAAAACAGTCGCTACGAAAAAAAACGCATTGCGGCATCAGCCGTCTCCTTAAAGACAGTGATATCACATTTTTGTCCAAAGGGCGCCCGCCTCTCACCCATGAAATGCGAGGCACCGCACGCGCACTAAACAGTCTGTCCGCGCAATACGCCGCCATCCACGCACCTGCACCGGACGGGGGGGGTGGCCTCCAGCCGTCCCCGGGCCCATCCACGCCTTCCGCACAAGGCACGTCTGGTCGGCGACCGATACCGTCTCCGTCGGAGGAACCTTGCGGCAGAAGTGAAAATAAAAAAAACACACACACACCCTCGGAGGTCGGAATGGAACACCGTTGCAACCGATGTGATCACATATGATAATATATATATATTTTTTTCATTTTTGTTCATTTTTTTTACTTGGTTCTAGTAACCCCCCCCCTGCTCCGTCTCGAAAGGGATGTGTGGTCAACGGTCAAATGACTAAGGCAAGCAACAAATGAGTACGCCTCCCCCCTCCGCCCCCCCGCCCCCCCACCGCCTGTCTACCGAAAAAAAAATCTGTGACAGTTCACATTTTTTTTTTTTCCGGGCGCCCTTGATTATGCAGTCAAACGGTCACTCCTTCCATAAACACGCAAAAAAAGGGAAAATGCCATGCCTGCACGGGAATGGAAGGGTCAGTCGCGCCACCGGCGGCAGCACCCTGAAGAACATTCAGGAGAAATGACGAAAGCGACTGGCCATCAAGTTCGTTGCCGTTAGTTACCGTTACTGTTGACGTTAACGGTACTATTACCGTTGCTGTTACCGCGACTGGTGCAGGTTGCTGTTACCATTGCCCGTTACCGGTTCTATTGCCGTTACCATTGCCGTTACCGCGGCCGTCACCGTCGTAGTTACCGTTCCGATTATTGTGACCGTCGTTTTTGTCCACTACTGTTACGGTTACTGTTGCCGCCACCACCACCATTACCATTACCATTTACCGCTACCATTGCTGATACTGCCGTCCCACCCACGAGACTCCACACAGAACTGTCGCCGGCGGCTGCGCAAGGGAATCTCACGCCGTGCCCGACATTCGTGGAAGCAGGGGCGACGACCGCAGCCGCGGCAGAGGCGCAGCCGGTCGTCCCGCACGGGAGGCGGTAGGTTACGCAGCAACCAGAGATCATGCCGCGCAACGGAGTAACTGCAGCTATTAGCAGTCAAAATCACCGCCAGAACCTCGCTGGCGTCGGTGGCGCACCGCATGAGGTACGGCACCCTACATCCTGCCAAAAACTAGACCGAACCCAACCCAACCCAATCAACGGCCCAACCCCACCCAACACCTCGCAAGAGCCATCGCCCACAACGGCTTTCCCCCCCCTCCCCTTCCGCTCTCTCACCAGGTCCACGAAGTGAAGCAGCCGCGTGAGCGACCGCTTGCCCGCCACCACCGCCACCAGGTGGACGTCTCCGCCGATCGCATCCACCGTCGGGGTGCCCGCCGTGCGCGTCAGCTTCCTACCATACGAAGCCGCCTTTTTCGTCGCACTCGCCCATCCTCCCGCCTCGTCCGAATCTGCCACCGCCCCCACCGTACGTGTGCGGCCTGCTGTCACGGTCGCTGCTGCTGCTGCCGCTGCTGACGCAGCCGCACCCTCCCCCACCTTGCCCCCGGGAGGTGTTTCGCTATCGTCGCCGCCACTGCGGGCGCGTTCCGTCCCCCCTGATTCAGGGCCCGCGCTTCCCCAATGAGGACGGTACCTCCCCCTGCTTTTGCTTTTGTTTACTAGCGCTGCTTGCGCTTGAGCTGGCGTGGAAACCTGGCTTTGCCTTCGGGCCTCCCTTTCGATTTCGCTTGCGATGGATCCCCCCGCAGAAACGGTCTGGTCCGTCGCCGTCGCCGCCGCCGCCGCCACGCCTGGCCCCTCCGTGGACGGCCCGAAGGCCTCAACTACGGTCACGTCGGGGTTCTCGTTGTGCTCTATTGCGTCAGTCGCGCCAGCGGTAGGGGCAGCGTCAGCGGTAGCAGCAGCGTCAGCAGCAACATCGATACCCACCTCCCCAACACCCTCTTCTCGACCTCCCACGCTGGCACCGTCGCCACTCCCGCCAAACCGTTCAGCTGCACCAGCACCAGCACCAGCACTTGGACTACCGACACCGAAGGACGGAAAAAAAACCCCCGACGACATCACTTCACCCTGCTCTCTCCCTTCCCCACTCCTATCCCCATCCCCAAACCAATCCCCGTTCTCACCTCCGTCGCCAACTTCGACGCTGCGACCACCCTTACCACTGCCGACCCAATAACTGTCGTCTCTCAAAGCAGAGAGCGCCGAAAGTGCCGCGGAAACTGTTCGCATAGCGGCGGAAATCACACGAAGCCTGGCCTCCGCTCCCGCTTGCACCTCCGCCTCCATCTCTCCCGCGCCTGTTGCCGCCATCGTTACCGGCGCTGCCCCTGCGCTTGGGCTGCTGCTGCTTGTGGTGTCGCCGCCGGAACCAGTTTCCGTGTCAACTCCGGCGTTTGATGGGGCGGTTGACGCTCCCGCTTCTCGTCCATCGTCGTCCCGTTGGCCTCCCACGCTAGACGCGTCACCGCTTCCTGCGAAGTCTAAACCACTCACAGCCGCGGCCGCAGCACCATTATCACCGGGACCAGCAGAACCATAAACAGAATAAAAAGCAGCAGAAGCAGGCGTAGTAGAAGCAGGAGAAGCATTGGCAGTAGCAGGAGCAGCAAGAGCAGATGCAGTAGTAGGTGCAGAAGCAGCAAGAGCAGCAGGAGGAGCAGCAGTGGCGGCGGAGGAAGAGTCCCAGCTCAACGTGGGCACCGTCTCGCCAGCACCACTGGCGCTCAGTCCCTCCCGGCTCGCACCGTTTTGGGCCTTCCTCGGCCTAGCCAGGGGGATGACGGAGGCGCCGGTCGCCTTGAGGAGGTCTGCCAAGGAGAGCCGCGAGTCGAACCCTCTGAGAGACACGCGAAGAAACGCCCGCAGTGGGGGGGGGTAAGGGATGTCCGTGATGGGGAAGTAGGGCGAAAGGAAAGGGGTTGCGCTTGTGTGTAGGCATGTTTTCACGTGTCCCTGACGTCTGGTAGTCATGACTACTAAAACAATACCGTTGCTTTTATACGCAGCGCCGAAAAGACAGGGATCCAGACAAAAACAGGCGCTCAACATATCAATCCAAGCGCTATCCCCTGTCCCCATGCAAACGCTGCCTGCACAAAAAAAGAAACCTCCTCTCTCGTCGACCCTTGTGCACCTCTCGAACCCCAAACAGGAACCTATTTTGGAAGCCATCAAATCTTTCTTCAACCCTTCACTCGCCCACCCCCGCAAAGACGACCCACCGACACCCCGCGCCCCCGACTATCGTGGAGTAGTTGAGCAGCTCCGCATCCACAAGGGTCGGCAATCGCTTGCGGTGCCCCAGGGGGGGAATCGTACCCACGGGAAATCCGGTCATTTCTTCCACGAAGGGCGCTCCAGCTAGGGTAACCTAACCACGCGCACACAGATAAAAAAAAAGGACAAATGTGACACGGCCAGGCGGAGCGATGGGGGAGGGTTAACCCTTCCACAACACATACTGCAAAGTGACCCCACAATATTTCCAAGCAGTTTTGTACCCCAAGAAGTGGGTGCATTTCTAAATGGGTTAAGAGATGCCGGTACCGGAAATAGAAGCTGTGGGGGGGGGGCGGGGGGGGCTGGCGTTAGATGCGCCAGAAGCGAAGTCCTGTGAATCAATCAAAATTTCATTTTTTCCAGATTTTCAAATCGGTTGAGGGACGGAACACTATCGTGTCTCCGGAAAGCTTCCTCCAACCCTTTTCTACTGCATAACGTCTGAATAACTCCAAGCAATTTGTTTCCGAAACGTGAATGCAATTGAAAAGAGGTAACGCTTCCATGAAGCCCCCCTAAAACCTCTGGTGGCAGGCGACGGCACCAGCCGGAAACTCGCGCCGAAGTCACAGGCCCGACTATCGTCCACTCTGAACCGGCGCAAGAAATTGACACACATCTCCAGCATCGTCACTATACAGCTTCGGCCGCCGCTTAACCCCCTTACATAGCTGCACCACCCTCCCTCCCTCTCTCCCTCCCTGCCTCGTCACCCCCCCCCCCCCCTCGCCCCCTTCCTGGCCCTACGATTACGACCATGCTTGACATGAGGACACCCCCCCCCCCCCCCTGCCTCTTTTCCTCGCTCCCTCCCTTTTCCCTCCGCCCTATCCCTGCTTCCCTCCCTCCCTTCCTCCCTCCCGCCTTCCCTCCCTTGACTTTGTGGTGTAGAAAGAAGAAGGTCAAGGGTTTGTTCAGACAACCAGAAGTGGTTACAAAACTCACCTGGCGGCTCGGTAGTCTGAAGTGACGGGCCATGATGACACGGTCTGCCACTAGACCTTCTCGCAATACTGCCGCAAACGGTTCCCCTTTCGCCTGACAGACCACGGGGGGGGGTCAGCGAAGCAAGTAAGCACGAACACGGCACGTCAAAGGTGCGAGGCGGGTGCTCTCCCACTCAATCTCCTACTCACTCGTGCGGGTTGGTCGTCTGCATATCGCGTGTATCACATTTTACTCGATCCCGTACAAAATAACCATCAGACACGCCAACGAAGCTCGTAGAAAACCCGACGGAATTCTGCCAAAAAACTGGAAGCAATGCCGTCGAAAGTATAAACATATAGAGTATGGAACGCCTCTGTACCCCCGTCCGTCAAGTCAAGCTTTCAAGAAAAGAACGGCATACGAACTGATTAGGCATGGTCGCGGTCGCAGCATCGACCACTGTTGCGCCGCGCAGTGGCGCCCAAAAACCACGGTGTCAACATGTCGGGCGGAAAGAGACATATCCTACACTCTACACCTACGTACAGTATTGTTTAACTAGAAGCTCCCTGGGCTGTTTCTCTTGACTCGGAGGCTCAAAGATCGATACGGACTACACTAGCGCTGCACTCATACCTAGTTTCGTATAAACTTGACCCAAGGTACGCGACGACCCGCAAACGTCGAACACAGCCCGCTCATAGATGCAAAGCGGACGCCAGCCAAGGAATGTCGTGGCGCGGTAGCCGTTCATACGAAGCTGCGCACCGAACTAGAGGCGAACCGTCTGTGTTGCAAACATCACACACACCTTCCTCAAGGGGAGCTCTACGGGAGATATGATTTACCATACAAGGGCCGGCTCGGATCTAAGATGGGGCTCGATCGCCGACTAGCCGGGGGGTTCGTGGTGGTGTACAAAACGAAGCGAACTCGCACGCTCTAGCTGCGCCATCCCGCCTGCTTCGCACTGATGCGGTGCGACGTTATCCTTGAAGCAGTCGCAACAATGTACCTGAAATATGACGGTCTTGACGAAAGCAACTGCTGTTGCTGTCGCTGGTGCGGAGGCGTTTAGGGCGTTATCGGCGACCGTAGGCACGACCTCCGCTGACTCGATGCCGTGTCTGAGGAAGCCGCGGGATGCGCAGGAGCGTTAGCTAGTTTGAGGTTGCGATTACGTACATACCTGGTACAACAGTTGGCGACCGCCAGGCGGTGATGGGACTCAGGGGGAGAAAGTGGGACGAATATAAAGGATGATTTGTATTTTTTGCACCTGTATACCAGGTACAGCAGTGCCACAGGTACTAGGTACCGGTGTACAGCATCACGGGTCACACGAAGCAGCTCCCTCCGGTTGCTCCATTTCGTCAAGTATCAGTACGAAAAAATACCAGGAGCTGCACACCACACCATGTGCCGGGTATACGACGAGTGCTCAGCAACATATATATATATACTGCTCGATCTGCAGCAGTACTTCGTGATTACACTAGTAATAGACAAATGAGAACCTTGCAACTGCTGTCTTGTGTCTTAGTTTTGGTCGCGATGTACACTTGGGTCCAAAGAGGGATACGTACGATACGTACGTCGATTTCGACATCACCCGGTACCCACGATACTTCGAAGTACCTGGGTACAAGGCGCTTCGCTCCGCGGGCGGCCTACGCCGCCCGCTACGCTCGCTCAGGAAGGAAACATCAAATTATGCGAAGCGGACAGAGGTCCATGATTGAATATTGTTTTTTTTTATGGCCCCTGTAGTTAGCTGCAAACTGGCGACTTGATAATGCCAAGAGTCTTGCCGCCATGCTTCAGGAGAAAACAGCTCGGACGCCACATATATGCTTCGCGTCGCGGGCGGTTTTCCGCTACGCTCGCTCACACGTCGTACATACGTACATACCCCAGGTAGGGTACTTATTTTCTTCTTTCGATATGCTCTGTGTCTGTGTACTCGTATGTATGTACGAAAGATAAAGCACAGAACGGCACAGCAACACAGAAAAGGCAACGAAAATGAAACCGAAAATATCTAAAAGAAAAAAATCCCCGTCCCCTTTCGTGTAATAATTTACTACCTGAGTGGAACACCTTACACCAGTAAAAAAAAGCAGGGCTTTTCGCGGGTCATGACCCGACCCGCGGGTCGGGTCACGGGGTGTTCAAAATGTCACGGGTCGGGTCGGGTCGGGTCAGGAAGTGTTCAAAATCTCACGGGTCGGGTCGGGTCGGGTCAAGAGGTTTTCAAATCTCACGGGTCGGGTCGGGTCGGGTCAAAAGTTTTTCAAATCTCACGGGTCGGGTCGGGTCGGGTCAAGAGGTGATGAAAAGCTCACGGGTAGGGTCAGGTCATGACCCTCGAGAAACGGGTCACTCGCGGGTCGGCCCAGCGTGACCCGCGAGTTCTTTTCTGTTGACCCGCGGGTCGGACCCGCGCATCCGGCCCGCGGATCCGACACTCAAAGCACTTCCCGCTTTCTTACCCAAAGGCTTTTCTCGTACAAATGCTCCATAGTACTCCTTTGGTATCTTATTCACACATTAAAACACTGCCAAATCCATATACGCATGCCCGCATCCATTTATGCCCACTACAGCCAGGCCACATATCGCTTGTGGGCACAAAAATGAAAAATAAATTGTTTTTGAAGCGTCGACCCACGGGCCGGATCCACAGGTCGGACCTGCGGGTCAAGATAAATAGTCTCACGGGTCAAGGTGACCCGACCCGCATGAAACCCGTGTCTCACGGGTCAATCCGAAGTTGGCGGGTCGGGTCGGGTCGAGTCAACAACTTTTTAAATCTCGCGGGTCGGGTCGGGTCGGGTCAGGATATTTTCAAATCTCACGGGTCGGGTCGGGTCGGGTCAACAATTTTTTAAATCTCGCGGGTCGGGTCGGGTCGGGTCAAGAGGCTTTCAACTGACCCGACCCGACCCGACCCGACCCGTGAGATTTGACCTGACCCGCGAAAAGCCCTGAAAAAAAGAAAAAATGAAAAAAAAAAAAAAATCTTACAGCAGAGCTTCTCTCTCAGCCTCGTACGCCGCGCGCCCCTCTCGCGACCATCTCGCCACCGATTCAGTCCGGGTAAAGCTTCGCTCCCTCTCTTCCACAGTAAGCCCCGTCGCCTGCCTCGCGTGAAGCCCGGTGCTCACCGTGGACCTCGACGCAAGCTCGACAATGTTGGTGCTCATTCGGGGTACCTCCCTCTTGTGACTCTCAGCCCGGTCGCGAAAATAAGCACCGCTTGAATATTATCTTACAATCCCGAACGACCCTTAAATACTCGTACGTACTCTATCCAAAATCACAAATGGAGGCCAGACAGAGCCTATTGATGCATCCCTCGTGTCTCGAGGCACACGCGACGCCTAGGCACGAAAGCGGCGACCGCGCTCCTTGCAACTCCCCCTCTACTCGCCAGCATCCGCTGACACCCGCGACGGTGCCGGGTTCGCCCGCGCAACCGTGCTCGGAGTACACGCACGCACACGAAACGAAAGAAGAAAAAAGGGAAGAAGGACTGAAAGTACGACGAGCAATGGAGAAAACAAAGACTCGCTGGAACGGTCCGGCAAGTAATAAACGGAGGCGATTCCCAAGTGGGAGCTCTGAGAGGCCAAGGATGTACCAACCGAGCACGCTCAGAGATCGAGATCTAAGTAAGTATAGCTACGATGTTTCAAATCTTGTGCATGTTTCATGTTTCGACCGCCCGCTGCAGACTGCAGGCAGGGACCTTGGGATTTGAGATTTTTCAAGTCTCTTGAGCGAACATTTTGCCCTGTGGGAGCACTTTGTGCAACTCCTTATGCCTGGACGGGGCCATTGCACGCCGGCAGCATCCGCCTACCCAGTGGCAGCCGCGCCATGACAACTAGGACTTGACCCACCCTGTCTCTACGCGTCAGCATCGGCTCCGACAACAAGCTTTCTTGAGCAACATGATCGCGTCTGGTACATTCACAGCCGCCAAGTTGAACACACGTTACCAGCGAACTGACTGCCTATTTCCGTAGGCATAGCAGTGCAGTCGTGTACGAACCACACACCAAAGGGGTGCACCCACCTCGCGAAGTAGTCAACCAGAGGACTGCTCCCGCTCTGCGCCAATATATCCTCCCTCGCCTCCCCGTATCCAGCGTCACTACCGGTGCCGGCGTCTGTTCCTGATGCAGCACCCTGATCGCGTACGTGGTTGCACCGGAACGGTCTTCGAGTCGTGGTACCTCGCCATGAGGGTCCTCCGTAAGCAATCTTGCTGACGATCGGCGAGCCGACCAGCTGAAAAGACACACCCCCGGGTTGCCAGGGCGAACGGTATGGCCCATCTGAGGCCTGGCCCGCGAGCCATGCACGCCCAAGACGGGGAGCACACTCTGCGTCAAAAACAAGAAGAAGCTTCGGACGGGGTTTCACAAGATACCGAAGCGTTTTCTAGAGGGGATGACAACCCACAACCATTGTCGTCACCATCCACGTGTGCTCCTGCATCCACGTGTACACAATCGATTTCTAGCAAGTATGCCTCCCGAGGGTGTGACCGAGGCTCACGCCGCCGACGAAGGAGACAAAGCGCCATTGATGGGAGTGGACGAGGCAGAACGAGTTGACCCTGTTGTCGGGCCGGAACAGGGGATGCGCCGATCGATATACAACAGACCTGTGCCCATTAAGGACGCCGTAAAAGTCCTGGTGTTCTTGGACATGCTCAGCGTGCCCTCGTGGTTCCGCTGCTGTCCTCCTACTTCCGGGACCTCAACATCAGGTGCCCTACAGTTGGTATGGAGGGCATAGAGGGATGTTCTCGTAGCCTGTACGTAGCCTTCGAGACCTCAGCGTATTTGACTGCGACGTATGTACCTGATACAAGTATTTATTTCCGGTACATACACGTACGTGAAGTTGACATTCGCCGCGCTCTCACTAACTGCTGTGTCTCGTCTTGAGTGCCCCCCTCGTTCATGCTCGTAGCTCATATGCTCACGTACGATACAGATAGCTCCAACGAGCTTGTAGTCCCTCGCTTGATTTTTCGCCGCACGCTGGTACGGCACGCCTCGCTGTTGGACTTGGCAGGGTCGTTGCTTGAAACGTTTATAATACGAGTACAGGTAGCGAGCTTGCACCAAATTTTACACTGTGCTGTTATTGAACACCCGCAGCATCGTTCCAATATACTTCTGAAACAGCCTGAGTCCTCGAGAATGTGGTCTGTGACGCCATTTCTGCAAGGACTGCCCGCACTCCACATCACGGTGAACACGGCGGTGAATACGTGAACACCGTTCCCAACAACGAGCGTTGCAGCAGCAGTAGCTCCTCCTGCTAGGCGAGGGGTTGTCGTGCTACGTACACAGTATGGGCCCGCCAACAAGGAATTCCTAATCTGGGCAAGCCTGAGACTCTTATTGGGGCGCCATCTTCGAACAACCTTGAGCATAGGCTCTTATATAGGGTTTAGTGTAGATTTTTCCACTGAGCCGTTTTTGTTAACCCAATTTTCTTAGCGTTCTCCAAACAGTGAGCATTATGTTCTTATTGGGCACTTTCTTAATGGCGGGCCTATACTGTATAGCAAGAGGGTATTTCGCTGCGCCACCTGAATCCCACACGCGTTTTGCCACGACGCTGACGAGCGGTTTCAACACGATACGTATATGTAGATGGATGGCATGGTTGGTTGGACCATGGGTCAAGCACCGTCCGCCGTAGGTACGCGCGCGCTTCACCCGCACGCAGAGGGCCAAGGAAATACCTATGTACATGGATGTCGTGGTGAATTGGACAATGGGTCACCCACCGTCCGCCGTAGGCACGCGCGCGCTCAACCCGCACGCGGAGATCGAAGAAGGTTTACCTGCGGAGGGATTGATTCCCCTGCCTGTCTTGGATGTGACCGTGCTTCCCAGTACCCTCCTGGCGGGCAATCCTGGCGTTTTATTTGCTTTGCGTGCCTCACCAAGCGAACTCGGCGAAGGCTCCGGGGGCGACAAGGGGTGGTTTCGACCCACCACTTGCACCCCCCCCCCTCCACCCCGACCCTCCCCTTTTCATTGATCAGCGAAGTAAACCATGAATCCAACGACTCTCCGCCGATCTCAAATTTCCCCCCCCCCCCCCCCTCCGCCACCACCGCCTCCGCCGCCACGGCATCCGCCCCCATACCTGCTCCCTCCACTTCCTTGGATCTAAAATTATCACGGTGGGATGCACTCTCTGACTGTGCAGCACCGAGCAGTATGGACTCATGTCCTCTGCCTACAGCCTGTCGCAGATTGTCGGAGGGCTGGTGCTCGGCGCGCTTAGCGACCGCGCCATGTCCCGGCGATCCGTCCTCCTCATCTCGTTCTTGGGCAGTTCCCTGAGCTACGGCACCATCGGCCTTTCCAGCTCTCTCAACATGCTCTTGGTGGGAAGGGTCGTGGTCGGCCTTGTCAAGCAGGTAAACATTACTGATGATACTGCTGGAATACTGTTTACTGGTATACCACGTCGTCTACTGTCGCACCTACTGCAATCCAGTCGTAGACTACTGCTGTATTCCTAACTCGTCGTACAACGTACAATCAGTTCGGCATGAAGTTGGTAGTTTTTTTTTTACTCGCTATTAGTCGGCCGAGGATCGCTCCGCAGCACTTCTTATGGAAGGGTCCCCAACATACGTGATACCGTTTTCATGTGTCGCGATCGTGCGGCTGCTGTGCTCGTGTTGTGCTCGTACTGTCGTTACCTCCGCCGCCGTCTATGTGTTAGTTTGTGCCGTATATCTGTATGTACATGGTGTATAGTGCGTGCCTGAAATACACAGCAGTTCTCTGTATTTAGCAGCTGACATATGAATGGCTGTCCCCGGTAGCCACCGTTTTGAACTTTCCTGTTGTAGTAGAAACTGCCTGCCGAGAACGTTGTGAACACTACTATACCCTCCTAAGGGTACATGCTTGTCGTCAAAACCACTTGTGCCTGTTCTGAATTGCTCTGTACTTGTCGTACCGCTGTGTTGAGTACTGTAGTTGCTCACACCTGCTGTATTGTACTGCTGCTGTATTACCTGTTCTGCTGTATTACTGTACCGTACAGTTCTGTACTTGCTGTGGCTGCTGGTACTAATGCTGGTGTTGCTTGCATTTGCGGTAGCGAAGAACACGAGTTCAGCGCTTCAGCCATCGACGTATGTAGTAAAGTTTAAAGAGCAGATACTACAGCAGTGGTATTGCTTAACGCTAACTTCCGGTGGTGGGGGCTGGTTGCACTGGCTACTGCTGCTGCTGCCTTTAACGCAATTGCTGTAACGCTATCCAATAATTAAGGTAAACATTTCATGCAGGTAAGATTATACTGGTTACTCCTGTGTGGATGTTCAGGTATGTTACAGCGAGCCTGTTCGATCGTCACCGTTGTTTAATTGATTCGAAAACTATTTTCGGAAGAGACGAGGCTGTTCCTCCCTTTCACAACGACATGATCATCCCGTGCCTTCTAACAACCTAGTTGTCCTGCGCCCGACAGCCGTTCGCAAACCCAGTCGTTTCGGGCTCAAAGCATAGTCAAAGTTTCAATGGTACTTGTGCATGCGTGGCTCCCGCCCCCTCCCTCCTCGTTGCCCTCCTCTTCTTATTCCTCCCCATCCTCCTTTTCCTCCTTCTCCTCCTCCTACACTCTTTACATACCAGATATCCGTGGTGACCCTACTATTCTTTATTGTGATCCTTCGCCTTGCTTTTCTGTTTGTTTCTTTTCCTTTTCTTCAGACCATGACGATATCCACGGCGATCGTGAGCGAACACACCACCGCCGCAGACCGTTCCTCGGAAATTTCCAAGCTTACCGCCGCAATGACCTTCTCGTTCATCGTAGGTCCCGCCATCGGCTCTTTCCTCTACCAGAGAAACAAAAAGTTCCCCCCACTGGTGAGTTATATTTCGGGATAGCAACACTCTGCGCGGCATCTCCCTCTGCGCTCCCATTTTTCAAAATCACCGCCAAAAAAAAAAAAAACGCTGACCCCCACGTCCCCACACTCTGTTCGCTTCCTTTTTTTTTTACCACAACTAGCGCACAATGAACCCCCCCCCCCCCCCCCCCTATAGAACTCACATAGTAGGAGAATGCGAAATGTACAAGGAGCAACGGGATGTGTTAGAAGAGATGAGGGACATAGACGAATATGATATGGACGAGTTTGATACGCTAAATAATGGCGAGAAAACCATCGCTATCCTAGGAGAGATGGGCAGGGGACAAGATTAGCGAAAACTTTCCATGTAATATATGAAAACGACGTAGTGAGCGCCCAAATTTTGGAGGTGTTTCTATTAGGAGTAGGAGCTGTGCTCCGTCTCGAAAGGGATTCGTGGTCAATGGTCAACGAGCAACAAATTAGTACGCCCCCCCCATATTATACATGGGTTGGGTTGGCGTCGGTTGGCAACGACACTGTAAAACATGCCGCTCACTACGTGAGCTAGACATCCAGGGTACCGTTTTTTTTTTTTTTTTTTTTTTTTTTTTTTTTTTTTTTCGCCCACAGCTGGTCGTCAAGTTAGGTCATTTGTGCGAGATAAAGAACCTTTACTCTGCACAAGGGAACTGATCGTATCACGTAGTGTTCAAGGTAAGGCACCCAAGAGGCAGTTACATAGTACTCCCATTGCTGTCTCTGGAAGTGGCTACACCGGAAATTGAACTATCTCAATTGAAGCTGTCATCCATATGCAAGTCCGCCTCACAAGCGGTTCTTAGTAGGATGCAGCTCACCCTTCATGCGACTCGCCGGACACCTCACGGCGCTTCGCGCTTGGTGCGAGCAATGTCTGCCTGGTCGGTGAAAACCCGACATGCTCCGTCCCGGCATTGTAGGGATGCGAGGGTCTATGGTCATACGACTACGGCCATGCATGAGATCGAGTACATCTCTCCTATCGAGTACACCCCCCCCCCCATATATTACGTAGTGTGTATATGATGAGGCGCCCACGAGGCAGTTACATAGTAAACCCACTGCTGTCTCTGGAAGTGGCCACACCAGAAATTCAATCAATTTATTGATGCTGTCATCCAAACGCAAGAAAAGCCGCCTCTAAAGCGGTTCTTAGTGGGATGCAGCTCACCCTTCGTGCGACTCGCCCAACATCTCACGGCGTTTCGCGTCTGGTGCAAGCAATGTCTGCGTGGTCGGTGAAAACCCGACATGCTCCGTCCCGGCAGTGTAGGGATGCGAGGGTCTACGCTCATACGACTACGGCCATGCATGATATCGAGTACCCCACCCCTCCCGGCCACCTCCATCTCGTTTTCATGCTCCTTTCTTCCGTTTTGTTGCACGTCAATACAGGCCGCCAGCTGCATCTTCCTCATCAACGCAGCTCTCGCCCTCCTACTTTTGCCCTCCGAGAGCAGCAACAAGGCAAAGGACAGCGAGGCCGCCGCCAGAAAAAAGAACGACGGCCTAGAAGGGAGAGGGGAGGAAGGCCAGTCTAACGACAGCACCAGTAGGGCACCCACCAACGATAACCGCAGCGGCGGCGTCGTTCAAGAAGGCGGCGAAATTAGAAGCGGCGAGAAAAAAGGCGGCGACATTAGCGGAGCGCGCCGGGGAAGCGGGGGAGAGGGCAAAGGCGGGTCGGACGCCAGCCGGTTCTGCGCCAACTTGAAGCTCGCGTGCAGCAGTGGGGCGATTCTGCGCATCCTTATCGCGAAGCTTATGTACGGCTTCTTCATGCGAGCGCTGGGCTCTAAGAACTTTGTCGGGTAAGGCGGCGGTGGACTTGGGGGCGGGGGCGGGGGGGTCTTGTTGGGGTAGCAGAAGCACGCACAAGATGTTGCACTGGGCGGGTCAGGCAGGGCTACTGATACCACTTTAGATAGCGTGAACACTGTTCACTTGGTGTCTGCATTTTTTTAGATGGCTAGTTTTGGTTGCATCAAGCGTCATCGTACTAGCTCGTCATTTGTTCGTGCTAGAAGGGACTTCATGCTTTTGTTTGTGCTGTTGGTTGGAAGTACGTTAACTGTCTACGAGTTCGAGCAGAATGCTCGATGACCAACTTTGCGAGCTAGTTCGTTATAAGGTGCCGGTATAATTTCGTGTGTGTGTCCCGCCCTGTGATCGGTCTATCATTTCGCCGATCTGCTCTTGTTTATTTGCCGAACAGGTACTTCGAGGAGAGGTTCGGTGTGGACAGCGGGGCGCTCGGCTACATCACTTCCTACACGGCGCTGCTGAGCTTTGTTGTGCAGGTGGGTGCTTACTCTGTCGTTGCTCTTTGCTCTCATTCCCCTTGGGAAGCTCTGCAGAGGGAGAAGGGGGAAGCGTTGGTCTCTCTTGGTGCCGGTCGGTATTTCGCACTTGACGCTTCACCGCAAACACACACGCTCACACACGCTTACGCACGCTTACACCCACATACGCATACACACACGTGGAGAAAGAGTGAGAGAAATATATCTCCTTCCCCTGGTCGGTTCCTTTTGCATGCGCTTATTTTGTCGCGGCGGTGATGTGTCCGCGCTTTTCTTACGTGAGTTTTGTTACCACGTCTTGCAAACTATTGTCCCGGCAGCATGATAGATTGTGTATACAGCTTGTTCCATGTGTTCTTGCATACGTAGCCGCAGCGAACGGTACTTGTTGAAGAGTTTAATACGCGATTGGTTGCTCGGTTGATGGTGCACACGGCCGAGTGGGCTCACAAATGGCTTCGTATATGCACGAACCCCCTCCCCCCCGCCCCTCCCATACCGCCACCACCCTTTTGACACCGCACCGTGTGCATGCATCCCCACGCCCGCCGCCCACGCGCAGCTCTGTGTCGTGGGCCGCCTGACCTCCCGGATGTCCGAGACCTCCCTTGTGTCGTGGTCCCTGGCCGTGATAACAGTGATGTATTTAGCCGAGGGGGCACCCTCCGTTTTCGGCCTCTGGGGCTACCTCGCCCTTATAGTGCCCGCGCTGGCCATCGCCAATGCCGCTCTAGGGGCGTGCTTGCAGTCGATGTTCACGCAGCGTGTCCCCCAGTCTGACCTGGGCGCGGCACTGGGAACGCTTAATGTTTTGCTGTCTGCCAGCGGCGTCGTGGGACCCCTTTACGGAGGCAAGCTCATGGGGGTCCTGGGGGTCCTGGCGAGGCCGGCCGTAACAGCGGGGCACTACGCCGTGTTCTTTGTGGTGTGGTGGGTGATGGAAATGAGGGGGGGCGGTGCTGCGAATGAGCTTCGAAGTGGGGGAGGCGGAAGTGGAGGCGGGGGGGTTGGAGATGGAGACGGTAGTGCGGTTCGGCGCGATAAAATTGAGTAGCAATGACTGGCTTCAAGATTGTACCAGGTATAGTTTAATGAGCGCGTCTGAGTGTTTTCTGGCGGTTTCGATGGATTATCGAGCGCACCGCTGACCGGAGGTAGACCGGGGACACGGAGCATTCGTTAAAGCCGTGCATTGGTTGAACGAGCGCGTCTGCTGTTCGATTTCGTATGGATTTTGTGTACATAGCTTATTTAGCCGGTCATTTTTGTACATTTTTTCTCTTGAGTGGGGTCTCGGGGTTTCGACGTGGATGAGACAGGCATCTTTGATGCGGGATCTCAGATAGGGGCCGCACGGAAGCCCCAACACTAACTAACGACTCCCACCTAGAGAGCCTTGGAATGGAAAAACTCCAGGCGCTCGGTACATCGCCCAGCCCAAACTAGCGTAGACTCTAGGGTTAGGTTTACTGTAGGTGTGGTGACCGAAACAGCCGATTCTTCTCCGTTGTGGCAACCAAAATTACCCTTTTCTTTTAATGATGTATTTTATGATACAGCTAAAACTCCGAATGCGTTCGTCTGTCTAGTCTACAACTGGCCGGCTATTCTAAGACGGGAATAACCACCGCGAATGCTTTTTGAAAATAAGCCAAAAATATTGTACCGAATGGTATCGGTGTGCATGTTTAGGTTATAGCGCGTGGTGGCCGAAGCAGCCGATTTTGCTCGTGTGTGGCAGCCGAAACACAAAGGATCCTTAGCAAATGGCGCGAGGTACTAGAACCGGTGTGTCTGGCCTTCCCTTGAAGGCGTTCTACGATAGAGGTATCACTTGAGAAAAAAAATGCTGAGCCACCATGGTGTCCTTACCGGGCACCAGTTGAAGGAAGGAGGTACAGTACCAGTTGGTGGGGACATCTGTAGTTGAAATTGCGCGCCCCACACATCCCAAGCATCAGTCGTATGCATGTGTTTGTCCCCGTTGCATTCCGCAATACACCTTGGGGGGACATAGGCGCCTCAGAAAATGTACGGTGAACGTCAATCGTAGAACGCTTCCTTGCAGTGTCGCCCCCGGTCAGTTTTTGCGCGGGCCTCCTATGGGGCAGTTTCCGGGGCCGGAAAACGGTACGCCCAGAGTACGCCTCGTCCGATTCCCTTTTGCACTCATTCAAGCGGCGAGTCACAAAGAACACAGATAGATCGGATATTTCTCACGTACGACAACCCCTTTGTTGAACTGCACTCACTTTTGTTTTCTGGACGAACTACTTGGACTTTTTGTGGGATTTTTTTTTTGGAGTGATACTGATGACCAACTGATGACCAAGGCTGTTCACGAGTTATGACCTCAACCCGCGGGTCGGGTCAGCAAGTTTTTGAAATCTCACGGGTTGGGTCGGGTCGAGTCAGGAGGTTGTTATATTCTCACGGGTCGGGTCGGGTCCGGTCATCGTTACACGACCCGACCCCCGAGGTTTGACCGGACCCGTGAACAGCCCTGTATTCATAACCCTGTTCGGGCTGTTAGGACTGCAGTTCCGGTTTGGGGACAAACCGGACGAATTAGATGTAGTTTGTCCCCAAACTGGGACTGCGTTCCTAAAACGGTTAACTCCGTTGGGACTTGAGTGGGAAAAGGGGGAACACTCGTATACACGAAAATTACGGCATTCCTCAGCCCGGGTGGCTTGAGTCAGGGGAGCACGTACCGGTACAACAGTAGCAGCGTCCGCGAGCTTCAATGCAAGGAGTTGTACCAAGCGGGCGAAGCCTGATACTGCCGGTACTCGTTCCGCTACGAGCGCGCACTCGAACGCTGCGCACCTTGCACAGATCATGATCTAAACTGTAGATCATCTAGTAGTTCCTCACCTGCCGTAGTGAAAGGTTGTGCGGGAGGTGTACGTTACAGATGCTGCTGTAGATGCAGAACAGGAAATATTTGCTAGATATGGACGTTGTAGGGTCCACCCGGCAAGTTTTGGTACTAGATCTGCCTTGACATATCTAGATTATGAAGTGGGAATCGATGATATGCCTGAGGCGTAGAAGGTTGATAGGATCGCGCTTTGTATTGTTTTGTTCACTCCATCTGCGCCCGCAAAAGGTTACCGGTAACTTTTGATTTCCCCCCACAAGCGCCGCAAAAGTGAGCTCCGACCGCCTTTCATATTTTTGTGTAAATTGTGGAGCCACCCCGAACGGGTTTTCCGGTAACTTTTAATTTCCCACCACGAGGGCTTCAAGAGTGAGTTGTGACGTTCTGACAACCATCGTAAATAGCAGGCATGGGTGCTACAAAAACCTCTGGGTCGTTGCTATCAGGACACTAGATGGCTGCCACAGCTCTCACAGTGGCAGCGAGCAGGGCACATAGGTCGCTAGCAGGGCACAAGATAGATGCTACTCGTACAACTAACTCTCTGAGCGGTTCGCCGATAGCTGATCTAGCAAATTAATACGACAGCTGAACCTCATCATATTACCGGACGCCGACCTTCGTACCCGTCGTGCTCATGAGCGCGGGAGGGAGCACGCTGGCAACGCTAATGCTACTGCCATACAAATGCTTCAGCCTCCACGCAGACTGTTGATTGTGCGCACGGCACACCACCACGATACATCTAGAGTTCCTTTCTACTGTTTTTATGATTGCGATTTAGACTTGCTGCTTTGAGGACTTGATCGACTTCCAGGCTCAGCTGGCTTAACGCCGTGGTAGACGAACAGGATACTTGCGCCGCTTGCCGTTCTTGACCGTAACAATACACAAAAAAAAAATACCGCGCACTCAAGGAGCAGGTATGATTTTCTATCGTACAGAGACCAAAACAGCCGATCCAAGCGCCAAAGCCTCAAGCGAATCAGGATGCAAAATTTACAAACCAGGCCCGACGCGTGAATTGGCGCTAACCCCCCCTCCTCTCCACCCCCCTTTACCCCCACAAGAAACAACTCCGTCCAAAACAGCCGACGAAAACGGTTCATAAAGTGTCTTTCTTTCACGCGTGTGCCGCGGCGTAGCCTCCAGACACCCCCCCTGATGGCGGCGGCCTCGCTAAAAGGCCCCGCTCTTCTTCTATGGAAGAGCAGTAACCTGCACCGGCGCCCCCGCGCTTAAACCCGCCCGCCGCGCTAGCCCGCACCCCTCCCCCTGCCGCCCGGTTCTCCGTGCCATCATCACCACCGCCGCCGTCGCGCGAGTCGTTATCCTTAGCTCCACCGCCCGCTGAGCTGCGCCCCCCACCCGAAGCTTCTTCCACGCCGTCTCCGGACGCGACGCCTTCCGCTCCCGGGCTGCTGATGTTGTGCGGGAGGGAGCTCGAGTCAACTGCGAGGGGGGTAATTGAAATTACAAAAAGAGAGGGCATGGGCGGGAGCAGTGGGGGTGAAACCGGCAACGTCGAGAGAAATTTGAGGGGATGGAGCTCGAGTTGACCGCGAGGAGGAAATCAGTTTTTCTAGCGAGATGGGGTGAAAATGGGTGGGAGCGTGAGGGAGGGCGGTGTACTCATCGTCATGCATCGCCGTAGTCGTATGACCATACACCCTCATCCCTACACTCTGTCGGGATGGAGCAGGTCGGGTTTTCATCGACCAGGCAGACATTGCATGCACCAAGCCCTGAGGAGAGATCCGGGGGGGTGAAACAGGACACGGCGAGAAAAATGGGCGCACTCGAACGCAGCAGTCGAAGCACGACGAACCTCCTGAGCGGCTGAGCATAAACTTTTTAATAGTGTACTGCCAGAATAACCCCACCCTATTTCCAAGTAGTTTTTCTCAAAATCGTAGGTGGAGTTGAAAACGAGTCATCTTGTCAACAAGCACCCCCACCGTGTTCCGCAGTGATCACACGAAAAAGCAAAAATGATGCGGGAAGTTGTCACCAACAAGCTGCGCAAGACAGAAAACGCTTCGCGCATGTCGCACCAGTGTCGAGGGTATGTCTACTGTACGCCCGCAGTTAGCGTGTCGACTCCTCCGGAAACTCTCTTCTCCGAAAACTGATTTTCTCCGACACTCCTTTTTCCGAAAATTCGAAACTTTAACTCTCTATAAATGTACAAGAAAAAACAAAAACAAATCGGAACAACGACTCACCGGACATCGACCTTCGCTGACGCGAGCCGGCAGCCCCAACCATAAAGCCACCGGCGCCGCCACCACTCGCTCCACTCGCCACCTTCTCGCTCGAGTCTGTCGGCGACAGCTCGCCATCTACACCCTCCCCACCGCTGCTGCTGCCGCCGCCAGAGCCCGCCAAGTGCCGCCCCCCCTCTACGCGACGGACGCTCTCAGACGCGTTCACTCTCCACGCGCCACCCTGGCCATCGCCATTGTTGATGTTGGTGTTGGCGTTGCTGTTGGCGCCAGCACTGCTGTCCGATCTAGCCTTGCGCTGTCGGATAGACCCCCCGGCCACGGCGCTCGAGGAAGACGGGAGCGAGGCAACGTGCATGAGGACGTCCCCCCCCAGCTGTTTCCGGCCGCGGGCTCACCTCTAGCGTTCCCACCTGCATAGGGGGGGCGCCTGCTCGAGGACGACCCGGCCTGCTGTCGGGCCTGCGGAGAGCGAGCGTAAAAAAGAAAAACACCGCCGCAAATTTTAGTGGGCGAAGCGGTAACCCCATGGCTGGGTTATCACAACATACCGGCGGCGCAAGAGGGGGCAAGAATCAAGGGAAGACGCAATAAACACGTGAAAGGCATGAGCGTACTGAATTGACCACTGCGAGCGAAAATAAAATATCCGACACAAAATTTTCAAGTTGTTTGTACGAAAAAAATGCGGGTGTAGTTCTTACTAAACCCGTTTAACACCTTTCAAGACTGCACTCCCGTTGTCGGGACAGAACAGTTGAAATTAGAGTCATATTTAGGTCTCTGCACAGTGCGGTAGTGAAACGGTTGTCAGCCCTTCTAGGACTGCAGTCCCATTTTGAGGACATACCGCACTTAATATTTAAAAGTGCGGTTTGTCCCCAAAACGGGACGGTAGTCCTAAAAGTGATAAGGGTGGTTTGTCCCCAAAGCGGGACTGTAGTCCTCAAAGGGTGGAGCTGTATTTTTACCCACATCTACCAGAAGATATAATACAAAACATTCTTTTTTTTTCAAAGTAGGCACGGTGTGGACAAGCGCCAGCACGTGTCAGCTGTTTTTTTTTTTTAGTTTTCAACACGACAGAAGCATGCGCCAGACAGCCCCACGGAGTCCAATGCGCTTCAGCTAGGCAACCAAACGGCCTTGCCGTCTTGCCACGACTGCGTGACCAACCAGTCGCCTCCAGAGGCGAACGATTGAAGACGGAAGCAGGTGTGAACTGCGAAGGCTGACCTACAGACGTGCAACATCTGATGGTTGGGAGCTTGCACCCATGAAAAAAAACGAAGCGGCAGTTTTCAGTTCCGCGGTTCCATAGGTAGTACAGGACAGCTATTACGGGGGTCCATAGTTAATAGGACCTATGGTATACATAAAAACCTATATATTTACGTATTTTTACTAACAATATTTGGTCCCATTAACTATGGACCCCCGTAATAACACGACCGCAAGCATGCACCGTCCCCCGAGAACTCCGAGGCAGAAACGCCCCAAGACTTGATACGTGCGAAACCGGGAACGCCTTCGATACATGCAAAACCAGTTTTGGTGACCCTTAACTTTGCCTGTAGTGATACATACCGGGTATACAAAAGAACAAAGTATGGCAAGGTCTCGCATCGGAGAGTACTGCAAGTAAGGCAGTAGTGCCTGTCTTCTCGTGGAAACCCCCGTTCACTTGGGTGCAACAGTTTGTACAAACAAGCCTGTGGGAGAATTTCACAGGTCAGTCACTACATATACTACTGGTGTTTAGTGATTGTTCGCTTTCTTTCGGGGACGGGGGGGGGGGTGTACTCATGTCATGCATGACCGTAGTCGCGTGTCGGGGGGGGGGGGGGGGGGGGGGGGGGGGGGGGGGGGGGGGGGGGGGGGGGGGGGGGGGGGTACTCATTTGTTGCTTGCCTTAGTCATTTGACCATTGACCACGCATCCCTTTCGAGACGGAGCACTCCGGGGGGGGGGGGGCGGGGTTACCACCAAACCCCCTAAACACACTAAGCTTGGTATAATAGTGTGTGACATGCGAAAAATATGCCACAGCCTCGTGTCTACAAACGTGTCCTGTCCGTTCGCTCGCTGTTTCAAGCTGGGATGGTTCTAACACAAAAAGCCTCTAAACTTGTGGAACACCTCGCTCACTCACTCTTTCGCGCTCTTCCGCATTCCGTCGCAGAGTGCTCACGTCGGGAGCCCTCCTGCCGCCGCCCGCTCCAAACGGAGCCATCTCACCCTCACCCCGCCTTCCCCGAACGCCTTCGTTGCTGTGCAAACCCCGAGTTGTCGTGTTTGTTGTCCCCGCGCCGGTCGACGCGGAAGCTACTGCGGACGCCGAGCGGCGGCGCGGGGACAGCGCCCTGCTGCTCGAAGTGTTCGAGGCTTGCCCGAAGGGCTGCTGCTGCAGGGCCACACTCACTCTTTCTCGCATGGCATCAGACCACGACTCCCTCCCGACCTGAACAGTGGCGGTCCGTTCCGTTCGCATCAAGCGCGAGGGCGGGCAGGAACGGCGATTGATCGATCGGCGACCGAGGGTAAAGTTCGGTCCGATCCCTCGATCGCGAGGGTGAGCGCGCGAGAAAACAAGCGCCGACCCTCGCCGTATACACCACTCCTGTGCCATGGTGCGCATCCTACGAATGTCTCGCAAAACTCCCGCCAGTGGCATGGTTGACTGCATCGTGCGTTCCTTGCGGATGGCTCACGAGCTCCCATCAGAACCAGGTTTGTGCGCATCGACTACAAGTACGTGGAGTTCACTGTTCAGTTCAACGACTGCATAGGGTGCATCTGCTCTATCGGGCTGCATTCTCTGTATGGAGTGCATCCACTCTATATGGAGTGTAAAGCGCGTTGAGTCCGCACAGGGGAGTGATCGTTTTCTAGCGCTCGATTTTTCCAGAACGGCAAGGTTGCTACTACCGAACATGTACCGAATAAAGTGTTTTCGGAAATATCTGGTCGAAAGCCTTCCGAGAATACAGTAGTGGTCGACTTTTTCATGCACCCTTACCGTTGCCGACAAAACGAGCTCTGAAAACGATCGTACCACTCAACGCCTTTCACGGTATCTCCCTTCTCCCAATCCGTGTATACCATGAAAAAACAACGTGAGAAAAAAACCCTTCGTCTCTAAAAATGTGGACGCAGTTCTGACGGGGTTTACAGTAGTGGTCCGCGTATAGTGCCGGTTGAGTAATGCCGGCTGCCCGCTATAGTGCGGGTGGAATCGCTTGGCACAGATGGGATTAACTATTAACCAGTGCGGCAGCGCGCGGAGTAATTAGTGCCGGTTAACTATTAACCAGTGCGGCAGCGTGCGGAGTGATTAGTGCCGGTTGACGCTATATAGTGCCGGTTTGTTGGCTGGCGAATACCGGCACTATAGAAAAGGACCACTACTGTATGACAAAAACATGAAAAATAAACTCACCTCGAACACACCCTCCACTGGATCCCCCATTCCCGGCAGTTCCGCCCCTCCTCCTCTCAAGAACGCCACGGCGAGGCTCTTGATCGTCGCCGGGTGGATGCAGTGCACGTTAACGTCCGCGACCGCAGCGTGCGGGAAGTCCGGCGCGTGAACGACGTGGACCCCGCACCGTCGACAGAAGAAGTGCGCAGAAACCTGGAGCAAGAAAACGGAGGGGGGGGGGGGGGGGGGGGGTACTTATTTGTTGCTTGCCTTAGTCATTTGACCATTGACCACGCACCCCTTTCGAGACGGAGCACCGTTCCTACTCCTAATAGAAACACCTCCAACATTTGGGCGCTCATTACGCTGTTTCAATATGTTGAGGAGGGGTACTCATGTCATGCATGGTCGTAGTCGTATGTATGCCCATAGATCCTCGCATCTCTACAATGAGGACCGACCAGTCAGACATTTGTACCAAGCGCGAGGCACCGAAAACGGGCGCGGTGGGGAGGTATTTACGCGAGTACACGGTAAGATAAAACACGTATACAAAGCGGGCCAGGTGACAAAAAAAAATGCAACAACCAGATGGCATAACGGTCGTATATAGGTCTTGCTTGCTTGTGATGTAACCACCACCATAATCACCACACCATCACCACCACTGCCACCAGCACCAGCACGTACCTTCGGGGTGCTGTCCCTTCCCGTCGGCGGTCGACACTTAAGCAGGTACAGCGACCCGTTGCTGTCGTCGGACGTGAGACGGAAATGCTCGGCCGGCACGGTGATGAACGGATACCTCACCTGCCGTGCGCGTCGGCAGCGAGGCAAAGAGACATACCAGGTACAGCCCATGTCATCGATATGCGAAGGTGACGAGGCAATGGTATAGTGCACGTCATCCATTGCACGGATGTGGCCGAGTAGGGGGGGGAGGGGGAGGGATAGGCCGGTTTAATGCTATGAAATATGTTCTGCGTCGGCAGCGAACCTACGATGAGTTGCAAGTCCTTGACGTGCGGAGGTGGCAGGGGAGGGGGACGTGGAGCGGGGGGCGTACTCATTTGTTGCTTGCCTTACTTAGTCATTAGACCATTGACCACGCATCCCTTTCGAGACGGAGCACCGTTCCCGCTCCTAATAGGGACACCTCCAACACCTGGGTTCTTTTGACGTTTGTTCCACAACATACACACAAAACATGCTAACCTTATCCCCTTACTTTTCGGGGGATGGGCCGGCGTTTTGTTGTGAAAGGTGCTTCCGAAGCGGAAGACCCTCTACTTAAACTCGTACCACATACCTGGCACCGTACAGAATGGGTCCACTAACAAGAAACACCTCGTAATGGTAATTATTTTACCGTCGGATAGGAAGGATCGAAAAGGTCGGTTTCCGAACCACTATAAATCCGATGGGGTGTGTCTGGAGACCTTCCCTATCGTCAGTTGGATCGAGTTTGTGGCTTTTGTGCTCTTTGGAGTATTGCAGGCGAAAGTATTTAGAAAACTGCTCTGTGTCCTGCTCGCTGGTTCTAGGAGGTGCTGCGCTGTGAGCAGCAAGAGCAGCAGAGCAGCAGCAGCAGTAGAGCAGTCAACCCAACGTCGGGGAGGGGTTTAGGCTGCGTGACCGTGTGTTTTAGAGGGGTGGAGGGTTTCAACAAACTTTCTCGATCGAGAAATCCGATCCACGCATACCATCGAAAAACTCGGAAGTTTTCGACGGGGTGCGTGGATCGGATCGCTCGATCGAAAAAGTTGGGGATCGAAAGGCTCTTTTTCAACAGTACAAAGAATCTCGATGTGGTCTTCCATCGGAAACCGGCTTTTTCGATCCACGTATCCGACAGATGTACAAGATTTAGCCAAAAGTGAGGAAGACTTAGGATCTTGTTTCGACACCATCCTTGAAACACCTCGAGCATAGACTAGTATATACCTGGTAGGATTTAGTTGTAGCGTTCACCGCTGATCACGACTTCTCAATCTAAATTTCTTTGGGCCTATCAAAAAGTGAGCCTGTTGTGCTTACTATCAAGAGGATATTCGTGGGCCTATACTGTACCTGGTAAAATAATAAAAGTCCATGTCGTCGACCGCGCCAAGATGACGAAGGAGGCGGAGGTGATTGCGTGTGTGTGGGGGGGGTGTACTCGATATCATGCATGTCGTATTACCATAGACCCTCGCATCCTTACAATGCCATGGACGGAGCACGTCAGGTTTCCACCGACCAGACATTGCTGGCACCAAGTGCGAAGCGCCGTGAGGTGTTGAGCGAGACGCATGAAGGGTGAGCTGCCTCGTACTAAGAACCGCTTGTGAGGCGGACTTGCATAAAGATGGTAGTTTCAATGAGTTAAGCGTGTGGGGGGGGGGGGAAAGGGTTGGGCCGGTTTAATGCTACCAGGTATGGGATATACACACATCTATATACAAAGCGCTCCGCGGGTGGCCTACGCCGCCCGCTACACTCGCTCAGGAAGGAAAAGTACATCAAATTATGCGAAGCGGACAGAGGTCCATGATTGAATATACTGTAGTTTTTTATGATTGTAGTTGCAAACTGGCGACTTGATATTGCCAAGAGTCCCGCCGCCATGCTTCAGGAGAAAACAGGTCGGAAAGCACATACGCTTCGCGTCGCGGGCGTTTCGTTCACATGCCGTACGTACGTACATACCCCAGGTACGTAGGGTACTGATTTTCTTATTTTGAGTACGAAACAGCAAAAGAAAAAGGACAGCACGGCACACCAGCAGCACCGCAAAAACAATGAAATGAAACCGAAATTTCGCCAAGAAAAAAAAATCCTCGTCCCTCTACATGATGTAATAATTTCTGCCTGATTGGAACACCTTGCACTGGTCAAAAAAGAAAAGAATCCAACAGCAGGGCTTCTCTCCCAGCCTCGTACGCTACCCGCCCCTCTCGCGACTACCTCGCCACCGATTCGGTCCGGGCAAGGCTTTCCTCATTCTGTGTCACAGTGAGCCCCCTCGCTCGTCTCGCGTGAAGCCCGGTGCTCACCGTGGCCGTCGTTCACTAGCTCGACAATGTTGGTGCTCAGACTGCGTACCTCTCCCTTCGAGCTTCAAGACCGGTCGCAAACATATGCACCGCGTGAATTATATCTTGCAATCCCGAACGACCCTTATAATCTCGTATATACTCTATTCAAAACCACAAATGGAGGCCAGACAGAGCCCATTCATGCTTCCCTCGTGTCTCGAGGTGCACGCGACGCCTAGGCACGAAAACGGCGACCGCGCTCCTTTCAACCCCCCCTCTACCCGCCAGTACTCGTTGACACCCGCGACGGCGCCGGGCTCGCCCGCGGGGCAGTGCTCCGAGTACACGCACGCACACGAAGCGACAGAAGAAAGAAGGAAAAAAAGGACTGAGAGTGCCAAGATAAATGGAGAAAACAAAGACCCGCTGGAAAGGTCCGGCAAGTAATAAAAGGAAGCGATTCCCAAGTGGGAGTTCTGAGAGGCCAGGGATGTACCAACCGAGCATGCTCAGAGAGTGAGATGCTCGCTCCGCGGGCGGCCTGCGCCGCCCGGTACGCTCGCTCAGGAAGGAAAAGTACATCAAATCATGCGAAGCGGACAGAGGTCCATCATTGAATGTTATTGTTTTCTTCATGACTGTCGTTGCAAACTGGTGACTTGGTAATGGAGAGAGTCCCGCCGCCATGCTTCAGGAGAAACCAGCTCGGACGCCACATACGCTTCGCGTCGCGGGCGGTTTTCCGCTACGCTCGTTCACATATCGTACGTACGTACATACCCCAGGTAGGGTACTTATTTTCTTATTTCGATAAGCTCTGTGTCTGTACTCGTATGTACGAAAGATAAAGCACAGCACGGCACAGCAGCACAGCAAATACAATGAAAACGAAACCGAAAAATCCTGAAAGAAAAAAATCCCCGTCCCCTTTCGTGTAATAATTTACTGCCTGATTGGAACACCTTACACCGTTCAAAAAGAAAAAAGAAAAAAAAAAAAAAATCAAACAACAGATCTTCTCTCTCAGCCTCGTACGCCGCCCGCCCCTCTCCCGACAATCTCGCCACCGATTCGGTCCGGTAAAGCTTTCTTCCCTCTCTTCACAGTGAGCCCCGTCGCCCGCCTCGCGTGAAGCCCGGTTCTCACCGTGGCCGTCGTTCGCCAGCTCGACAATGTTGGTGCTCAGACTGGGTACCTCCCCCTGTGATTTTCATCCCGGTCGCAAAAATAAGCACCGCGTGAATATTATATTACTGTCTCGAACGACCCTTAAATACTCGTACGTACTCTTATCAAAAACCACGAACGGAGGCCAGACAGAGCCCATTCATGCTTCTCTCGTGTCTCGAGGCACACGCAACGCCCAGCCACGAAAACGGCGACCGCGCTCCTTGCAACCCCCCCTCTACCCGCCAGCACCCGCTGACACCCGCGACGGTGCCGCGCTCGCCCGCGGAACCGTGCTCGGAGTACACGCACGAACACGAAACGAAAAAAGAAAAAAGGAAAGAAGCACTGAAAGTGCAAAGAGAAAAGGAGAAAAACAAAGACCCGCTGGAAAGGTCCGGCAAGTAATAAAAGGAGGCGATTCCCAAGTGGGAGCTCTGAGAGGCCAGGGATGTACCAACCGAGCACGCTCTGGGAGTGAGATATCCATTAGTAGTTCTATGTATGTGCTGTCCCCACATCGACCCATCCTTCTGCCCAACGACAACCAGCACACCCTGTGTCCGTGTTGATTCTTTCATCCTTCTGAAAATCCATTTGCTCATCTCATACAAGGTACCTGGGGTATGAAACAAGCTTTTTGATTTTAATACTCGTGCCTCGTACCAGCTATATATAGGTAGGTCTACTGCTGTTCTTGTTGTAGACCCTCTGGTGAAAGGGATTGCAGATCACAATGCCTTCCCAAGGGACCTCCATCGATAGCTTCGAATAATTCGCGAATTCTGCAGCGCCACGGACAAGACTCGGGGGTCAAGAAAACAAGCGACGCCACCACGCTGGTCTAGTGGCACGCCGACGAAGTCAAAGGTCGGCGACTACAGTAGTACACGCTGCTGCATTCATTCAAGGCAGCAGTACGGACGAACTATAGGTGCTTTGTATCAGTCTGTCCTGAAAATCCCGAGCACGAGGTCGGGCGGCACCTAGTGTCTTCACCATCACGTTCTGAGTGCACGAATTCACACTTGAGTCCGCAAGAAGATCATTTGACGTTTGACACATTCCATTTCAAGCCGGTTTACGTCTTTCAACTGCAGCCAGGATTGCAACCTGTTATCATACCGGTATATATGTACTGCCAGGTGCTTGGCAGCTCTGTCGTAGTCCATCCGGTAGCTCTGTAGCTATGACACCAGGCAGTTCCTGTAGCTCAATGCATGACGAATATGTGTACGTATGTACTGCCGTCCGTAATTCACTTCGTTCAGCGAAAATCTCGCTCTTCGTGTCTCCTCTGAATATTATGCATCTGACCTCAAGTACCAAGAATAAAAAAGGGGCAGCTTGTGCTTCATGCTCCTTTCTCAGATCTCAGTTTTAGCCTGGCTGTGTACAGGGTACAAAGTGTATACTGCAAACACGTTGCAAGTTCGTACAGCAGCAGCTGTGCGCGGCCCAACCGCACACCAGTTACCTGTACTTCCGTTCCCCTCTGGAGCACCACCCTAGACCGAAATATAAGGACCGTTTGGTATTCATATTAATATCTAAACGCCCCTTATATTTTCGTTCAGAGTTCATAGTACCTGGTACCAGGTACCTGGTACTCTTTTGGCACCGCACCTTACTTGGTCCCTCGATCGCCACCAAGTGCTCCGGCGCTTCCACCACGAACGCAAGCCCTCCACAGTGACAGCTCCCGACGTGCAACACCGACCCTCCTCTCCCCGCCCCGGCTCCGATCCCTGCCCCAGCCCCTCGCTGGTTCCTCACGGCCGCCGCCGCCGCTGCCGCCGCTGCCGCCGACGCCACTGTAGCCGTCCCAGATCGCGCACCGTAGGCGTAAGCATGGTAAGCATCTCCACTATCACCATCATCGTCATCATCTTTGTCCTCCCTATGGTCGCTGTCATCGTTACTGTTCCTACTACTAGCTGCCCCTGCTTCGTCTTGGGTTTGTTGTTGCTGCCGGCGCGAGCGTCGTTTCTTGTTCTTCGAACTGTCCGTGCTGCTGCTGCTGGAGCAACGCTCGCAGCAAGTCAGGCGGAGGAGGGTCGTGATAGAGGGCCCCGCTCGAGCGCCGATGGCCACGAGGACGGCGGAAGCACAGACTGCCACCAGGACGCCGAGCATGCGGTCGACTGTCTGGGGAGACGCTGCCCTCATGGCCGACTGCTCAAGGAAGCAAGCGGCGCTTGGTGTGTTTTATAGTTCCTCCTTGTCGCCCTTGCCTTTGCCCTTGCCGTTCCCTCTTGGCCTTGCCCTTACGAAGCCCTACTTCAGTACTTCAGGTTTCTGAGTAGCTCGCCAGTGCTTACTTGTTTGTTGGACGGGGAAGAGCGGGGGGGTGGGGGGTGGGGTCAGCTATATCCGCTGCACAGGAGTGATGCCGGGTCGGGCGCTGGTTACGTTGACACTTCTGCAGCTAGAGGTCTGGGGGTTGTTGCGAAGAGGACTGCAAACGCCCGCGTTCCGAAAAAGCAGTTACCCAGCTCTCGCAGAACGGTACTTGATACCTGGTACCTATCATCATACGACAGCACAGCAAGATGGTTGTTGTCGATGATTATGTCCTTGCGTTTCAGGTTTCTGCTGTTGAAGCCCGGTTTCAAAATAGCGTGCTTTCGAGACAGGGCTAAGCCCATCTAGACCTAGGCAAGGCTGCGCCAGCTGCAACAAGGTGCAGATTCCAACCCGACACAAGCAAAAAGGCGCACGTTCGTCGTGTTGAATGCCCCCCCCTCTGCCTACAGAGCATGTTCCCATCCCCAAACTTCTACTACCCAAATACGCTCGCCGTACCACTGTCCGCTGTGGGCAAATACGGCTCCTCTCCTGCTCTCACCTTTCTCCGAGGTGTACCAAGGCCCAAGGTCGCCTTTGCTACAGGCCGGTCTTCAACGCGTGTTTGCAGCAAACCAAACGCATCAAAAGGAATATGGGTAACGTTCTCTGCTCTTCCCTCGGGGTCTATCTGCTGCCGCCCCCTCGAGGGGCTAGCCTATCAGGAAATTGTGCAACGAACACGTATTTTCGAAGAGGCGTGTTTGTGGCGGGAGGTCGGGATGCTTCATTTTGCACGAAAAAATATAAAAATATGGCTGCATGTGCAAGCTCGAGATATCATCCGACTGCTGTACCTCTGGCATCTTGGTGGGATGCAAATCAACTAGCAGAGCCTTCACGGTAGTACAGTAAAGGCGAGAAAAGTATAATATTCAGCATGGCGCATGACTGCTCAGATCTGGTCATCACAACATTCATGGATTCATGGCATGCAAAATATATGATCATGCAGCCAGTGGTATGCGAGTGAGTATTATCGAAAATTCCGTCAACACTTACTTGGAGTAGTAAATGAATCCACGTCTCACACAACAGTCTGGTACTGCTGTACAGCAGTGTACTGCTGGCTGTACCTGTACGAGTATTAATATTATAGTATCTCTCTACGATCGATGATATGATAAGGAATCAGGACGGACACTGGATGTATACTGGCTTGTTGGGTAGAAATAACGGGGAAGACAACACACAACTATTATCATCAATTAATGTAATATTTAGTCCAAGCAGTTTTTCCGTTTTTCCCCGTGGGTACATAAAAGTTCTAAAGAGGTTACAGCACATCCTGGCGCTGCGTGCCGTCCCTTTTTTTAGTGCAGTAGACTCCGCGCCCTCTTCTTGGTGGAAAGTAACGTATCGTCGTGTAATAGAAGATCGTACCATGAAATGGTTGATAGTGCTTGGGCCCCGGGAGGGCTTCGTGCGTAAAATAGCAGGACCGAGGGGGGGATGGATGTACATTGTTATTGTCCTTTTTCGCGACCTAACCCCAACCCTAATCTAGGTGCCGTGGACATCGGGGTGCGGTGGGGTTGCCTTGGAGTGCCGTGACGGTTGCCGCGGGGGTTGCCACAGTACCACCCATGACATGCCGGGCACCCCCCACGGCGTGTCATGGAACCTATATGCCACGCCATGGTGGGATGCCGTGGGGATGCCATGGGATGTCGAGGGTGGTACCATGGCAATGCCACGGCATGAGACTAAAACGTCAAATAGTTTACAACCCTGGGCCGAGAGCTCTGTGCTGCATTTAAATTGTCGTAGTCGATTGTTTGTGTTGATACGCGAACCGGAAAATAAGCGCGCCACGAAGGGGCGTGACTTGACCACCGTTCGTTGAAGCTCGATGTAATCTTGCTCGTCGTATATGTACGGTATACCAGGAATACACATACCTTGTGCCCTATGGTACTTTTTTCTCCTACGCAGTAGTAGTAGTGTAGTTGGAGGTAAGAGCAACATCGGTCACGATGAGGCGCTGTTGGACGCGGCCCGAGTGTATGTGTCGACTTGTGTGCGCAACAACATCGGACACATCGTGTATCATCTCATCCACCTAAAGTTATACCTTCCCTCGCGACTTGAGACACATTGTGTACGGTGGTGTGGGGCGCTCTTCGGCGAAATAAGGCACGATCTCGTCCTCCTTGCAGCCCCGATCTTCTCATTGTGGTGCAGTAACTACAGCTTGCTGCGCTCGTAGATTTATTGAGAAGAACATCTTAGGAAACCAACGAATATAGTGCTGCTTACCATTACGCACAATGATGTCCGCGAAGACATACCACCACCAATACAAATACTACTCGTTGTTCGCCATGCGCACTACTCGCACCAGCTCACACAAGCCAGGTTGCTGCCGGTCTTCATGAATGTCCACGCAGAGGTAACCCAAAACGTGAGCAGTAGTGAACAAACGAGTAGCACGGCACCTTTCATGGGCGCCAGCGTTATCTGGATGGCAACAGTCAACGCGTGTACGAAAACAGACCGCCAATTTTCATCACACTTGACACAATGCATATCAGTAAGATAAACAGGAGGACGGACCCCAGACCCAAAACACGACTATCAATATGCCAATCTTACAACCGCTGTGCCAACCAGCGCGGGGGAAAGGGACCGCTTCGTTGCTACATCTCGTGCTTGGCCAACAAACTTCAGGTCTGAATGGATACGGTGGTTCGTCTTGCATCGGTCGAATCTCTCGGATAACAACCACACTAAACACCCCCTTCGACAAACGGGAATCACTGTGGAGACGAAACAACAAGACATAAAAGAAAGCAGCATTCCTGCTGTATTCCGGTACCCCTTACGGTTTTAGGGGCCACTCGACCTTGACCTCCCCTGGTAATTTTCGAACCCTGGGGCGACCACCCTCGCACGTTCAACGGTCAGCACCCGAAGGACGCCAACGACGTAAAACTTTTGTCAGAAAAAAAAAAACAAAATTTCGGATCTACGTATATGCACACCACTACAGCCAGCCACTCCAGCGTGGGACCGTGACTAAGCAGAAGCACGCCAAGGGCCGCTTTCAACGCGAACGCAATCCCCGCCTTTGCCGTGCCACAAATCACCGCGAAGACTTCAACCCTTGCGAAAGCATGGTTTTCGCGCTCACGGGGGGACCCCCACCGCCCCCCCCCTGCCTCCTCCCGCCTTTCCCACCCCCTCCCCTCCCTTTCCCCCTTGCCCCCCCACCCCTTGCTCGCCCCCCACCGCTACCACCGCCACCGCCGCCGCTCTTTCCCCCACCCTTTTTCGCGGCGGGCGCTTTAGGCGTGGGGACCTTTTTAGAGGTGTCTTCTCCGAAGCGAGCAATACGCTTGGCTTTCTTCTCTGCCTGCTCGGCCGCCAGCTGTGCGCTTTTGGCTTTCTTTTCATCCTCGGCGTTGACGAATCCGAACTTCTCCTGGCGCGCCAGACGTTTAGCAGCCTGGTATGTACGGTAGGAGATATGATTATATGAGATGGGATGGGATGGGATGATAAGGGATGGTATGGGATGATACGAGGTGGGATGGGACGGGATGGGATGGGATTGGATGGGGTCCTTTTAGGATGGGAATGGATGGAATGCGATGGGATGGGACGAGATGTTATCGGTTCGTCGACTGGGGAAGAACAAAAAAGTGATGAGGGCAACAATTTAAGAAATACAAGGGGAGAAAAGCGTCGAGGGAAATAACGAGGCGGGAGGATAGATGCCGATCATACGCCAACACACGGCCAGCGGCGCAGCGAAAATGTAACGCGCGTTACTTGAAAGGGCCGGTTGTCTTGCGTCTACATACGTAGGCCAGACTGTGATGTCAGGATTAGGTTGGGCCCCACGGCATTGGGCAGCAATCTTCGGCTCGACCTCTGCCGCCGCGATTGATTGCCGACAATTAGACTAATTCTCTCTCTCGCACATACGCCAGGAAGTGAAGTGGTCACACCGTTCAAATATGTGGCGCTCGTTACAAACATCAGTCAAGGCGGAGATAAAAAAAAACACCAGAGAAGTACGCCACTACATGCCACGACGACCGGATGGTCTGTCAAGACACCGGCGTACAGGCACGAATGGCCGTCGCCACAGGTAAGATTTTCTTCCCTCTAAGCAGACAGATGTGGGGACGGGGAAAAGACATGGTAGGCAATACCACTCATTCGATAACAGGTTGATGGTTGACGCAGTGTAAGAGACGAAGAGGTCTACAGTAGCCCTAAACGTTGGTTGATTGGGTCGGGGTTGGGGGTTAGGGACAGGGTGGACTAGGGTTGCATATACTGTACTTGTATTGCATACATTGTCATTGTCTTGTCAACCATTTTCTCGAACAAGTGGTAGAGCTATTATCAAAAGACGGCTCACCTCCGCTTCCGCTTTTGCGGCCGCTTCCGCCTTTACGTCCACGATGCCGAAACGCTCCATGCGCTTTTTCTTCTTAGCTTCCTCCTCGGGGTCAAGCGCCCTCTTCACGCCCTTCTTACCGACGATTCCGGCCTGCTGCTCGTGGTTGGTTCGTTGTCGACAAAGGGCGGTGCATGGGATATTGAAGATCTCTTGTTATGATAGGAGGGTGGCAAGCAGGAGGCCATATAATGGGCTGCGTCGAGGAGAGGTGGGGATGGCAAGTGGGCGCAAGCCGTACGATACCTTCCCACGCACTCTAGTGTTTCAACCTGCCTTGCGACCATCGACTAGACTATGGCGACAGACCAACAACAACAGCAACAGCAAGAACAACGAAACTATCGCAAAACTGAAGGAAAGAAAAGAAGTGCGTCTCGGATATTGCGAAAGAGCCAAACAGCAACAACCTATATTCGCAAAAATGAAGGCAAGAAAAAACGTGCGCCTCGGATCATGCACAAGAGCCACGTAAAATAGTGCGTATCGACCATCGACACAGAGCACCACAACAGCGGCGTATCCATGCAGTACCCATGCCGACAACAGCGCCGGCAAAACAAAAAAATGGGCAAAAAGAGCGGAGAGCACTACAGGGTATGCCGACCAAGCGCGTGACGCACCAACCCACTGCTAGCAACTGAGGACACTAACAAATAGAGCCTGCACCCATGGAAAAAATGCACGCTAAATAGTGTGTATGCTCGTATGGCAATACCTGGTCGGTCAGGCCAAATTTAGCCTTGCGTTTGGCCAGCTTTTCCGCAGCCTCCTCGTCCGTCACTGGAGCGATGCGTCCGAATCTCTCCACTCGCCTCGCTAGCTTGCTGGCATCCGCGTCAGCGCTCGGAGCGGCGGTGACAGCGACGGTGGCGGCCTCTTCGCTCTCCATTGCAGGGGTCGCGACTGGCTCCGTCTCCTGTGCAAACGCGAAATCACCACGACGGTTTTTACATCGACTTGCGCTAAACCTGCAGCAAGACACGCATGGAACTGCTACTGGTCTACCTCGCAGCCATCCTCATTCCCCAATTCGGCAATAAACAGACACGCACGCAATCAGATCGTACTGGTTGCGTTAATCAACACTCGCGCCGATCTGCATGCGCCAGGAGCCGGTACCCCGGAGGGGGTGAAACTCGCGTGCAACGGACTCACCGGCGGGAGAGCAGCTTCCACCGCTGGCTCCGCCGCAACTCCATTACCCGGCTGGCCGTGGGCACGAGGGCGCAATGGGCAGGCAAGACGGGGACAAGGGGAGGGAGGGGGGGGGGCGAGTTTGACAAAACACTCGTCAACCTTGGGAGCACGCAAGAACGTCAGCGAGAAATACCAGGGTAAGAGCACAGTACAGCAGTTGCCTTTGAGACAACCTCTTCACGACCAGGGTCTAAAACCGTCAACAGCAGGGAGGCTGCGAAGTGCCGAGCTGTACGTTTAGACAGCTTGAGAACAGCAGTGCCTGTTTGAATCAGATATTGGAGGGAGAGGGACTACTATGCTACCATTCCGTGGTGGGTCCGCAAGTTATTTGCGCCGGACTAGCGAAGGTCCGCTGGATGGCGGACACGCCCACAGGAAACCACGTGAATGCCCAAAGCCTATGGAGTGTTCCCTGCGCACCTCACAATTTCACATCAGTTCGCATCGCGAGTGGGATTACAGATCTCGACTATTAACATGGTACGATAACGACCTGTGCTATGTACGTGAAATATTTGCTGAAGCTTGCGCACAAACGAGCGACATTGATATTATATGGTCAGCTATCATCGCATATTTCGTGCCCGCGTCTCTGTTGACAAGGATAATGTCGCCACGGCGAGTTGGCACATCAGCCGTGAGCTGAAAAAGGGGGCGAGGGTTTTGATGCCACAGGTAACAGCGCCCGCTTCTCGTTGATACTTCCATAGTTCCAGATTATGAGTATACTGGTACGAATTACCTTCCTGTGGTTTATTTTTGCAAGCCAACAGTTATCCTAAGTACAGCAGTACGGCCTACACCAGTCTACCAGTCAGTACGAGTATTGTATACCTGGTACCTGGTAAACTCGTATTCGTGTAAGTACGTGTGCGTACGTACTGCTACTATTAATACTGCTACTCTGCTTGCTGTTCAGCTGCCCAAGGAATTGACCAACAACGAACGGGATCACAGCAGTTATCGCATCCGTCGGCTATTCACAGCAAAAACTCCATTCCCTACGTAGGGCAACCGGACTCCATCACCTCAGGTGTGGTTGCGGCAGGGGCCGCTACGGGGGCTGCTGCGGGCATGTCGATAACGCCGAACTCTTCCTCGTCAAGCACCGCCTGGAGGCGCTGGGCCAGATCCGCCTTGTTGCCCTTTATGTCCAGACTTCTGCTGGCAAGCTCCGCCTTCAGCTCGGAGACCTTACGCAGTGCAAGAGGGGTTGAGAGTGGGCGGGAGAAGCAGGGCGTGGTGATGGTGCTGTGCCACTTGGAGATCAAGTTGATGTCTTTGGGGGGGGGGGGGGACATCGTACGTAGACGTTGGGTGTTCGAGCGGTGAGCCGTGGGTCTTACACAAAGTAGGCAACGCCAAACAAACAAATAAACGCGATCCAGTTTGCAACATACACACAAGAAAACGAAAAGAAAATTGAAATCCAACAAGGTCGGAGAGCGAGAACCTTGAGCACCCGATCAACGACAACCACATACGACGACGAAGCCCTCGCAAAACAAAAGTTGGCAATACAATCGGTGTAAGGCACGTTGTTGGTCCTCGAACAAACGATGGCCCTCGCACACTTCGAAGAAAACAGCAGTTCGAAAAAACGTCTTCAAGCTTGCGGTACTCTTGCCGGACCCACCTTCAGCTTCGACACGTTGATTTCACTCATCTTGAACGTAAATATACACTCCCAGACACTCCCCCTAGATAGAGTGAGATTCCTGGTTCTCTGGCTGCTGAGCGAGGTGGGTTCACCGTCCGTGGATGGGCGATCCCCTTTGGACTTGAGAATTATCCGTCCGCAACGCAAGTTGAAATACATGGAAACCCCACGAAAAAAGTGGGGATATGTTTTTGTTGTCCCCGCTTTTCTGTTGATGTTGCGGAGCTTCATCTAACCACCTGGAAAGCAAGATGTCGAGGCACGCATGAAGCTGAAACGAACCCGCTTGGCTCCCGGAAGCTCGGAGTCCACGGTGATCATCGCACGGCCGCATTATTGAGCGTCCCCCTTTCTGTGCCCTGCAGCTATCAACAAGGCGATAAAGTCTGGAAACTGGTTCGGCGTTCTGTAATGTTCGTTCGAGATTCGAGATGCTGGTATGCTGGTACTGGTGGTACGATTAATTTGTATGAAACTAGAGGTCGTCGGGGAGGAGGAGAGAGGAGAGAGTCGGTGCCTCCATGGTGCGACTACAAATGGACACAGCCGCAGCTGATGCCTAGGTCCCGACATTTCAAGCTGCCCATACTTCGTTCAATTTGCTGCATGTTGTACGAGATTGCGCTGCTGTGTACAATACAAGCGCCGAAATTTTCTGAGAGTCTTCCTTTTTTTTCAAACTCAAAATTCAACCGTTTGATTCCAGACCTTGTCATATCATCTTCATCGCCAACTGACCGAAGCTTTGCTTTCCCCCCCCCCCCCGCGTTTGTGTCTACCGTTCTCTCATATCGGCCGGAAGTCAAATCAGGGGACGGGTAGCACGAGGAATTATCCAATGAGCGCCATTTCGCCGCCGTTGAACCCTGGCCGTGTTCCCTACAGCAATCTTTCGGAGAACGAACGCCCACCAGGTACGGCAGTATACCAGGTATTATTACTATTAATATATGACACGTCGCGATCAAAGATGCAGCAGGGTTCGACAGAGAGAGTCTTGTGGCGATGCCGATGTTTCAAATTCAGACTGGATCCACGCCGCACGGCGAATGATATTTCCAAAACCGCGCAGAGTGAGGCCATGCCTCCCGTAGCAGCTAATGGCAGTTCTACACATCCGCAACAGCCCGCCAGATGTGACCGGGGTTCGAATGGTGAAATCTGGGCGAAAACCGCTCTTCTGCTATGCGACAAGAATGTGTTTCTGTTCGGTACTTGTCGAATGAATATGATCGTGTACCTAGTACGAAACACCTTCTCGTACGTAGCGCATGTCGTATCAGTATCATGAAGGTGTTGGCGTTCCCGCGCTGTTTCGATGGCTACAATTATTTGTCCGCGTTATTGGCTCTAATAGTGTAGCAACAACACCTTTCAAAACCAAGCCGCTCAGATTGATGTTGATTGAGCTTGTGTTGGTGGCGGGGCCTGCTTGCAACGTGTTGCATGGCCTAGAGAGAAACGACTCTTGGTGTCGCTGAACGAGCGGAACTGACCTCGCTTGCTGAATGTTACGTACGAAGATCCGTTTCGGAGAGAGAGAGAGGGGAGAGTGGCAAGATTACCGCCATGTCAGAAGAAAACAAATTAGCCACTGCTCACCTGACCCTATAGTCAAACCCCGTTTGTACGGCAGCAGAGCTTGTATTGGCTAAAAGGGTTAAGAAGGTCCCCCTTCTGAACAGCTCGCGTAGATCTGCCCGCGCAGGCAAACTGCCTGAGATGTGTTCGCACGGCACCTATTAATAGAGCATTTCCAAGCACAACGAACCCACCGTACACAAGCATGTCTCTGGTTAGGGTTATAGAGTTGGGATTAGGGTTAGAGGTCTGGATCGGGGTGGTGGCGACCGTTAGCCGAGGCCGAAACAAATGTCTCCGTCGGGGAAAAAACACTTACATGTCTCGCGACAACCCTACTGTATATACCTCATTGAAGCAGCATAATTTTGTGCGGGCACAAAATAAGAGCCGTACCTGCGCGGGCAGGTCTGCAGCGGTTGCCATTCGATTGGATGCATTGTTGCCATGGGTTTTACCCATGGCAAGTAATTCGTACCCAGGGTAGGAAACCATAATATCAGCCTTCGACACAATGTCAAATAACTGAACGTACACCCCGCGCACCAACAACACGCGGTAGAATCTGAATATTGCATATCGCGGTCTTTATTTCCGTTCCAATAGCTGTGGTGAATGCCACAGAACGCTGTGCCACCGACATGCCGCACGATGCTGTCCCGCCGATACATTGCCTTCGAAATCAAACCCGCCCACTCGGCGCGCTGCCGGGTCCAATGGGCAACAGCGACCGCATCAAGTGGCTCCAGTAAACCACGAGCTTGTTGAGACTCAAGATCCTGGGGGGTGTCATGCGCTCGCCGAATGCCTGGTACTTGGTGCATCTTCGCCTGCAGAACCCTTGCGTATTGCCTATACGAAATATACTACACCAATGATGCGCATACTCTTGCACCATATACTGTAGAGTCCGGGAGTTCTAGTTGACGTGGTTTCACGATGTCCATAGCATTTCCTTTTGTTTCCTTGTGGCAGCCGATGGGTTGTTCGCTAATAACTTGTCGTCTTCGCGATCCATCTTGTCGTGGAATGTGCAGATGATCTTCCATCCGAAGTCACCATACCTCGGCTACACTCCCCCGTGCTCCGGTTTTCGGTGCCCAGCCCGACTTTCCCGGGTAAGCTTTCCCCGGCGTCGTATATATATATACGGCATTGCTGGTGGCAGGCGGCCAGGGACACTTTTCGCCGGCTGCTGTTATTGTAGAGCATTTTGTCCTACTAACGCATACTGCTGGTATTTTTATCTCCGTTGTGTGGTTGTTTTTTTTTCTGTTTAACAACTTTCAGCTCTTGCCCGCGGTGGCTCGATTTTGATATCGAAAGAATAGCAGCATCTACCGTGCCGCCCCGGTTAATGCCGTGATCCTCGTCTGCATTGGCGCAGCGTCGAAACTGAACGATGGGCCGTACCTTGGTGTGATGTCGAAGAAGGAAGTGGTGTCAACCGCTTGGATTGTTTGTTGCGCCACGCAAACATTGCCCTATTTTCCGTCAGGACTCGGGAGGCGCTGTGGGAGCAGTGCTGTGGCGAGACCAACCTCTATCGTTGCGTTCTAGATTAAGAAATGATACATGCTGCACGGCGGTTGTGCAGAGGCTCTGCTGCGTGCTGGACCACGCCTGGTACGCTCTGCGCTGTTTTAATTTCAATTACAAAGAGGATAGGAAGGCTACGCCGACACCCTCTTTCAACCCTCCCTCTTCACGTAGTATAGCTGTCGCTAGGAAATCGCACATCAGGAAATTTGTCTCTGTCGTCAACGTGTTTGCTCTGGGAGGTTTGTTTGACCAAGAAGGTCACCAGCCCTGGTTCCTTACTTTCCGGACATTATACTGCGGTCGGTCGTAGATTATAGGCTTCGGAGATCTCGAAAGTGCTCCTTGTTTTTGGCGCGGTGTAAAACTCACATTCGCTCGTCATTATATTTGTCTCAACCATATCTCCCGTACCTCCTTGTCTTCAGGGCCGACCGTTTCCAGCGAAAAGCTCATGGCCTGCCACCAGTATTCAAGAGCTATTCGGGTGCTGGCCGTGCTCGACGCGGTGATAGTTCTGTACGGCGCCTCCGCCTTCACGTGAGATGAAAACCATTAAACGTGCTATACCACGAGGACGGGGGGCGAGTGGGGCCCCCGATATGAATGTTGGATGACGATCTGTGGGATTGCTAAACGACCAATATACAGGTAGCCTTCATTTAGTGCTGCGGCTGTTTTTGTTCTCCTCGCATTAACTCATTACCGAGTCCAGTCTGTGCTCACAAGACAGACTCCAATAACTTTGGAGTGGACGAGTCCCTCAGCATATTTTAGTAAAATAGTACACTTAGCTGAAGCTGCATGCGAGTCGCCGGTACTCCTTCCGTGTTTCGATGCTACTAGTAATAGTCAGTGTAAGATGCTACTGATACCTGGTAATAGTCAGTGTAAGAGACCTTTTCGTCGAGGTTATTTCGGGAGGTCGGGCTCCCCATGGTGAATATGGCAGAAATTCCATAAGGTTTCCTATTGAGTTTTAGCCACCTAGCATCTCGTTTGGCCTGCTGCGAGGAAATATCGCTTCAAGTTGTGCTGCTGGCGTACGATGGTTCCGCTTATCATTTTGAAACCCGGACGCTCAACCAACGGCACTCTATACAGGCCGCTGGTCCTGATGCTCTGGGGACCCATTGCTGGCTACGTTTCTTCCACCTTTCGGCTGAAAGCAGCTAACGCCTTTCTATTCTACTACGGGTTGAGGGTTTGCTGGGATATTGGTTGGCTATTGAGCGGCGGGATCACGTGGTGAGCGCAAGAGCTGTTAGGATGATCATGTTTATAGTGCTTATCATGCGCGCCCCGCTGGACGAACATTTGGTCGAGAATTCTGTGTGGGTGATCCTTGGTATGTTCTGCGTCTAGACTTCTGCATAGAGGCCGCTCACCTCGGTGGCTTCCGTCAGCCCGAAGCCACGGCGAAAGTCAACGTGTGGACCCCTTTTAGGACTGTACTCCCCCGTTTAGGGGACGAATTACTTGGAATTGTCATTAGGTGTGTACTTCTGTGCAGTGCAGTGGTAAACGGGGTCAGCTACATGCATGGCTACGTTCGTACACTCCCGCAAAAAACTCCGGTCGAACCTGCTTCATAAAGAAAAAACAAAACTCGAGGTAAAACACCACCCTTGTATGATACGCACCCGTTGCGCTGCCCTTTGTTTTTGTGCCATGCGTGTTCGGTTCACGTATCGTTCGGGCCACCATTGGGTCACAGGATCGTTGTGTGGGTGTTTTTGGTCACAGACGCTGCTGCCTCGGGACTGGTGTACCTCTACCTGACGCTGCTGCGCAAGTGCACGCCTTCCGAGATAGCGCAACTCCGAGACCCGAACGCCTCGTGGGCGTCTGCCTTTTTCCCGTTCACGTCTTCGAGTACGATTTCTTCGAATCCGTCTTTGCCTTGATGGGAACGGCCGCCGTAGCGCTGCCCCCCGTCGTGGTACCAGCAGGCCGGTCTTTCGAGAACGGGTCCTTCGCAGGTGATGTTGAAAAAACCTTGAGGTGAACAGGCTGGGTGGATTAGGCAGGATGGGTCAAGCTTAACCCTTTTACTACCGCAAAACATAAGCCTACACTATTTCCAAGTAGTTTGTGCTAAGGTATGGGGTTGCAGTACTCAAGGGGTCGAGTTCTTTAGAATTGTGCCCACGTTGTTGGGACAGACTACTTGGATTTAGTGTGATCGTGATTTTTCAGGGTATTATATAGCGAAAGAGGTCAGCGGTGGAAGGAAAGCCAGTGTATGTGCCGTGTGTGATGTTGGTGTGGAAATAGTGGTGGTGGAACGTCGTGTGTTTAATTCGAAAGGAAGGTGTGAGGGCTGAAATGCTATTGCTGTAAGTTGGCATGTATCGCAGGTGTAAAGTGGAATTAGAATTGGCGATCCGTCGTGTATTTATTTCGGGGGGAAGCGCGTACGCCCAAGTATTGAATTGATTTGTAGTTTTTGGGGAGGGTGGGTTGTTGAGTTCGTGTGGTTGACATTGCTGTTGGTCTTGTTGAAAAACTGCCGATTTGGATAGTCTGCTTTTGCAGAGTGAGTACGATACGTACCACGGGATAAAAAAAATGCAGCGGGGAAGTATTTACGTGCATCTCTCTTGCGTCCTCACGTCGTGGCTGCCCCGTTTTTTTTTTCGGCGAGGCAAAATTGTCTGGTTGCTGGTGTACATAAGACGACCTCGCCCAAAGACTGGTGTCACGCAGCCATGATGACGCTGCGTTTTCCGGACCATGCAAGTTCATGTGAAGAAAAGAGTTACGTTTCTGTTATTGTATACCCCTTCTATCATGGGGCAATTTTTGCGGTGAAAATACGTACGGGGGTACATTGCCGGGTTACAGCCACCCAAGTATTAATACATTGTTTAACGAGGGATATACAGGAAGAGAGCGTCTACAAGGTGAAGGCATATTTATCGCCCTAAAGGGCATGGGGGCACCTGTGATGTATAACAGGAAGCAGATTTTTAAGGTCGCGAGGCCACCTTTGGCGTAAAGCAGGAAGCAGACGTTAGTTGAGCTTGATCAAATTTGCTCCATTTTACAATAAAGGCGCTACGTTCGCTGGTGTGAATTGCTTCTAATAATATTAAAGCATGTGGAATAGAGTTTTTAAGGCACCCACTAGCACTGCCATAGGACTGCTGTAAGTAGCCCGGCGCGGCTTGTCTTGTGTTTCTGTGTACCCGTTCTCCCGCCGTCGTCGTTGCTGTTGTCATTGTTGTTGCTATTGTTGTTGCGCGCCATGGCGAGGGTGGTATATCACAGAGAAGCGGCTTCGTGGCGAGTTGGATCGAAAAAACATATCATGAAGATAAGAAGAGGGTGCCTCAAAGCGGGTGTTACGGGTGCCATTGTCCCGTGGAGGGGGGGCATGCTTCTGGTCGTGAATCTGTCGCTGTAACAGAAAGCATCCCCCAGGGGCCTGTGACCTGGGGGAGGGGGGGAGGCATGCTTCTGATCGTGTGTCGAAATGAAATAAAGCGTCTGCCCTGGAGCCTGGAGCACGTGCGCTTGAACGAAATAGTTTTGTATATATACCAAGAAAGAGCGTTGCAGTGCAAAGCTCCAACTTAACATGGAACAGGTCGACCTCCAACGATGGCTGGGAGCACCATGATGAATAAAGTTGGCACGAATTATCTGGTGTCTGATAGGAATGCCGCAACGTCTTTGCTAATCATTTTTTACTCGCAAGACTGATGTAAGTCTAGACCAGCAGGAGCCACTTCAATCCACCCTTCGGAAATCTACCAACTCTGGCGCACACACGGCAGCATCGTCGTGTCATGCATCAACCGAGGTAAATCGACACACGCCCCAGGTGTGGAAGTGTTGTGAACTTCGAACTTTAGTTTTACCCGTCTACCGAGGAGGATAAAAAAAAACGAAGCAATGCCTTGTACGCTCTGCAACACGAAAACCGCACCGCATTGTTGCTACCCGAGCTCTCCCAAGAGAACCACACGTGCACAACACTAACGACTAAGTAATGCACTACTAAAATCGGGCAGAGCTGACAAAAGTCGCCATCAGAAACCATGCGGCCCAATAACTTGTCGATGGTTCGCGAAGCCCCCTCGAGCCAGATTCTGCTTGTGTTGTCTGACGCTGTCGGGGTCCAAATTGCCGCCCCCCCAGTTGCTATGCCTCGCTTTGTCGTGCTGTCGCGCTTTCTCTCCGTCCATCACCTTGCCGTCCCGGTAAACGGCCCGAGTTGCGCCGGCACTGCCAACCCTGCCCCTGGGCGTTGCTATCTTGAGGAAACTTAGCCTCGACTCAGCCTCTCGTAAAAGGTCCTTTGCCTGTCATCGGCGACGGGTGGCAACAGGGTGAACATTAACTTTGCATTTGGGTTCAAGAGCCGCGAGATCGTGCCCTTGGCATTCTGCGTTTGGAGTTTGCAGCCAAGAATTGCGAGTGCATGTCTGGAGTAAAATCTCCGCGCACCTGAGGGCAAAAAAAACGGGGGGACAAGTCGCCATCCATCCTGGTAACCAATACCCAAACACGAGCACTATAAAATACGAAAATCAAATGTCGTCTTACTTTGAAGTCACGTATGTTGCCCCCGAAACGTCGATAGTATTTAGTGAAGAATTTCTCAAGTTAAAACACCATCGGATTGTGGTACGTACTCATACCAGGTATGAAGTACAAGAAGAGACCGAAAGGTGCCACGTTCATGAGATGCCAACGGTGCAGCGACACACCGCCGGTGATCTCAGGGAAGCAGTCTTTTTCCAGCTTTGGCTTTGGCTGCTGGGTATTGGGTACATATTCCACAAGTGGTACGCTTGTGGTCACTAGAACGGAATCAGGGTCACTCTTTGGTCACCTACGGGCAAAGTTCTTTCAAAACGGCTACGCCCATGCCGCAAGCATCAGGTCGAAGCCCTCGCGGAGGTGATCGTCATGGTTCAAACCACACCTCATCGGGTGCCCTGTGTGTGGGGTTATCAGAATTGACTGCCAGCATCCCAAACGGAGTGACAGGACGAGCAGCTGCAATCGCTCGCCCGAGGCCACCGAAAAATTTGTTCGTCAACTCTATTTTCAAGTGGAGTAAGATGAAATTCTGGAACTGTGCTGCGAGCGATCAGCGGCACAGCAGTGGCAAAGGTTTTCCTCCGTCCCTCCCTCCTTCCCTCTCATCCCTCCCTCCACCTCTCCTCCCTCCCTGCCTGCAGCCTCCCCATCCTTGTTTTCTTGTACCCCCCCTGATACCTGGTACCTGGCACGTACGCTGGCCTAAAATGATAGTGCGGTCATAAACGGGTAAACTAAAAAACTTTACCTTTGAAACTTTCGTAATTTGCAAATAATTCAAAATTTGTTTGCCATCTCTATTGCCAAGTGGAATAGGATAAATGAAATTTGTTCTTGTACTGTGCTACGAGCGATCAGCGGCACAGCAGTGGCAAAGGCTTTCCACCGTCCCTCCCTCCCTCCCTCCCTCCCTCCTCACTCCCTGCCTGCCCCCCCATCCTTGCTTCCTTGTACCTCGCCCTCTGGCACCTGGTACGTACGCCGACCTAAAACGATAGTGCGGTCCTAAAGGGGTAAACTAAAAAACTTCACCTTGTGAAACTTTCCTAAATTCAAATACTTAAAAATTTGTTTGTCAACACCTTTTGGAACTGTCGTGAATTAAAAAAAAAAAAAAAAAAAAAAATGTTGGCCAACTCTACTTTCAAGTGGATTAGGATTAAAAAAAAAAAAAACATTTTTGTACTGTGGTGCAAGCGATAAGCGCACAGACGGGGTGACGGGACGAGCAGCAGCAATCGATCGCCTGAGGCCAGCAGAAACTTTGTTGTCAAAAACCTATTTTCAAGTGGAACAGGATGGATGAAATCCATTCTTGTACTGCGTTACGAGCGTTCAGCGGCACAGCAGTGGCAAAGGCTTTCCTCCCTCCCTCCCTCCTTCCCGCTTCTCTCCGTCCCTCTCTCCCTTCCTCCCTCCTCCCCCCCCCCCCCCCCCTGCCCCCCCCCCCCCTCCCTCCCTCCACCCCCTCTCTCCCTGCCTGCCCCCCATTCTTGCTTTCTTGTACCCTCCCTGGCACCTGGTACCTGGTACGTACGCCTACCTAAAATGATAGTGCGGTCCTAAAGGGGTAGACTAAAAAACTTCACCATGAAACTTTCATAGCTTCAAATAATTCAAATAACTAAAATTCAGTGAGGTCCTAAAGGGGTACACTAAAGGACTCCAAGTTTGAAATTTTCTAAACTTCAAATAATTCAAATAGCTGGTGTTTTCGTACAGCAGAATGTTGATATGATTGGGGGGGGGGCAGGCCCTCACCATGCCGACTGGGACCGCTTACAGAGGTCGTACCCGCCGGCCGGCTTCAAGTACCGTGCCTGTTCTGTCGCTCGTCTGCGGTAGTCTGCTTGCAGTGCTTCTAACGTGTTTGGAGTTTGTTTTCGGGAGCAAATTTGTCTGTCCAGGTACTACTCTGTTTTACACAGACAGCGTCACTTGACCCGTTGTTGGTGTCGTACTGGCGGCGGGAGTCGAACGTGAAGAAAGTGCTAAACCCTTCTCGTACCAGGAGCAAGTAGGACCACAAACAAAGTACTGCTGTAGATAACGCTTAAGCAGAAAATAGGCTAGAAGGGAGCTACACTTTGTACATAGGTCGTGTCGGATGGCAAGCGAGTGCATAATACTACACAATAAACAGTAAATTGTAAGCAGCGCGAGGGGGTATAAACAGAGACCACAAGGTATGCTGTATTCAAACAATCCCATACGTACTATAGGGTTTCCCCTAAAGTTCCACCAAAACCAGGGCGTACCAAGCGAAACGAAAATGAGGGCGAATCGGGTTGGTGACGTTTGTGAAGGCGGTCAACCTCGTGACTTTCAACAAAAACTGTTCGGCGAGTATGTGGGAAATCCCGCGGAAGCTGCCGAGTAATTTTGGGCACAACGCCTGTACTTCAGGCAATTTTTGTTGGGATGTATATTGAAAATTCTGGAAACTACTGCCAAGTAGCCCCAATCACAGACGAGTTTGGTAGGGATTTGGTTGGGACAAACGTCGGTGATTGGCACCACGATCGTGCCGCCTTTGTCAGAGGAGACGAGAGGTGGTGCGCGCGAGGAAGAGAGAGACCTCTGATGCAGCTCGTAAGCGCAGACGATCGACGCAGCAGAGGGCGCCCCCAACACCATGCTGGTGTGGAGGTGTCTCCCCCCTAAAGTATGTGCCTTGTGTGTTTTGGAGTCTACGCTCTGTATGAGAGGGTAGAAAGTCGGGGCCCGCGCAGCCGGCTGTCCCTTTACGTACCCTCATCCGCCCAGAGGCCACAGGCGCAAGTTTTGAGTGCGTGCGCGTAGGCAGACCACAGCGACACCTGCAGCAGACTACAATATCAGCAGCAGTAGCTTGGTCTCCGTCAATCTGAGCTGTGGCCTTGCCTGCAGCAGCGGACAAACCCTGTGCTTGCAGTGGCTAGGACGTGTTTCCCGTCAAATTTCAAACAGCAGCAGTACAGCAGCAATCTTACCACCCTGTCTGGAAATGTGAGAGAGCTTTGATACTCGTATTATTCGCTAAACAGTCGATATATTTCCGGACATATTGGTAGGACCAGCACCACTCTGTCCGGAAATGTAAGAAATTGTCGGTGCTGATATTAATAACCAAATAATCCTTACATTATCGGACACAGTGGTACTGTTCACGCGAAAAGCTAAAAACCGATTCTAAAACCAAGTTAAACGAACTTTCCCCAAGGAAAACATCCCGATAATTTAATGCCCTAAAAAATGCTCCCCAGGTATAGGATCGGAGCCTCATTTTGAGAAATCCCGCATTCTTGGTTTGATCACCACGTAATCAGCAGACACCACCTTGTTTGGGGTCAGCTCTACCACCCGAGGGTAGGGCGACCCCGTTTCCCAGACGAAGCCCACCCAGGCCTACCGACGTAAACACGAAGCAGCAGCTTCCCTTGTGGGGCCAGCCTCCTAGTGAAAACCGATGCTGCTGTGCTCTCGCGATTCGTAACTCTGTACAGAACCAGTTGGTTGGGAAATACGAGTACCATGTACTTTTGGTTTGAGCACGCGTAATCAGCTACAGCAACAACACCACCAGTGCTTGGGGTCGGCCCCGCCACCGGACGGCAAGGCGACCCCGTGCCCCACTCGATGCCCAACCAGGCCTGCGGACGTGAACACGAAGCAGCAGCTTCCCTTGTGGGGCCGGCCTCCTGCAGTAGTGAACGCTGACGGCTGCTGCTGCTGCTGCTGTGCTCTCGTTACCCCTGGTCCACAGGAGGTCGATGCCTCGAGCAGCGAGTTGCCTTCGTACAAGCTCGAACTAAAACAAACGCAACACTCGTGAACGATCACAACGCAGACCGGACAACGCTCGCGGAACGCCGACACCACTTGATGCGACGATGGAGCGGTACTGCTGATATCGACGACTGCTCGTGGTAGACTCTGGAAACCTTTGAGCGAGCCAGCTGATCCTGTGACGCCTCAAGGTCTCAGGCTCTTGACGCACGTCCGAAAAGCCAGGGCGAAAACGTCACCGATTCCAAAAATACTTGGGCGCACTAAAACTACTACTGGCTGTACGCGGTAGTACCAAAACGTAAAATTGGCACACCGATTTTTGCGGCGCGCCGTAAAATCAATGAAAGTATTTTTATGCGGAAACCAACTATTAATAACACCTGATCATACTCGCAGATCTACCTTTCCTTGTTGTCTGTGCATGCCGGCAATCGATTGAATGTACAAGCACCATTTGGTAAGGGAAGCGTGTATAATACGAGTCACGACAGCTTTTGGCAGGTTTTCAGGTAGCAGGTACGTATGTTTGGTACTCGGATGTACGTGGTCACGAGTACTTACGATACAACTTGTATGCTTACTCGTATAGAAAAGCTCTCACTTTTACGAGTAGTAGCTCTGCAGCGTGGAGTACGAGTACCACTCTGTCGTACTGGTACGCGATCGTACGTACGTACGTAGGGTTTGCAGTTAGTTGAGGGCCAGCGCCTTGGAAACGTATGGAGTGATACACTCTTGGATGCGGTAGCGACGTAGCAGCTACGGTAGCAACCAGTATACCCAATGGGCGATCATTCAATGCTGTTGCGAAAACCTACGAGTACTCGCCTTGGAAGGATCTGTGACTTGCGCGTTCGACCGAAAGCTCTCTCTGACCCTCAGCACGGCTTCATCCCGTCGCTGTTTTGTCGGCAGGCGCTTCGAGGACGAAATAAGCTGTCGATACAAACTAAGCGCGTATTCTCTGCTCGCCAAGGCTGTTTTTCCCGACATTCTTCTTAGCGTGAGACCGTTGGCACCTGCTCGTCCAGCTGTTGCTCGCGTAGCCTAGCCCTTGACCACAATCAATGACCACAGTCCATCAACTTTTCGACTGGTGGTGTTCCAATTGGTTCTCGAGGCGTTTTGGTTTTTGAAGTAACCGTCGCCTAAAAAATAACCCAAAAGCTTATCACGATCGGTATTTCGGCGGGACGGGACGGTAAAACCGCCGTCAAAATGATCCCGCTGTCCGTCCCGTCCCGTCCCGCCGACAAATTCCCTCATCGTCGTCGCTTGCCGTCCCGTCCCGCCGATAAAATATCTCCCGTTACGTTGGAAAGTACCGTCCCGTCCCGCCGTGACACCGCAATCTTTCAAATTTTCCGTCCCGTCCCGCCGATAATATCTCTTCCGTTCAAAATTACCGTCCCGTCCCGTCGTGACACCGTAAAATTACCGTCTCACACCGTCATTAAAAACTGCACCGTTGTCACATACAGTCCCCTCCCGCCGACACAACTTGCCTCTTCCCGTGCTAGATACATTCGTGTGGCCACGTCTATTCCCATCCATTCCCACCACGAATTACAAAATAAAATACGAATGAAATACGAAATTTCGAGTTGTACTGAAATTCAGTATTAATATGTCGATACATATCATAATAAGTTGTTCACAACCCCCATACTTTTTTGTTTTTTTTTTTTTTTCAATCACTTTCGCTTTCCAGCGTACCTAGATGTCAATGGAAACGCGAAGTTCCCATAAAAATTTTGAATTCCAAATATACCCGTCAGAATTTTTCAGGTACAACAGCTTGCTTGAGCACGTTTCTTCAAACGGAAAGGAAAAGCCCAAAAAAAACAATTCTGGGGCCGATCTTGGGCCAAGATCGGCTTCGGAAAACTCAGTCCGGCGGATGTTTGAATCGAAGCGGCGAGATTCCGAGTCCTCGACAGACATCGATCGACAAACCAGTAACGGCTGCGTCATGTGAATTATGAACGGAATGAATGCGCTCGGTCATTAGAGGCTCCGACCCACCCTATAGGGTCACCCGTGTTCACACAAAATGGCCGATGACGTGTGGCGGGCGCTGACCAGTCTGAGACGTGTCAAGATCAGAGGTTGGGACACCTTGTATCCCTGGACAGGTTCGCCTATTAAGTCGGTACTTGTTGGTACTCACGTGTCTTGGTTGCTTAGAGATAGAAGAAGAGCAGTTTTATTCCTTTCGTGCACGCACGCGGAGAGACTAAGAGCCGAGCTCGTGCCTCGCTTGGAAAACCCCTGGTTTTCCATCTGCGATACGCCCCCCAAGTACTACAAATACGACCCTAACACTTGAACCCAGGTAAATACCGGGTTTTCAGCCTCATTTCAAGGCAGCATCATAACATTAGCCCACTCTGATGAGCCGTATATGCATAATTATATGGGAAAATTGTGGAAACCCCTATTCCACGAACTAGAACATGAGTCGAAGATGCGGCTCCTCAAAACCTACTCCCACACCTCTGAACGGCGAGGCAACGAAGCGGACAAGGTACATAAAAAAAAGAAAGGAAGGAAGGCCTAACCCGAAGGAGCAGGAATAAATCGTGAACGAAAGCCATCGCCATGCCACTCGCAACGGGGGGGGGCGAAGAAGTCTCATGGAAAAGCGTAAAGTGAATACCAAAAACATGAAGAAAAATAACGCGGAATACGGCAAGAACCACCTAACCCAGTCCACAACTCTGGAAACGCGTCCTGTGCCACTAATGAGTGGCCCGATTACCCAGACCACCGAAGGCGCCACTTTCAGAGGTCGGCACACTTTGTATCCCTGGACAGGTTTGCCTATTAAGTCGGTACTCGTCGGTACTCACGTGTCGTGGTTGCTTAGAGATAGAAGAAAAGCAGTTTCATTCCTTTCGTGCACGTGGAGACTAAAAAACGGCCGAGCTCGTGCCTCGCTGGGAAAACCATCTACGATACACCTCCCACGTACTACAAATACGATCCTAATACTTGAACCCAGGTAATTACCGGGCTTTCAACCTCATTCATGGCAGTATCATAACAGACGTATGATAAAAAAACAATTGGCCGCTGGCGTGCACAAAACAGATGACAATATTCTCGATCCGTCTCGAATGGCAAAAAAGACGTACCTGGTTGGCTCTTTGAAAGAAAACCTTTTGACTTCGCGTTTCCATTGTGGTATATAGGTCTAGCTCCTGGGAGGTTTTACCCTCACAGCGATCTTCTGGACAGACCGTAGTCACAGGTTTCGTCCCTTCTCCCCCCCGGTACCTGTCTTTATATTTTTGTCGCGCATAGGGTTCAGCATTCCCAATGCTGGTCGATTTTCATCGAATGTAGCTATGAACGAAATATAGAACAAACATTTAATATTAATAGGCGTATCACGCAGCTTGCAAAGTTGGAGTATCAACTATTTTCGATTAATCAGTCGAACTCGCAGCTGGCACATTTCACCATCTTAATCTTATAGTTCATACAAGAACAACAACAACAACAGGTGCCACTACGTGGTATTAATAGATAGTTGTCTTCGTTACCGCCGGTTCGTGATGACACGCCTCTCTGCGTCGGCAGAGTGTTCTAAATGTTGAACTACGACGGCTAGTAGAGTGAGTGTATGACAGCTCGGGCTGAGACAGCAGTCCGATGACAGGATGAAACAGGGAGAGGTGATGAGTGAGAGCCGAGGGGCGAGCAATCATCGTTGCTCTCGAGTCAAACGACAGTTCAGTGGGGCCTTCCTAACTCCCGCTGCGGCGAATCCGCTAGGCGAAATAGCCGCCGTCGAGTATACGTCCACGGTACGTGGAGGAAAAGGCTCCGTGGCGAAATCCAGACATGACAATCTCCCGAATTCCCCCAGCTAAGTTTGTGGAAGAGGTTTCTCGAAGGCGTAGTGAAAAAAATGTAGACTGAAAGTGTTATACACGTAGCAAACGCTACGAGAATTCAAGGCTTATAAACTCGATTTCCACGCGGCATTCTCCCTCACTAAACCTGACTCATCTTTTCTTGCGAGTAAGTCAGGAGTCCCCGATGAGACTCTTGAGTATCCAAGTTTTACCTTCGACTTTTCGGTACCGGACTCGGTATGCAATGGTGGCATTGCTCTCATCGTTCCTTCCTGGGTGTTTTCTAAGTGAGTGAGTTCTCCAGGTTCTTCTTAAGATCAAGCATGCGGGACGCTTTGTATCCCTGGACAGGTCTGCCTATTTAGTCGGTACTCGTTGGTACTCACTCATGTTGCTTGCTTAGCGATAGAAGAAGAGCAGTTTTATTCCTTTCGTGCACGCGGAGACTGAGACCAAGCTCGTGCGTCTCTGGAAAACCCCTGGTTTTCCATCTAAGCTACGCCTTCCAAGTACTACAAATACGTTCCAAGTGCCTGAACCCAGGTAATTACCGGGATTTCAATCTCATACAAAGCAGTATCATAACACTAGCCCACTCTGATGAGCCGTACATGCAGAATTATGGGAAAATCGTGGAAACCCCGATTCCACGAACTAGAACATGAGTCGAAGATGCGGTTCCTCAAAACCCACTCCCACACCTCTGAACGGCGAGGCAACGAAGCCGGCAAAGTACGTAAAAAATGAAGGGAAGACCTAGCCTTAAGGGGCAGGAAGAAATCGTCAATGAAATCCATCGCCATGCCGCCCGCACGGGGGGAGAGGCGAGGAAGATGCATGGAAAAGCGAAAAGTGAATACGGAAACGAAAAGAAAAATAACACGGGAGAAAAGCGAAAAGTCCTAAGCCGAAGACGCTACTTGTTAAGATCAAGCATGCGGGACGCTTTGTATCCCTGGAAAGGTCTGCCTATTAAGTCGGTACTCGTTGGTATTCACGTGTGTTGCTTGCTTAGCGATCGAAGAAGAGCAGTTTTATTCCTTTCGTGCACGCGGAGACAGACCAAGCTCGTGCGTCTCTGGAAAACCCCTGGTTTTCCATCTAAGATACGCCTCCCAAGTACTTCAAATACGTTCCTAATACTTGAACCCTGGTAATTACCGGGTTTTCAACCTCATGCAAAGCACTATCATAACATTCTTGAACGAAATATTCCCCTTTTTTTGGAGGAAGAGGGCGAGAATCCACGGACCTCGCTCTTCATAATCTCACACGCCCTGCCTGCGACGTCATTGTAGGGAAATAATGTGGACTAGCTGGTGTAGTGGTGGAAATCGAGTTTATAAGCCTTAAACTCGGGTATCGTTTGTTACGCACCAGGTAACGATTTTAGTCTACATTTCCCTACAATGGCGTCGTTACCAGGACACTAGATTATGAAGAGCAATGTCCGTGGTTCGATTATCGCCTTCATCCCCGAAAAAAAGCAAAAAGGGGAATATCTAATGTTCAAGAACCTGTAAAACTCACCCACTCAAAAAACACCCAGGAAGGAACAATGAGAGCAATGCGATCATTGCACACTGAGCCCGGCACCGAAAAGTCGGAGTTAAAACTTGGATATACTCAGAGTCTCATCGGGGTTCCTGACTTACTCGCAAGAAGAGATAAGTCAGGTTAAGCGAGGGAGGCTGCGGTGGAAATCGAGTTTACAACCCTTAAACTCTGGTTGCGTTTGTTACGTAACACTTTTAGTCTACATTTCCCTATAAGGGACGCTGGGGTTCCGACTAAATGGGTAGGTATGTTGGTTCCGGGGATATGGTGTGCAACAAACAAACTGCTTGCATCTTGTGTTGTCGTATGATTGTTCCTGTATTCCGTACTCCCTGCTCCTTGTCTCGCAATTTCTCAGAGTCTCGTGTTCTCGCCATGCTCTACAACGGCTGTACAGGTACATGGATGGGTCAGTCCGCCCCTCTTTCATACAACCTCGTAAGGGGCTAAGAGAATACCGGTCTCCCTCTCAGAGTACACACGAGCTCCGCACAGGCGGACGGAGATCTTCAGATGATACTATTAAATAGGATGATATCATTGTCAACTGCCGATTCTTGCAAGGCTCTTTATACTAGGGATTCTGGCCGCTGATTGCGTCTCCTTTCGTGCTAATCCAGGCTCTTTACACCAGTGATTCTTGCCGCTGACTGCGTCTCCTTCCGTGCTAATCCACACTCTCATTCGCATCCTCAGCATGTACAGCAAGCAGTATACGACCTGGTACACACTACTTGTATACTCACTGGAACGGGCGATGTTGTGCTACATGCAGTAATCCCTACTGTAGTACACATAAATGACGTCGACTTGTTGGCATCCCCCCTTTCACGACGTACTATACTTCTTAACTTCTTACTGATGGCACTGCAGAGCAAACTGGTTTGCGTGAAACTGTCGGTAGGCATGGCGAAACGTCCGTCTAAATCGGGCGAGAGATGAAACCATCCGTCCAACAACACGTGCACCGCAGCAGCATACAGTACTCAAAGGGCGAGAACGGTGAGAAATCTTCCAAAAGCCCGCAGCTTGGCCTACACATCTTCGGCTCTGTACAGCGTCCCCTGTGAAGACGAAATTCATGATGCCGTGGATAAATGCCCGCTTGTAATAATCTCCTCTTCCTTCAATGCCCCCCAGCAAAAATAAAAAGTAAACACAACCATCAAATATGTCGAACCATCCCTGCACTATCGCGCCCCTAATATTTGCGACCAATATGTACGTATACGCACATTCTGCACACTCCCCGATTTTATTCCCCCATAATGGCAGCCCGGGCAGCTGGGGAGGGAGCGTGTCCATGGGATATAGAGGAGAGAATAGGTCTAGGTCAGGTACTTGGGCGGACAAATCGCGTTAACATCGTTTGGCGGTGTACATAGAGATCTGACCAGACCCGTTCAAAGGCTCAAGCGAGGAGAGAAATTGCCGCTCTACTCGTACCTACCAGGTTCGCTCAGGCAATCAGTTGTTAAGAATAATCACGAGGTCCTCTCGCAACCAGCCAGCGTATGACGCAATCGAAGCGAGGGGGGGAAGCGCGTGGGTTGACGTGTGGGTAACCCTGAATCTACGTAACAAGTAACACGCTGGCAATAGTTCCGCTTAGCTTGACACAGCAGTATTTACCCCATTGGGATTCAGGTGTACCAACCAAAAACATTCCAGGTGCGATCTCAACAACCGTCGATTACGGGGGGGCATAGTAATCAGAACCGACGATGGACCCAAAAATCAAGCATCCCCCGATGTTTACCTACCGCATTTGGTTCTGACTACTCGTAGCTCCCCCGTAACAGTGGGAGCGCGCAGCATTTCAAATAGTATCATGCTGCGCACGCGTCGGAGATATCTGTCCATTGTAACTCGGGAATAATCTCCCTTAATCAGCAGCCCAGGCTTCTTGGTGTAGCCGACGATGTAGTCATTTTTTTTCGACACTTGTTCCCTCTGCTATCCCAAAGGGGTCAACACAAGTGGATACAGACGACGACGCCGCCTGTTCGATATCAACAAGCCAAATTTCCACGCAGCTCACCTAAGTACGAGTATATCAAGTGCCTGGTACGCGAAAGGTAGCCCTTGCATTCAATTCGCAGGCGTTTCTTCTACGGCGTGATTCACGAGCCGGACTGGAAAGGGCTCTCGTACAATTATAATTGCTCCACACAATGCAGACCGTAGCCATCCTGGCTAGGAGACGCACAGTAGCTATCCTACCCAGGCTACGCTGAAACAGTAAACACATAGAAGGACTATATACAAAACCAACACTCACACCTACCACCCCTTGAGCATAGAGGGAAGCTTTTAAACCGCCAGCAAGGGGTGACACACGATGAGTAGCCACTATTAGATGGCCACACTGTGCGCTGCATCACATAGGGCTGTCCACTGTCGTTCCACAAATGCCAGCCCGACAGTCGTTGGCGGTGGTGAGACGAACTTAAAACGAGTATTCCTTGGCCTCCGCCTGCAAGAGCATTACAGAGGAGGAGACGCAAGCGGGGTCCGGCGAAGGCATACAATAATAGGTCAAAAGGCGTACAAAAGTCAGTGGAGGGAGAGCTGTTTGTTAGAAGAGAATATCTGTTGTCCGACGGGATTTTTGTTATTTCCTGTCTTCACTACAGATACTCCGAAGAGACGATGGAGGTAAGCTATGCACCAAGCCCGCAGCCGCACGTCCTGATCAATAATTATCCGTAGCAGCCGTGGCACAAAAGTGAGCACGGACAAGCAACGGGGGGTACATTATGTCAAAAACTGCTATCCTCCCAAAGCTCCTGCTGATGCCGAAGAGCGCTTGAAAATACTAATACGAGTACCAGGTACCCGCTTGCCAGGGTGCCCTTCGAATGTACCGGTACGAGGTTTCAAGCGGAAAGTCGACAAACGCCGTTAGTTTAGGACCCTACCATTTATGTGGAAAATACTGATTGCGAGCGGTCACCGTTCGCCTTTTCGTCGTACAGTACCGAGAGTCTACAATTTTTGTCACTTAAAGAGAACGCCTGGAACTAGTCGCAGGTCCGTCTACATAAACATCACGCCAACGACTTTACCGGCGCTGCTGGTCCACGTAGCACTAAACACAACCACGCCCATGTTTCGGGGACAACTTACTTCAATTCAGAGTCAGACAATGTTCACAGAGTAGTAAAAGGCTTCACAATAAATATGATACACGTGGGACTCGAGGGGTGAACCCGCGTGTGTCACTACGAGTATGCATGCCTAACCAAAATCTGCATATCATACATCACCTGTCCTTTGGGGTTGAAGACGACAGGCAGTCCTACCATGGACACCACGGCTCGAAATCTCGCTCGGACTCGCTGAGCAGTCTGGGCTGCGGTAGCATCTCGCGAGTTCACGTGGGGCACACTCTCCGCCAGAGCCGCAACAGCGCGCATCGAGGTCAGCGCCTTTTCGCTGAAAGGAAATCTTCCTGTGCGGAAAAGACCAGATGCGCCGGTAGGAACGGAGAAGCCGTCGAGGTTAGGACCAGCAGCAGCTACAGTAGGGCTGTAAGTTGGCAAACCCATCAGCAGCCGATTACTGTAGTTATAAATTAGCTAAATATTACAGTGGTTTGAAGCGGTGCCAAGAATCAGGCTGCTTGGGTTTCCTTGTTTCTAGGAAGGCGTGTTTCGCTGCATCACAGCAGTTCTTTGTGTGTAAAATCAATCTAAGTAAGCATTTTTTAGCGGAGGATCCCCCCCGGCGGCCCCCGCTCCGGGGGCGCCTTCCACGTGCCCCCCTCGGCCGGAGGTGTCTTTTTAGGCTCAATTTGCTTGCCTGACTTTTAGTCGACTGAAACTCAGTAAGTTGGCTGGCCTCGCCACCCGCCACCCAACTAAAAACTAGCCGTGAAGACTAGCCAACTCACAGCCAGCCCCAGAAGCAGCAGTAATCTGTTGGGCTGGATTAGAGCTTGCTGCTTCATGCCCGATAGCATTTCCGTATCATACCAAGGTGTATTGTTGTGTCTTTGTGCACGTCTTCTCAGCCTGCGAAGTTTGGACTATCCGTTGAAGACCCCGCGCTGAATAGACTCAAGGTTGATCCGCACATTGAAACAACTGAAGGTGATGCTGTCTGCGCTGTGTACCCATGAGATAGGACGGGGTGCACCTGCTGCGTTATGTACGTATATACCGGGTGCCGGGTACATATGTATGTACATAGTCTACCCAGTTGGCGAGATGTCAGCATAAGGTATTCATGTCACAGCAGTGTCGGCAGTACCTGAGCACTACGACAACTGCAGTCTCCTACTGCTACTACTACTACTACTACTACTACTACTACTACTGTCTGTGCTCGAAAGATGAAACGTGGTTGCGAAAGAGCACTGCGATGCTTACGCTTTTCTAACGCCGTTCCCTGGCGCGGCCAGCGGAGAAGGACGCCCGACAGCGTTCGGTCTCGTACACACGCCCTGATTTTTGGTCTGGGTATTGGACGGTAATTACCCGACAGCACTCAAGCATATCAACCCGTTCGGAAGATTAGAGGGAAAAATGAAAACTTGACGATGCGAATACGACGATAGCGACAACGGCCACTCCCTCACACTGCGTGATTGGGGGAGAATAGAAATTGGTGTCCGGGTTACAATGCAACGAGTAGCACGGGACGGGCGCAATATGTGATCCTGCCCATGCTTCTAGGATCTCACGCTGCTCGTACGTAGACGGTTCGTAACACCAAAGGTATCACTATTTTGGTTGCCATTTCTACAGTAGGTCCCAATGGGGCTACGTATATTATCTGAGTCTTCTCTGCAGTAGTAGTATTAATAGTTCCAGAGTCCATCGTGTTCGAAAATCCGTCGGTGCATTGTGGTACCGCCAGATATTCACGAACTGCTGATCGAGTCTTCTCACGTTCCAGTACTTTCTAAAATTATTAAATACGCCAGCTGTGAGGTCGACTGATTGAATACAACAGCAGTAGTTTGATACACAACTTTGAACTTTGCAAGCTGCACAATAGGTCTGTTTTACTCGTATGTGTGTGTGTTCTTCACATTAAATCGTTCTTCTACTCGTCGACATCCAGCAAGCCCAGTGTCCGTGCTGATTCTTCACCCTAGAAAGATACGAGCTACGTGGTCACAGACTACGACACAGAGATAACACACCGTAATGCATTAATAGCCTACGCAATACCATGCCTTCGCACTAGGTGCGGCCGACACAACATACATATATACGCCAGCAACCAAAATACACCATAAAGAAAGAGAAGCAACAAAGAAACCAAACCGAAAAAGAAAAAAGAAAAAGAAAATGAGAAGAATCCCAAATAAATAAATAAAATGGGAAGCCAAAGCTCAGACACATACTTACCCCGAGCATGAGCCAAAAGGGACGTGCAAGGGGGAAGAAACGAGAAGGAAAAAAGGGGGAACTATGCATCCTGGTGAACACTTAACTAAGTAAAAAGAGAAATAATGAGTGGGCCAAAATACGCTCGTCACCCACCCACTATGTAGTACTTTTTTTCATAAGTATAAGAAGGGGAAAATATAGGAAAAAGTTAAGTCATGAAAAAAAATCAAAGCACCAAGCCAATACATACCGAACGGCCGCAGCAGTTGGCGGTACGAGTAGCAAAGAAAAGTCCAACCTATTAGTCGGCCTGGTACCTTGCTACCCTATCTGCGGTCTCTCTGCTACTCTCTTCTACGGCGGTTTCCCTTCTACTCCTCCTGTTCCCCCCCCTGCCCCCATACACTTGTACGGTGTTCCTTCTACCCCTCCTGCTGTTACCCCTCCCCCCCATTCCCTCTAACACTACCCGCAGCGGATGCACGGCGCTGTCTACTCAGCTTTGCCTCAGCCTCGTGCCACCTGCCCATGAACTGTTCAGCTGTTTCGAGGATTCCCCGGTACCACTTTCCCGTCTGTTTTGCTGCAGTGGGCCACAGTGCGGTCCCAACTCCAAAGACTAAGGGGGAGTCTTCCGTTGATCCCTCGGTGGCTTTGAACACTCTAAGGTCCTCAGCAATGGCCCTAGGCCAAGTCTTGGGCTGCCCGCCTGGTTTCGGGCTCCCCCCACCAGCGATCGCCCCGAACATCAACCGACTGGGCAATCGCCCCTCGTGTTGCCGCACCAGAGCGCCCGCAAAGAAGAGTCGCCGTGTACGGATGGTCGTTTCGATACTTTCGCATCGTGTTATCCTGAGCGCCTTCGCATACGAGAGGGTGGTGTGGTCGGTGCGTAGTCGGCGCTGGAAGCCAATGACTCGCAGAAAGACTTCGTGGTGCGGGCTGATCGAAGCTTGGCGAAGTGGTCCGCATTGAGGGTCCACGTCACGCAACCGTACAGCAAGGTCTCAATCACCTCGGCCTTCAGCATCCGGACTTTCAGACAAAGCGGTGCGTTCGTCCTATCGTACAGTTCCGGACCATACCGTTTGAGGCATGCCCGCATCAGACGGATTCGTCGCTCGATTTCGAAGGAGAGGTCAGCGTTCTCGTGGATAATGCCTCCTAGGTATAAAAACTGGGTCGTCTGTTTATACTTTTGGCCTGCAGCTTCGATCGCGAGCGGTGAGGTGGTAAACGTCTGATCCGGTGTTCGTAGGAACATCGTCTCTGTCTTCTTCTCGGATACCGTGATACCTACTGCTTCGAAGACAGTCACGATGACTGTCATCATTCTTGCAAGGCCTTCCGCCGACTTCGAGACTATTCCCGCGTCGTCTGCATACAACATGCCCCACACAGCCCTTTGCACGCATGCCAACGGTTCCTCTTTTCCGACAACCCTGTCCTCTTCGAGATGAACCAAATCCCTTACGATGCATTCGTCTTTGCTGAGGCGTACCAGCACGATGTGTATCGCAGCGGCGAAGAACACGTTGAACAGTAACGGCGATAGTACGCAGCCTTGCCGCAGCCCCTGGGTTACATTGAACCAGTCCGAGTGTTCACCGTCATCCGCACGCACGCGAGCCCGCATGCCTTCGTGAAAATTGCGAATGATTGTGAGCATCTTGGTTGGTACACCAAGGCGTGTGAGTACCTCCCACAACAGTTCTCGGTCGACGAGAGTCGTACGCTTTCTGCAGGTCGATGAAGCACATGTACAGGGGGATTTTCTTCTGCCATCCGAGCTCCTGCAACCGGCGCACGATAAACAGCATATCGACTGTTGACCGTGCGGGGCGGAAGCCGCACTGTTCTTCAGGGAGTATGTGCTCAGTCTCGCAGTAGCTGCTTAGACGGGACGCAACGATTTTCAGCAACACCTTGCCTGCGTGAGCAACAAGCGAAATCCCTCTGTAGTTGTTGCAATCAGTTCTATCCTTCTTTTTGAGAAGGGTTTTTATGATCGCATCTTTCCATTGCTGGGGGACTTCTCCCGTTACCCAAACGTTAACAAGGATACTGTGAAAATACTGCACGAAAGCGGGGTGGTCAAGTTTCAGTACTTCGACCGGGAGACCATCTGGTCCAACGGCTTTCCAGTTTGACATACCCTTCACTGCTTCCATCATCTCGTCAATGGATGGTTCATTTCCAAGGGATAGTTTCAGCGGTCGTGGTGGCACTAGGTCGATGATCGTGGGGTCAAGTTTCAGCGACTTCGTGTTCAATAGCTTGTGGTAGTGCCCCGCCCATCTTTCACGAATTCGCGCTTGATCCCGCAACAGCGTGCCATCCTCGTCCATGATAAACTGTTCACTCCTCGCTTTCGTACCTTGCAACCCTGCCGTACTCTTCAGGTGCTTGTAGAACCCTCGTTGATCGGAACTCGCGAGGAATTTCTCGGTTTCAGCGAGGTACTCTTCAAAATACGCATTGACTCCTGCGGCGATCACTTCCTGCAGATTCGCACAGGCGGATCTCAACTTCTTCCACGCTGTACTATCTCGGGGGTAGACACGCAAGAGCTGTCTCGCATCCTCCCTCGCTGTCCATGCTACTTCGAAAGCGGCCAACGTTTCGGGGGTCTCACACCAACCGTTTCGGTGGTGGCGACGTGGTGGAGGTGGCACCTCTTTCTCAATAGCATTCATGACAGTCGTGGTGAAAAACTCAACCATGCCAGACGTGTTACGAGGCTGGGTAGGTTGGTTAAGAGTGGAAACAACCCTTTCGACTATTCGGTGTCGACGCTCTCCATCGGATAAGAAAAGCTGCCTGTCGAATTCTCGGCGTTTTGGGGGTTTCAGCAATCTTCGGTTAGACGAAAAGTGACCACTAAGTCGGACCTTGATGTACACCATGTTATGGTCTGATTCAGCCTTAGCAGGTGGTGGGGGCTGTGGGACGACTGTAACATTATGTACTCTAGGTCGGTGGACTTCACGAGTTAGGATGTAGTCGATTCGCTTACAATCATTCAGGCTGGTGCCGTTGTATGTATGCGATATTCCGCCCTTGCGCGTACTGAAAAATGTGTTGGTGAGCGCTAGCTTGCAACTGGTAGTGAACGACAAAAGCCGTTTGCCGTTATCACTACGAACATCTCGTCCGTATGCTCCGAGCACCCTACATTCATCATCACCGCACCCTTCTATCCTCCCCCAAGTTCGCCCATTGGCATCTATAAGCACAAACAAACACTCTTTAGCAGGAATCTGCTCAACCAGGTCCTCCAACTTCCGCCAGAACATGCCTTTCTGCTTGACGTCTTTGGTACAATCACTTCGGGCGTACGCAACGACGAAATTAACATACCTGGTGTATTCCAGTTATAATATATAAGTATGCATTTTTGTGTACGCACGGGTGCAGCAGGTACAACTACTGTTGTAGGAGACAACTACTGTTGTAGGAGGACAATCATCCGCCCGCTCGATTCGTCACACCTACTGCGGTCGTGGTCATCTGGAAAAAATGAAAAAAAAACTTTTTTAGTAATAAAACACACACACATGGAAGGCAGCCCGAAGTCCAAACAGGTTGAATATGGCCACAGCCAACGACTCGCAACCCACATGTTCGTAATCAGTCGAATAGTATCGTCGCGGCTGACGTTCTCTACAATCTGAAGCAATCGTACTGATGCTTGGAGTACAGCTGCGTGTGGCATGCATTCGTTTGGGCAAGCTTCAACAGACAACCCACCACCAGGTACCGGTATTCCATATCAACTGATTTGTTCGTAGATATAGGGTGCATGTTGATATTTGTTCCAAGTATAAAACGCACTCTATATTTATGAACACAAAGAAAATATACCTGGATTATCCGCGTTCAAAGATAGCCATGCCAGACAGCACCCTCTGCAGAATCCCATTTCGGCGGCTATTTGGAAGCCTTTGCCTCTTCCCATGCCCTCTCCCTCCTTGAACCCTCGAGCCTTCCCATCTTCTAGCCCAGCGGCTTTACCCTCCGCCACGATCCTGTCGTCTAAAAGCACAACGTCGTCGAACATGGCAATATTTTTCTGCAGTTCATCAAATTCCAGAAAAGGTTTTCTACTTCACGTCGAGGCGTTATGTTTAGGGGGATCCACATGTATTAACTTCCTCAACAACCCTTTGTCTTGTGTCTCTTCTGCCCATCTCTGTGCCCCACCCTGCGTGACTCGTAGGGCAATCAACTGGCACAAGCGGCATAAAACCACGGGTTGAGTTCCTTCTGCTGTACCTTCGCCATTTACGGCCCTGGAGGTGCGTTTGACAGAAATACTGGGCATGTGAATTGACGAGCGTTTTTTTTTTTTCCGATGCTTTGTATATTTTTCGACGAGATGCACTATTCGAAGAGGGCCTCGCAAGCAGCAAGCAGCCGATTCGACACGTGTCTGGAAATAACGTCCCTGTGGATTTCGATTTACCTCTCTTTGAACCTGGAAGCTGCGGTTTGCATTCCCCGGCGCCGTCATGTTGTGCTTTGTTCACAAATGCAAGGCGGTCCTTGTTGGAAAACTCCCGAAAATCGACTTGGCCTGCCGAGGATAGCCTCTTCTGATGATGAATATTTCAGTGTCATGCCGTCCCGTTATCCTGCGAACCTACGTGTTGGTGTATTCGTGTTATACCGTATCCCAAGGCAGAAGTGCGTTTCTCGAATACCCAGGTCGATGGATTTAATGTGTTGTCACTCGGAGCAGCCTCAAGCGCCAAGTGAGACATGGGTGCCTTCATGTATCCAGCGCTGGCTGGCGCTGTTTGTTTCTGTGCACCGCTTCTACCCCGAGGCACTTGCAAGCATCAATACGAGTACGAGTATGCACGAAACGCTTTTGAACGAGTCTCAAAACACCCACAGACACTCCGCCAACAGTTGGGGCGGGCACTACGTAAGCACCGTGAGCAGGAGCTAGCAGCTAGCTGGCACACAGGCCCTCGTGTGCGCTATGGATACCAAAGCGAGAAGCCCATGGGAAGCGAACGTGTCGCAACCGTCCTTTCGGTCTTGTTTCTGTTCTCAGCCATGGAGCGGGTTGGATCTTTCAAGTCCCGGGCAGGGGCGCTGCAGTTGATTGACGGTGCGCCTTTCTGCGAACGTTGACTTTGGTTCGCCGATTCCGTGACTTCAACCAGCGTTGGGTGCACCAGGCATCAGACGCCCTTCGCTCGCCATGAAGCACCCGCTGTTGCGTATGCCTGGTGCGGTAGTGATGCCCTTTTTCGTCTCTGGCGTTTTTTATCCCATCCCGGCGATCTGCTGTTCTTGGAAGAGCCGCCGAGTTTTACGTGTTGCACAAGTAACAGCAGTATTGCAACGGACCGTGTACCAATATGATATGTGGACCCTCTGCTGATATGATGCATGCTCTACTTGATGACGTAATCCACATACCAGGTATTAATTACGTACGTACAACACCTTTTAAGTCTGCAGCACGCAACTTGCAAGAGTATGAGTTCGGACGTAATCCTCGATCTCACAGCTGATGAGGTGTCTTTTTGTTTGTTTGTTTGTTTTGTTCCAGGTATTAACCTTTTCTGTTCATGGGTTGTATTTACGTACTCGTGTGATTTTACACAGCAGTGCTGGGATCCAACGCAAGCAAGCACGGCCCGCTACAGGGCTTGGTTTTAGGGACCGGGGGCTGCGTAAATTACGCTGCGGTGCTGAATACGCACGGCAACCAAAAACATCCGACCTCGAGGCAATCACACTTTTCGTGGCTTCCCCATGGGTTGCAGCATTTTGTCCGCCTGGAGAAGCGCCCGTGGTTTTCTCAGCCGTTTGGCACACACCAGGCAATCACGCTACAACCGCGTATTTGCAGTGTCTATCGCAAGCGGGGCAGACAACGCGCCGCACATGACAGCACGAGACCAAAACGTCCACCCTGAACCGCTCGTCGTCGCCACTATGTATTTGTATGCATGCAATGTTTTCGGGCGTTTGCAAGCTCTCCTCTGGCGGCCGCTAGCTTTTTCTCGCGCTCTCGGCTGTGGGGCACGCAAGGGGCCCGCGGGTACAATACGGCGCAAGTTTGGGCCGGGCCCCACGGCGCGTGCCCTGGGCGTCCGAAGTCGTGCGAGCTGGCTCTTTTTCAAGAGGATTGCGCTCCGCTCCGGCGAGCCACGCAGGACCATGGAAAACCCACAAATTGCAGTTTTTCGCTCTGCTGCTGCTGTTTCTCCGTCGCTCGCTCGCTCATCCTTCACGGTAATTTTCTTTAAACGCTCGCCCGTGATATTTTTTTTTCCTCCCCTGATATATAGTCCAGGTGGGCTCTCGAGTGACGACGAGCACTAAAACAAATGTACGCCAGCTTCAGCCACCCGTCAGCGGAGCCCGCGGGATGCGCAGATAGAGGCTCCACTGACGGAATGGACACCTCCGGGGGAGCGCTCGAGGCCTACCGTTGGTCAACCCTCAGGAACAGGATCAGGCGTTTTTCGAGAACGGAGAGTACCTCCCGTCAGCGATAGACACCACACAGCACTGCTACAATGCGGCGGTGAGTTGGGTAGGGCCCAAGGACGGGACGCGGCGGCGAGCTTGGGGAGAACAGGGGGCGGCGTAGGAGGCGTGATCCGTCTTGGGGCCGCGCTGAAAAATCGAAGTTTTTCCCTGGGTACTGCTGTACCAGGTAGTCTCTGTTGCGACGGTGGCCTATTAAAAAATTGCCCTCATTGGTTACTTTGTTATCCCAGCGTTTCCCCTCTTTTTGTAAAGGAAATATTTTTATACTCCACGGTTTGCGTTGTCGGGTTTTGCCCACTTCGCTTCTGATTTTTCGTTTTTAGACGGCGCCACGCATGGCCCACTAGGCGATCCGGCTAGAGGGAAGTGTTTATCTTCACGCCCCTAGCGTAGGAACTAGCGAGGGCGCACAGCACCTCTGTCGGTGCTGCTTGCGCGGTTGCTGCAAAATATGCTCAGCCTCAAGTCTCTTCGTAGCCGTGTCGACAGTCGACCGCGACAGCTTGCGGAGTTCCACCCATTTCAATATCTGCGTTCCTGGCCGATATGGTTGTATTTGTTGGCCTGTCTGAATTTTCTCTCTTTCCCCCCCCTGCGTAGACCATGTGCACACATTAGGTAAGATTGTTCAAGGTAGGAAAGACGCGGGGGACAAACAACGTACTGTTTCTTTCTAGATGTACAGAAAGCCTACGACACAGTATGGAGAAATGGATTGTGGAAAAAAACTGTGGGAAATAGGAATCAGAGGAAAGATGTGGAGAATGATGAAAAAGATGACGGAAATGTTCGACAAGTGCTGTGATGCTGGACGGAGAAATATCGAAGTTTGTTGATATTTTACAAGGAGTTGCACAGGGATGTACGTTGTCACCTAACCTATTCAAGATATATACTAACGACCTGATAGTAGCAGTCGAGGCAGCAAGGCAGGGAGTCACGGTAGGGGAAGATACGGTGTCTGGATTGATGTTTGCAGATTATTTCGTGGGGATATCAGAAACACCCGAAGGATTGCAGAAACAAATAGAGAAAGCGCTAGAATACACTAAGAAATGGAGGGCGACGGCGAACGTCAAGAAATGCGTAGTAGTTGTTTGTCATGAAGATAAGGTAAACCCGGCAAATTTCGGTTGGAAGTGGGCAGAAGACGAATCGCCGATCATACATACCTTGGCGTAAGAGATCTCACAAGACTGCTCTTGGGATACACTTATAGCAAAAATAATAGGAAAGGGTAAAGCACACGTAGACAAGATGGATGCGATCCTAGCAGACTCGCACCTTAACACTAGGATCAAGAGATGTATCCTGATGAATGTAATAGTAGCAAAGCTAGAATATGCAAGAGAAGTATGGGAAGGGATCGCGAAACTCGTAAAACAGCTGGAAACAGTACAAATGACAGCAGCTAAAAAAAAAACCCTAAAATGCTCATGTACGACTAGTAATACAGTATTAAGAGCAGAAATGGGAATACACCCACTCACGACAAATAAGGACATGATAAAGTTGAAATGACAATATAAAGTAAGGAACATGCCAAAACAAAGGTTGCCAGCCGTAGTTGATCGAGCTGTATGGGAGAAAGTAACAAAAGGGCGAGCTGGAATAAGGTGGGATGACGTAGTTGAGAAAGTATGGAAGGATATAGAGGGAAACCAAGAAGAGATGATGTCCGCCGGGAAGTTTGAGAGGTAGAAGGCAGAAGTAGAAGAAAGGATAGAAAGAAGGGATTGAGGGAAGGAATAGAATGAAAATGTGTTTGCACAGCCCAATGGACTTCGCGAAAACGCTGAAACTGCGATTTCGTGTAGGTGACCTGGGTGTGCCAGAAAGAAGAGAGGTATACCAGTAACCGGGAGGAGGAGGAACTAGATGCACAGATGTGCCCGTGTGGCAAAGCAATAGAGAGTAGAACTCACATAATAGGAGAATGTGAAATATACAAGGAGGAACGGGTTTTGTTAGAAGAGATGAAAGAAATAGACGAATGTGACATGGAGGAGTTTGATACACTAGATAACAACGAGAAAACGATCGCTATCCTAGGAGATAGATGGTGGCCACAGGCGGCGAAACAAGAAGGGGATAATATTAGCAACAAGTTTCTATGTAATATATGGAAACAACGTAATAAGCGCCCAATTGTTGGAGGTGTCTCTATTAGGAGTAGAAAGGGGGTGCTCCGTCTCGAAAGGGATGCGTGGTCGATGGTCAAATGACTAAAGCAAGCAACGAATGAGTACCCCCCCCCCCCCCCCCCCCCCCCCCCCCCCTATTTCTCCTTCCCTCCCTCTCCCCCCGTCCCTCCTCTCTCTCAACTGCTTCATCACGGGGTCTTGGAAAACACGCATGAACGGAAACAAATGCAACTCAACGCGCAGTGTGATCGGGATAAGCTCGGCGTGCGCTACCGCGGCAGCGCCAACCACACGGACGACTGGGGGACGGTTCGGGCCAACCACCCCCTCCCGCGGCGCCGGCGGATGTTTTATTTCGAGGCGACCATTGCGTCCCAGGGCGAGCAAGCCCGCATCACGATCGGCCTCACGGGCGGATCGTTTCCAATGAACAAGCAGCCTGGCACCGAGGTGATGAAAAGAGGTCGGCCGTTGTTTTGAGCCTCTACGTACGTACAGACACCACGCCACTCGCTTCGTGTGGATCCCGTTTGCACTTGGCGCGTTGTACGTGAGATGGCTCGGAACGGGGTGCGTTGCGTCCTCTTAAGGGGTGTATAGGTGTGGGTGGGTGGGTGGGTGGGTCGGTGTGCGAGTGTTTTGCTGCTATGGCCAGACTTTCCGACGGACGTACTGAGTTTCGTAGGAGCGGTGTCGGCGAAAGGTTTGAAGAAGCATCTTGCCCTCGTGAATCGATCTGCTTTGCTGGACGGCGATATGTATGACCCCCCAATACACGGCAGTATACGGGAGAATCGGCTCTGTCTTTTGCCAGCGAGCAGTGCACCACAGACACTCCGGCTCTGCCTCGTCCGACAGAGTTCGGTACCGGCCCAATCATCGTGCTCGCGTCCTGTGGTTCATTTCGCTTGTCGGCGAGCCAGACAAGCGTGAACAGAGAGAGAGACACCCTCCGCGTTGCCCTTTCGCGATGTGATGTATATAACCGTTGATTTAACCAATTGATTTAACTGTTGGTTCGCCCTGCCCCCTTGCATCCGTTGATATAGCGGTTGATGAAGCCATCAATATAACCGTTGGTGCCCTTGTCCCCTCGCGTCCCGATTCGGTCAGCCCGGCTCGTACAGCCTGGATGGATCCAACGGGTATTTGCACACCGGAAGCACGCGCGGACGGAGGTTCGGACACCCTTTATCCACCGGCGACACTGTCGGTCTAGGGGTCAACTTTAAAAAAATGGAGGTGCGGTTTTAGGAGGAAGGTGCAGTTTTGAGAAAAATGAAGATGGCGGTTTTTAAGAAGATGAAGGCGCGGTTGAAAACAAACGGCGTGCAGAATGGCGGAACGAGGGAGAATCGGGGACGGCCAGGCATTTTGGCGCGTTTTATGTATGCAGCGTTCGTTTTTGTCGCATCGTTTTTTTTCTGCCACGTTTTCACACACGCAACAGCTTTCGTTTTTTTTTTTGCGGGTTGTTTTGTATGCTGTTTCTTCGTGCGCAATGGAACCTTCTGAGCCCTTTTGTTCTGCAATGTTGATCCCACAATATTAATAGTTTCAAGGACATGTAGTGGTCCTTCTATAGTGCGGGTTGAGTAATGCGGGCTGCCCGCTATAGTGCTGTAGCCGGTGGAATCGCTTGGCACGGATGGGATTAACTATTAACCAGTGCGGCAGCGTGCGGAGTAATTAGTGCCGGTTAATTATTAACCAGTGCGGCAGCGTGCGGAGTAATTAGTGCCGGTTGCCGCTATATTGTGCCGGTTTGTTGGCTGGCGAATACCGGCACTATAAGAGAGGGGCCATTACTACTGTAGTTTTGTACCCAAAAACGTTAGCGCAACCTCTGCGGGGGTTATAACGCGTTTTGCCCTTCATCCTTAAGGGCTGCTCTCCCGCTGTAGGGGCAAAACACTTGGAATTAGACTCGTGTGTAGGTTTATGTACAGTGCACTGCTGGAAGTGTTAAAGCTGTAGCGTGGCACTGCCGTTGTCACTCGTGCGCGTCCTCGCTTCCGAGGTGTTTTGAAGAGCACGGTGGTTGGAGCCTTCCCGTTGCGATTCCGCCTGCGAAGATTGGGCGATGTCGTCGCCCCCTGGGTGTGCTCCGTGTAAGATTGATGATACAGTATTGAGAACGAAAAAAAGTCCACAAAAAGCTTGTGTTCCAAAGGTACCCCGCCAGATTTTTTTTCAGTACGAGCTTGCTATGAGCACGATTCAAGAAACAAAAGCTACAATTTTTGGAAAACCCCGAGACAGAAGTATTCTGGGGCAGATGCTGGGCCACGATCGGCTTCAGAGAAACTCAGGCGGATGTTCAGCTGGAGGCGACTAGATTCCCGAGTCCTCGACAGACGTTGATCGAAAAAACAAACGACTACGCCACAGAAAGTTTTATTTCTCGTTTTTTTTTTTGTCGTGTGTTTTGGGACTTGTTTTTGAAGAATCGTTGTGCTCGTAGCAAAGCGATACTGGAAAATTCCGGCCGGCGGGTATCTTTGAATTACAAGGCTTTTATGGAAACTTCGCCTTCCCACTGTCATCAGTCTAACGCGTTTTTTTTATCCGCCCGGCAAGCTGGGGAGCTAATTTGTATTGGCCGTAACTACAGCAAAACGTTACGTAGAAAGGCATGGGGAATTGTTTTTTACTGCAACCAGGAGGAACCGAAAGAGGCGTTTTCATCCTGTCGCGGTTATATATCCCTCGAATGCGCACCGCATTTCACCTCGCTGTGGCATCTGTGTTCCTTTGCCGTTGGTCGAGGTGATTTCTTCCCTGCGGCCTTGATTCGATCTCCCCTCTTGTCGCGAGACCGTGGTGGGAGGATTTTTTTTTCACACATGCGGACAGATCAGATCAGATCAGATCAGATCAGATCAGATCAGATCAGATCCCCATTTCGTCACCTAGATTTGTCAGGAAATTTTCATCCGTGATCTTTATTTATATACTTTCGTACGATCGGCGCGATCTGATAGACCGCATGCTTCCGGTATGACCCGGCTCGTGGGCACATATTGGCCGAGAGGAGGGATCTGTATGATACGGCTCTTGCACGAACAAACATCTTATCTGGTACCAGATACCGATCTGGGCGTAAATACAAAGACCGCTTGGTGCTAATGTTGACGGTCTAAACGGTCCTTAGATTTCGCCCATTGTGGAAAGTGTTTTTGGCGGCAAGTAGGGAACTAGTAGATAGATGATCTAGATCGTGATTTGTTCGGTTGTGTGAAATGTTTTGGCCTGGCTCTATATAATAGGCGCACCCACAATACTCCCTCTCTTGCTTTGCTTCCCCCGCCCGGCCGGCTTGCTCGCAGCTATTTCTGACGCACAACGGTCAGATCTTGGGCACCGCCTTCCAAGGCATACGGTGCGCGCTGGACGCGGCGGGCTTGTACCCGTGCGTGGGTCTCCACAGCCGGGGGGAGGCGGTTCGCCTGAACTTCGGGCAGCGGCCGTTCCTCTTCGACCTCTCGGCGAGGGTGGCCGAGGAAGACTATAGAGAGCAGGCGGCCGTGGCGGCCGTGCCTGTGTGCCCATCTCTCTTGCGGGCTCTTGTGCGGGACTACCTGCTGCACCAGGTAAAGACTACGTAGCGACGGGGGGGGGGGGTACTCAAATCCTGCATCGCCGTATTCATATGACCATAGACCCTCGCTTCCCTACAATGCCGGGACGCAGCACGTCGGGGTTTTCACCGACCAGGCAAGCATTGCTGGGGGGGGTGCGTTTGTGGAAGCGGCGTTTTGTTTTTTTCAGGAAGAGGGTCGGATGGTTGGCCGGGACTGCCTGCTGCTGAACTAGGTATTAGCTAACGACTTGGGCGGGGGGCGGGGGGAAGGAAAAGGGACCCGTTTTTGAAAGCGGCATTTTTTGGGGGGGCAAGAGGATTGGATGGATGTCCATTAGCGTGGGATTCCCTGCTGCACCAGGTATTGACTGGCGACTTGGGGGGGTTGTACTCATTTTCGTGCATGGCCGTAGTCATATGACCATAGACCCTCGCATCCCTACAATGCCGGGACGGAGCACGTCGGGTTATCACCGACCAGGCAGACATTGCTTGCACCAAACGCGAAGCGCCGTGAGGTGTTGGGCGAGTCGCATCAAGGGTGAGCGGCATCCTGCTAAGAACCGCTTTAGAGGCGGATTTTCTGATTTTCTTGCATATGGATGACAGCATCAATGAATTGATTTAATTTCCGGTGTGGCCACTTCCAGAGACAGCAATGGAGTTACTATGCAACTGCCTCGTGGGTGCCTCACCATATACTCACTGCGTGATACGATCATCCCCTTGTGCGGAGTGAAGGTTCTCCCCGCACAAAAATGATTTTAACTCGACCGCCAGCCGTGGTGATCGCCAAAAAAAAAAAAAAAAAAAAAAAAAAAACGGTACCCTGGCTGTCTAGCTCACGCGGTGAGAGGCGTGTTTTACAGCGTCGTCACCAACCGACGCCAACCCAACCTATATATATATATATATACCAGGTATATAATTTGGGGGGGGGGGGGAGAGGCGTTTTGAGAAGACTCGTTGTTTCTAGGAAAGAGGGTCGCATGGATGGGTAGACATCAGCGCGTGCCTCCTTGTTTGTGTTGCCCACTGGTACGTGCGCCGCCCGACGTTGGTCCCAGTCGGCGTGACTTTCCTGCAGCCTGCGTAGGGGAAGGGCAGGAAGCGCCCACCCCCTGGAGTGTGGGACGTGGGGCGCGGGGTGGGGAAAAAGCGCGAGTGGTTGACTGCTGCCGCGGCGGTTAGTGTTACCGTTGAAACCTTAAAACATAATGCCCGTTTCGAGCTCGTTTTTGTTTGTTATCCGCCCCTAGCTTCCGCACGGACCATTATTGCCTGATTGATTTGCCCCTTGGGGCATCATCTCCATCATTAATTCTTGAGAAAAATCGAGACGTGCAATTATTTCCCGACGGCGGGGGACACGAAATCGAGCTATTACAATCGAGTTGCGCTAGTTGTCGTCACCACCACCTCCAGGCTCGCACGCGGGTCTTGTCATGACCACCGCCCGCACGCTCGCACGCTTTTCTTACGCGGATTCTGTCCGCAAAATTTTATATTGTTCGTGAACGAAAAAAAAAAACGCCAGGGTTGCGAAAAGACCCTGCGGAGTTTGGGAGAAGCGGACGGGGAGGGCGGAACGTGGGCGAAGGAAGCGGTCGGTAGTGAAAAGGGGGCTGCGGCGCCTCCCCCGCCCCCCCCGCCGCCTCCGCCCCCACCCCCTCCCCCGCACGCTGCCCAGAACGGCTGCTCAGAAGGCGCTTCTCCGAATGGTGCGAGTGTAGTCGACGGTAGCGGTGGTAGCGGTGGTGGCGGTGGCGGTGACGGCGGGGGCGGTGGTAGCGGTGGTGGTGGTGGTGGTGGTGGCGGCGGCGGCGCAATAGGCGCCGGTTCAACCCAACCGTCAGAACCAGGGCACGGTAGCGGCGCAAGTGCCGCCGGCCCGTGGGTTTCGACGATGCTTGCATGGGGCACTACGGGGGCGGGGGGCGGGGAAAGTCAGGAAGGCGACGGTCGGAGGGCTCAAGACATGGACGTGGAGGACGCGTTCAGGGGGAGTTCTGGGGCCAGCGGTGGTGGGGGTGGGGACGGGGGCGGGGGGCCAACAGGTGCAAGCTTGGAGCAGGCAAGCCATCAGGAGCAGAGAATGACGATGTTTGACGGGGAAGGTGTCGTAGGAGGTGGGGGAGACAGAGCGGAGGAAATACGGGGAGGACCAGGAGGCGGCGGTGGCGGCGGCGGCGGCGGCGGCGCGCTAGTGGTACCATAGGGAGCGGTGACATAGGCACGGAAGGAAGCGCAGGGGGGTATAGAGGGGGTGGGATGGAATCATTGGACAACGCTGCCGCGCGAGACTTGATCCTGCAGCTGCACGGGCTGGGACCGGAGCCGGGCGAGTTTGACGGTGGAGCGGGCGCCCGGGAGGCAGGCGCCGCCGCTCGCTCTAGTGACCTGTTCATGGGACAGGTCGGAAGTAGTTCTGGGGGGGGTGGCGGAGGGGGTCGTCTCAGGGTACAGGGCGGCGACGAGAGGGGGGGGGTCGGGGAGGAAGAGGAAGAGGAAGGCGCGGAAGGCGTTTTGGAGGAGGGGGAAGGGGAGGAAGACGAGGAAGAGGAGGAGGAAGAGGGCGAGAGCGAAGTCGACGAGCAGGACGAAGAAGAGGAAGAGGAGGAGGAAGAAGAGGAGGAGGAGGAGGAAGAGGAGGAGGAGGACGACGATGAGGAGGACGACTTTGTTGAGGCTGAGGATGAGGACGTCGACGCGGAGCGCGAAGGTCTGGCGGACGTCAAGCGATCGTGGGTCCACCCGGACCAACTGCGCCGGAAGGACGTGCGCCCGGTGCTTATGTCCGAGCTCCTGGCCGAAGGGATGGGCAACCCCATGCGCGCCACTTCCCTAGCCGCGACCCTTTCTTTCAGGACGCGGCTAAGACGCGCCATTCTGGCCGGAAACATCGGCGGTGCTACGGAGCTGCTGCAGATTGAGGTACTGTATTGGGGGGCCTGTTTTGCAGTGTTGTGCGTCGTTGGTCCTTGAGGGCACAAACGCTCCGCTCTTGTCGCGGGCGTTACAGACAAACATATGTATGCACGTCTCGTGCAATTACACAGTTCTAGACGCGGCTGTGCTGTACCAAAACATGTGGTAAGTGGAAGGATGCATGAAAAGGTTGTGCAGCGCAGTGGTGTGACTTGGAGAGGGACACGTCGCGTGCGTGGAGGGGTTGGCGACAACCGTGGTGGGAAAACGTGTTTGCAAGTATTGTGAGGTACGGCACAGTATGTTGGGAGGATCTTGACAAGAGGGCCTCATTTTCTCCGTCGCTGGTGATGCTTTTTCTTACTTTCGTTTTGGCCGGCGCAGCCATTGTTCGCTCTGCTGTTACTGCTAGACGATGGAACGACCGTCTGAAAACCCCATTCAGCCAATGTTGTCGCCTCTTTTGGGGGGCTTCACGTAGAAAAAATCAAACCCACGGAGTCGATGCCGCGTGAAATTACGCGAATTACCCCAAGTCCTGCCCGTCCCTCCCTCCCTCCCTCCCTCCCTCCCTCCAATGTTTGTCTTCCGCTTTCCCGACCGAAGCGCCCGGGATTGCTGGAACGACGGGCAGACGTGAGGTTTGCTTTGAAGTGCCAGGCGTTCATCGAGCTGGTGAAGAAGCAGGAACTGGCCGCCGCGGTGGCGCTCGCTCAGGTTAGCCGAATGGCAGATTTCAAGACCTCCTTATTTGGTCGTTTGGGCGTATAGAATGCAGGCCGGCCTCGGGCATGAACGGCGGCAGCGGAAGCCTCCAGGGGGCAGCGTTGCCGCCCATGCCTTTGCTCGGCCTTAACCCTTGCCAGTATTCCTACAGTAGTAGTCAGAACCAACTGTGCTCTGTAAACATAGGGGTTACAACGTTTTCGGGTCTATCGTGGGTTCTGATTATAACATTAGCCCCCCCGGATTTTGTATTTGGTGGGAACAGATCTAGTTTTCAGAACCAAATATGGTGTGTGAACATGGGGGGATACCTGTTTTTTGGCTCCGTCGTGGGTTCTGATAACCTATGGTCCCCACCCGTAACACTGTACCGCAAAAAACAAAACAAAAACGTCTTAGACCTATGCCAATGGAAACTCAAAGTTCCCATAAAAAAATCGAATTCCAAAGATACCGGTCAGAATGTTTTTGAGGTACAGCTTGCTATGAGCACGATTCTTGAAACGGAAAGTTCCAAACTTTTGGAAAACCCCGAAAAAATACATTGTGGGGCAGATGTTGGGCCAAGATCGGCTTCAGAAAAAACTCAGGCGGATGTTTGGTTCGAAGGGGCGAGAGTTCCGAGTCCTCGACAGACGTCGATCGACAAAACCAACGACTGCGTCATGAATTCTGAACGGAGTGCGCTCGTTAGGGGCTCCGACCCACCCTAGAGTCGCCGTGTTCACACAATGGCCGGTGACATGTGTTGGGCGCTGGCCAGGCGTATGATGAAAAAAAAATGGCCTTTGGTGTGCACAAAACAGATGACAAAATTTCTCGACCCGTCTCGAATGGCAAAAAAATAGGCTTTTTCTCAGGTTTGAGAGGATACCGTAGGACGCCACCGGCAAGCTCTCGCCCCCTAGACCGTGGACCCACGTGATATCTTCGAGGTCGTCATCTATACTCGTTGGCCTTGCCCGACACCAAGCGGGTTGGCCGTGGGTTGAGTATATGCCGCGATCGAGCGTCTATCGTCGCACGAGGTGACTTTTATTAGCGTGTTGACAATCTGCACCGAAAAAAATACAAATTGCGCGCCTACAGCCGTTAGAAAATAAAAATAGAATCAATCTTTTTTTTCCCCTTTTTTCCCACAGCGGCGGTACGAGGATATTTTCGGCTGTTCTTTTAAAGCAACATTTTTGAAGGAAAACTCTTGACTTCGCGTTTCCATTGGCATAGGTCTTACTTCAAAACAAAATGGATCCCTGTCTAGTTCCGAGTGGAATGCCCCCGAAAGCGGGGGTGCAGTTCTAAAAGGGTTGGAAAGTCAATGCTCCGCCACATCGGGGGTGACAGGGGGGGGGGGGGGGAGTACTCATGTCATGGATGGTCGTAGTCGTGTGACCGTAGTATTGGTTAGATTGACACACGACACGAAATCTGAAGGTGAAAGTGTGGTGAGCTTATGCTTTATTTCTACCAATCCGCCGGAGGATTACAATCAAGAAGAGAAAAAAAAAAAAGTAGACCCTCGCACCCTACAACGCCGGGACGGAGCACGTCGAGTTTTCACCGACCACAAGCAGGCGTTGCGCGGCGTTTTGGAAACGCCCACCGCTGGTGTTTGTGCGGTGACAACTCCTTTCAGTTCTTTGAGGCGTAGCGCCAAGCGCGCAGCGCCGTGAGGTGTTCGGCGAGTCGCACAGTCACATGCTACTAAGAGCCGCATGTGAGGCGGACATTCTTTCGGAAGGATGACAGCGTGGAATGAACTAATGTCAATGGGTGGAGGTGTGCTCATGTCATTTTTGGCCGCCGTCGTATGACCATAGACCCTCGCACGCCTACAATGCCGGGACGGAGCACGTCGGGTTTTCGGAATGAGTGGGGGCGGGGGCAGGGTAATGTTAACTTTCGACGAAGTAGAAACATGGGTAACGTACCAACGTAAGGCGAGGCGAAGGGGTTTGGTGCCGCATGGGGATCTTACCAGCGGTACATGGAAGTCGGTTAGCCGAAGGTTAATTTTGCTCTTTGGGCGGACTGCGTGACCGCGAAAGTGACGAAGGACCCTGATTGAAAGGGCCCGGAAGGGAATGGAGGGGCCGGAAAGAGTAGGGCCCAAAAGAGCAGTACTATTACGGGGGATCATAGTAAAAACGGGACCAATTTTTTGTTAGTAAAAATAGGTAAATTATGTAGTTTTTTTAGTGTACCGTAGGTGCTGTTTACTATGGTCTTCCGTAGTAGTGCCCGGAAAAGGCTCGAAAGGACTGGAAAGAACCTGAAGACTACCTTTTACTATCTCGACCATGGGTCTGAACACAGTTACCCCCGCCCTCCCCTCTCCTCGACTTTTGTTACAGCGAGACCTCTCTCCTTTCCGAGATTGCTCCCGAATGCGATTCAACCCGGCGGCTCCCACAGGGGCAACGGAGGAGACGCTACAGGGCAGCCTCAACCCAGGCCCAGCGTCGCCGACAAACGTTCATGCGGGAGGCGGAGAAGGCGCGGCCGAAACGGAGAAGTACTTTTCGGTACAGACCTTCTCTCCGTCAGCTCTGGACGGCTCCGGCGCGCGGCCAGGTTCCGGGAGCAGGAGGGGGGCTAGGGGCGAGGGAAGCAGGGTGGCCGGGGGCGGCGGGGGTGGGCGGGAAGTTCAAGGGGGCGAGGGCGGGCAATGACGGGAGTGAGTCGGAGGAGGACGGGATGGAGCGCAGGTGATGAAAGGGTCATCGTCGTCGTCGCCGTCGTCGTTTTTTTTGTTTGCGTTTTTGTCACCCCCTTAAGAACTGCATACACGTATTTGGGCAGAAAATTTTACCTGGGAGTTAGTGTGGATTTTTGGTTTTGCCGTTGACGGTGCGAAGGCGGGGAGGGGGGGGGGGGTGTACTCATGTCATGTACATATGGCCATAGACCCTCGCACCCCTAGAATGCCGGGACGGAGCACATCGGGTTGTCACCGACCAGGCGGACATGGTTTGCCCCTAGTGCGAAGCGCCGTGAGGTGTTCAGCGATTCGCAGGAAGGGTAAGCTATATCCTACTACGTAAGAAACCGCCAGTGAGGCGGCCAAGGCGGGGGGTGACGTTCGTCTGCGCTTTTTTTTTTTTTTTTTTTTTTTTTTTTTTTTTTTTAGGTGGTGAGTGCTTTTCGAGCGCGGAAAACCCTCCCCTTCTCGCTTCAATATCCTGGAAAAGTAGACTTGGCGTGAAGATGGGTAGATGCACTGTGTACGCGCGGTTTGGTGGAAGTGGGATAAGCTACTACTATTCTTAGACGTCGGAGATGGCAGAAAGGTAGGCGCCAGGCACACCTTGATACTCTCCTCCTCGTGGTGGAAATAGCGACCAAAACGGTGGCCGTGAGCGGAGAGTCAGCACCAGCTACACCTTGTTAACTCCTGGGGGTTAATGAGATAAGTGACTAGACGATGGCAATCACCAGATGTAAGCGCCGGCCACACTTTGAAAATATCCTCCCTGGTTCCTCCCCCCCCCCCCCCCCCCCCCCCCCCCCTGACTTCCTGTGGCGCAGGGCGCGCAAGCGCAGAACTCGCAGCCACGACCCAGTCAAGTTCTCGGAGGACGGACACGAGTCCGAGTCGGAGGCCGGGGCAAACTCGGACCGCGCGGTCGTGTCTGGGTCCCCGGAGTTCTCGCGGAAAGGTTTTTTTCCGTCCACCCTGCACGGGGCCCCTTCTGCGTACGACACCAAGTTGATAGCGGTGAGAACGTACTTGAGGCGGGCGTTTGGTTGGCCCAAGAGGCGTGTTTTTTTTCTTCGGGGAGCTCTCTTGTCTTCGCGTGGTCGTGCTGTTTTTTTTCATGTGGCCGAGCGTTCGGTAGCGTTGCTGCGTCGTTTGGGTTGGACCAACGAGGTGCTTCTCGGCCTTGATTATGCGTTCGTTTTTTGCGTCGAATCCCGAGCACGACACTTCGTCTTGCCCGCCTCCCTGCTGTGTTCGCCCGCCTAAGACCACCTCCCTCGTACTCCATTTACTGTTTCAGCCGGTTTTGTGACCGCGGGGGAGATTTAAAGGAGATGTGGGAGACATCGTGGTCATCATCATCATCATCGTCATCGTGTGATTGTTCTTTTCCGTCCACCTTGGCCTTATCCCTGTGTGCGATATATCTGCCGCTATATTTATGACATTTCGCCCCGTCCATCCCTCGCACACACGCTTTCTTGGTCTGCGCTTGTCCCGCGTCCAACCCCCGTAGGTTATGGGTTTGTTAGCGTACAAGGATCCCGCGAACAGTCCGCTGGGGCACCTGGTTTCCAGCCTGCAAAATCAGGCCATCGCGGACAAGGTTAATGACGCCGTCTTGGGTGAGAACGGAGCAAGGAACAGTGCGATATGGATTCACCAACAACAAACACCCAATCTATGCAAGCAAACCTTAGAACCTTGTTGTAACACCATCCATGAATAACCTTGAACATAGGTTATTACGGGGGACCCTAGTAAATAGGACCTACGGTACACAAAAAAAACCTACATGTTTCCCTTTTTTTACTACAAATAGTTGGTCGTATTTACTATTGCCCCCCGTAATGGTGCTTAGTGTATGGGAATTGGTGTGGTGGTCTTGGCTGAGCACAATAACCTATTCCAATTTTCTTACGTAGGCGCCCCTCAAAACGTAAGCCTTGTGTTCTCATGAGGATAATTTATATTGGTGGGCCTATACTGTACACATTTCGACGGATCACTGATACCCACCTACTAATCTAGATACTTCAGGGCATGATAGATCGTATAGATCCCCTGTCTGTACGATCGAGCTCATGTTGCCGGGTGGGTGCCGCGTGATCCGGCATGATCTATCTACGTAGCACATGTTTTTTTAGGGTTTGATGTGTACTCTACAGATCCTCCACAGCACTATATAACGGCAAATATAAGATCTAGATTATCTGTATGTAGATGATCTATTTGTGAAAGATCTGTCCGACGTGTAAAAGTGTTGGAGTTTTAAGAGGGTGTGATGTTCGAAGGTTGACCTTAACGGCTCGCGTCGCGCCCAGAGGCGTAAGCTTCGACCTTCCCAGTCGTGCACCACACCGACCGCAGTGGTGCACAGGAGGTCATGTCTTCCCCCCCCCCCCCCCCTCCTATTATATATATATTATTTATGGGTTGGGTTGGCGTCGGCTGGCAACGACACTGTAAAACATGCCGCTCACTACGTGAACTAGACAACCAGGGTACCGTTTTTTTTTTTTTTTTTTTTTTTTTGGCGATCGCCCACAGCTGGTCGTCAAGTTAGATCATTTGTGCGAAGTAAAGAACCTTTACTCTGCACAAGGGAATTGATCGTATCACGTAGTGTTCAAGGTAAGGCACCCAAGAGGCAGTTACATAGTACTCCCATTGCTGTCTCTGGAAGTGGCCACACCGGAAATTAAACTAACTCATTGATGCTGTCATCCATATGCAAGAAAGTCCGCCTCACAAGCGGTTCTTAGTAGGATGCAGCTCACCCTTCATGCGACTCGCCGGACACCTCACGGCGCTTCGCGCTTGGTGCAAGCAACGTCTGCCTGGTCGGTGATGTCCCGACATGCTCCGTCCCGGCATTGTAGGGATGCGAGGGTCTATATGGCCATACGACTACGGCCATGCATGAGATCGAGTACATCTCTCCTATCGAGTACACCCCCCCCCCCCCCCCCCCCCTTCCAGTTCCGCTTCATCTCTCTTGTCTAAGCTCTATGTGACAAGCAGCAATCGGCCAGCTTATGCTCGGTCCCGGCATGTAGTGGGGCCCCGATAGGTTTGTTGTTTTGTAAGCGTAAACATCAGCCGTCGACATAAAGTCAACCAACCTAGGGTTTATTTCCGGACCCCCCTCACTGAAAACGCAGAAAAACACGACCACCAGATCCTGATACAGGCGCCATACGCAGTGTTGCGTTAAGGATTTTAAGGGCGGAAGGGATGGTGATGAAACATCCCCGGCTAAGATCCGAAAAATATATGCCATGTTGCTAGTCTTCAATTCGATCATTCCGTTGATTTTTGGAAACTAATCTGCAAGGTGTTCTGCTCGGGTTTCAAACCGGTTTTACCGGCTCCCTACAAAATCTATAGCAAGCAACCCCCCGGGACGTAATCCAGGGTCAACAGGATAACGTTTTGGCCGGACGGTAACAAGAGGATGTTTTCTTTGAACACCCCGCTTCTCGCGCCGTAGCTACCTCGCGTCAGGGGCCCTTTCCTTTGCCCACCCCTTCGCAGAAACGCTTTGCCATCAGTTTCGGGTGTGTTTTTTATGGCCGCCACCCCGACTTCTGCTGCATTCCGTCTCAATACCATGGACTACTTGATGTGAGCATTGGTTTGGATGAGGTGTCCTGCGCTTCGCCGGCAGGGGGTGCTGGTCTGGTATCCCCCCCCGCGCTGAGTGGACCAGCGTATCGTACACCCTGCGCGGGGTTTGTACCATGTAAATGATCTGGCCACACAAGCCTACGTCTACTATTCCTACTGCCGGGTGGGTGGGAAGGTCTCAAGAAATTTCGTGACCAGCTCGTGAGCTTACGAGGTTTTCGGGAGCGATAAGAAGTAACCTCTTTGCGATACAAATTCCCGAGACATTTCGACCAAATCGATGGTTCAGCAATTTTGTGCCAAATCTGAACCCATGCAGTGGGGATCGCCACTTTTCTGTTGGATGGTGTCTCAATATGGGATCGTTTAATGCAAGTGTTGGATTGGATGAGGCCTCCTGTGCCGGCCCGTGGCCCCGCCAATACTTGCGTTGCACCGTTGAATTGTATTTGTAGTTGACGACTGGTCGGGCGCATAATTGTTTTGCCCTTAACATTGCATCAACGCTTTCCCGCACACGCAACGAAATAGGTTTCAAACTCTGGCGACAGTGGCGGCTCCCTAGCGTCGGCATAGCTCTGGCCGCGCTTCCTATTGCTACCGTCCCCTTTTCCACTAGAGGCGGCCCCGATGTATATAACACTTGGCTAGTGACTTCCGTCTTCCAGCCACCATGTTTCCATGTCCTCGTCGACCTCCGTCCCGGCCAGGGATTTGCTGAGGGAGCCTCCCACTCGAAAGGAGTGCGCCCTGAAGTGGCTCGGCAGCTCTGCCGCTCCCAAATGGCCTTGCGGAGTGGCTGTGACGGCCCCGTCCACCGTGACCACGGGGAAAAGGTGCCCGGCGGTGAAGTCCCACCCAATATGCCGTGCGGCAGAGATGTACGCCGTAACCGCTCGGAACGCGCACATCGCCGGGCAGTCTGGATTTGCTGACACTATCACCGCCTCGCTAGAGGCCCGATGCGTCTTTCTGAACTGGGAGTTGAAGACCAAACCGATAGACTCTGGGACCTTGATCATCTGCGACCCCAATTTAAAAGAGAAGTCCTCAGCCGGAGCGAGCGCTGGTGGGGCTAGCTAAGCGGGCGCGGAGGTACTTGAGCAGCTACATGCGCCGAACAATGATATGCCGAGCGAGGATGACCGCGACCTGCCCGGGCTCACCACCAAGACGCACCGCCCTACCAGTGCCTGCTCCGGCGAACGCATCCCCATCATCGCTCGCTCAGGCTGGGGTGACGTCAACCACGTCCATTTTGCCGCAAGTTCTCCCCCGTCCTGCAGCACCTGCCTCTCCCCCCCCTCCCCTGGCTGACGTGCAGCGCCGCCCGTGTCCCCCAGCTCGGGTTCCCGGTGTAAGAGGACAGTGCTCCGACTGAAGGAGGATGTTGTGGGATCGCAGGAGGTCGAGGATGTAATACAACCGGGAGACGCATCGCTTCCAGCTCCCGGTACGCCCCCGTAGAGGCTCCCGCCCGAACCGTAATCGCCTTTGTCTCCGAGGCCTCCAAAAGCTTGGGGGCCACGTCTGCGCACCCGGGCGAGGCGGCACGTTCGTAGCAACCCAGCCGAGTGCGTAAGCGACAGTGCCTCGAGTGGACCGCGCAGCTGTTGCCCCGTCTCGAGAAAGACGCACGTGAGATCTAGCACCGCGGCGGCTCCCAAGGATCTCTGAAGCAGGGCCGATCCTCGAGGGGGGTATGCGGAGTGCACGAAGGTAGCCGAAGCCCGATCTGTAGAGCTGTGATTGGGCAGGATTCGCGATTAATATGTATTCGTAGGTGCCGTTAGCCAAACTAACTGACTTTAGTCGGCTAATCGGCTGGCGAAGCCAGCCGATGGCCGACCGACGTGCCGTCAAGCGAAGCGAGGGAAATCAGCGTCCCCCGGCCAAGGGGTCCCACCCGAAACATAAAAATGTATCCCGTATTCATTCATCTTCCTACAAGCACGGAAACCCAATACGTCGGATAGTCGGCACGTCCGGGAAACGACTGTCTGATCATTCTTATTCCGACTACTAGCTAGTTGGCGAGTTAAGTCGGGCCGACTCACAGCTCTACCGATTTGGTTTTGGGTTCGGCAGGCTCGCGGGCGACGCCGGGACCTGAGCCATCGTGTTTGCCGGAGTCCCGTGTGCAGGAGGGTTCGTAGTCGACCGGGTAGTTCTCGGGCATACCCCCAAATTATTTCATGTCCCACCTCGCAAGCTCACGAGGTTACGGGAGCGAAAAGAAGAAGCGACTTCCCTGCGATACAAAATCCCGAGACATTTCGATAATGTCGATGGTTTCATTAGTTTATGTCAATTCTGAGAGCCCATCCGATTGCCATTTTTCGTTCAAATTCTGCTTGAGGCAATCGCGTGGTACGCGGCCGTGGCGTGCTCTTGCACAACATCGGACAGGTAGACCATCTATAGATAGATCATCATCTATTAATAGATCATCTACATCCTACCCTGCTGTTAAGAGATGTTGCGCAGAATCTGATTAGTACAGACTTAACCCAGGAAACATGTGCTAAATACCATGCAGATTATCCTGCTCCCACCCGGCAACATGAGCTCAATCACACAGATCAAAACCTGCCCTGAAAGATGTAGAGCATGAAGTGGGGATCGGTGATCTGTCAGATGTGTATTATCTTGCCCCACCTCTGTAAATTGTGCTCAGGACTTCACCCACGTGTTGTACCCGACACCTGTCCCCCTCCCCGCACGTTCTCGCAAGATGTATACAGGGCAACAATGCCTTGCATCGCCACGCTCCGAGGGTCAAGCCACACCCGCCTCGGAAGCACGAATACTATCATACGATCTATAGTAGCGGTCTCGTCTCAGCGAGATGGCCCCAACCAGAGTATTCCCATCCTTTCGTCACATTGTTATCTAAATCGCGCCAACCAGAGTATTTACATCCTATTTACACCTTGGACAGATCATGATCTGTCTATGTATGTACAGTAGATCATCTAGTTCCTCACCTGCCGTTGATAGAGGTTGTACAGGATCTGCATAGTACATATCTAACCCAGAAAACATGTGCTACGTAGATGATGTAGACTATACGGCTCCCACCCGGCAACATGAGCTAGATCATGCAGATTGGGGATCTATCTGCCCTGAAAGATCTACAGTAAATCATCAAGTGGGAATCGTCTGTAGACGATCTGTCCGAGGTTGTGCACCCTTTTCGTCACTTTGTTATCTGCATAGCACCAGTCAGAGTATTTGCATACTTCCACCCTTTTTATCTGACCCCTGTGGTGTGCCCGTGCTCCTCCTTTTCGCCCTTTTTTGTTTTCCGGCCGTGTTCGTCATCTATCCAGCCGCGGACGCTGTATCTCGCCGCGGTACGGAGCAGCACCAGCTTTCGTCCTTGACCGGTACTGCTCACGTGGCGGCGCCTACCTCTGGGCTTGAGTTCGCCGTGCGGCATCTTCTTGCGACGCGACAGGTATGCATTGCTCGTCCTTCCAGCAACGCGAGCGCAGCACGACGTCTATCATGCTTCCATCTATCAATAACAAGCGCGAGAAGTTCACCGCTCACCGCGCGCGTCGCCGCGTGTCGGGCTTGCGCTGCCGGGACCGCGGGCTAGCGCTGAGCGTTGTTGTCTTGTCGACGTGGTTGCGTGCTACTGTGGCTAGGGTGAGCGATATCGGTATATAGCGGCTACATTTCCTGGGGCTCCTAAGTTTAAAGAGATTCCATACCTCACCAAAAACTGACTTTTAAGAAAATGTGTACGCTCCACCCTTTTAGGGCTGCAGTCCCGTTTTGGCGACCCACCAAATTCTGAGTAATTTCCCCCCTAAACGGGACTGCAGTACTAACAGGGTTAAACCCATTGTGGGACAAAACCAATTGGAAAATTAGAGTCATGTTTAGGTTTCTGCACAATGCAGGAGAAAATGCGTTCGCCCGAAAAAAAGGTCCATGGCCGATACCGGGTATACATGTACAACGAAACATGTCGTGAAACATGAATGGCGTCGTCGTAGGCGTACGGGGTAGGCTTAGGCGCTGTCGTCGTGGATGTCATAGGTGTTGTGTTGACCGTTATCGTCGCCGTCTTTGTTTTAAGAGTTTGCCGTGCGGAGTCTTCTTGCGGTGGTTGACCCTCTTTGCTACTGCAGTTTACAGAAACCTATAGTAAATCTGACTCTAACTTGAATTGCTTTGTCCCCTCAGTAGAAGTCCGGTCCTAGAGGACTAAAGGGGTTAAGGCAAGGTGTGTGTCGTTGCGCTTGCGCTAGTTGGAACGCGGAAATAGCGCTGGGCGTCAAGTGTGGCGTCGTCGTTGTTTAGGCTTCGTCGTCGTTTTCTTAATTGTATCCGTCGTTGTGGCTGTCCAAATGTTTCACACGTCGGACATATCATCTACAAATAGATCAGATAGATAAGACCCTAACCTGCCGTTCTTGGGTGCTGTGCAGGATCGGTATAGTACAGGTCTAACCCAGGAACATATCCTCGATCATGCAGGTTCTATGGCTCCCACCCGGCAGCGTGAGCTAGATCATACAGACCAGGGATTTATCTGCCCTGAAAGATTTAGATCATGAAATGATATTAGACGGTCTATAGATGGTTTGTCTGAGGTGTGAAAGGTTTACCAACGGCACAGAGTGTGTGTTGGTGGTTGATGGTGCAACGCACCTCCGGGTGTTTGTCGCAGAGATTTACGAGGAAGCGAACAGGAGTGATCGATTTCGGAGTCGTTGATCGACACGCGAAGATAGCATGAGAGGGAGAGATGGGGGGAGAGAGACAAGCAGAGAGCAAGGAAGGGGTACAGACAGAGAGGAAGAGAGAGGCAGACCGACAGAGAGTCAGAGACAGGCAGGTAGAGAGGCGGACAGACATAAATAAGAGAAAGACAGTGGTACCCTCCCGCCGAGCCAGGGGTCGGGATATGCTCAACGCCGCCCTGATGCACTCGCACCCCTACCCTGCACGTGACTCTCAACGGACGCAGGATCAAGTTAACATGGATCATGCGATGGTGTGCGGGTCGATCGAAAGACGCGGACATACCCGTCCGTGATCTCCCTGCTTTGTGTCGTTCCTTATGCGTTGCCATTCGTCCTTCATCCTAGTCCATCGTCTTTCGTCCGTCGACCATCGTCTTTCTTGTTTCGACCTTCAACTTCCGTCTTTCCTATTTCATCGTTCATCCTTCACACTTCGTCTTTCGGTTGTCATTCTTCGTCCTTCGACCTCCGTCCTCCGTATTTGGCCACCTTTCGTCCCTCGTCTTTCGTCTTTCGTTGCTCGTCGTCGCTCGGCTTCGCGATTGTGTGCCAGGCATCTCGAGAGGCGACCGGGAACGGGGGACATGCTGCAGTTCGTCCGCACCTGTACTTCTAGGGTTGAGAGGGTAGTTGCTCGCGAGGAAGGCGTGCGTGATGCCTGTTTCCCTATGGCGCACTCTTTCGCGCTCGCAGCCCCATCGCACCTTGAAATCGCCGGAATATGGGTCGGTGCCTTTGGTAGGATTCGTTGAGGTCGGGGTAGACGCCATTATGCGGTCGGTTGCGTCGGGAGGTCGAGAGAGGTTTGTTTCCTGTTACTATGATTGACACGTCGATGTATCGCTTTTTGGTTGCGTTTCAGTGAGAGCTGCCGACCGGGTTTTGTCCCAGAACAGAACGCCAGATGATGATGATAGCGATGATCATGATGGTGTCGATGATCATGATGATGTCGGTGATGGCGATGATGGTTGTGGTGATCGATGGCGTCCTCGATGTGAGTACGTACATACCAGTGACAGTCAAACAACGGCTTTGGTGCGGTACATTCGCCAGGCTCTCGCTGCCCGCCAAACGAAGCGAACGCGTACTTTGTTCCACGCAGACAGACAGGCAGGCGTTGCGTGTATGTGTTTCTGTTTTGCTTTGCTTTTGGGTACGACTAGGGCGCTGTTTCGTCGCTCGAGGGCAAGTCGAAGGGCTGCCATACGAGTCATCGGGCTGCCTTATGAGTCATCGGGGGGTGAAACAGGCGTTGAAGCGAGCAGGTTTTGGACTCGGCCGAACTGGCCGTGAGATAGGAGCACGAATATAAACACGGCTACCTACGTAGCTGTTCCGCCTCGCGGTTGATTTTTCCTGTGTATCTATCGGCATACATGCACGTGCAGGTTAAAGTAATAAAGTGTATGTATCGAGGTGTCTCCTTCCCGAAGGTTTCATATTGGTCATTTTTTTTGAAGTTCCGAATGGCCGAAAATTTCCTGGTCGATCGGTATCGTTTTCAAGGGTCGTTTCGTTTTTTTTTTTCCCCGTTTCGGCTGTGGATGTGTATAGAAAGCTGTGGTTCGTGCAGCCGGGGCAGATTGTGCTGTTCAGCGTATGCCGGTGAGGGGGCGGAGGGGGGGAGTGCTCTTATGAGACCGCGGGTGGCTCGGTGACGGGGTCAAAAACGATTTGTGGGTGACAAAAAAGGGTGTCGAATCTGAATCTTGCTTATTATTATTCTGGGTGGAACGTCATATGACATTTTTATGATGACGCATGATCCACCGTGCACAACGATCATGTGCCGGCGACGAAGCTGACTTTTTTTCAGGTCGGAAGAAAGTATCAGCGGGGCAGGGTTATGATGAATTCCGTGCGTACGGTCTTGACCAGATTCACGGTTGGTTGGCTAGAATGCAGCGCCATCGATACGCGTTGCTTTGCTGTTCCCCAGAGGGACCAAGATACACGATTCGCATTTTCAAGCATAGATAGGCGGATGGGCCAGGAAAAATGTCCACTTCTTACCTCTCCTGTATACGTATGCGTCTGAAGCGTGCCCGATGTCTTGTACGCTAGGCGGCCAGCCCCTCTCTGCCGATGACAGGACGGTTCACAGCAGTCAGTCGTCATCGGTGAACGATGGACGTGCTTTCCGGTGCAAGGTGTGACACCTCAGCAGTGTACGTAGCGAAGGCCGGTCTCACGTAGACGTTTTTGACAGAAGAGACTCACGTAGACGTTTTTGACAGAAGAGAGAGCGAACAATATTGTTCTCAAAAAGAAAGCAAACATTATCAGGCAGGACTTCCACGTATAATTATACATATTATTATCGTTTCCAACTCGAACCGAACCGAACCAAACCCAACCGACAAGTTGAACCGAGGTCTGTTGGTTCGAGTTTCGGTTCGCAGTTAGTTCGGTTTTTCGCCCTTTTAATTTTTTGTGCAGCTACTAATAGATCAGTGTAGCGTGCTGCACGGATCGGTTCGGTTTGGATCCTTGTATTCCCATTTCCCACAGTTCGGTTTGACGCAGTACGTCTCGAGTCAGTTCTGTTTTCTGAAATATGTGCCTGCTCGGCTCGGTTCACTTCGGTTAGGGACCGCAGCCTCGATAGTCCGACGGATCGCATCGGTTTCGAACCCGTTCCCTACGTGGCTCGATTGATCCCTTTTTTTTATAGAACCAACAGTATAGCGCGACTTCCCGTAGTTAATCGTACGTTTGGTTCGGCCGGCAAGCACCATCCTCTGAACTGCGACTTGCGGACTCCACGTGCGTCCTTGTTTTGTGCTCTTCAACTCGTCCGGTTCGAGATGCAACCTGTTCTCCTGTTTTTTTTTTCGCAGTAGGCAGGCATGTGGTAAGTTGCGAATCATCGCTCTCTGTGCGTTATTGTTGTAGGGACAGAAGATAGGAAATTTCTAAAAAATAACCAACTAGAAAACGTTCTCCTCCTATATACGACTGTTTCCCTCGTATTTAGATCCGGGCCAACAGCGAACAAGGAGAGCGCACGCATTTCACGGATGATCCGACCTGAATGGCACCCACCCTGTGTGTTGGGTTTTTGCGAGCTGCAAAAAAAGCATCGTTCGCCGTCCGTCCTGAGCGTTTTTTTACGATTAACTCATACCTGCTGCCACTGTACTTGGCAATGGCTCCACAGATCACGGGTACGTAAAGCTTTTATGAGTACTACCGTTTGTTTTACTGTAGTGTAGCGCCAACTATATAAGTCGCCGTGCTGTTCCCTAGGCATTCATATTTAAGGTTGGAGTGAGGCCTGGATGCTCCGGGATTTCTTGGGCTTTTCGGACTTGAAACTTGAAAAGTCAAATAACAGATACATGTACAGTATTATTAATATTCTCAGTTTGTAAAACTGAGTCTCTGTTTCGGAAATTGCAAATAAATATGTCTGCCTGTCCGCATGTCTTATATTTTGGAACACGTTCCAATGATGGATATGTAAGGTATTTACAGATGATATTCGTACGACGTTTTCAACTCCTACGGACCTTACATATACTGAAACATACCATACCGCCAGGCAATATTTAGCCATATATTACATCCACCACACCGTACCACCATACCATACCAACATACGATATCACATACCGTGCCACACCACACACCATGCCGCACCGTACCGTACCACGTACCATACCATTGTAGCGGCGGGGTCGATGGCGTACACGGACATGTCTGTCGGGGCGTGAACTAACTCCAGCTCGCCAAAAACGCGTTGGTCAAACGACCAAGAAGCGCGGTGGAAGAAGCGACATCAGTCAGTGAGGGAACCACTTGCCTCTTGCTGGTAGCGCCCGTAACCTCGAGGACGGTGGTATCTTTCTCATCCGAGCCTGGCTCCCCGGTAAAAGCAGTGGAGCTGAGTCGCTGCGTCGGTCCGAAGTACGTGGTAACGCGCGGGGCGGGAGCGGAGCAGCTCGGCGCTGAGTGCTGAGCGAGTTGTGCCGTCCAAGACCACTGGACGCCCCCGCTCCTCAGAGCTCGTGACGCGCGTGACCAGCCAGGCCTTGGGTCTTGCAGCCTTGACTCCCCACTCGCTGCCGTCCAAGCCACCTGGACGCCCCCGCTCCGCTGAGCGCGTACCCAGCCAGCCCGTGGAGCCAGCTGCGTCTGCTCCGGGCCGGAGCACGTCGGACAAACCTGGACGCAGCGCTCTCCACGCAACCCAGCTGCGCTCTTGTCCCGCCTGCATGATCTTAGCACCATACCCATACTGTACCTACACCACCGAAGAGGCTCAACCATACGAGGGCAGGAGAAGAGCATGCCCAATATCAAGGACAATGCTGTTGAACCGAGGGGCTCGACCATACGAGCACAGCTCTGCAGCAGCACATGCAGCAGGAGCAGCCACAGCTCTGCAGCAGGAGCGCATATAGAGCACCGCCATACAATCCAAACCTCCAACCCAACCAAGTACAACCCTCTTCTCGGTGTATAGTATGAATATATTGTTATTACCCTCGATGAAATGTATTCGAGCGCTGTTCTCAGTTTGCTAGTCTCTTTTTTTGTGAAGTCGCAGGTGGAGTTGTTGAGAGTGACGGGAGAGGCCAGTCGGGACCAGCACAGACGGAAACCCAGAGTGCTGTGTTTGGCTCAGGCAGAGCGTCTACTTGTTGACTATCGGTACCACTTGTTATAGTACTCGGCGGGGACATATATCCAGCAGCAGCACACGAAGACGGCACGAGCACCCGCACCAGTACCACATCAATGGGATCGGTATCATTGAGGTGTAATTGGGGTTGCAGGGCTAAATACTAGCCTGTTGGCCAATGAAAAACGAAACATGAACGGTGCATGCTCTAGGGCTCAAGAGCTTGCCGCCGGCGTCCTACGGTATCCTCCCAAACCTAAAAAAAGACCATTTTTTGTTGTGTGTCGTTCTTACACATTCGACAGATTGACGTATTTGCAACTGCCGGGTTATTATTTTTGCGAGTACCGAAACATACGATGAGGATCGCAAAATACAAATAAAGGCGAAAAGTAGAAAGTAATCAACTAACTGCTGTTGTAAAAGACCTACGATAGTATGCAATTTTGGGTCATTCTTTTTGCGAGTACCGAAACATACGACGAGGATCGCAAAATACAAATAAAGGCGAAAAGTAGAAAGTAATCAACTAGCTGCTGTTGTTGTAAAAGACCTACGAGTTCGTATGCGATTTTTAAGTAGTAGTAGTTTTCAGGCTCTACTGCTGCTATAGTATGCGAATGACGACGCTTTATTGGCCAATGAAAAACATTTTGTGCGTTGTTACACATTCGACAGATTGACATGTTTTTTTCAACTGGCGGGTTATTATATGCGAGTACTGAAACATACGATGACGGTCGCATACAAGTAAAGGCGAAAAGTAGAAAGTAATCCACTGCTGCCGGCGGCGTCCTACGGTATCCCCCCAAACCTGAAAAAAAAAACATTTTTTGCCTTTCGGTGCTGTAAAATATCTGGGATAGTATGCATTTTTTTTGCCATTCGAGACACAGTAGTACTCGTACATAATTTTGCTGTGGCACAAAAAGTAACCCACTCCTGTTGTTGTACTGTAAAAGACCTGCTATAGTATGCGAATGGAAACGCGAAGTACACCAAAAAAGTATCATTTCAGCTCGTGCCGCGATACACGATAGACGCTCGATCTCGACAGAGACTCAGCTCGCGGACAACCCGCGCGGTGGCGGGCAAGATCAACTAGTATATATGACGGGCTCGAAGGAATGAGGTGGATGCATGCTCTAGGGGGCAAGAGCTTGCCGGCGGCGTCCAACGGTATCCTCCCAAAACTGAAAAAAGAAACATGTGTTTTGCCATTCGAGACGTTTGTTGTACTCATGTACTGATAGACGAAATGCATTTTTTTTGCCATTCTGTTGTGATACTGCTCGGATACAGCACTCTGCAGTACAGCAGTACTCGTTGATGATTTTGCTGTGGCACAAAAAGTAACCCACTCCTGTTGTACTGTAAAATACCTGCTATAGTATGCAAATGGAAACGCGAAGTACACCTACAAAGTTTTATTTCAGCTGGTGCGACGATACACGATAGACGCTCGATCTCGACAGAGACTCAGCCCACGGGCAACCCGCGCGGTGGCGGGAAAGATCAACTAGTGTAGATGACGGGCTCGAAGAAATGAGGTGGATGCATGCTCTAGGGGGCAGGAGCTTGCCGGCGGCGTCCAACGATATCCTCCCAAACCTGAAAAGAAGCCCATTTTTTGCCATTCGACACGTTTGTTGTACTGTAAAAGACCTGCTCGTGTGACGATAGACGATAGACGTTTGTTGTATAGTAACTGTAAAAGACCGCTCGATCTCGACAGAGACTCAGCCCACGGGCAACCCGCTCGGTGGCGGGAAAGATCAACTAGTGTAGATGACGGGCTCGAAGAAATGAGGTGGATGCATGCTCTAGGGGGCAAGAGCTTGCCGGCGGCGTCCTACGGTATCCTCCCAAACCTGAAAAGAAGCCCATTTTTTGCCATTCGAGACGGATGCAGCAGTAGTACTACTCGTAGCTAATGTTTTTTCATCTATTTCGTGCACACCAGCGGCCAATGCGCTACACTGAGCGTGGGACCCAAGCGTCTGAGCCAACTCTTACTCTTGTATTCATCGCTACCCTTGCACAACAAGAAAGCACTACAACAGTAGCAGGCACCTGGTCTGGTGTATAGACGTCTCCCCAACTCGGTATGGGCGTCTGAGCCAACTCTCTGTATTCATCGCCACCCTTGCACAACAAGACGGCACTCCAGCAGTAGCAGGCACCTGGTCTGGTGTATAGACGCCTCCCCAACTCGGTATGGGATATGGGATATGTTGGTTGCATGGTATATGGGAATATGGGATATGTTGGTGGTATGGTATACGGGAATATGGGATATGGGATATGTTGGTAGTATGGTATATGGGAATATGGGATATGTTGGTGGTATGGTATATTAGAATATGGGAAAACCACCGTATGTGGTATGGTATATGTTGACGGTATGGTATGGGAAAAACACAGTATATGGTAGGGTACGTTTGCGGTATGGTACTATGGCACGATGTCGTGGATGTATTATATGGCTAAATTTGCCTGGTGGTATGGTATGTTTCAGTATATAAGGTCTGTAAGGGTCGAAAACGTCGAACGAATATAATCTGTAACGAGCTTATATATCGGCCATTGGAAAGTGTTCGAAAATATAAGCCGTGCGGACAGACAGACAGACAGGCAGACAGATTTGCATTTACCAAAACAGAGACTCAGTTCTACAAACTGAGAACTGAGAATTCGCAGTCATCACCTTGCAACAACAGCAGCAATGCTGACGGTGTTGAGAACGGTAGTCAGGCTGCGCAGGCTGCACAAGAGAGCAGTCCCGCGACGAGAGTGTCAGGTCTCTGGCACCGTAGAGTTTACCGGGTGGGTCACCATCGTGTGAACGCTTGCCATCCGCTAGTTGGCCTTGAGTTGGGTGGGGCGTTGGAATTACGGCTTTTGTGTCGGGTTGTGCAATGCGGTGTGGTGTTTGTTGTGCTGCGTGTGCTCGATATAGTCGGAGAAATATTGAGGTAGATTTTTTCCAGTTCCTACGAGATGCTGTCAGTTGAGTCATGAGTGCCGGATGCCCCTCAACGCCGCCGACATGGCTGCTGTTGCAGGGTGATGGCTGCGAGTTCATACTGCACTGAGAAGCGGGATGTACTTGGGTTGGAGGTTCGGAGTGTATGACGTTGCTATATATATATATATACGCTGTTGCTGCAGAGCTGTGTGGTTGCTCCTGCTGCATGCTGCTGCAGAGCTGTGCCGTGCGCTGTGCGTTTTTGCTGGGCCAGGATGTGCCACAATATGAAAATAAAATGCCCAGAAGCGACCTCATTAATACTACTGTAGTCATATCTGCGATACATCTGCTGGGCGAATACGGATTATTATTATTATTATGCTTGCCTTCCGACAATATAGCGTAGATGCCGTTCCGATATAAACCGAATATACTTCCGTAAATCAGCAGCATCCCTCATACGCTTCTCTGCCAGCTGTATTATTCTTTTTTGTGCTAAACCAACACGAACGAACATCTACGTACGTACACGGTCGTATGTATCCGTGCAATTAGTTGTGTTTATTTCACGCGGTAAACAAAAAAAAAACAAAAGAGCCACGACGAGCATCCCATATCCCCGCCCAGAATGACCACGATTAGTGTCGACTACTTTGTAACCGTCGTGCGCACATGCGCAATAAATGCCAAGAAACCCCGCTGCAGACCACTGCGCCGCCGTAGATCTGTCATGTTCGTCATTCCCACTCTTCTAGTTATACCGGTAGTATAGGGTGTGAAAGAGTCTGGTGCATCACTACTACCAACAACACGAAAAAGTTTAACTCGTTTTTTTTTTGCGATCCTCTGTGTGGTGCAGACATTTTCTGTCTATTCGTGCGTCTGTCGATTACATTGTAACTGCTTGTTGGGGACAACATAATTCGCTTTTATTATTTTGCGATCCTCTGTGTGGTACAGACATGATAATATGTACGTTCTGTCTATTCGTCTGTCGATCACTTTTTTACCGTCGTATATTTCGTTTCCTCGATTTCAGAAAATAAATAAATTTTATTTCTTGCAAGCTGTACCTACTGACCTACCATCGCCTGGACTCTACATGACGTTATGATAGCATGCTTCGTAAAAGGAGTGTGTATTTCCGTACGTAGGGACGGGTAGGCTTCCGGCTTCCATTGTCGCTCGGGCCCGGGGCCGTGAGCCTTGGTTTAGAGGCGAGGGGAGACATTCTGCGATATATATACAGATAACCGCAGACGTGGTTTCCTGTAGACACTATCGTCGTATGGACCAGGCAAGCCGCAAAACCTATTGGTGGCTGTTGGGGGGTGGGGCGTCCTGCGCCCGCAGTGCTATCATACTGCTGTACTGGCTTACCACTCTGTCCCGTAATATAGTAACCGCTCGGAGTTAATGCTGAGGCTCGAGGCTTTTTTTAATTGGTTTTTCAGGCACAAAAAAGCAGACGTTCTGTCTGAGAGCCAAACCCCGCTTGCTGGGGTGCCGTCTGTGCCGGTGCCGGCTGGTCTCTCTCGACACTCTCACCAACTCCAACTGTGACTTCCCCAAAAAAGACAAGCAAACTGAGAACATCGCTCGAATGCATGTCATCGAGGGCAATAACAATCATAATATACACCTGGTCAATTATTGGAAGCAACAAAAACATAGGTTGCGGATACGAGTGTAATAATATAACAACAACAGTGTCAGGCAGTGCAACACAACTCGTTCGTCGCCAAAGCCACCGATTCATCTGGTTTACACCATCCTGCTTCATGAAGACACATGAAAATATCATGACTGACTGTAGAGCAGAGACAACGATACGCGTTGCTCTGCTACTACTCCCCTTTGTGCTGCTCAGTTGTGAAAGTTGGATAAAAAACATCACGATTCATCGGTCCTATTGCGTCCAATGTTATAAGGAGTGTAGAGCAGGGCAAGGGTTGCCCTGCTGTTGTTCCCTAGGTGTTGCCATATAACAAAAGGTCGGACGGAGGTATGGAAATTCTCACGTGACGTAGATACTTGCTATTAATACGTAGAATATTACTTGTTTGAAGATGCTGCTGTTGCCGTTATTTCGAAACAAAGAACCAAAACATAATAATATCACAGTCGCATCGCGCAGATTGCGATGACCTCGACGTGTCGCGAACGCACCCATACTAAATAAGACCGCATTAAAGTCCAAGATGACAAAAGGCATAAGAGTAGACTTTTCGCCGACGATCGTTACGTACATGTACCCCGTAAACAACACTCTGTCGACCAAACAGATACTATAAATGTAGCTGCGCAGAACTCGAAGGAAGGGCTGGACGCGCCGTGCAACATTTCTGCCAAATGCGTTCCAGCAAAAAGAGGGAAAGAAGAAGGCAGGCAGTCCTAATCGAGAAGCAATATCACACAAAAAAACAAAACGTTTTAACACACATGTGAAGAACACGTGAGACGCTCAAGGTGGCGGTACGTCGGAGTCGGCAGGGCACAGCTGCGCCGCCCACGTCATAGTGGCTAGGACTTCGGCAAGGCGGAGGCATGATCGATCCTTGTCTAGTTGCCCCCATTATCTCCGAGCGTTCTTGCCTTGCGCGCTCATGGTAGCTAGCATTACGGTATGCTGTCGTTTGTGCCTGGGGAACAGGCAAGATCATAGACTTTCGAAGGTAGACATACATATATATTATGCTGGCAACCATGATACTAGTCATTGTCGAAATCGTCGCAAGACGTGGTACTCCCCCCAATGTTATAAGGATTACCCTGCTGGGCTGGGTAACCGATCGATCTTTTACCCCTATCATAGCTCAGTAGGTAACACCCTCACATTTGACGTCGTCGAGGAGACGGGTTCGAATCTCACTTCGAACGTTTCTTTCATAGAAACGCTCGGGCGTGCGTCCCTAAAAGCACATATCCCTGGCTCCCCAGGTATTGAAACGAAGCGGGTAGGTCAGCATACGGCCGCATAAGGTAACGACGCCCCAACGATCCCGCCGTTTAGAGGGGGGGAGAGGGTTATAAGGACTATTAACCTGGGCTGGGTAATCGATCGATCTTTTATCCCTATGGCTCAGTAGGTGACACCTTCACACCAACGCATAATCCACAAGCGAGGTTTTCTCGGCCGTTTGTTCTCGAGAAAATACCGCCAAAGAACTATTTACTTTCCCTCGGAGAATATAACAGACAGTGGGCGGAGGGCCCATCCCCACCCCCCAGGACAATATGCCAAAAGAGAAACCTGGACGTGCGTCAATGATTTTTTTTTTTTCGTAGCAATTATAGTTGACTTCAAGCGCCAAGCGCCAAAAGAGGTGGCGCGTTGCCACCGTTCTTAGCCAATACAAACCTTGCTATCACATCGATTCATACCCTCTAGTATTCACTACCACCACGCTGTAAGGCGTGTCTCATTACAATCGTAGAAGTTACCACGCTGTCACTACCACCATACTGCTACCAGTACGCTGTAAGGCGTGTCTCATCTACTGTAATTACCACGCTGACGTACAAGGTACGTACAAGGTGCCCGAGGAATCCCTTCGTTACATGTATTGTATTACGATTCCATTCTCAAAACATCTACCAGGTATGCTCTTATAGTGGTGGGAGACTCGAAGGGTCGTACTGGAATCCGCGCATGCAGGTATGTGCACGTCTACACCAACTGCGACTAAATTCCGGAGAAACAGTAAAACTGCGAATCGTTGCAAAACAGACAGCTACTTGAAATACTACGTAGCACTACGAGTATTGATTGGATAACTGTCTATGATCCTTTTCCTACGCAGGATACCCACCTTTCTTGGTACCAATATGCAGGTAATAGAACTCATCACGCCCTCAACGATAAACCTTCTCCACCAAAAAACGAAGGTCGTTGCGCCCTTCCTTCCGTCGGCATGAGATCAACCATGGATGTTCCGAGTCACAAATGAAACCGTGATAAAATCGTGCTTCGCAATGTGTATATGTGACTCCGTTCACACCTACCTCCTGTGCTGGACACACACAAGGCAAACCCTGACTTTGACAGAGTAGAGAACTCTGCTGCGAAAATATCAACACCTTGTACGTACAGTATATACTCCGAGATACCTGGTATGCTACAAGGTGAGACCAAGACTGACAAGTAACGACGGAGGCAGTAAAAGGACGCGAATTATTGTACGAGAAAGTGGTGATCATCTCCCAACCCGCACCACCACCCAGGGTTTATGATCATCGACTATTAATAACTTGCACCACCACCACGCGGTGGTAACGTAGCTTGAAACACGCTACAAGCATAAAACATCGAGTGGTACCGGTGGTAGTTTTTACCAGTATCTACTTGGACTACACAGCAGCAGTACTGTAGTAGGCCAACATCTTCGTACAACATGAGGATGCGCAGTGTCCGACTGAGCGCCTCGTAGAAGTATTACGGTTGGATGGATGGATGGATGGATAGATGGATGGAGCGTTCCTTCACGCTCTATTCAATAATCGTTTGTCTTTGCAACCTCTCATGGTCGACGAGACGTTCCGCCGCTCATTTCATCAAGCCTTGGGCGAAGCTCGTCGCAGTATCCGTGGCCGCCTTCTTGACTTCGTCTACCCCCCCCTCCCCCTTCGCATAGGCCGTCGCGGCGGCCTTGAGCTCGTCCGTGTTCTGCCAATAAAAGCAAAGGGAGAGGGAAAGGAAAGACAACGACAAAGGACGCACCGCACAACAAACAAACGCAGAAAACACGACACGGGACGAGAGGGAGATAGGCAAGTCAGTAAAAGCCCTCGAGCATCCGCCCACGCACACGGCAGATGTGCGACGCACATAGGTTTGACGCGCGCGGGACGTCAGAAAATCCTCGCAGTACCACCTGCTGGGGGTAAAAAAAAACAAAACAGTTTGTACGTACACCCACCCATCTCTACTCTTGGGTCTAATTGGAGAAGTCGAGCACAGCGATGTGTGCACACGTGAGTACCAACGAGTACCGGCTCAATAGGCAAACCTGTCCAGGGATACAAAGTATCCCGACCTTGATCTTAACAGCCCGTCTCTGTCTGTGCACCGTGCACCGCACTGCTGCACATACATCTACATTGTTGCTGGTTTTATTTCGTGTGCCCGAAGACGGGAAAAAAATAATTCACTCTATTTCCAGTACGAATTTAATTAAATTGAGATTCAGCACATTTATTTTATTTAGTGCTCTGCTAAACAGCTGCCCAGCAGGTTGCACGGTGCAATCTGTGCAACTTGTGGGCGGGATCATCTGTGTGAGGTAGATGATTAATTTGCGATTCACTAGCGTTACAGGGATTTACATTAAATATTTTTAGAACGTCAGTTCAGGATCTGCCACTCTTGTTGTGTTGAAAGAACCAAGGCAACAATTCACACGCCGTTTTTTCCAACAATGCCTTGAGAAAAAATAATAAATCGCGTTCTCGATTTTTTTTCATTTTTTTTTCCCAGTGTGGTGGTATATACGTATATCCTTAAAATGAATGGTATTTTCGGTACAGATCCCAAACGGCCATTTGCAAGATAAGAAATCCCGCATTATCCGAAAACCACAATATAGAGACGATAATATTGAAAACATAATCTGCAGTAGGGAAATGTAGTGATAACCTGTAAGATCATCATCAAAGTTTTCAGGTGATTTTTTTTTCATTTTTGATCATAGATCTTCCGTTTTTGCAGCCGATTAGCGGAAACACGATATTCGCCACCAAAAAATGAATAGTCTATCCAAAACACCTGGGTATATTGATCTTACAGGTTTTCACTACTATTATTGCTCTTGATTATACGGGAACAAGATATTCGCCATAAAAAAATGGATACGTTTACACAAAAAAAAATGGGCATAATGCTATCACTACTATTTCCCTACATACTTTTTCAATATTGTGTCCATAAATAATGTGGTTTTCGTATCCTCCAGGTTCTTTTTACCTTGAAAATGGCCGTTTGGGATCTTCACCAAAAATGCTATTTTAAGGATATACCTGGTATACCGAGGGGGCACAAAAACAAAAAGTCCTCGACCAACACTCCATTTTTTATCAAAGTTGGCCTTTTTGGTCAGGGGGGGGGTACAAGGCAGCCATCCCCTCCTCAACAAACCCCCATTAAATTCTATATGATTTTTTTTTCTTACACTAATTCCTAGATAAACAAATCACAGGCTTTCGTGGGCGAAATAACCGGTGAAAAACCGAAAAAAACGCGGCGGGATTCTTCCCTCCACCCCTGCTGACGAGCACACAGTCGTGGCGCACAAGCACACACAACCGACCTATGAGGTATGTGGAGGGTGTAGCAGCAGGTACAGCAGGTACAGCAGCACTTTTCAATGTGCAGGCTTGGCTAGATAGCCATGGCCGCTACAAGAACCATCTCGGGTAGTCAATTCAAGGTTGATACCTGGCACCCTTCAGACTCCTGTGGGCACCGAACAACGAGCGGTTGGCGGTTTTAGTATGGCTGGTTCTCTATGAGGACAAGCGAGAAAATGCACTGTCGACGTAGCGCAAAGAGGTGGTGTTTCTTCGCGTTCTGGTGTCGGCTGTATCTCGTCTTGGGTTCGTACTTCCGTTCAGTCCGTGCAGGTGCGCTCTTCCGGGTAAAGGCTAGGACACACAAATAGCTTCCACGTTGGCATCGACTTCCATTGACTGGCATTCATTGGAAGAAGTGCACGCAGTCCGATAACTCTATCTCTGATTCTAACAATATTGGCAACTAATGTTCCTGTAAACACCAGCTCCACCATTTCTAGCTTAAAGATCTGCAAACACCACACACAACCTTGTTCAGGGATTGGTTCCCGTTGGCGCTGGCTGACACACATATATTATATATATATATATGTGTCACGCAAGAGTATCGCATTGATTCACACGGCAGGCTACGCAGCAGGCTGCACAACGGTACCATGGTATACATTTGCCTATTCTCAAGCATCACCATCGACGTGATATCGATTGGTTACCAGCGCGTCGCGCTGTTAATAGTTGTACTATAAGAAGCACAAGAGCTTGGGTGAGGTAATGTTTAAAGCTTGTCAACGCGTGCAAAAAAAGGGCTTTCAGAAAAAAAAAGTCGAGCTTTTTGTATATTTTTCGGCCCGTGAGGGATTTTATTTTTTGCGCTCCCCCGGGTATAGGTATAAGGATTACCCTGGGCTGGGTAATCGATCGATCTTTTACCCTTATAGCTCGGTAGGCAACACCTTCATACTTGGCGTCGTCGGCAGGACACAGGTTCTAGTCTCGGTTTGAACGTTTCTTTTATAGAAGCGCTTGCGCGTGCGCCCCTGAACACATATATCTCCCTGGTTCCCTAGGTATTGAAACGAAGCGGGTAGGTCAGCGTGCGGCCGTACACGGTACCGACGCCCCAAATATCCTGCCGTTCAGAGGGGGGAGAGTTTTATAAGGATTACCCTGGGCTGAGTAATCGATCGATCTTTTACCCCTGTAGCTCAGTAGGCAACACCTACAGAATACCACAAAAAAAAAAACGGGAAAAAACAAAATTGAGAAAAAAAATCGAGAACTGGAATTTTCAGTTTTACTCATCGCATCGTTGGAGAAAAACTGCGAGTGCATTATTGTCCTAGTTCTTTCAACACAACAAATTGGCAGATCCTGACACGAAGGTGACATTCTCGCATGAAAACGTTTATAGGTTCCACGACGTTGTGTGCCCGAATACAACGAACACAACACGACTGGTCCTTAAATACGCGGTACGTTCTTCCGATTCCATAAAACATCGAAGGCCAAAGTCGAGCAAGGCAACATAATATGCGTGGGGGGTACTCATGATATGCATGGTTATTGTAGTTGTATGACCGTAGACCCTCGGGGGGGGGGTGTACTCGATCTCACGCATGGCCGTAGTCGTATGACCCTAGACCCTCGCATCCCTACAATGCCGGGACGGAGCATGTTGGGTTTTCACCGACCAGGCAGACATTGCTTGCACCAAGCGCGAAGCGCCGTGAGGTGTCCGGCGAGTCGCATGAAGGGTGAGCTGCATCCTACCAAGACCCGCTTGTGAGGCGGACTTGCATATGGATGAGAGCTTCAATGAGCAGAGCCTCGGGGGGGGGGGGGGGGGGGGGGGTGACAAGTGAAAACCTTTCTACAAGAGATTGCCGTTGCGTTTCTCTGTAACTAAAAGACACGCGGCGGAGCCGGGCGAGTGTCAAGCAGAATTCTTGTATTACTTCGAAACTGTAGTACACTATTAATACGAGTACTACTTTGTGCGCTATTACTGTACTAAAGTACGTACTGTTACACGTAATGCTCGTGCAATAAACCACGTGGTGGGTTCCTGTCTACAAGAAGCTATGCCGCATGAACAGTGTGAAGAACAAGCAGAGATGCAGAGGGCGAGATATGGGCGCCTGGTCTGGTCACGTCTTCGACAACTCCGCCTACCACCCCAGCACACAAACGTGTCACCACACTCTTGGGCAATGGACACAACAATAACAATAGTCTTATTGCTTCGGCAATAGACGAGGGGCGGAATACATCGATGTATATTGTCTGCGACAGTATATTATGGAAGGTATCTGTCGATAGATATTGTCGGCGACAATGGACTGGTGATACTGTCGATCAATAGACATTGTTGAACACAATATATGGCGAACCGCGTCCATCGATGGCCATTGCAAGCCACAATAGATTGTTCGAGATGTCGCTCGATAGCCATTACCGACCACACTAGATTGTGGGAGATGTCTATCCATGGCCATAACCGGCTACAATAGATTGTACAAGTAATCCATCGATAGCCATCTTGAGGATATTTTGCACTCATCCCACGATATACGCGGGGCAATACATGGTAGTCTATTTTTGAAGCGCGTCCGCGAACCTATTGTGGATGGCGATGGTTACTATTGGACACAATCGCGTACCCGATTATCCTAATTGAGAATTGCCTTTCCGGTGAGAAAGATATTTTATCTTTGGAGCACAACAAGTTACCAAATATGTACCAGGTATGTCATGTTCTGTATATATGTGGTAATGTGAACCGACGTCATCATGTTGTGGAGACCGTACGCTCTCACACTCATTTGAAGACATTATATATGGATGTCGCTAGAAACTCGCCCACCAGGATATTGATAACAGTCGTAACCTTGTGTTCGCCGGTAGTTTCTGAAATCGATTCGATTTAATACTCTTACTTTGTCCTATATTGACTCCACTTTGAATAAAACGTCGATCATTACACTGAAACCCCTTATAAATATGCTGAAAATGGTCAGCTTTCCGTTTCTCATCTCGGAGTTTTTTTTGCCCTGTACTGAAACCAAGTAAGTAAGAGTTATTGTTTTGGATGCTGGCCATCTTTATTTTCGATTTTTTTTTCGGGAAATTAATTCTATTTACTATCCTTACGTTGTCCTATATTCACTGCTCTTTCAAAAGTACCTGGACATTAAAAAACCACTTTGACAAGAAAATTCTCAGCTTTCCGTTTATTAACTCGAGTTTTTTTCCTATGCTGAAATCAAGTAAGTCAGTTTTTTTTCCGTGTGCCGGTCAATTACAAGAAAGTCCAGCTTTCCGTTTCTTCACTCGAGTTTTTTTTGTCCTATACTGAAATGAAGTCAGTCAGATTCATGTTTTTCGGAGCCCGGCCAACAATCTATTGTGGGTGGCGATGGCTATTGTTGGACACAATCGCGCACCTATTGTTAGCGGCAATAGAAGCTTCGGCGGTCTTCAAGAATGGCCATCGACATGCATCATTCCACGGTATACAATAGGTTTAGGCAATAGTCTACTGCGAAAACACGCCCAACAGTCTATTGTGTGTGACGATGGCTATTGATGGATACAATTGCGTGTATACTGTTGGCGGCAATATCCTTCGATAGGCAAACGTTTTTGGTCTGTTGTTCAAACAATATCTATCGCGGTTGCTTCCCCAACATCTATTGTTCGGGACGATGGCCATCTATGGACAAACTTGTGACTCCATTGTTAGGGCAAAGGCACATTGTGTCCATTGCCGAAAACATATTGTTCCCTGGCAATATCTATCGATAAACAGCGTTCCCAGTCCATTGTGGTTAACAGTGTCTATCGATAGGCAGCATTGCCAGTTTATTGTGGTTCACAATGTCTATCGTTATCCAGCGTTGCCAGTCTATTGTCGTTAACAATATCCATTGAGACACGCTTTTTCGGAGCTATTGTAGCGGCAATGTTCTATTTCCTTTCTATTGTCCAGGGTATAAGCACATCTTACTACCTCATCTGTCTCAAGGAATCACTATCAATATTAGTAACACAGAGTACCAGCTACAACAACACAGCCGACAGTGCAACACACTTAACCCCCATGATGCCCACTGCCTTGTTGAGACACACAACGTTGCAGCCCTCCTTCACGCTATGCCATGCACCGACATTGCTGCTCATCATGATACACCATACACTCATTCCATACGGGTGGTGATTACAAGATGAAAATATGACACTGCTGCGGCAGAAAATAATTGCATTGCTTAATGAATCAGAGTACATTGCCGGTGTGGAAATAGGCGGGTGATGGTGTCCATCGATAGACATTGTCCACCACAATAGATTCTCAACGGCGTTGTTATGGTATCCCCTCTCCCCTGTTGCGGCGTTATGTCCCCTCTCCCCTGTCGGGGCGTTACGGTTTGTAGCAATCGTCCCCTCATCATACCTGGCAGGCGTTGTCGCCTGCTTTTCTGATGAGCGCCTCGCCCCTTCGTTCAGAAGACATCTGGCGAGGCAAACAGCAACTAATACAAGAGCTTATAACATCGTCAAGCACCTCTTGTGAGTGACAAGAACAGAGCCAAAGGCATCAACCTGCTAGCAGTAGTCGGTCCCTAGATCCATACTGCCTTACACTTAACACTGGCGTCATCGGCAGGACATGGCTCGTTGGTCGTGAGTTCGAATCTCACGTCCACCATGAAATCGCTTTTTAAAAGAAAAGTGAATTTCCTCATGTCCAGAATCTGAAATACTTCTGGATCCTCAAAAATTTTGGAAGCGCGTGTTGGTGGCACGTCGACCCGTATATCCGGTCCGTTCCAGAGGGGGAGAGTGCTATAAGGCTTAGATTGGGTAGGCGATCGGCTAACATTTTACCAGTATAGCCCCGACGGACCAAGACCTCAACAGGTGTCCATCGATAGCAATTGCCGGCCACAATAGATTAGGAGATGTATCTATTAATACTGATAGCCATCGCTGGTCACAATAGATTCAAACACGTATCTATCGATAGCCACTGCCGGTCACAATAGATTAAGAAATGCATCCACCGGTAGCCATTGCCGGCCACAATAGATCAAGAAATGTGTTCATCGATAGTCACTGTCGACCGCAATAGATTCTGCAAGCTATCCGTCGATAGCCATTGTCAGTGACAATAGCTTTCAACCCAGGTACTTCAGCACACCCCTCTGACTGAACAATGTGTTGGGGACGGAACCTATCGATAGTCATTATCGACGACAACGGATCGAAGAACGTGCCAATCGATAGATAGACTGCCGACGACAATATACCTGTCCATTGCACCATACATACCAGATATTATATTGCTATAGCAGGGACCACATTGTCTATTGTCCAGGGTGTGATTTAATTTTTTTTTTTCACACACAACCACCGAAAAGTCTAAAAATATGGATCGTACAAAAATAGATACCCCTGTGTAACTACAGCAGCTGGTATTGATATTAACAGCAGCAACTACCAGGTAGGTACCTGGTACATACTAAGAAGAATAACTTAATAAAAGTACGAGTCGAACATGCGACTTCGCGAAAAATATGTTTTATATCGTATTTACGCATCAGAGAGGTAAGGGAGATTAACTCGCGAGAGTAAAAGCAGTGTCTACAGGGTGGTGAAGGGATAACAACAGTATGAAGAGCACACAGCAGCGTATAGAGGGTGAGATACAAGCGCCTGCCATGGCCTGGCCTCTTCTCGTTTTATTATTAATAGATAGACAGTGTGTGTGTTCTTCACATTAAACCGTTCTTCTACTCGTCGACATGCAGCAAGCCCAGTGTCCGTGCTGATTCTTCACCCTAGAAAGATAGGAGCTCTGTGGTCACAGACTACGACACAGAGATAACACACCGTAATGCATTAATAGCCTACGGAATACCATGCCTTCGCACTAGGTGCGGCCGGCACAACACACATACATACGCCAGCAACCAAAAATACACCATAAAGAAAGAGAAGCAACGAAGAAACCAAACCGAAAAAGAAAAAGAAAAGGAGAAGAATCCCAAATAAATAAATAAAATGGGAAGCCAAGCCTCAGACACATACTTACCCCGAGCATGAGCCAAAAGGGACGTGCAAGGGGGAAGAAACGAGAAGGAAAAAGGGAACCATGCATCCCGGTGAACACTTAACTAAGTAAAAAGAGAAATAATGAGTGGGCCAAAATACGCTCGTCACCCACCCACTATGTAGTACTTCTTTCATAAGGATAAGAAGGGGAAAATATAGGAAAAAGTTAAGTCATGGAAAAAAATCAAAGCACCAAGCCAATACACATACCGAACGGCCGCAGCAGTTGGCGGTACGAGTAGCAAAGAAAACTCCAACCTACTAGTCGGCCTGGTACCTTGCTACCCTATCTGCGGTCTCTCTGCTACTCTCTTCTACCGCGGTTTCCCTTCTACTCCTCCTGTTAACAACGGCTAAAAGTAAAAATATACTGCGGGCATTGTTAATCATTATTGATAATTTAGTACATACCTGATATACTGCGGGCATTGTTAATCATTATTGATAATTTAGTACATACCTGGTATATCGTAAGTACCACCACAGGTATTTATCATATTGTACCTGTCGGAACGAGTAAGTAAGGCGAGCTCCTGTCTACGAGATCAGGACTCATGCATAGGGGGTAGAACAAACAGAGCGAGCAGTAGAACAGCTGGTTGGTGTAGAGGGCAAGATTCGTGTACGTACCTCGTCCGGGCCTCGTTTTGGCGAAACTCCTTCCAACACACAAAACACGCAACGGTTACAAAGTCATAAAAAAGTCAAAAGACATGCAGTTACTTTTCGCATACACTCTACGCAATTACCCGAACGTTCTACTTCGCAAATTATTTTTTGAGATGTTGTTTTTGGGGTTAATTTTAATTTCCCAGCTGTAAAGTGTATCATCTCGTCGACCCTGGTGGCATCCAGGGGAGTCTCTGGCCAGTAGTCAATCGCGAGGGAAATAATGGAAAACGCGCGCGGTTCACGCAGCTTGCAAAGTTGAGAATCGACCGATCTGCCGATCGGTTGAACTCACAGGTGACGTGCTTTCTTAGTTTTTTATAAAATTTACATGATACCTGCTGCTAATCATGATAGCTCAAAACTAAAAAAAAACGAGAGTACTACTACCACTATTGATACTATTAGTGCGTAAAGGGTGCGCCTGTGACAGAGCGCATAAGAAGAGGGCACAAAGGTGCCACGCCTCGCGTCGCCAACGTCAAGTTACACTTGATCGCTGTACACTCAATCGCTGCACCTACTACTAGTACCTTGTTCGGCAAGCATGCAACCGACGTTTCTCACTGCTGTGCTACCTCTTACTGCTGTATACCATGCGCAGCTACACGCCACGTGAAACGCTTGTTGGGCTGCTGCCGTGAGTCAAAATAACATGTTTTTTTCTGCGCACCATTCTTGGCACACGTACGTGCTGCTGCTTGCTGTTCTTCAACTCATCAACCACACCACAAAAACGCCATCGCAGCGTATCTGCGTGTCAAATACATCGACGTGCGCCCCGAGCGGTGCTCAGATACGAAGAGCGACGCGCATCATGGATAGTAGGGGCTCGATTTACGCGTGAGAGCAAACGTTTTCGTACATTGCAGAGCCTGGCTCGCAGCTCGGTCAAGCAAGAGGAGGGGGCTACTACTACTTGTAGTAACTGGCTTGTTTCATCACAATAGAACAGAGCAGCTTTTCATTTTTTTGTCTTCTTGTGCATCCCAGCCGAATGCCCTGCTCATCAGGAGAAGATGGAGATATCGTCATGCACACGCCTGCCACTACTACTACTGCTACCACTACGGCTCTTCTTGGCGTCAGCTCACCACTCCGGCCTTGTCGGCCTCGCCACCGCCGGCACCGTCGGCACCGCCGGCACCGCCACCGCCGCTGCCGGCTAGGCCTTCTGTTACTTGCGTCTTCACGGCCTCCAAGCCCTTGGCAGCTGCGTCCTTCAGGTCACCGCCCTGTCCCCCCTGTTCACCCGTGGCCTTCCCGATCGCGGCCTGGACTTGGTCCATGCTGAAGATAAAAGAGTGGGTATAGAGTGCTGCTGCTGTGAAGATGGAGATAGCTGGAGGGTGTCAGGGTACGAGTGGGTGCGTTGTGTGCGAGTGTGGGGGGGGCGGGTCTGTGAAGCCAGCCGGTCATCATAGGCGGCGAGACTTGGGGGGAATCCGATATCGAAAAGAAGAGTGAAAAATTCTCCGCTTTGGGAATGCACAGCCAGGCACCAAGCAGGCACAGCAAAACTTCAGGCTACGAAGGATCGTCGTATACATGCATACACCACACACGGGCGCGACAACATGCCGTGGACACAAGCGAGTTGTACGTGTGCGCGATCTGCGCCTTTTGATCAGGCAGCGTACGGTCGATCGATTGCGACGTATATACCCGGTAACGCGAGTATTGTATTTTTTTTTTAGAATCGGGAGTTTGCCGCCGACAAACTCGATGGACTTGAACGAAAACAACGAACAAAAAATAATAGCAGACAAAAATCTTGGGTTGTTGGATTTTGGATCCAATAAACCGTTATGGAATTATTCGGAGCGATATCCTGCCGTTACATTTTGCCACACGCTAGACCCTCTCTGACTCGAATAGTAAGCCACGCCCAGGCTCTATCCCCACGCCGCGGGTGTGGGTCTGTCATCGTCTCCTTATTGTGCCCCCTGTAGCCTCTTCTTTCGGCGATCCCGCAGATAGTTGTTGTTGGCGAATGAAGCGGGACACCTCTGGCGAGCGACCTGGCTGGGTCCCGCGAGCGACCTGGCTGGGTCGTTTGTTTGTTGCTATCGGACGTACATCTATTAATAACAGTAGTACCCTCTGTACAGGTATGTATTCGTATGAAAACAGCATAACAGGCGCCGATATAAAGTCAATGAGCTGAGGGTTTATTTACGGATCACCCGCAACAAAACAAAGGCGCTACCATGAATCAATGCTGGTCTCCCTGGGATGTAGTCGTGGGTGAACACATAGATGGGCGAATACAAGGAGAACATCCAAACTAACCTGTGTGCCGAAACTATCAAATTTCTTGATGTATAATGTGTTGTAACGGTGTGTCTTCATTATACTACCAGTATACAAGCACAGATAGATACCGGATCGACTTTGTCATGCGAAATTGGAACGTGGAAGTGTGGTGAGCTTAAGCTTTATTTTTACCAATAATCCGCCGGAGGACAAAAAAAAACAACCTTTTTTTATACAGTGAGACGGCGTACATGATGACATGCTAACGCTAGATCGACCGGTTGACAGCACGCCCCTCCTACTTTGTCGTACAGTAGTACAGCAGCAGTATTATAGTAGTACAGGACACACACAGCAGTACAGGGCACCTAATAAAATAGTAAGATACGAAACAGGGAAGAAAGCTGTTCCGGGCCGGTTTGTGTACTCGAGAATATGTGTGTTACTGTACACTGACCACAGACAGTAGTAACAACAACTTCAAGTAACGTCTCCCGAATTTCTTGTTTTTCTGTGAATCTCTCGGCCTGCCTTTCTCATCGCTCGTTTTCTCATTAGGCGTCCTGTACTGCTGTAACGGGTATGTAGTAGGGTAGATTTGACGAATGACTGCCCACCTTTCTGCCGCCCCCCGAACAAACAAGAACTGTGGGGACTGGGAGACACGACGCGAACGCGGCGGATCGAGACCCCCCCCCCCCCCCCCCCCCCGGCGAAGTCGAGGGTGATGGCGGGTTCGATGACGATGGCGGAAGAAGCGGACGAATAGGTGGATAAGCGTTGTTGTGCACCTCCCCTCGAGGAAAGGTTGCAAAGCGCAGAGAGGATGAGCTCACTCCGGGGACGTATTTCACTAAATTTAATGTAGTATGTACCAGGCGAAAGCTTGAGAAAAGTTGAGCTGGCGTAACGGTTTTTAGCTTGACAACGTGGCGCAAATTCTCCAGGTTTATCTATGGGGCTTCTATATGTAACCAAACTCCAAAAGCATCCGCCTTGTAAAATGCCACAAAGCGGTATACCGGCGTTTTTTTACCCTAGTTTGCCGTATAATTCCACGTTTCGGCAGTGGAAGTCCCCCACAGAGCACTTCGAAAAAATCGATACAGACTCCCGTATGTATATCCTCGGTATACCTTCTTTCAGTCAAAAAGACCCGTATCAAATAAAACATGGGCTCGAAACTAAAAGGCGTTGTGACCAGGGGGTTGTGGGGGTTATTCTTATATCACATTTTAAGGAAGGGCATTTTCGATTTTCCCTCGAGGGTCCAGATGAAAGCGGTATCACCGCGAAAAGCCTTCCGTGCGTTGCGCGGGACAACGAGCACACAGCATCATGTGATTTTCAAGCCGTAACATTTTATTTCAAAGCAAATAACTTAACGTCATCCTGCTTCCCTTTTCAATTAAGACTTGACGGAAACTTGCCAGACGAGCGGCACACGTACGTACGCACATACGTACGTAAAAATACGCACGCGTACACCCCTCGTCACGCTCTCCCCGAAAGGTGTAAGGTTTTACTCAAAAGGTGACAGGCGTTTCCACCATAATACCACACTATTTCGACGGTAAGGACCTGAAATTATGACATACTACAGACCGGCGTCCCGCTTCAACCCCCCCCCCCCCCCCCCCACACCCCCCCCGGTTTCATACCCGTATCGTCCTTGGCCGGGTGAAATCCCGTCGGGGAAAAAACGGAAAAAACGTGCTTCATTGTACGACAACTCGTTTGCAATATAGCTTTGCGCAGTCCAGCAGCAAGCCTTCATGCTTCCGGCGCTCCGTTTCAAACCAATGTACTTTTTTCACCTCAGACAACAACACAAGACATCTCGCCAACCATCATCCCGCCAACGGTTAACTCGCCAACAGTCATCACTCCCGCCAACGGCCATCCCGGCGACGATCATCCCGGAAACGGTCATCCCGCCAACGGTCATTCCGAAAACGGTTTCATCCCGCCAATCGCCAACTCGCCAACGGTCATAACGTCCACGGTCATCGCGAAAACGATTATCCCGCCAACGGTTGAAAGCGAGAAACAAGCGGAGAGCCACCACGGCCAGAGGCGGACGGGGGGGGGGGGCGATCAACATGTTGACGTTCCACCCGGCCGGACGGATGGAGCCCCACAAAACAACAAAACCTACCCCACGAAAAACAAAACATCTTGCGTAAGAGGTGATCAATAATCCACGGCATCTTGACAAAGCACCCATCGCTGATCTGCGGACAGGTGCAGGTGCAGCAGCAGCAGCAGCAGCAGCAGCAGCAGCAGCAGCGGCGGCAGAACAGCACGCCTCCCACCGACGTCGAAACAACGGATCAGAGATTTTCACAATAACCAACAAATCGCATCAATTCTCGGCGGCGGGGTCATTTTTTTTTTTCCTGCAGCTAATATGCTATCATACAACATCAACGCCCCCCCCCCCCCCCCCACCCCCCCCCGAGACCAGACTCCTGGTGGTAGCAAAGGCATGAATGAAACCGCCCGAGCCTTGTAGCGAGAGCGTTTGCTCCTCGTTTTACCGAGCGACGACGCCGGATAAAACCCGACCGACGAACGGTCACAACCGACGAACAGCACAACCGATGGCAAAAAAACACCCAGCAAAAACAGCACACCGACAACGCCCCGCACATCCCAACCCTGCAGCACGCCAGGCCCCAAAATCTCAAAGCCGGTTGTCGAAGCTCCCTCCCCCCCCCCCCCCCCCCCCCCCCCCCCCCCCCCGACCACCCATCCCACCCACCCACCCACCCACCCACCCCGCCTGCAGCGCCCAACGTTCGAGTGGTGCCGCCACGACCACAGCACCAAACCACGACCGAACGCGACTCGGACGCTATCTCAGTAGACATCGTCCTCGTCGAAAATCTGGCCCAGACCCCCCTCTCCCCCCAATCCCCACAGCCGATGCGCACGTGGGTCCAGGAAGAAATGCGATGAGTCTGCCATCCAAAATTCACGCCGCCATGCGCACAAGAGCCGCCCATGGATTGACAAGACTAATGCCAGCAGCAGCAGCAGCAGCAGCAGCCCCGCCGGAACTCACCTCCCCCACTCAAACTTCCTCCCCCCCCGCCTCTTACCCTACCTCCCCCTCTCCCCCCCCCTCAAACGGGTTACTTGCACGAGCCCGCGCAAGACGACTTGGACCTGCTGCTGGCGTCGTCCCTCGCGCTCGAGAGAGCGATTGTCTCCCCCTGTAGGCCGGCAAGGGGGGGAGGGAGGGAGGCAGGGAGGGCGGGCGAGGGGGTGGGTGAGTGCGAGAGAGGGAGGGAGGGAGGGACGGAGGGTCAACAATGCGCGAGGTGCATCACACTTACGGGAGAGCCCTCCAGTTCTGACAGCTATTACGGGGGTCCATAGTTAATAGGACCTATGGTATACATAAAAACCTATATATTTACCTATTTTTACTAACAATATTTGGTCCTATTTACTATGGCCCCCCGTAATAGACACCTACCTCGACACACCCGGCCACGGAGGCAAGAGCTCTTCGCAAGACCAAAAAAAAAACTGATGGGCCCGAAGTCGCGTAATATCGCGTCACACATGCAGCTTCTTAGTATTCTGCTTCCGCCAAGTGGCACTCCTAACACACGCCGACCCCCCTAAATCCGGGGCTGAGCCGGCTCAACCAATCTATCACACGGGAATCAACAGGCTTCGCTTATGGCCTCAAGATTGCACTGACATGGTTGGCGCCGAAACTCCACAGTTCATTTTCAACTCTTGTGCCTAATCTGAGGCCCGTTTGTATTACACTACTACGGGGGACCATAGTAAATAGGACCAAATATTGTCAGTAAAAATAGGTAAATATATAGGTTTTTATGTACACCATAGGTCCTTTTAACTACGGACCCCCGTAACAATAATTCAATAAAAACGGTTCATATGTTCACGAACAGACTGAAATGTGCTATTAATATACATATACCCATCTATACTCGTACAATAAAACAAAACCCATCGGCTGTGAGATCGAGAACTTCGATAAAACTCATCTTTGTGATACTAGTGACACTTCGATCGCACGTACTACAGGATACACGACCTTACGCAATCGTAAAGGGAGTAATACCCCGCATGTTGAGGGGCTCCGGAACTCAGGGCGAACAAGCGATTTCCGCAGTTCGTGGACAAGATATAATGCCACAATCATTGCGTGATAGCGTACCTGAGATAGGTTCGGGCCCGCCGCGTTGTTGGCAGCTATTGTTTTCCTGCTCATCAACCGGTAAATTTCCGTCAGGATGCGCTGGAAGGCCGAGTCCACACCGCTAGCATCCAAAGCCGAGGTCTATCGGATAGGACGGTGGCCGTGATGGGGGGGGGGCGGAGAGGGGGGTGGAGACACGATGTCAACAACCAAAAAGAGGACGGAGGCTCGAGGATCGGGTGTGGGGGGAAGGTCAAGCGAGTGGACGTATCATGATATTTATGTTTCACGCAAATATTTCATCAAAATGTTGTCGATAAATCAATCAATCAATCAATCGATCGACCACGCAAGCGCGCAAGCAAGCAAACCAGCGAGCAAGCAAGCCAGCAGGCGAGCGAGCCAACGAACAAGCGCCCAAGCGCGCAAGCGCGCAAGCGCGCAAGCAAAGCATGCACGCAAACAAGGCAAGCAAACACGCAAGGTGAAGCCGCCAAACTATTACGGGGGGGGGCATAGTTAATAGGACCTATGGTATACATAAAAACCTATATATTTACCTATTTTTACCAGCAATATTTGGTCCTATTTACAACCAGGGTATGGTCCCCCGCAATAGGCAAATCAAGCACGCCGTATATTCTGGCAAACAACAACGCTATTCTACATCATCAAAGAAGAGAAAATGTTTTGACCGCTGAGCTTCCCCAGGCGAGGCTTCTTTGCGCTACATGAAAATAAACGTGATGGGCGCCCAAATGTTGGAGGTGTCTCTACCACCAGTAGGAACGGTGCTCCGTCTCGAAAGGGATGCAATGATAAAAAATGACTAAGGCAAGCAACAAATGAGTACGCCGCCCCCGTCTCGAAAGGAATGCGTGGGCAACGGTCTAAAGACTAAGGCAAGCAACAAATGAGCACTCCCCTCCCCCCCCCCCCCCCCGCTCCCCTCCCTACCTCAAGGAACGCGAGGTTGTGCTTCTTCGCAAACTCCATCGCCTCCTCGTGGGTGACCGTCCGCAAGTGCCTGCAAAGTGTCGAGAGACCGACAATATCACGAGAACGGCGGAGAACAAAGAGGAGACACCACATAGGCCAGGCAGCCGCTAAACCGTCTGCGTACCGATTGCTTCCGTCTGCGTCGAGAATAACGCGGCAGGTACGTACCGTACCGAAAAAACACGCAGCATAACACACACCGCTGGGGTGAACGTGGGGAGCATATTCTCTCTCAAAAACAAGAGTTTCGGAGCCTACTTTACCTTAAAAAAACAAAAGAGGGCACCGCGCGCACACAACGGAAAAAACTGCCTTGTGTTTGAGGAAAAAACGCACAGTCGAGATGATTTCAGTATTTCAAGATGCATCGCTCGGGTCGCTCGGTTTTGCGCTACCGTCCTCATCGTCGAGACCGTCAGGGTTTTGATTTCATCGCACGGGGTGCGCTCTAACTCGGACGAGTTACCAAGACGATTTACTACGGGGGTCTATAGTTAATAGGACCTATGGTATACATAAAAACCTATATGTTTACCTATTTTTACTACTAACAAAATTTGGTCCCGTTAACTATGGACCCCCGTAATAGAGTCCTCGACAACAGGGAGAGGAGGGGAGGGCGCACACGCGAGGACCTACGGTACACACAAAAACTTACCAGGTACATATTTACCTTTCTTAGTGACAATATTAGGTCCTACTTAATACGGCCCCCCGTAATACTACAGCAGTACTACAAGGTACCTGTCATTTGTCGGCCATGTCTAGAGACTGAAACAAAAAGCATCAGTTCCTCCCCCCCGTTCCCCGTCCCCCCTTCCCCCGCCCCGCCCGCCTCCTCCCTCACTATGTATATGCCAGTTCTGAGTCATGTGTACGTATATCGGCGTCCCCGGTGGCTTGGTAGGTGGTCCGCGTGCCTATTAAGATCAATTTCGAGGGTTCAAGTCTGACCGAGTGCATGCTCATAGGGACTTTTTCTTGCATAAAAAATTGATTAGCGGAAAGCGCGAGAGCGTGAGTCAGCTACATTCGATGAAAATCGACGAGCAATGGGAATGCTGAACCCTATGCGCGACAAAAAATAAAGGCACGTACCGGGGGGGAGAAGGGACGACACCTGTGACCACGACTTGTCCAGAAGATCGCTGAGGGTAAAACCTCCTACGAGTTAGGCTGGAAAGTAAAAGTGATGATTAAAAAAATAATAATAATAAAAATATACATACACACCTGAGATCGCTCTTGTTACCAATGAGCATGACCACGATGTTGGCCTCCGCGTGGTCGCGTAGCTCCTTGAGCCACCGTTCAACGTTCTCGAACGTGACGTGCTTGGAGATATCGTAGACCAGCAGTGCGCCGACCGCCCCTCGGTAGTAAGCCGACGTGATCGCCCTGTTCAGCGCAATACACAGAGAGGTTCAGATTGAGTGTGAGGCCTTGAGACTGAGATTTGAGATTGAGGTTGAGACTTTGAGATTGAGATTGAGACTTTTGAGATCGACATTGGGACTTGGAGATTGAGACCGAGACTCAGGAAGAGAAAATAGAGTGAGACTGAGACTGAGATCAAGATTGAGAGAGTTTAAGCTTGAGACAGACGTTCAGAGAGAGAAAAACAGAAAGATAGTGAAATTAAAATTGAATTTCAGAGACAAAAAAAAAAAACGAACCAGCACGAACAGGGGGCAGATCAGGTTGTATATAGCCTGCGTGATGCCCCCCTGTCCAGTGCCAGGAGCAAACAAACACGATCAACAATAAACAAGACGCAAAAAAGAAAACTAAATACAAAAACAGCCCCGAGAGCGAGAGAGAGATCGAGCGACGACGCCTATATACGAACAGAACATTATTCAAAGGTCTTGATACGATAAGTGGGCGTAATGGCCCCGTCAAGCGCAAGGGCATGCACACACGCACGCACGCACGCACGAAAAAAACAAAACAGCACCGGGGGTTAGGCATACAACGAGAATAAAACAGCAAAAACAAAACAAACTGGGGTTGAAGAGATACTGGGTCGGCGCGCCGTAAACCCGGTAACCAGCGATCGTGCCCGCACCCTCACTCCCCCCCCCCCCCCCCGCCGCCCTCGGCGCGGCACACTGGGTCCACTCGTGGACGAAGACTGTCAGCTGCGCCGTCAGTCTCTCGGGTGGCGGCGAGAGCCTCGCACAGGATACGCCTCGGTGAGGTCAGGGGCGTCCACAACCTCCTGTCTGTCTCCTCGACCGTCCCTCACGATTTACCCCTTTTAGGAGTGCAGTCCCATTTGGGGGACAAACCAGTCTAATTTTAAGTAGTTTTTTATCACCAAAACGGGCCTGCGGCACTAAAAGGTTGAGCCTGCGCCGGGGTGGTATACGATCGATTTTGTTTTCAGCGTTCGTCTTCTCTTTCGACACCGGTACAGTAGAAGGGGGGGGGTAACGAAAAAAAAAAAAAAAAAAAGTCGAAGTTAGATCACATTTTCGGAAGGCTTCTTTTCTCTCTCTCTCTCTCTCTCTGGACCGGCATTTTCTTTTTCCGAAAACCATACGATATTGTTCGGTATTTTTTGGCAAACAAAAACTTCCCGTAATCGTAAAAAAAAAAAAACGAGAAGAGCTGAAACAAAACGACGGCAGCCCTTGTGCGAGCTCCACCCTCTTTTTGGGCGATAGATGGGACCCCTGTCACCATCACCAAACTACAGGACGTCCTCGATAGGGCACACCGCTCAGCCTGGCGGCTGTAAACATGCTATTACGGGGGTCCATAGTTAACGGGACCAAATTTTGTTAGTAAAAATAGGTAAATATATAGGTTTTTGTGTATACCATAGGTCCTATTAACTATGGACCCCCGTAATATGAAAATGTGCACCCTGGTACGTACTCTGAAGGACCGCGGCAGGGGGAGACGAGGCAACAGAAACAGGGAGAGGCTCCTTCTCGGCTACAGCATTAAAGAAAAAAAAAGAAGAATAAAAAAAAAACAGGCGCTACTTTCTTTTCCCCGCCTTAGGCTTCGAATACATATATTAACAATATATATAGCCCAAGGCGTCCCCAGCAGTGGCTTGGTAGGTGGTCCGCGTGCCTATCAAGATCAATTTCGTGGGTTCGAGTCTCACCGAGTGCATGCTCGTAGGGACTTTCTCTTCCATAAAAAATTGATTAGCGGAAAGCGCGAGAGCGTGAGTTAGCTACCTTCGATGAAAATCGACGAGCAGTGGGAATACTGAACCCTATGCGCGACAAAAAATAAAGGCACGTACCGGGGGGCAGAAGGGACGACACCTGTGACCACGGCTTGTCCAGAAGCTCGCTGAGGGTAAAACCGCCTACGAGTTAGGCTGGAAAGTAAAAGTGATGTCTAAAAAAAAAAAAAGAAAAAAAAAAAGAAAGAAGTATATGTGTATACAACCGTACTGCAACCCCTACCCTCTACTGCCTATTTCCGAACGCCTGTCCTATTCGAAACCCGCTTTGTCGTTCACTTTACACCAGGCACGCACGAACAAGACAAAAATAGCCGGCAAAAAAAATGCTTCTGCCATATAGGGTTTCTGCCATAGTACATGACGCCAGGGCTGTGGTGCGTAGTTTCTAGATGGACAGCAGAATGCGATGAGGCAGTATGGGACAGGCTCGACTACCGTGCAGGCTGCCTCTGGTTACTCTTGATCACTCACACGTGTTTTTCATCACAATACAATGGTTCTTCCTTGCCTCGACAGATGCTTTTGACAGGGGGGGGCACGTACTCCACTTGCAACAAGAATAATAAATAGAAACTCCTCCGCAATAATACAGGGGAAAAGGGGATAGCATGCCACAACCAATAGACTCCATCGCCTACACAGGGTGGGAGCGGAAGTACGTGTGGAGTACGTAAAAACGGAAGGTAAAGTCTACACAAGGTAAACGCGGAACTCTGCGTGGAATACTGTACGGGAAACAGCGGCAGGTAGGGGCAGTGGCAGAAGCGGCGTGGGAGACAGCGGGGGGGGGGGTAACCAAAAAAAAAAGAAAAAGCGAACGAGCCAGAACAAAACATGCTTTCACCTGTAGCGCTCCTGTCCCGCCGTATCCCAAATCTGAGCCTTGATTGTCTTCCCCTCCGTCTGGATGCTCTTCGTCGCGAATTCCACCCCGATCGTGGACTTGCTCTCGAGGTTAAACTCGTTACGCGTGAAACGCGAGAGAAGGTTCGACTTACCGACACCCGAGTCCCCAATCAGGACAACTGCAAAAAAAAAAAAAAAAAAGGAAACACCCCAACCCACCACCACCGGCCGATAATTTCAAGTCGGCCAATCAGAAGAATCGCCGGAGAGTTATTAATAGTTATTCCGCCGCCGTGTCATCAACAACGACAGCAGATAAAACGGTGGTTACATTTTGTTGTTTTTGTGTTAGCAGTCGTTGTCGCGTTCCCAAGCGTTTTTTTTGTTGTTGATGGAACCGAGCCAGCCATTCAAACCAAAACCCGTCGCGCGCAGAGGGCGTTTGGGTTGTGATGGAAAACCCGGGACAGGGCAACAGATGAAACGAAAGCACGCACCGGGGGGTACGGGCAGGCGGGGGGGGGGGGGGGGGGGGGGGGGGGGGGGGTAGAAGTGTGAGCAACAAGACAGCAAGTGTTCGAGGATCAACCGTTGCGATATATGCCGCGTGTCTTTAGAAAGCCTGTAAGCCGGTTTAGTTTTATCCAGCTGGTGCACATAAAGGTCGGGCGGGGGGGGGGGGGGGGGGGAGGGGGAACCATGGCATGTGGGAGGGGCGGGGTACTCGTAGGGAAGCGGAACTATGTAGACAGCCGTGATTGGCCTGCAGTTATATTAGTTCACTTGCGAAGCAGTCGGGTTCACATGAGTGCAGATACACCTAAGCACTTTTTCTCCGTGCGGGTACTTGCTGTGTAACAGGATAAAATACGTACAGCAGTAAGAGTACCCAACTGAAACGAAATATGCCCCAGGCACCCCATCAATATGATAAAGCCAACCCCGAACCTACTGCTTGCGCCCGTAAAGCGTTGTGTACAGCAGCAGCAGCAGCAGCAGCAGCATAGCGATCACGTAGAGCGCGCCACAGAACGGCAAGCGTTACGGTATAATAGAAAGGTGAGCTATCTGCTGAGGAAACTGCACAATGAGGGTGGTTTAATTGAGAGATGAGAGTTGAAAGTTGATCGAGTCTGCGTACGAACGAGCAAAGGGCACCACCAGCCTCCACTGGAAATTCATCTCGGAGTTCCTTCAAACCACTCGCACGTCGGGTAGATCATCCACAGATAGTTCATCTATAGATCATCTACAGATAGATGATCTACAGATCATCTAGATCCCAACCTGCCGCTAAGATAGGCTGTGCAGGATCTGGCTCGTACAGATCCACCCCGGAAACATTCTCTTATAGATCATGCAGATGGTACGGCTTCCACCCGGCAAAATGAGCCAGGTCATACATACCAGTGATCTATCTTCACTCTGAGAGATCTAGATCGTCAAGTAGGAATAGATCGTCTCTAGACGATCTGTCCTGGATATGATATGAAAAGCTGTATTGCGGTCAGGGCGCGAGGTGAGGACACAAATCACTCACATACACTACTGACGAGCCGTGCTGGTGTGGGGGGGTGCAATTAGGGGTTGCAAATAGGGGTGGCATTTTTTGGGGGGGTTGCAATTACTGTAGGGGTTGAACTTAGGGTTTGCAATATAACGGGTTATACTTAGGGGTTGCAATTAGGGCTTGCATTTGTGGGCTTCTAATAGAGGTTGCAACTAGGTTGCAATAACAGGCTGAATTTTCAAGCCCAGACATTCTTCACTGACGGGAGGGGGGCTCTTCAGTCGAGGAGCTATGCACCCAATGTGTATTTCACATTAGTTCAGAACTCTCGGACAAATCATCGACTCCCAGTTGATGATCTGGATCTTTCAGGGTAGATAGATCATGATCTGCATGATCTGTGTTATCTAGTTCATGATGCCGGATGGGAGCCAAAAAAATCTGCATCGTCTGGGACAGGCGTCCTAGGTTGGATCTGTACAACAATGCCGCATGACGGAAAGCTAGGGTACATGTATAGACAACAGTCTAGATGATCTATCTGTCTGACGAAAGCAATATTGTTCGATACATCCATACCCAGCCCAACGGATATAACGTATGGAGTTTGGCTCACGAGTTTTCTCGGGCTCGGGTGTTGGGTTGGGTGAGGTGCTAATGGCTTACTATTAATAATATATACATGTATTAGTATGGAGCTTCTCAAGCGAGGAGCCTTTGAAAAGGCAACAATTTACGTAGGCGCTATTACTAGCTACCCTGTACACCGAAGCATACGGCTGACCACGCACGTCGAATGACAACACCTGGTGTACAACATACAGCGAATACATACCCCGCGCACTCGTATGCATAGCATAACCCGGTAGGCACAGTATTATCCCTGTGCCATAGTATTACATAGTAATCAGATCGATGGACCGAAAAACATGCATCTCCTCACGCTTACCAGGCCTGGGCACTGGCACAGCATGTACTGGCAGTACCAATCTGATTGACCTGCCCAGCAAATTCACCAGTACTTTTTGTCGCGCGTACGCCCAAGAAACACGCCAAATTATCGTATAGAAGCCCACCAATTGTGTTTCGGGGGGAGACAGGAGAGAGGAGAGACAACAGTATACTGTTCCAATCCAGTACCAGGCACACTAATGGATTGTGACGACAGTAAGGTCGCAACTGGCTGAGTCAGCCAATGCCCAGCCCTGATGTCTACACACCACACTTGATTCTGATTACTACCTTCTCCCGCACTACTGCTTGTAGTAGTGCTGTAGACCATGCCGCGGACCAAGGGGACAGGAGGGGGGGGTGTACTCGTGTCATGCGTTGTCGTAGTCTTCTGGCCTAAATAGATCCTCGCGTCCCTACAATGCCGGGACGGAGAACGTCGGGTTTTCACCGACCAGGCAGACATTGCTTGCTTTCCACCAAGCGCGCCGCGAAACGCGAGGTGTTTGTTGGGCCTGCATGATACCAAGAACCGCTTGTGAGGCGGACACTCTTGCATACGGATGACAGCGTCGAATGGAATTGTATCTGTTTCCTGGTGTGACCAGGGGGAGAGGGCACAGCAACCGCCTCTCAAAATCTCGAAAAATGAAGTTCCGTGCAAGGTCGCAAATACGAACAGTAAAAAACAGGGTACATAATTACGTGAGTACCCCGTGTGATACAAGCGAAAAAGGCAAACCGCAAACATACATACCGGGCGATCCTATCGCATGTCATACGAGTACCACGTCTTCTGTCTCTTCCCTTTCCGGGCGTCATTTCGTCGTTCACAACATCGCAGCCGGCGGGGGTTTGCAAAGAGGAGGAGGCCGCACTATAGGCAGCAAAACGCCCGATTTCAAGGGCATCAAATCCCGCCCTGCGGGATGATGGACTGGACTGCGCAGGAAAGCTCTCAACGGCACTGCCTGGTACTAACTATAACCACTCTGGACTGAACAGAAATGCAAGGCAGGTTTTGGCTTCATATTTAATACTGCAGTACACCGTCGGTCCTCATCCATTTTCGGCCAGAATCGCATGCACTATATAGTGTCCGGCATAAATAAACCTCGTTTCGGTTTCACATTTATTTATAAAACTAAAAAGCAACAACTGTGAGATCGAGAATTTCGTCGAAACCCATCTTTGCAGGCTGTGAGAGATACTATTACGGGGGACCATAGTAAACAGGACTAAATACTGATAATAAAAATAGGTGACTATATAGGTTTTTGTGTGTACCGGAGATCATATTTACTGTGGCCCCCCGGTATAGTGACAATTCGATCGCGCGTACTGCGGGTTTTGTATGGCCTCATGAAGGGTACACAATACGTATATGAGGAAGACAAAATCTGAAGCTGCAGGCTTCAAGGATTGCGTGTGTTTATATTTGGGAAATAGAAATGATTTTTTTTTTCACGCACCATCGTTTTTTTTTTCAACATTTTCGTCAAATAAGTGGTAGGTACAAACTTCACGAAAAGCGAACAAGTGCTTCCACGAAACATAAGAGCAGTAGACGAAAGTTCGGAAGTATTAACCCCCTTGCATTATAACCCCTTCGGGCCTAGAGAAGGAATTCGTGACGGGACCAAACTTCGAGTACAGCAAGCAGCATCCGGTATCACGGAGAAAGAAGAGGGGGGCTGCTGAGTCGGTGGGGGGGGGGGGGGGGGGGGTCTGAATTATTTGATACTATCTCTGTTTCGATTTGTAAGGACCGCTCGTATAGTAACGTGTCTCAGGTACAGTGGGTACCTCGCAATAACGCAGTCACTGACAAGGCAAAAGTAGAGATAAGGTAGGCTAAATCGGTTTCTCCCGATTGCAAGCTCCACACGCATAAACATGGTGTCCCAAGTGATTTCTCTCGCATAAGGGCCCGTTTCGGCCTCATCCCCCGAGCTAAGGCATACCAGGTACGAAGTATGCAGCCTTGAATCGGCGAGAAGGCAAACATAGCAATAAGGCAGGTTCAACTGCCTTTGGTCGTAGATACACCCGCCATGTTGCGGGCTGCCCACCGCTGTAAATCAAAACAGTCCGTACATTTACGGACAGAAGGGAGAGAGTGGTACACCGCAAGGGAGATGTGCGATACGTGACACGACGCGCGCGCGAGCTTGATGCCACTCCAACGTACCGGTACTGTCCTTAACCCCTTCGGAACCCCGACATAGCGACCAAGCCAACGATACAATGGTTGATAACTTTAGTGTCTTTAGTGTTGTCAACCGCCTGCCCACGAGCAGCGTGAGGGGCCAGAAGCACAGGCGCCCCTACCGTACGACCCCTTGCATCAACCATTGTAACTCCAACACCAACCATTGTATCATCCCCCAAGCACGCAGTGGCCGTCGCTGCAATCGTCACAATTTTAAGTCGATACATATATATTCCCCTCCGAAGTCCCACGACAGTCAACAGCCGCTCACTCTGGAAGGTCTGATACAAGACCGACAGCTCGTGCCGCTCTTTTGTCGCCGCGCGTACCCAGCCACTAACGATACCAACTACGTGGGGAAAGAGGCTTAGCTACAGATAAATATACCAGTCAAACCGGATTGTATTCCCGTTCTGACTGAAAAGTGGTACCTCTCTTAGGACTGCAGTCCTGTTTTCGGGACAAACTACTTGGAATTTGACTGATATGTCCCCAAAACGGGACTGACTGACTGCAGTTTGCCCTAAAAGGATCGAGGAGATATAGAGAAAAGAGGCGTTGCAGAACACGGGGTCCGTTCGCTGGGAGATGAAAAACAAAAAAACAACCAATCACGGGCATCCACCCCCGCACGCATGTCCTAGCACACAGATCACCAGGACAACCTGCAGTACTGCCTGTCTGTCGTCTACGTGCGGGGTGCGGGTATAAGCCGCCTCGCCTCGCACGCCATGGAAGGTAGAATATTCACTTATCCCACACAATTGTGTGCTGGCTGGCTGCGGCCAAACCCCGACTTGCTGTGGCCGACCCTTTAATTTAGACGGTTTAGGATCAGGGTAGTGTTCGACCAGTGAACGGATATCTTCGACTAAGTGCCGCCTGGTAAGCTGTACCCTGCGGGTATGATATACTATGCTGTCGTACTATTGATACGGCACTGCGAATTATTAGATGTTTATATACTCCAGTACCGCGATACCCGTATCAAATGCCAGCTCGTACCTGGTCTGCCTGGTGTCTACGTCGATTCCCCACACTATTTTACGTACGTCTGGTGCCCGCAGTCACGTACTGCTGTTTGTACACGTAGATTGATAGAATGGGGAATCGACGACGGACGGTCGGTTTAAAATGTGGAGCGGTCGATGGCCTATCGGAACGGCGTACAGTAGTGCACACGGATGGAACCACAGACCGACATGAGACACGACGTTTGCAAACCAATGTCACCATGAAGCTTAATCCACAATCGTTCATCTTTCTCGCGCCTTGCCGGAGGGGCCTCTCGCTCGGGGGAGTCAGAGGCGCTCAGTACAGCTTGAGACGTTGGTCAAATACTGATGTTTCGGCATGCCTCATTGGCCAACACGTACAACATGTTTCCTTGGTCAACACACACAGCACGCTTCATTGGTCAACACACAAACACATTCAATAGTTGCTTGCACCCTGCTCCCGCTTGCACCCTGATCCCACCCACCCAGACCTGACCCCACCCGGGCCTTAGCCGTCCAAGCTGGCCCAGGGAGCCGTATGCGTATCGCTACTTAGCCTCCGCCAGGGCCCACCAAGCGCGCTTATCCCACGCCGACAGCAATCGAGCGTCGGCCAATCAGCAGAGAGAGAGAGGGTCGGCCACAGCGAGCAAATAATTTTGCCGAATACTCCTGCACATACCGTAAAGCTCTTTGGTCTTGGCGCAGGGGCGTGTGCGTGCGAGCGATCGCTCATCAGCGCACGACTCCTCCACCAACACGGGGGGTTAAGTTGCCAACAATACCGAACCCAGAGTGTTTTTGGAAAAAGGTTTGGTAGAGAGCTAGTTTTTCCGAAAAGGTGTTCTTTCAACTTCGCCCCCCCCTTATTATTGTGTCGAGAAAAAAAACGAGCGCCGAGAAACCATCGTACCTCTCTGTGCGAGAAACCAAAGCGTTCTACCGCATGGCATGATGCCTCGTACGAGGTACTCTACCACGTACCTTCCAGGCCGCAGCCGTCGAAAAATTCCGACTAATGCGCACACGCACACCTTGCTTTTGATCTAAATATTGTACCGATGCTGCACCGGCTTTACTTTCTATTTCCATTCCATCTATGGCATTTGCCTTACTCATTCTCCAGCTCTCTCCTTTTCGTAACTCAGACCCTGCCTTAAGGTCTTATAGAGTGCACTCCTCCCCCCTCCCCACTACGGTGCATGCCTCTATTTTTGTCGCAGGGAGACTACATGGACACTAGCAGGACGTGTTCATATCTACCAACAGGCACTCGTATACCAGGATTTACCTGGTGGGGTATGCCAGGTATGGAGGGAAAAACTAGCGGAGGACGGGGGGGGGGAGGGTGCGCTGTTCGCACCATCACGAACGGAACGCCGCCATATCTCTTAACAGCTACATGGTATAGCATCGCGGCAGCAGAAAAGAAACTGTTCTTTCGGCCAAGACTTGGGGGGTTATTTCCCTCCATAATTGAGCATAAACGCTTAAATCAAGTTTCTTATTGTGCGAAGGTATGCATGACACCAATTTCTCAAATACCAATTTCGTATTTTGTAAAGGGGTGCAACGCGAGTTTTTTTCTCTTGGCAGGTTCTCAAGACACACCACTTCACCGCACGGCATCCCACCCATGATGATGAAAAAGTTCGCAGCATAACAAACGACAAGCTCGAGGGCTACAGGGGTCAACGCACATCATGCCGCCCGCTTTCAACGACTGCATTGCCACACATAGCACTCCCGCTGTGCACACGTACTGCTGGAGATGGAACAGCCATTTCAGGCTGCAAGCAATATCTACTCTTACGAACGTTCGGCGTCAAAACCCTTCTCCAACTCCAAAAATGATCCCACCCTAAACTCCATCCCAGGTAAATATTTTCCCCATAATGAAGGTCCAGTGGCACAGGGGGTTCTAACCCTTCTATTACGGGGGTCCATAGTAAATAGGACCAAATATTTTCAGTAAAAATAGGTAAATATATAGGTTTTTATGTATACCATAGTCCTATTAACTATGGACCCCCCGTAATAGTGCCGCAGTCCCGTTTTGGGGACAAACTACTTGGAATTAGAGTGGTTTGTCCCGAAAACGGGACAGCAGTCCTGGAGAGGAAACCCCCTATTTCTGACTGCCGGTCTTCCTGTTTCAGCTGAACCCCCCGACCCGCTGTTCTGCCAGTCTTCTCGGATTGCACCTTCCGCCTGCCTTCCTCGTTTGGCTGAGGCAACACCTACGCACCCCACCGCCGCGCTCGGGGCCCGCGCTGTATGAACATAGCGGAAGCTGTTCAATTTACGCGTGCTTTGGTCATGCTCAAGACGAACACGATATAGTTGTAGTCGTGCGTACACATAGTTGGTCCGCTCCAGACCCTGCTCTTGTGAGTTGACCAATCCACCCAACGACCCCATGCGCACGCAGCCTAACCACAGCAGTGCTAGCCATGCGCATCCGCGGCAATGACAAGCGAAAGCCCTCCGAGCTACCGACACTACCAAAAAGAGGGCGACCATTGACGGCATGTCCCTCGAGTAGCTCTGAAGCACCTCGCCATCAGATTTAAACTCGAAGAGTGCAGCTAGGTCCGTCCGCAAATCGTCGTGAGATACATACATCCTTTGCCATGGACTCACACACCAACGAGAAACCGACCGCCACGACGCAGTGCAGGTCAAGGCGTTGCTGATGCCCTCCGCATATATGGCCATGTTATGCTTGGAAAGAGGAGTTCTTTTGCTGGCGACAGCAGTATTTTTTTACGGCGCCCATTTACGACCTATTGACTGCAGCACTTGCAGTAAGTGCAGTCGACACGCTACTGTCAGTGTTTCAGTGTTCTGGGGGTGAAACGGGGTGCCCAACAGACTATTACGGGGGACCATAGTAAACAGGACCAAATATTGATAGTAGAAATACCTAAATATATAGGTTTTTATGTATGCCATAGGTCCTGTTAACTATGGACCCCCGTAATACACCTCTATTTTAACTCGTCAATACCTGCACGCTGATCCCACACGTACCAGATGCCGGTTGGCACCCTGCTCCCACTTGGTGGCGCAGAAGTATGAGCAGGGGTTATGGTTAGGTTTGGGGTTTTTACCGGAGTAGCGCGTGGACTGCAACTGCTCCAGTCCATGGATTTTGCAAATAGTCGCCCATAACCCGTATTTTTTGTTGTGTTCGTGCTCGTTGGCGCGTTCATATTTTTTTAGAAATCAATTCCTGCTGTGAGGTAACATAAAAGGTACCTGGTAGGTTGTGAGATAGATGTTTCAGAGAGGAAGTACGAAGCTTTGTCGGGTGCCGATGCAGGCTTGGGAGGTATTTCGAGCTATTTCTTATTATTCCGGGTCGCAGTGCATGCTGCCAGATTCTCAGTTGCCGACCCCCTTGCACTTCTCGATTTCTAATTCCTATTTTCAAGGCCAGCACAAAATCTTACTGTTGTTGTGTACTTTCTATAAACCGTAAAAAATTAAGGCTCAAATTCTCAACACCCACATTGTTAACTGCTGTAGCGTACCTGGTACTACTCTGCACCTGGTATACTATTACGGGGGACCACGGTAAACAGGACCAAATATTATTAGTAAAAATAGGGAAATTTATTGGTTTTTGTATGTACCGTCGGTCCTATTTACTATGGCCCTCCGTATTATATATACTGCTGTACTGCACGAACTACAATCAGAGAGTATCACATAACCATATATCTGGTACAACGTGCGTCAGGCTTTACCATGAAATCACCAGAGCTGGGGTACCACTGCTACTCTGCTACGAACTGCTTCTACTTTTGAAACTTATCAGGCCTGTTTTACACGAGCACAAAAACGCTGCCGAAAAAGCAGGGAAAAGGGGGAAACTTGAGCGCGTACAACTGACAACGGGCGTGCGGCGTGTGGAGTGTGGAGAACATTTGTTGAAATATGAAATACCTCGTATGTGTGAAACTTACAAAAAATACACGTTCCGTATTCTCCAAATACTCGTTCTTTCTGCTCTCGCATACACCCATATATACAGGTACTCGTACGTAAGACATAAATACGAGTATGCACTAAATGTGTCCGTTTGAGTACGTGTTCGAGGTACTCGTGCGTAAGCGCAAGCAAGGTCTCCCGACTCCCGACGCATTACAGTATTCGACGTCTGGTAATGGAAACAACAACGGCGTCGAAGGTGCGGAGGAACACGGGTGTTCACGGCCGGTGTTACGGCTGCAGTTTTAAAAAGCTAATATTAATAACTCGTAAAAGATCAGAGAAAAAAACTGAAAAACGGGTATATTACGTAATATAGTGAAAAGCGGGGCCGCCGCCCCGACCCAAACACAAACATGAATTTCAACTTAAACCTGAGCCGTCAATCAAAACGTCGGTTGACCGTCTATACCTGGTATTCAAGCAGGATTGTTGGCCCCTCAAGGTCAGAATTCGACCAAATATACTAGTGTTAAGTGTATGGAGTTCTGTGGCGGCTGTCGGTCAAGGGGCAAGCGTGCCGTCAACCTACAGACAGCACAAAGTACGTGCCAGGTATTGTCCTGAATGCTGTCAAAGTCTCAAGATGGGCCCCAAATGCAAAAAATGATCCGCGGCCCGCAGCCGATTTGCACTTCTTGAGTGTGTTACTAATGTATTCGTACTATAAATACGAGTACTACTGCTGTACATAGACAGCAGTATATACCCTGGTACGAGGGTACCTGGCATGTACGAGCGAGAATATTCATCTGATTGCCTACGGGTACTTAAAATAGTAGGGTCAGGGTTCGAGTATGCCTGTACGTACTCAATGCCGAGGGTATGTACATTCGTGTATACATTGAGGCATGATAGTACCGAGCGAGTATACAAGCTGGTGCTGTGTGCCTGTGAAATGCCAGATTATACTGCCAAACATTCCATTCTCTACATTTCAAGTGTTGGCTACGGGTACTACAATAGTCTGTAGTTAGAGCCAGGTATTTTGTACCAGTATCACCTGGTACATTTGGACTGCTCGTGCAGGGTTGGCCTGGCGATCGGTTGTTTTGTTGTGTGTTGTGTGCACCGTAAGCCTCATTCATGACGCTTGTGTGTATACGGTACATTTAGACCCAAGGTTACTATCTCCTCATCAAGTTTGAGGTTTGCTATTATTAATAATAGGCACACAATCTCTCGTATACCTGGTACCAGTACCTGTTTTACTGGTATACTCGCTGCTGTACTGCTGGCATTGGGACCGCACACCCAGCGAACGAACCAGTGGGAACCGAAATGTGAATGCTCGATCGTCAAGTACATACCAGTACTCGCACGGCTAAGATGGTGACTTTGTGGAAGGCGATGATGGTTCAAGCATGGAGCAGAACGTATCGGTATGTGATTAGTTGTCCGACATGGCAGGTAGTTCGTCGCGTATCACACCTCAGTACGAGCAGGGTGCTGCATGCAAAGGGGGTGGGGGGAGGAAATATGGAGAGATGATGGCCGTATAGGGCAAAGATGATGATGATAATGAGGGGAGAAAATAAGAAACATTGGGTTTTCGTGTCTTGTTTCAAAAGATACACAAAAATAAAACGCGCGGTGGTGCCGAAAGAACGTCGGGGTAGATGGGCAAATTGGCACCGGGACACTCACGTATGAGACATTTTACGCCAGGCTAGTCTCGAGTCCCATGCACAGGCAAGACTTCCCGGGACCGAAGGCACCAGCCACCCCCGGCACAGCGAGAAAGGGAGGGAGAAAGAGAGAGAGAGAACATAGGTGTGCTCACTACTCTCCGAACAACATTTTGTGTGAAAAGAACAGAACGAAAAAAAAAACAGCGGCTGCTCGCCCACAAGGAAACAGAACAACTACACCCCCTCTCCGGGATCGTCATTCTGCGCGCGAGCGCTGCGCTAAATGTGGCGTGGGCAAAGGCCACGACTTCGAGCGTGGTAACCACACAGTGTATCTCGGGCATATTAGACAGACTGGTCTAAGGTCGGTCGAGCTGCAAGCAGACACGGGGCTGACCCGAGGGCACTCACCCTTGAAAAAGGTAGTCGTATTCGTCCTCTTTTCCGGCCATGGCTGCGTGTGCTTCACCCCCAATCCGCAGAGAGACAGGGTCAGTTCAGGGATGGATGCAAGTGGCCTCTGTGTCTCCCGCCCTCCGTCCTGCGACAACTTCGCTAAGCTCTCGCTGCTCGTGATTTCTCTCGTCTCTGGGTTGGGAGGGAACCGGTACTCGAGTAGGCCTGTTTTGCGGTCTTTTTTACTTCTTCGATGAAGAACAGGGGACAGGGGATATTTAATCCCATTCCCCTAGGAGTTCATAAAGAGGCCGTATCTGTTTTAAGTTTTTGAATTGGAGCGGGATGTGCTCAGACAGAGCGCGGGACTCTATCCTGCATCGTAAGATGGCACCCGGTCGAGGGAAGGGGGACTGGAAGTCTAAGGGAGAAGGAGGTGGGGGAAGAAGAGGAGGAGGAGGAGGTTCTAAAGATTCGCGCTACCAAAGGCAGCAGGGCAAGGGGTCGAAGGGCAAAGGCGGAAGGAGAAGCTATGCGGATGCGAGCCAGGCTGGTCGACTCGGCGGAGGCGGGCGGAAGGAGACCACGGCGAAGGCAGCCCTCCGCGAACAAGGGGACAACCTGGACAAACGCTTCGGGTGTGTGTGCGTGGCTCCTGCTATGTATGGTGGTGGTTCATGATACCTAGTGCTTGCGGTCTCCTTGACATGTTGTTCCCTCAAGTACGGTAGACGCAAGAATTCAGCAACAGGTGTTTCGCCTCTCAGGGTTTAGGCGGGACGGCCGGGTTGTCCGAGACAGGCAGCCGTATCGATGTCCCTCGCTTGCGCACCTCGATGCCAGCTGGCTTGGTGTCGGCTAGACGTGATGCGTGACGGTGGTTCGCTCGGTCTGTGCCGTAGTTGTTGAGCCGGTGAACACCTACGTCCTCAATGCCAAATGTTTTCCGAATGTTCCTTTGGGTGGAGCTCAATCTTCGTTCCTTTCTGCATCCGTCACACACACCCCAAGCCGCAGTATTAATAGTATTATATCAGCTCAGTGAAGTATCATACCTGGTACTTCATAGCCTCGTAATATTACCTGCACCACACAGGTACAACCTGGTACTGGTGGGCGCCAATATTACCTGCACCACACAGGTACAACCTGGTACTGGTAGGCGCCAGTATGAATAGCTCGTAACCTCGTACCGCCTGATTGGTGTTCGTTGTCCGGGTGTGCTGCTGATGTGCTACACGCTACGCTGCTGTAATCAGTGCTCTGTTGTGCTTGCTGGACAGCAGTATCCCGATTGTGCTTTCGCTGTTTATGGTATATAGGACAGCACTACTTGGTCTTGCGCGGCTTCTCTGGGTACGTACCTATAATAGTATGATACGTACCTACGGGACCATATGGGCAGTAACATACCTGTATGAGCAGCGAAAGCTGTCGCCAAGATCATAGCCAACATCAGCCTGCGCCAGGCGTTGTTTACGTAGTAGCTGGTGTATAGATCGTATGGTGAGACATCGCGAGCGCCTGCTTGGACGTCAATCTAAATCGTCCGTACAACGATACAGGATCGACTGGTCTGACGATAGTGATGTGTGCTCGTGTGCACGTTCTGTGAGGATGCCGTGGTACAGTATGGTCAGTTACCTATTACTGTACACGCTGCCTGTTCTTTTCTGCCGAGTAGAGTTGCACCCCGTTCGTCCACTACATCTCCTTTTCTTTTTCGGTTTGGTTTCTTCGTTGATTCTCTTTCTTTATGGTGTATTTTGGTTGCTGGCGTATGTATGTGTGTTGTGTCGGCCGCACCTAGTGCGAAGGCATGGTATTGCGTAGGCTATTAATGCATTACGGTGTGTATCTCTGTGTCGTAGACCACAGAGCTCGTATCTTTCTAGGGTGAAGAATCAGCACGGACACTGGGCTTGCTGGATGTCGACGAGCAGAAGTACGGTTTAATGTGAAGAACACACACACACAATCCAGATAGACGACGGGTAATACCCGGACCTATCACTTCTCGTTCGGTTACGGGTAAGACCTATTGCCCGCCGGGTAATGTTACCCTGGTACCCGGGTATCTGACATGAACGGGTGCCGGAGTACCCGGCGATTTACGTGTACTCGGGTCCCTGCAAACTACTACTGTAGCTCGTACTGGAAACTTGAAAGCGCGTGTTAAGAGACTGTGACAGCTTTTTCTGAGGTATTTAACGTACGACTAGCGTTTCTACTACTGTAGGAGTTATGGTGAAGTATATCGCACCGGGGACACGTGATTCACCGGGTACCGGGGTACCCGTTCATGGCGGGTACCCGGGTACCCGGTTCCGAATGTTCGGCGGGAAATAACGGTAGGCCCTGTCAGTAGATTGGATACTTTATGGGCCCGCGAACAAGAAAAATACCTACTGTACTCTGAGCAAGCCTTGGAATCTTCTCGTATTGTACACATATTTCCTCCTCATACACGGGATGTTTATCTTGCATGAGGTCATATAAAACCCACACACAGCTTGCAAAATATGAGTTTCGACGAAGTCCTCGATTTCACAGCTGTTGTTCTTTAATTTTATAATTATGTATTTAAGGCAGGACCATAGCGTAAGCCTGCTGTTCGTTTACCTGGTTGGACGGAGGTAATGTGGAATTTTCCTGGAATTTTCGGGCCCAAAACGTCGTAACGTCCAAGCCGAAAACAGCTTGATATTGGACAGGAATGAAAAACGCAGAGCAGCAGCAGCGACGAAATATCATCAAAAAGACGCCGGGAAAGCGTTTTGTTCGCCGCTGAAGACACCGATTTCGGCTCCGACAAATATGTATTATCACACCAAGCATGCAAAGATTAGTTTTGAGTAATAAATTTCGATCTCAGACCTATGCCAATGGGAAAGCGAAGTATCACTAAAAAGTTTGAATTTCAAAGATACCCGCCAAAACTTTTTAGAACACGCTTCCTATGGGCACGTTTAGAAAAAAACAAAGTTCCCAACTTTTGGAAAAGCCCGAAAAAAGCAAATCTGGGGCCGATGTTGGGCCAAGAGCGGCTTGCTTGAGAAAAACTCAGGCCGATCTTTGGTTGGGAGCGGCGAGATTCCGAGTCCTCGACAGACATCGATCGACAAAACCAACGACTGCGTCATGAATTCTGAACGGAGTGCACTCGTTAGGGGCTCCGACCCACCCTAGGGTCACTGCGTTCACACAATGGTCAGTGACGTGTGACGGGCGCTGGCCAGGCGTACGATAAATAAACAATTAGCCGCTGGTGTGCACAAAACAAAAGACAAATTTTCTCGATCCGTTTCGAACGACAAAAAAACAGGCTTTTCTTCAGGTTTGGGAGGATACCGTAGGACGCCGCCGGCAGGCTCTCGCCCCCTAGAGCATGGATCCACCTTCTATCTGCGAGGCCGTCATCTATACTCGTTGGCCTTGCCCGGCACCAAGCGGGTTGGCCGTGGGCTGAGTCTATATCGAGATCGAGCGTCTATCGTCGCATGAGCTGATTTTTACCAGCGTGTTGACAATTTGCAACTAGAAAAAAAAAAAATTCGCCGCTTGCAGCCGTTAGAAAAAAAAAGCAGAAAAAATCAATGTTTTCCCTTTTTTCCCACAGCGGCGGTACGAGGATATATGCGGCTGTTTTTTTAAAGCAATATTTTTGAAAGAAAACTTTTGGACTTCGCGTTTCCATTGGCATAGTTCTCACAGCTTCGTTTTTTGTTTTTCTTCCTATACATACCATCCTTGAATTTTGTTTTTCGTCCTATGCATACCACCCTTGAACAACCTAGAGCATATCCTATTGTATATCTACTGCAGTAGGATTTACAGCAGTAGTGTAGCGCTATAGCGCTCTTCGCTGAGCACGTTTTTTTTATTATAAATTTCGTATAGTAGCGGTCCCCCAAAAATAATCACAAGTTATTTTTAGGTCATCTCTTATTCGTGGGCCTATACATGACGTATTGTTGATGTACCGTATCGTACATATAATATCATACGCCCCAAGGAACGATACATTTTACGATCGTTTTTACGGTAAACCATTAAAAAGTATGATCTCCGGGAAGAGAGCAGAGAGCGAACGTTGAACGCATGAAGACGGTCTCGTGATCGCCACAAGATCCATACCGTTTGCCAGGTATTTCTTACGAGGGTTATTATTTTTTGTCCGCTCTTTCCTGTGTGCATGTCCGCTTTTATGCCCGTAAAGAGCTCTGTATGTTGTCCGGGTACCCGGGTACCCGCACAACCCGGGTACGTGTGCCTGAACTAACGGGTACCCGGCCACGGGTACGGGGAATAGATCTGAAAAGCAACCGATACCCGACGGGGTACAACTCTACCACCGAGACATGGTTTCCCACTGCTACTATTAATAGTCTCTTTCAGTAAAAGCCAACATGGTATCATACATATAGTAGCACAGGCAGGTGCATGTGATTACAGTATACGCGAAAACCTCCTGGCAATATACTCGAAAGTATCGACATGTCAGTACAAAGCGCCACAACAAGCCGGGGCATGTCCCCCTCCTGCCGTCTCTATAGAGCGAACGCTACTTGTATCTACGAGAAGCGCTAAGTCGTATAATAGCAGCAAGAGGCCCATTCAAACATCAAATTGTTGGAGTTGGTTGTGTGTGACCTGTGACCGATTGGTATCGATCGGGTAGAAGTAACGCGGATAGCTGACCCGGAATGATGCTGCATCCTTCAGATGTACCGTGTGACTGAGGAGGCTTGCACAAAGATTTTACCAATAGTATAATGTCACGAGTACGGTGAGATTTGAAAGAGAGATTGACGATCGGGGACCGTACAGAGGCATCTGAAATCTGAAACCCAGATTCGCAGTCCATTCGAAACGTATGGCACCGCCAATCATACGTACATGATGCGATACAAATTACGCCGCTTGACCTGTGCGTCGATCGGATAGCAACGCTGACAGCCATTGCGACATCGCTGTTGGTCTACTGATCATCGACAAATAAATCGCATAGTGCCTATTTCTAACACGCCCCCTTGATGAAGACTCGAAGTACATATGGCTGGCAAGTTGCTTGTCCGTTGACTTACTCAATACCTGGTACCTATTTCTAACACAACAATATCCACATGCTGTTGTACATGTTATGTATAATGTATTGCCGGGACTCGTATACAATACAAAGACAGCAGCAGTGTACCATGTATACCGGTATACCAGTATCCAGTATATTTCTGGTACGTATATATGATACCCAAAACGTATGTACGGGTGCGTGCTTTATTTCGAATCCTATGATTTGTATGATACACCTACCAGGTATATTTTTTTTTCCGGGTATAGCATGCCCTCTCGCGCGCACTTCCCCCCTACTCGATACCCCCCCTCATCCCTCCACTATAGACATCTATTCGCTATTTCAAACCTGAATGAACCATGTCCCGCTCCTCGTAGGTATGAGCGATACTCAGAGGGCCCGCCGAAGCTAGGCTGGATCTTCAACATGCTGCCGACATCGATCCCAGACGCGTCGGGTAATGAGAAGAGTGGGCTTGACATGTACTTCCTCGAGCAGGACGGGGGTACCTTCAAGGCTACGGTATGTCTATCTTGCGAGTGTTTATACATGTTTCGATGATCGTATCGATAACCTCTCAGGCGGTGTATCTGCCTTGTAATGCTTGCTGATGATATGTTTCTGTACCCCTCGCCGTACGAACATCAGTCACCGACGTCCAGCCTCCTGTTAAAGATGTCATGGTATTTCGCCCGTAAGAAAGGCCAAGCACCACGATTATTGGAATATAGGCAAGCAACTCCCTCTTTGTACTGGCACGGTATGCTCTTCTCGCCGTCGAACGGCTGAAAATCCTTCAGTTTGCCTGTTGGTGTTATGTCAACGTTGTCTCTCGTTCTACTCTACAAGCGCTGGCGTCCTTCCCATGCATCTGTTTCGTGTTCCTCACCTTTCTCCTGCTGCCCCCCCCCCCCCCCCCCCCCCCCCCCCCTCCTTCTCCTTCCCCTTCCCCTGCCCCCCCCCCCCCCCCCCCCCCCCCCCCCCCCCCTTCCCCTTCCCCTCTCCGTTCCCCTTCTCCCCCCCCGCTTCCCCGTCCCCGCCCCGGCCCCCCCGCCCCCCCCATCCCTCCCTCCTCCAAGGTTTTCTACAAGCCGTATTTTTATGTCCTGGTGAAGGAACAGCGCTACATGCAGGAGTGTGTCCAGTCGATCCGTCGGCGCTTCGAAGACTCGGCGGTGGAGGTTACGGTTGCCGACAAGGAAGACCTAGACATGCCCAACCACCTCTCAGGAAAGCTGCGAAGGTGGGTGTGTCCCGGCGAATACTGCTTGGGTGCCATTCGTGTGATCGTCGCCGCCGCCGCAGTGCCTGCCGTTTGTTTTCTTGTGAGGCCTTTTCGTGGAGGCCAGATGTTCCCGTATAGTTTTAGCATTTGCTGGGCAGCAGTTACGCTTTAAGCAGCTATGCAGTATACGATCAGTATCTGGGCGTATCTGCACCGTATGTCAGCAGTATTTCAGCAGTATCTGAGCAGTATGTCAGCAGGATCTGAGCAGTATGTCAGCAGGATCTGAGCAGAATATGAGCCGTACCTGAGCAATATGAGAGCCACTTGACGACGGCGCACCACACATGTATTCCGACAGCGGCTTGACCCGGTTCACGCTCATCGGCGTGAGGTGCTGCCTCACCTCGGGGGTCTCGGATGTACTTGCTGGTACACAGCAGCAGCGGTAGTGGTAGAGACAAACTGCCATATCTCTCCGTGTGTTGGATTCTGTGTGGTTAACCCCCGCCGGGAAGCGCGAGTGTTCGCACCTTCAGTGCAAATTCCATCGTTCGCGGGACGGGCGAGTTTGCCCCCTTGTTCGCCCTAAGCCCCCCTTTTTCTTGGCGGGCTCCGTTTCTTTCCCGTTCCGCCGGGTCGGTCCCGTGTGGTCTCGTTTTTTGCTTCTTTGTCTATTAATAGGTTCCTGAAGCTCAGCTTCCACAGCGTGGCGGACCTGATGGAGGTGAAGAAGGCCCTGATGCCAACCATTCAGGTGAGAGGAGGCAGAAATGGTTAGGTGCGCTTTTCGATGCCTTTTTTTTGTGATGCTTTGCTGCCACTGGTTTGGTTTGTTCCGTGCGTCAATAGACCCGACCCCCCTGATTTTGTTTTTCGCTTTATGAGCACTTTAGAACTGCACCCGCATTTTTTGGGGGGGTAGGGAAATTAGATGGAACTAGTGTGGGACAATCTTGCGGTGGTCGCTGTTTTTTACTGTTTCTATGCCGCCAACGCTTGTCGCAAAGCGTGGAAACACGCCGCCAGTGGAAGAAAGTATTTTACATATGACACGTATTTGTAGCCCGGGTTGGTCCCATGTTATTTTTTGTTTGATTTTTGGCGGCGCTGCGCGCGTGGCGTAGCGGAACGAAGTCGGAGAAGAATTGCGATGCCCCCCCCTCCCGAATCGGGCCTCGCGCGGAGGAAAACAAAATGAAGGGCGTCCGCACAGCAGAAACGGGGTGTGCACATCGTATACACCCTCACTTTTGCGGAGGCGGCTTACTTAGTAAACAACCCAAGCACGACAATAGTCAGATTTTCACATCGTCGAATTGCTGAAACATTCGCACAACAGACTGTTAATACTCGAAATACTCATTTTCCAAAGAAGACTAAATTGCTCAAGTACTCGAATACTCAAATCCTCAAGTAACCCACTGCTCAACTATTGAAATATCCAACACTCTACTCGAACAACACTGCTGTTTCGGTCGGCGCAGGCCAACAAGAAGCGGGCGGAGGCCCAGGACGCGTACATGCACATGGAAGCCGAGGAGCAGCAGCCGGACGACTTCCTGCAGGTCCTCGTCGACGCGAGAGAGTACGATGTCCCCTATTACGTGCGCTGCTCCATCGACTTGGACATCAGGTCGGTGCCGCGCGGCGGGCCCTATCTTCCATCTGAAGCACCTCTCCTGACCACGATGCCTTGCATGCCAGGCGCTGTTTGTTTCTACTGTTGGTTTGTAGTAAATGCCGGCGCGCCGCTCCTGACAACGATGAACTGCGCGCGAGACACCGTTACTAACCATGAAGTAGACGCTGTTGCGCTCTTGGAGTCAGGATGTTTCCTCCGCCATCGCCCGTTTACATTCGCTATGCTATCCGTCGAGAGTCGGAAGAGTGAAAGAGGGGGCTGCTGTGTCCGCGGAGTCGAGGGGAATCGTGTTGTCTAGTGGATGATTGCGCGGCTTGAGCCACTGGTCGCAGGGCCTGATCGTTTTGGAACGAAGGGGATGCGAGGATCGGTCGCGACGGTAGCCCTCCCGCGACGCGGTCGTCGCTCGCTTGCGCCTAGGTCGCTGAATACTTTGACGCGAGCTACTGTGGCTCGAAGGTTGCTATTTCCTTGAAATGGCAAGCCGCTTTGTCGGCGGAGCCTGTGCGGTAGTCGTCCCTCCGCACATTTCAGGCACTACTGCAGTAACTAACGGGTTACGTACTAACAGTAATACTTATATACTGTTGATTCTTGTTGAAGGTTGTGCAGCTAGTCCCCCCCCCCGCTCCATGCATTCGAAGCTGTGATTCAATGATTAACAGCCCGCCTCAAAAGCGGGTCTTGGTAGGGTGCAGCTCACGCTTCATGCGACTCGCCCAACACCTCACGTTTCGCTTCGCGCTTGGTGCAAGCAATGTCTGCCTGGTCGGTGAAAACCCGACGTGCTCCGTCCCGGCATTGTAGGGATGCGAGGGTCTATGGTCATACGACTACGGCCATGCATGATGATGAGTACACCCCCCCCGCCCCCAGCCGCACCCCTTCACCGTGCCTATGCGGACATGCGGTGTAGTGACGCAACGTTGATATGTATGTGCGATTTCGCGACTGTTCTGGCCTGTCCTGCCCTAACCGCTCTCGTTCGGGCGAAATTTTCTACAGGGTGGGATCGTGGTACATGGTCACCCCGCAGGAGGAGGGCGTGTCGGTGGCATGGCAAAAAGAAATGGTTGACAAGGCGGAGCCGAAGGTGCGCCACTTTTTTCTAACTTCGACGGCGTACACACAAAATCGGGACCACTGTCGAGTTGCCTGAAGCGTCCGCCCTCGCGGTTCCGCACACCAAGTTGACGACAGTGTTATGAATGTCCTATACTCTGCCCGAGTTCCTAGCGACAGTTTATACTATATTTTGTTGTTTTGCGAGCTGTTGGTGCTGCTGATGGTGGCGGTGGTAGTGGTGGGAGTTCCTGGTATGGCGGTGTCTAACGGGTACACTACCACCGCGCCAACACCGCTAGTGTTTTGTACCCCAGCGGTGTGAGTTTCTTGCTCTCTTATAAATGTGCACGGCGAATATCGCGCTAGGGTGGAACCCTGCCTCGCGAGCAGCAGCAACACCGACAGCAACGACAATGGTGCGGCCCAAACTCTATTTCCGCCGAAACTTGCCACGGAGAGAGAACCCCCCCCCCGCCCTCCGCGCCCTTAACTCCACACAAGGGGGGTGATCGTATCACGTGGTGTGTATATGGTGAGCCACCCACGAAGCAGTTACATAGTACTGCCATCGCTGTCTCTGGAAGTGGCCACACCAGAAAATAAATCAATTCATTGACGCTGTCATCCATATGTAAGAAAATCCGCCTCAGAAGTGATTCTTAGTAGGGTGCAGCCTGCCCTTCATGCGACTCGCCCAACACCTCACGGCGATTCGCGCTTGGTGCAAGCAATGTCTGCCTGGTCGATGAAAACCCGACGTGCTCCGTCACGGCATTGTAGGGATGCGAGCGTCTATGGTCATACGACTACGGCCATGCATGATGATGATAATGAGTACACCCCCTCCGCGCCCCCGTATAAACTTTTTTTCGATGCCCGGTAAACCCCGAGAAAAAGGAAGGCTTCGCTGATAGGGTTCAGGGTTCGAGGCGACCGACAGCATGCCCGCTCTCTTTCTGTCTGTGCGGGTGATATCCCCTCTACGGTACGCGCCTTGCATTTCTATCTCGAAATGGGTTCAGCCCTTTCTTCCCGACTCGTCAGTTGGTGTCTTTCAAGCAATAAAAAACTTCACACAGAGAATCGAACCCTCGACATCAACGCCGGTGGTATTCGAGGTTAAGCACTAGACCACCGGGGCGGCGAATGGCAGGGTTGCATGTTTTCATACCGTGCATCGCTTTTGACGGCGGCCTCGTCAGTGGTTGACCGGTGTGTGTGTGTGTGTTTTTTTCCCGGCGGCCCCCCCTCCGGCTCTGGTCGAACAAACGTGTACCGCGCAGGTGCTGGCGTATGATATTGAATGCACGAAGGCGCCGCTCAAGTTTCCCAACGTGGAGATCGACCAGGTCCGGTGTGTGTGCCTGTCGTCGTCGTCGTGGTTGTTGTTGGTGATGGTTTTTTGTTGGTACTTGTAGTGTCGGTGGTGGTGGTGGTGATGGTGGTGGTGTTGTTGTGTTGATGGTGGTGGTGGTGTTGTCGTTGTTGTTTGATGTTTGATGCTTTTATTGGTGGTGGTGGTGGTGGTGGCGTCGTTACATGCTACCGATCGGACTGCCGTTATGTCGGTGCGCGCAGATGCCTCGAGCCCAGGCACGCCACCGCTTTTGCGAAAGGGGTGAGTTTTGGAGAAAGGCTAACGCTGTGAGATCCCACTGCCCCCTGCGGTGCGGTGCTTGCGCTGTACGTGTGTCAGCCCTTGCCTTTGGCATGTGTTTTCTCTCTCGTTTCGAATTTGTTTGGCAACTGAATGTTTTTTTGTCGCTACTGTAGTTTTCTTCGCAACTAATTTTGACGATCTGTTTTCGCGACTTTCTTTGACGACTTTTTTTCGCGACGTACAACATGTCGCGCTTGAACCAACGGTACGTCGGCGACATGCAGGTTTTCATGATCTCCTACATGTTTGATGGGCAGGGCTACCTCATTACCAGCCGGGAGGTGGTCAGCGAAGATGTGGAGGTAGGTGGGCTTGTGGCGGGCGGTGGATTATGAGTGATGGGGTTGCCGCGGGAGGGGGAGGGGCAGGGGAGGATTGGGGAGGGGGGGAAGGGAAGTGAAGGGGGGGAAGGGAAGTGAAGGGGAGGGAAGAGAAGAGAAGAGAAGGGAAGGGAAGGGAAGGGAAGGGAAGGGAAGGGAAGGGAAGGGAAGGGAAGGGAAGGGAAGGGAAGGGAAGGGAAGGGAAGGGAAGGGAAGGGAAGGGAAGGGAAGGGAAGGGAAGGGAAGGGAAGGGAAGGGAAGGGAAGGGAAGGGAAGGGAAGGGAAGGGAAGGGAAGGGAAGGGAAGGGAAGGGAAGGGAAGGGAAGGGAAGGGAAGGGAAGGGAAGGGAAGGGAAGGGAAGGGAAGGGAAGGGAAGGGAAGGGAAGGGAAGGGAAGGGAAGGGAAGGGAAGGGAAGGGAAGGGAAGGGAAGGGAAGGGAAGGGGAAGGGAAGGGAAGGGAAGGGAAGGGAAGGGAAGGGAAGGGAAGGAAAGGAAAGGAAAGGAAAGGAAAGGAAAGGAAAGGAAAGGAAAGGAAAGGAAAGGGAAAAAGCCCGCTCGACCAAGGTTAGGGAAGGGTTCGGCATTCATAGTTTTGTCCGCTCTCCTGCCTGCGCTTGCGATGCGCGGTGAGTTGAGGTGGAAATGTATTTTGGGAAGCCTAGGGACCGGACCGGAAGCTGCCGGTGGGCGCTGTACATGGTTGAGATCCTGCCGTGGCGTGGGGCGCGGGCAAGCGCTCTTTTTTAGGAAGGTTTTGGCAGTGCAGTCCATCTTCATTATCTCTCGGCGCTATTTTGTTTGCTGGATCGTTTTAGTCTGGAAGCGTTTTGGTCTTGGGGACGGGGGAGGGGCGGGCGTAAGAAAGTGGGGGTGGTGGTGTACTCATCATCATGCATGGCCGTAGTCGTAGGACCAGTGACCCTCGCATCCCTACAATGCCGGTACGGAGCACGCCGAGTTGTCACCGACCAGGCAGACGTTGCTTGCACCATGTAGCGGGGGGAGTGTACTCAATATCATGCATGGCCGTAGTCGTACGACCATAGACCTTCGCATCCCTACAATGCCGGGACGGAGCATGTCGTGTTTTCACCGACCAAGTAGAATTGCTTGCACCAAGAGCGAAGCGCGGTGAGGTGTTGAGCGAGTCGCATGAAGAGTGGACTGCATCCTACTAAGAACCGCTTGTGAGGCGGATTCTGGTGTGGCAACTTCCAGATACAGCAATGGGAGTGCTATGTAACTGCCTCGTGGGTGCCTTACCATGTACACACTACCCTTGTAGGTGATGCGAGCATCCCCCTTGTGCGGAGTTAATGCTCTCCCTGATCTAACTCGACCGCCAGCCGTGCCCAGAACAATTAAAAAATAGCGGTACCCTGGTTGTCTAGCGTACGCAGTGAGAGGCGTGTTTTACAGCGTCGTCGCCAACCGACGCCAACCTAGCGTACATTATACCAGGTATATAATATAGGGGGGGGGGGGGGGGTTATTTTCGCATTGCATCGTGCGCCGCGGATGCTCAAGCAACAGGAGTAGCAGTGCTGCATGAAAATTGTCATTTCTCTTCCTTCACGCCCCCCGCTTTCGGACTCGATGCGCGCGCAGAATTTCGAGTATACCCCGAAACCGTCGTTCCCCGGACCGTTCCACATCTTCAACGAAGCCAACGAGGAGGCGGTGATCCGTCGCTTCTTCGACCACGTGGCCGAGCTCCGACCGCAGATCATCGTCACCTACAACGGCGACTTCTTCGATTGGCCTTTCGTCGACGAGAGGGCTAAGGTGACGAAAAGCAGGCGTCAGCCGGTTCCCCGGTTTCCGGCGTTTGTGTTAGGTGGAGGCGGTTTTGGTCATCCTGTTGTACACGGCCGTCGGTTTTTATCTCGCGCTTATTTAGCGGAGAAAGACATCGTGGAAGCCGTGGAGGCGTAACGATTATATTGTCCGTTGTTTTCGCGGGGCGGGGGTAGCAGATGCTTATTTGTTGGTTTATTTTGCGTTTCAGAAAGCGAGGCCGAAAAGTGGACCAATCCTGGAGAGTAAGTCGTGCCGTGCGAGGACGTTACGAGTCGCAAACCCTTTTGGGCTTCTGCGCAGTTGGTGCCCTGTCCTTTCTGAAGTGACCTTATTGTAGGTGCCCGGCGGAAGGTGCTGCCGTATGGAAAACCAAGACTTTTTGTCTTGTTTCGTTTTTTGCGCGAATGCTCACGCTTGGCGGCGCGGGACCTCTCGTACGGGTATTTAATCGAAACTCCTGCCGTACACGCCGATGATTGGATGTGATGCAGCAACACAACAATGTCGAACTAAGCCAGCGCGCAGCCAAGCCGCCTACGGCTGTGGAATGCGCTATTGTCTTGCTTCATGGGTTTTTTTTACAATATCACAACACGCAGTGTCGCATTAGTGAGCCAGCTCCCAACCAACCCGGATCTGGTCGTGGAATGCGGTATATACTGGTACTTTGTTCTCTCAGGGTTACGGCATGGACATGGAGAAGGAGATCGGCGTGGGGCTGCAGGCGAACGGGGAGTACCGCGGCCGCTGCTGTGCGCACATGGACGCCATCTACTGGGTCAAACGGTAAGGCAGTCCATCGCTCTCGCTCACTCGTGGGGGGGTGCGTAGGTGGGTGGGTGGGTAGGTGGAGGTCGGTAGATGGAGGGGGGGGTAGGTTGAGTACGTGGGGAAGGATTTTGGGGGGGGGGGGGGTTGGTGGGGGGGATGGACAGATGGGTAAGTGGGCGGGTGGGTGGGTTAGTGGGTGGGTAGGTAGGTGCTTGGGTGGGTGGCAAGACCGAAAGAGTAGTGTGCGACACGACCACTCTTCTTTGAGAGAAACCCTCCTCGTCCCCGCCTCCCGCACCCGTTCTGCTTCCCCCGTTATTTGTGGAAACGCTGTGTCTACTGGTTTTCGGTCCAACTGTGCGCCCCTCTGACTGTGTTCCTTTTCGGTCGGTCCTGGGTGTGTAGGGACTCGTACCTGCCGCAAGGGTCCCACGGGCTCAAGGCCGTCACCAAGTACAAACTAGGTGAGTCTTTTGTTGTGATGTATTCTCAGAGTGTGCCACGTTTTTCTTCGGGGGCAGGACGCTGTGGCGGTGAGGCTAACCCTGTTTAATTGTACTCGCAGCCGCGTCAACGCCCGATAGTTGGCCGGCGGTAGTTCGCACGATGGTCGTAGAGACAGGCTGCTTTGTTTTGTCTCACGCCGCGAAACATGTGTTGCCATAGCGCCACACCTTATAGATTGCGGTGGCGTGTATCGTACGGATTTGATGCCGCCTCCGGAACAGCTTGGAGATGTTGAGCGTTTGTTGTTGTTGTTTGTTGTTGGTAGTGTTGGTGGTGGTGTTGGTGGTGTTGGTGTTGGTGGTGTTGCCGGTGGTGGTGGTGGTGTGTGGTGCTGATGTCGCTGTTGTTGTTGTTCGTATTTTTCACATGAGGTTGTCGCCATAAGCTAGTCCGTGGTCGTGAGATGCCTCTGCTGGCGACAATGCCCTGTCACGGACGACGATGGTGAAAGGTTGTGCGGAGCTCTCACAGAGAGCTACTGTACCTGGCTTGCCTCTGCAGGCAGCGTGACAGGGCGCGGATGTCATATCTCCGACCCGACGCGGAGATGACAATCCGCACCACTGGAGGAGCGCCGGGTGAACGATTCTGTCATGGGCTGAAAACTCGTTTTTCCTGTACGGTACCCGTGCTTTGGTCGCCACACAGTTATAATGACCTCGCGGAAAATGTACATGGCCAGGAGTTAATAACAAGCCACCCGCCCGTATGCCCCCTCAGCTTGGTCAACAAAATGACTCCTAATGGTGTGAAGCGTATCCGTTAGTTCCGCCGCCATCCTCCGTCTTGGCCATTCAACACACGCGCCGGCACAGGCTACGATCCGGTGGAGGTAGACCCCGAGGACATGGTCCGTTACGCGTCGGAGCGGCCCACGGAGATGGCGGCTTACTCAGTGTCAGACGCCGTTGCGACGTACTACCTTTACCAGACTTACGTGCACATGTTTGTGTTCAGCCTGTGCACCATCATTCCGATGGGACCGGACGACGTCCTTCGAAAGGTGAGTGTATTTTGATATATGTATGTGGCCGGATGACGTTCTTCGAAGGCGAGTGTGACTTGAGAGATTCTGTATTGTGTTCTGCTTGCTGTGCGCGTTTTGTTGTGTTTTCGGATACTGTTTTGTTTGTGTCGTCGCCGCCGCCACGGTAAGGACTGTGCGTTAACCCCGTCTTCCGAAACCCTGTTATACTTTCGGGGGTGTCGATTCGATTGCGGAGGTGTTTGTGCAGCTGGATGGTGTCGCGGGTGTAGTACGCTCTCTTTTTGTCTGTCCGCGGCGGGAGTTCTCGTCAGATCGGCGCTGTACACACACCCCTCACTCAGCTCCCGTGGGCGGGCATTTCTCGACCGTGTGGTTGTGTCGGCGTTCTGGGATGCCGTGACCTTCGGCTGGCAGGGTTGTATGGTATCTTAGGCGCGGACTCTGCGCGTTCGGCAGAACGCTCTGTATCGGGTTCAGCCGGTGTAAAGTCGTGTGATAACGAGAGGGTGTACACATTTTTACTTGGTTGGTCGACCTGCTGCGATAACAAAAGCCGCGCTTCGCGCCTTTTTTTCGAGATTTCTGGGATTGTTTTCGTCATTCGCGGCTCTTAAGCGTCGTGGTTTCGTGACTCTCCAACTTTGGTGACTTCATGAAGAGATGTCAACAACTGTCTCTCCCTCTCGCCATGCTTCCCCTGAAAAATCTGCCTGTTTGTGGCGTATGCTCTCATTCTTTTGCCTCTTACCCAGGGGTCCGGGACGCTGTGCGAGGCACTTCTTATGGTGGAGGCTTACAGGGGCAACATTGTCTGTCCTAACAAGCACGTGAGATACGCCACCATCCATGCATATTCGACGTAACATGTACCAGGTACCTGGTGACAGTTTGCGCCACGATTTTGTCCCACGCGCATTTATCGGGCTGCATCAATATTGTGGCATTCGTTCTTCCTGGCGGCCAGAGCTGGAACGCCCATTAAAATGGGAGCGCACGGACGGTCGCAGTTTCACGAACTCGATTTTTGTGGAACAGCAGTGTGTGGTATAAGTACTATGGCTTTCACCGAGGGTGGACATGTTTGGGACATTTCTAGAGGAGCTGGTCGGCAGCCTTGCTGCGCTCGTGCGCAGTGCGCGAAGAGACCGCACAGCCTTGTTCACAGTAGGCTGCACAGTAGGCTGCACAGTAAGCACTGTTTTCCGGACCTGGGAGGCTCTGCGAGTGGCATGCATTAAGGCTGGGTGCTCTGACACTCGGTTGGTCGCGCCTGTTTGACCAATCTTGGGGCGCGCTCGCGTAGCTGCGTCGAGTTGTCAAGCGCCAAAGAAACGATTGGTAGTCGCGAGCTTCAGCGGTGAGACATTTTATCAGCTAGTTTTGTTTGGTTAGAGCGATTGAATATCTATACGCGGCCACGCCTGTCCTGCGCTTTTTTGGTGCGCCTGTTTTTTCTATATTTTGTTGCCTCCGCCACACCTCTTCGACCTTTCGCGTATAGGTGGACCCGCTGACGAAGTTTCACGAAGGACACCTCGTGGAGTCGGAGACGTACATCGGCGGTCACGTGGAGTGCCTCGAGGTGAGGCAACTTGGAAGCACTACAGGCTAGTTTTTATGGTTGGCGCGATCGAGGCGACTCATGGCCGCGCAAAGCTGCCTGACAAACGTCTGGCGTCAGCACGGCAGCGGTGTAAGTAAGTGCGTGTGCGCCGGACACCGGACGCCCAGGCGGGTGTGCCGGGAATTGCCGAAGTCTCGTATGTAGCGATTGCGCCTCTAGTGTGCGTACCGGTGCAGGTGAAATAGCTTTGGTGTTTACTTTCGCGAGGGCGAGGGCATGGCGCGACTGAACCCCAAAACCCAAGACTGTATCCCCTGACCGTTGCCCTAAGAACTTTGGGCTTCCCCTGTCAAGGCGATAACCTCCCCTGAACCGTAGCGATGTCCAACTCCCCCTCCACTCGCCCGCCGCTGTCGGGCACGATTTTTGTCCTCCAGACGGGTGTTTTTCGTAGCGACCTTCCGGAGAAGTTCCGGCTAGTGCCGAGCGCCCTCCAGGCTCTGATTGACAACATCGACCGAGACCTGACGTTCGCCATCGAAGTGGAGAGCGGGGTGCAGCGTGACACCATCAGCAACTACGACGAGGTACGCTTCCCAGTGACGCCAGTTGCTTGGGCTTCAAATCGATAAGAAAACATGTTTACTCCTCAGATCCCCTGGTTTCGTTCGCTATTTTTCAAATTATGATAACAGACTTTCTTAGCCTTCCTTACCCTCCCTACCATGCGCTATCTTGTCCAAGCCAAATCATTTTTTTTGGCTCTGTCGCCAAATCAGCGGTCAGAGAATCGTGGGTATGGTATATGCGCACGCAACCATGGTTGAACTCGTCGGGTAGACCTGCAGCAGATCATGCTGCCGAGTGGATGCGAGCCGTATAGTCTGCGTGATCTATTTGTAGCACATGTTTCTGGGTTGGATCTGTACTGCAGCAGCATGTAAATCCTGCGCAAAGTTTCTTATATAACGTCAGGCTAGGATCTGGATGATGTAGGTCGTGGTGTGTCACCGATATGTTCACTTGTTTAGTTAAGTCTGCCGTCTGCCTTTCGACGCGTTGCAGGTCGACAGTCCCGCCGTCGATTTCTTTCATTGTTTTCGCACAGAAATGTGACCACCGTGTCTCGAAAGGGTGTTGCCGACCCCGCAAAAGTTGGATGACGGAGTTGCACGCCACGCCATCGACGTTTTGTGTCCCCGGCGGTAGGGGGGGGGTGATTTTGTTGCACTGTCCTGTGTTCGATTTCTGACGCAGTATGCGGTTTTCGCTACGCCAGCGGGAGCGTTTCGCTGCCTCAACAAGCACGCGCTGTGGTGGTCTTGGCGCTTCGCTTGCAGGCGGAAAGCGATGCGCAGCGATGGGCGAGTGGTTGTTTGCTCTATGTTCGCGTGTCATCGCTTGACTCTCGTGAATCGTATACGAGGCGCTTTGTAGCGTTGCGCTTTGTTGGCATCGCTTCGGACCTATTGCTGCTGTTGTTTTTCGTACAAACGAGAAACGAGGAATGCGGCCATGCCTACCACGTCTCGTCGCGCCTGTGGCCATTCCTCTCAGTCACGGAGGAAGTTAGGCGAGTACACCAACCGCCCCCCGGTCCGCTTGGTCCTCAAATCGATCTATGGATTTCTTTGATTGCCTGCTCTTGGGGCCGCGAAGGTGCGCAGCGAAATCATCGAGCAGCTGGAGATGCTGCGGGACAGCCCCCTGCGCGAGGAGGAGCCGTTCATCTACCATCTCGATGTGGCCGCCATGTACCCCAACATCATCCTGTCGAACCGCCTGCAGGTGTGTGTGTTTGCGTGGTGTGTTCGCGTGTGTGCCTTGTCCCGCGCTGTACTGCACCGTCGTTCGCCCTTTTTTGGTAAGGTTTTGCCTTGTTCTCTTCCGAGACCGAGGCTGTCGCTTGAGTGCCGGGGCGTGCAACAAATGGCAACGCGACGCGTTCTCTGTGTTTTTTTCTCTCGACCCTCCTCCTTTTGAACGCCCCCCCCCGCCACCGCTGCGAACGCCGTTGTTTTTTCGATGTGTCAGCCGGGGGCGATCGTCAACAAAGCCATGTGCGCCTCGTGCGACTTCAACCAGGAGAGCAACAACTGCAAGCGAGCGCTCACTTGGAAGTGGAGGTGAGTTTTCTACTGCCCCCCCCCCCCCCCCCCCGGCACTAGATCCTTCGTGACCGTGTCGGCCGCTGTTCCTTGTGTTCCAAGAGCCCAGAAGACCTTCGTCGTGGACGGGTCTTGTTCGCCTGCCATGAAGTTCACGTTGCTCCGCGCGCCCTGCCGCAGCGGCACCTGTGAGGCCCATGCGCGCGTGCGCCCGCGGCTCTCACAGAGAAGTAACCCCCTTCCCCGCCGCCGCCACGGCTGCCACTACCATTAGCATCGCCATCGCCATTACTACCGCGACCTCCTCACTTGCATTTCCGTCTGCTGGGTGTGGTGTCCCGCTTCTTGCTTCTTCCCGCTCCGCTTTGTGTTTCGATTTTTATGGGCAGAGGGGACATGACCCCGGCGTCCAGGACGGAGTACCAGAGCGTCAAGACGCAGCTCACCTACGAGAACGTGGACGGGAAGCCGTTCGTGGAGCTTGAGTAAGTGGCACGGCGTGCCATGTCGTGTTTTTTTCGTGTTTTTTTTCTTGAGCCTTCTGCTGCTGCCGCTGCTGCTGCTGCTGCTGCCCATGCACCGCCGCTGGTGCTCTAGCACGTGCGCTCGTCAAAAATCGACGTTGACGTTTCGAAAGAGTTTTTCATTGGCACCGCGCCGTACCGTCGATAGTTGTTTTATGAGAGCAGCAGTAGCTGAGGAAAGGAGGCAGCTCGCTCGGGCGATGTCCATGTATCTGCCTGTATTTTGGTGGGTTGAGGACGGCCAGCTCCGATCCCAAGAGCACAAAGTCGTGTTGAGATTGTTGGTGTGTGATGAGCATCGTCGATGACGTCGCACCCAGGAACGGGAAACGGCATCGGGCTCTTCCCATCGATTAAAACAAAAAAATGGTTCCACTAGCACTCAGTGACGTGCAAATGCAACCCGCTCTCCCCCCCAAAATTGCCTTTGGTATGAAACCCTCTCATTCGAATGCCTGCGGAATTATAGCGAAACAGAACAGGCTGTGAGCGTCAAGGCACGGTTGAAGAACTACGCGCACAAGGTCTACAAGAAAACGAAGGTACTATATACGGTGTTTTTAACCCCCAGGCTGATCTTGAGTTCTCATATTTGATGAGCACCCCCGAATTGAGTAGATCTGGAGTGTTTTGTGGTGTTAAAGCAATTTACACGTGAGCGAACATCCGCATAAGGCGCTCGTGGCGAACCAAGGAGCGCTGGACGAGCAACTGCCAGCGTTTCAAATTTTATGATCGTGTCTCTGCTGTTATATAGGAGCTAGCGCAGCTGGACAATTGTTTCTGTCGTCAACTTGTGCGCGTTAGTGGATCCTGGTCGGTCGGTCGGTCGGTCGGTCGGTCGCTTCAGCCATCTCGAAATGGGTCCCTATTTCAGTAGAGCTTACCACTTATTCGATAGAATGGTTGTGTACAAGACAAGGGGAATACTGCTAACCAATGTTTTATTAGGTCTGATTGCCTTAGCGTTAGGGCTAGGGTTAGTTCTTATTCGTTTTGTGTACATTGACCATCAACCATTTCCTCGAATACCGGTTGGTGGTAGGCTTCTCTTGCCTATGTTTTTGTCGCCGTGTAAAGTACAAGTTCGCATTCGCTCTTACAATAGTAAATGTTATGAGGCGCGTCGGCAATGAAGGAGGGCAGGGCGTGCGGCATAATATCGTCCGCAGTCAACTTCCGTCGTAATATATGTATCGCTTGCAGGATTTTGTCGAATATATGGATGATGGATGCCACAGGCTTTGTACATATCACGGCCGCGTGGAGAGCATTTTAGTCGCGCCAGTTCAGTCGCAAAGGTTTTGGCTCGGCTTTGGGTTTGGGTTTGGCTGATTTTGAGCAACCGGGGCTGACGTGGTTTTCTTGCCAATGCCTCACTCGACGTGAACACACGGCGCTTGCCCTAACGCAGTTCTTCGAGACTGAACCGTGATTCACCATCTGATGAGGGGCATGCGACTGACTTCTTTGGCTGAGTTCTTGTGCTGAAGTTTCATGTCTCGGGAGTCTGGGATAGCGTTTCTTGTTGAAGAGGGGGGTGACATGAGTTTGTGACCAGGTGTACACGCTGTTTTTGCGTCCGCGGTGCTCTACGAGAGGACCAAGCGCGATTCACCATCTGCAAGTTCCATTTTTTTTTTTTGGGACCCGAAAGTAGAGTGTTTCACTTGACCCCTGTGGCCGTCGCAGGTTACGAAAGAGGAAGAGCGCGTCGACACGGTGTGCATGCGCGAGAACCCTTTTTACGTCAACACTGTCCGAGCCTTCCGCGACCGTCGCTACGACTACAAGGTAAGTAGTTGGAGAGAGTTAGTTTCCTTCAGAACTGCTCGCGTAGCAACAAAGAGTGCAACGGTAGCAAGCAGCACACCCACCAGCAGCAGCAGCAGCAGGAGCAGGAGCAGCAGTAGATACCATAGCAGCAGCAGCAGTAGATACCACAGGCAGTACAGCCGTAGCACTACAGCAAAGCAAAACCAGTACAGCAAGCCAGCACAGCGACCTACCCGCCTGTCCGCACATGTACCCACACACCTATCCACCCACCCGTCACTAGAGCTATGAGTCAGCAGAATTTCACGACTAATAACGGTAACAGGTAGTCGGTAGGGGCCGGTAGCCAACTATCTGACTTTAGCCGGCAAGTCCGCTGTTGAAGCCAGCTGATCGCCAGCCGACGTGCTGACTTGAGCCCAGTAAGCCGGATAGTCGGCACCTCCGGGAAACGACTATAATTTCCGACTATTAATAGTAACTACTGTAGTCGGTGAAATGAAGTCGTGCCAACTCATAGCTTTAGCCCCCACGGTTTTTATGGACAATCTACTTGGTATTGGTGTGGGATAAGCTTTGCGATTCTTAAACGGCTACTTGGAATTAGTGGGGGATAAAGCTTTGCAATTCTAACACGGTTACACGTGCGGGGCGGAGTGGAGATAGGGTGGACTGTAGAAAGAACTCCCGCCTTACACTTCGTAGAAGCTTCCCACCGAGGAAAGAATGCGATGAGAGGCGAGGGAGACGGGTAAGCGAGGCGCTAGGATAGTGCTTGTTAGCCGGTGTCGCGTTGCCGCGATTGGACCCTACCCTACGGTACTCTGGTGGCGCCCCTCGGAGCAGTTAAAAACCCCGAAAGCACCGTGTGGGACACGGCTGCGAGTGTGGGATTGGGGTTGAAGGAATGGCGCAGGGGGGAGGGGGGTCTACTCATTGTCGTGTATGGCCGTAGTCGTATAACCAGGGGTCGTTTCGCGAATTATCCCCGTCCCTCGCCCTCCACTCCATGTCCTTGTACTTCCTCTGTTGTCTGATCTATGTGGCAGTGTGACACCGATATTGTCCCCCCCGCCTGGTCATACGACTACGCCATGCATGAATTTAAGTAACCCCCCCCCCCTTGTGCAATTAACAATTTAGCCATACATGGAACGCCACCGAAATTCACAGAAAAATACGCACCTCGTGCCGCAGCCCATCCCCCCGCCCCCTTCCCGCCCTCACCTCTCCGGTTGCGTCGTAAACCGCATGAAACATGCAAAATACAATAAAATATATATTAAAAAAATAACAATATATTGAAAGATCATGACCAAGAAGGCCAAGAAAGCCAAGTCCAAGGCCGCCGACGAGGGGGACGTGGTCGGTGCTAAGGAGGCCGGCGACAAGGCCCAGGTGTACGACTCTCTGCAGCTGGCGCACAAGTGCATTCTCAACTCGGTGAGCGATTGCTGTGCTTCTAGCGTAGCACCATACCGTAGTGGGGAGGGAGGAGGAGGGGGCCTGCTGTGTGAACCCCCGGACCCGTGCTGGAGAAACTACTGCAGTGCAGAGATAGTATTAATAGATGGGATGTAATACACGAAAACGGGTACCTGGTACACATGATGACTGCTGCGGGTCTAGAGCGGTTTTAGTGTCTTGACCTGCATGCCTCGCGCTCCTTCTGCTTTGCACTTGGCGGCAGCGGCGCCGGCGTATTCCGGAGCGGGTGGCGGGGCTGATTGATTGGTGCCCCTGTCCCCGGGGGCGTGTGGAGGTCCCCTTACTGTTCTTTTCACGCACGTGTACTTGCTCGATTGCGTATTTTCTTTGAAAACTACGTAGCCCGCACGGCATTTGAGCGCGATTGTTCCATCGCATCGCTGTGATCACAGTTCAATTCTTTAATCTGAAGCGAATGGTGGCACCGTTGTGTTCTACACCCCCCCAAGGTTTACCCCTTTTAGGACCGCAGTCCCGTTTTCGGGACAAACTACTTGAAAATTGACTGGATTGTCCCCAAAACGGGACTTCTTTTAGGGGTTATGACTCTCTTGGGACTTTCAGAGGGGAAAACTGTCGGGTTTTTTTTTTTTTTTTGACGATTACAGCAAAATGTCACATACTGGTGTCCGAACGTGCAATGCAAGCAGTCGCTCGGAGCGGGCGCGGCATGATCGCACCCCGTACTGCTGGGCGCTCATGCTGCTCGTAGACGGTAGAATGGTTGATAACAGAAAAGTTAACAGCCATTGTGTTGGTCGCTGTCAAAGCGGTCCTGAAGGAGTTGATGTTTCCACACAACACGGATGTGGAGGTGTGGTGAGCTTAAAAATTATTAAAAAACCGCACTGTACAGAAACGAACATCTCGGTCTATTTTCAAGCAATTTGGCCCCGAAGTGGGAGTACGGTCCCAGAAGAGTTACGTACACCAGTACTTCTTATTTTTTTTACCCGTCTGCGGGAGTTTTTCTTTAAAAACTATAACAAAACATGGGTGTTTTAGGCCCAGGAGCTCCTTTTTTCCCCCCTCGCCTCGCACTGGCACACCTTGTCGTTCTTTTGTTTCTCTCTGTGGCTTCTCTTCTGGGACGACGCCCTGCACGCGTTCGTGTAAGTACGTATCTACATGTACACGGATCTGCGTTGGGCTTGAATCCTCATTTGGTGACCTTGCTGCTCGTCTCGCCGAACAATCGTCAGTTCTACGGATACGTGATGAGAAAGGGTGCTCGGTGGAGATCGATGGAGATGGCCGGCATCGTGACCTACACGGGAGCGTTGCTGATCAAGCAGGCCCGGGAGCTGGTGGAGCAGGTCCGTGCGGAATCTCGTCTTCTCAAGGCGCGGGGTTTTTGCTCTAAGAGATTAGACTTGGGCTTTTGCTTTTTTATGGAGTGCGCTACTTGCTGCTGTGGATTTTCTCACGTTCCTGGACACGACTATGTTGTTCGGAAGGATGACTGTGTGAGAGGACCACGGGTCGTTCGTTCCTGCAAGGGTGGATGCTTTCCCCAACGGTTCGAGTGCTCTTCCCCCGACGCCCTTCCTTATGCCTGCGTGGTCTTAGAAGACGTCGAGGCTTCCACTTGTCGCACCAGGGCGGTCTGTGCACCCCCATGCACGGACCCTGCCAGTTTCCACAGTTGCAGCTGTCGTCGTGTTCGTCACTATCACTAGTGGCCCTGTATACCATTGAATAGAGTGTTGATCTCGCGCAGGGGTGATGCGATCCTATTTCCGGTGCTCGATTTTTGCAGAACGAGCAGGTTGCTAATAAATACCGAACAACAACCACGGTGTTTTCGGAAAGATTAGGTGGAGAGCCTCCCGGAAATATAATGTTCAACTTATTTAGCACCCTTACCATTGTTGAGACAAAACGAGAAAGCGCTGAAAAACGATCGCACCCCGTGGAGTGCGAACTCAACGCTCATTGCGGTTTGCCTCCTCGGGCCGGTGGAACCTTAACCTTGTGTTACTCGGGAACGCTTGAAGCTGCTATAGACGAGACCCCCGAGCCAACGTTGCCGCTTTTGCCCATGATTGCTTACTCGTTTTTGTCCTTCGCGGCCCGTGGCCCGCACGTTCTTTCGAATCGTCGCGACAGATCGGGCGTCCACTGGAGCTGGACACAGACGGCATCTGGTGCATCCTTCCCTCCTCTTTCCCGGAGAACTTCACGTTCAAGTAGGTTCCGTGAAATGTGTCCCGGTACTCTTGGTTTTTTCCTGCTGCTTCTGCTTGCTGGCGTTGTTTGCTGTTGCTGCTGCTACCGCTTCTGCTCCGCTTTCGAACGACGTAGGGTGGATAAATGTGTAATTGCAGCAAGCAGAGCGAAAGTGGCCTCGGAAAGGATGGATAGCAGTGTCCGTGCTCTGGTATAGATGAACCGCCTCTTCGATTCCGACGTATGTTGCATTGTGTCTCTCATCCTATTCGCGTGCCTTTGGCCATTGCCCTTGGCAGTCAGGCGCCGGACGGGGTCATGAGACCGAGCGCTTCAGAAGCGCGCTGCTTTTACCCCCATAGCGGTCTCGTGCTGCTTGTGCGAGTGAAGCGAGTACGTAACGGTTGCAAGCTCTGACCATCGCGTGTGTTTTCGTCGACGGCCGGATGTTCAATTGGTGATGAAGACGACGATGACGAAGACGTTGATGTTCTCACACTGCGTATACAAATAGCTCATTTATCTGAAATCTAGCCCCCGTGATCACGAAACAGGCTAGAAAAAAAAAGTCTTTGGCTAACGTCTCCCATCTGGTTGTCTCTGCCCTTTTGCTGAACAGAACGAAGTCGGGAGGGAAAATCCGCATCTCGTACCCCTGCGTGATGCTCAACGCCGACGTGCACGAGAACTACACCAACCACCAGGTCCGTCCTGATTTTTTTCGGCTTTTTTTTTTGTGAAGCGCCCCGAAATCGTGTCACAAGCAGAGAAAGCAGCCGATTAGGCGTGTTGTGTATTTTGAAGCGTGGTGTTAGATGATAGGGGCCTATACGGGGCCTATTATGTGTACCCGCACATGAAAACCTGATATAGGTGTATTTGTTTATTTTGGAGCGTGGTGCTTTCTGCGAAGAGGTCTGCAACTAGGGGTCCCCCAGGTAAGGCGGTCTGAGTAGGGCGGTGTCCCAGTACAACGAGGTCGAAATCGCTTGGCGTAACTGGGGAACTGATTCTTTACCTGGAAGGAATAAGTCGGCTTCCCCCAATATGGCGGCCATATTGCTCTGGTGTATACCCGCACTTGATATTTCTCGATTAAAAACCCTCTATCTGCCATCGAAAGGCTCAGCAGCGGTTTGTGTGTTTTGAGGCGTGTTTTGGTCTGCGGCAAGAGCTATGCTAGGTCGGCTATGCCGGGCATATGCCATTCTCGAAGGTTGAAACCCTTCTCTCTGTTAGCGAAATGAGTATGTATCCGCTTGTGTCCGTTGTCGGGGTTTCCGCAGCTAGAAGGCGGTGTCCACAGCCTTCTTGGTGTTGTAGGATTGGGATTTGACCAAATTCTTGAATCGTCAAGCTGACGGGGTGAAAATCTCTTTCTGTTGTAGTACGCAATATTGCTGTCGGCGTGTGATGAAAAGCTGAGTTTGGCGGTGTGATGGGCACCATGGTGTTTCTTCAGCTTGCTTGGGGTAAATAATCGTGAGGTTGGCAATGTGATGAACATCTTGACGTTTCTGCCATGCCGCTCGCTCGGGTTTTGTGCGCGCTTCTGACGACAGTATCAAGACCTCCAAGACCCGGCCACACGCAAGTACAACACCAAGAGCGAGTGCTCCATCTTTTTTGAGGTGGACGGGCCTTACAGGTGTGAAATTCGTCGAATTTTCGCCCGTTTTGTTGTTTGTTTGACGAAGACGAGACCACCCCATCGCCCCACCCAATCCATCCCCACCCTCACAAGTGCCTTCTTCGTGTTTGGCTGCAATACCCTTCATACATGTGGCGAGGCTATCGGTGATGGACTGCGGAGTATGACGTCGATGGTTTTCTCCCGGTTTTTTGTTTGATGGAAATAACCCCGCGAGGCAATCGGCCGTGGGCTGCACGGGGAAATTTCGTTGACTTTCGCCCGATTTTTCCATTGCTCTCCGCGGGTCACGGGTCGGGTCAGGATCTTTTTAATCTCACGGGTCGGGTCGGGTCCGGTCGAGAGATTTTCGAACCCTCACCGGTCGGTTAGGTCGGGTCACCCTTACCCGACCTGACCCGACCCGACCTGACCTAACATGCGAGGTTTGACCCAATCCGTAAACAACCTTGTTTTTTGTATGACGGAGATAACCCGGCGAGGCAATTAGTGGCGGACTGTAGGAACAAGCGACAGCGTAATGCAGGACGAAATTCGTAGGCGGGGAGGGTAGTATGGTGCGGTAGAAACGGTCTCCTAAGATCACGCCCACGCGCCGCGTTCACCGAACCGACTGGTCCCGAAATACTGAGTACATGATATTGTGCGGACCTGAGGTTTAGACCGTCCGTGCTTCCATTCGCGGCCCTCGCGCACAACAAGACAAGGGGGGGGGGGGGGGGGGGGGGGGGGGGGGGGGGGGGGGGGGGGGGGATTGAAGTAGCCTAGCACAGCACCGGATTGTTAGGCTCATCTTGCCGTACAAAGTTAAGGTTGGAAGATACTCTTACCATTGTTTTGTCCAGATAATGGGAGTCTGGGATGCAATAATTGTCGCTATTGAGCCCATCCAATGGCGACATATCCCACCCCCCCCGCCTCCATTCAGGGTGGGAATAGTGCTCCGTCTCAAAAGGAATGCGTGGTCATTGGTCAAATGACTATGGCAAGCAGCAAATGAGTACCCCTCCTTCCCGTGCCTGCGTAGGTGTATGGTGCTCCCTTCCTCGACGGAAGAGGGAAAGCTCTTGAAGAAGCGTTATGCCGTGTTCAACCACGACGGCTCGCTGGCCGAGCTCAAGGGCTTCGAGCTCAAGCGCAGGGGAGAGCTTGAGGTGATCAAGGTGTTCCAGTCCCAGGTGAGGCGTCACCGTCTGCCCCCATTTTTCGCAGGGACGGGAGCATGCATACGCCGTGAGGCCATATTCTTTGTTCGTCGTGCTCATGCCCACGTACACGCCACGGGACTGGCGGGACACGGCACTGCTTTCGGCTGATCGGACTTGTTGAAACCTTCTACGACGGCAAAAGTACCTCAACATTTTTTTCAAGCAGGTTGTACCCGAGAACGTGGTTGCAATTCTGAAGGCGTTAACTAACCCTTTCAGGACTGCAGTCTCGTTTTGGGGACAAATTACTCAAATTCTAAGTAGTTTGTCTCGAAAACGGGACTGTAGTCCTGAAATGGTCAACATGTCTGGAGGAAACCCATCCGCCATGTCGTAGCCCTGAACCCGCGCCCCCCCCCCCCCCCCCCCCGTCACAAAATCGGACTCCTGCCCCAGTTGCGAGCATCGTTGTTCGACCGCTTTCTCGCAGTGGTAGTGGGTGCTAAGGTTGAGGCTGTTTCCCTCGACTTGCCATGCCTCATCAACGTTCTGGGTGTCTGCTCATTTCCTGTTGACCTTCGTGGTACTCGCAATAGGGTTTTGATATCCGCTGGATTTCTTGTTTTTGTTGTTGTTGCTGTTGTTGTTGTTGCTGTTGTTGTTGTTGTTTCTGAATATATACACACACTCCTTGAGTGATGCAGCTTCATGTGATTGGTCCTCTCAATAAGAGACAGACATCCTGCATGAGATCATATAAAACCAGAAGTACGCGTGATCGAAATACCACTACTGTAGTACCACGCACAGCTTGCAAATATGAGTTTAGACGAAAAAATCCTCGATCTCATCACGGCGGATGTTTTTATGTATTTATTCATGAACAGGTTTTTGAGAAGTTCCTGCGTGGCACGACACTGGAGGAGTGCTACGCCGCCGTCGGGGAAGTCGCCAACCAGTGGCTGGACGTGCTATACTCAAGGGGGGGCGACGTGGACGACGATGAGCTCATGGAGCTCATCTCCCAGAACAAGACCATGTCCCAGACGCTCGAAGATTACGGGACGGCTAAGGTGAGACAAAGAGGTCGGGTTCGAAGCCGCTCTGGCTTCGAAGATACTCATATTTTTTGGTTACTATGTATGGGTGGGGGTGTCCAGTGACGGGTGGCAGACGCTCGAAGCTTACGGGACGGCTAAGGTGAGACAAAGAGGTCGGGTTCGAAGCCGCTCTGGCTTCGAAGATACTCATATTTTTTTGTTACTATGTATGGGTGGGGGTGTCCAGTGACGGGTGGTTGGTGTCCGCGACTCCGGCGATGCTTGCGTGATGGGGTTTCTGCCTTCGCCTGGAACAACGCCAAGCGCGGGAAAAGTCTTGCAGTATCCTTGACCTCATCCTCCTCGCCCTCCTTGTCCTTGTCCTCCCCAGTAGCTCGTTCTTAGCTGCATCTAGGATACGTACTCACCAGCCTTGGAACACTCGCCTTTTACTTTATTTTTGGTCCCGTCTCTTTCTGGTGCTGCTGCCGATGCTGATGCTGATGACGATGATTCCCAATGCTGCCGCAGCTGATGTTGACTATTTCCGCTGCTGCTGCTGCTGCTAATACCGCAGTGGTTGGTGTTTATGCCGTTGGTGCTATACACCGATGCTACTGATTTCTGATGCTGATTTGACACCGCATGCCGATGCTGCTTGCTGGTCTCCCCAGGGCACAAGCCAGACCACCGCCCGCCGGCTGGCCGACTTTCTGGGGGCGGAGATGGTCAAGGACAAGGGGCTCAACTGCCGCATGATCCTCTGCAACCGACCGCACGGTGCGCCTGTGACTGACAGGGCGGTGCCCACGGCTATCTTTTCCGCAGAGCCGGCCGTGAAGAAGCATTACCTGCGAAAATGGCTTCAGGTGCAGAGAGAGAGAGGTCTTTGTGGTCGAAGCGAAGCAGTGACGCGACGTGCAGCAGTACAATACGAGTATGAGGAGCTTGCTGTAGCGCGACGCGCAGCAGTGCAGCTCGAGTAATTGGAGCTCTTGAACGCACGCACGTTGCGAGTTTCTTGTCGCTGGCGCTGGGAAAGACCGCCACGAGAAGTTGTTGTGGTGGAGGATAACATCGTGCCGAGGTGTTCGGCCGCGCAGGTCGCACGGCGGTAGAAGAAGCGTTTGTTTGTGTCAGGGCTTGAGCTTTCGAGGGTGGGAGAGATGAGGGCGGGAGGTGATTTCGTTCTCGGGCAGGTGTAGCGCTACCAGAGGGTACCTGTTTTTTTTGCTGTGAAGATCAGTGCCGACCTCTATCAATCAGCACGCAAGGTTTAAGTCCGGTCATCGTCTCCCGATAGTTTATCCATGAAATATGAGAGTTCCGATAGATTTTCCACGAAACACGAGAGTTCCGCAGGTTCATCCATGAAGCACGATGCCCATCAGGAGGGGCGGTCGAGCGAGCGGTCTGCCGCTGTGCTGTTGAGAATGGACACTGCATGTAATTTTAATGGCTGCCGTTCTCGTCCTTGTTGTTGCTTGTGGGTCGTGGTTTTTATTTGTACAAAGGACCCCGCCATGCAAGACTTCGGCGTCCGCTCCTTGCTGGACTGGGATTACTATCTCGAACGTCTCGGCAAGTGCATCCAGAAGATCATCACCATCCCCGCTGCTATGCAGAAGGTACCCCAGAGAGCTTGAAGCGTTGCTTACAGGGGTCCTTTGATGCGTCCTTGCCTTGATGTAGTCGGTGCGGGTTGGTTCTGCGTGCCATAGAAATGCGCTCGAGGCTCCCCGAAAGCGTGCTTCTAACACGGCTCGTGGGTGGAAGGCCCCTTGCATTTCCTGGTACGTAGGTTATATTCTCCGGTTGGTTACGTTATATTCTCCAATTGGTAAAAGGCGGACCCAACCCAATCCACCTCCACATATTCGTGGGAACCTGTGCCTACAGCAATTGCGAATTGTGGACATTTTCTTATGCTTCCTCTCTTTTTTATTACTGGACTACGCGCGAGTTACTCACTTATGCACTCGGTATCCAGGTTGACGAGTGTGCAGGGCACTGCACTGGCAACTTTTGTTAGGTCGTTTCCCGGTGTCCGTCCCTCTACGAGTGTTTTTGCCTGAACTGTACGGCTGCGCATTTGTTTCTTGATGAAAGCGAGGTATGCTTCCAGTCTTGAGGGGCGATGTAGACTACGAGCACGAGCAGGTCCTGTCTGGGATATTGACGGCCTGTAGAGTTCATGTGAGGTTGTCTACGGTGAGTTTGTCGCGCTCCTGCCCCCGCATTTCGATACGCCAGGACCGACAGCATTAGTTGTTGTTGCCGTTGTCGTTGTTGTCACTGTTGTTGTTACTATTGTTGTTTTTGTTTGTTTATCTCAACTCATCTAGCCCGTTGGCACGACAAGGGTATACCAGGAGTACAACATGACATGATGGCTATATTGCGTTTGCAGGTGGAGAACCCCTGCCCTCGAGTGAAGCACCCGGAGTGGCTGCGGAAGATTGTGAGAGAGATTCACGACGGGTTCCACCAGACCAAGATCGACCAGCTCTTCAAGGCGGCTCCTGCTCCGAAAGCCAAGGTGTAACTTCATCCACTGCTTTTTTTTTTTCACGGTTCGGTTCGGTTCGTTTTGTTTTTTTTTGTCATCGCTTATGTTTTTCGGTCCCATCTCTTTTTTACCGCAACCCGCCCCAACCCGTCACATGGATACTCTCAGCCTTTGTGTGTTTGGTGAAAAGAACATAGTCTAATACGAACAACATTTTGAAGGTGAGTTGTGTTCATCGCGAAGACCGAAACACTTGGAAAATCCAGGAAAGTCCCTGCGTTTGTGCGCATCAAGCAACGCCCTCCACAGACCTGTGGATGTCAACCGGGTCCCCACCATACAGCTGTGCTTGTAGGTAGCTCTGGGTGTGTTGTGTACTACCGTTGCCCGAAGATGGGGCATTCTCAAATTACCCTCCTCCCTGCCTACAATGGCGCTGAATACACCGAACGGATTATGCTTGCGTCGGTGCCAGGAACGTCCTTGAGGCTTTACGGCACACCCCCCCCCCCCCCCCCCGCACGGCAACGAGACACCTCAGAGGCTTTAAACCATCACCGGTCTTTTTTTTTTGGCGCCTAAGTACATCTTGTTGTTTTTTTACGTTTTTTTTTTTCCCGTCACCTCTTTTCACGCCCCCCGACAAAAACGAAACGTTGAACAGCTCACCAATGCCGGGGCTTCGACCACGACGATGCCCACAACTGATATCGAAGACATGGCGAGCGGCCGCAGCGGCGCAGCAACGGCGGGGGGGGGGGGGCGGGCGGCCGCAGCATTTTAGGCGCCCGTGCGCGCGTGACGAAGCGAGTCGGCAACGGGAAGAACACCCTCGCTTTTTCCGATGGTGCCGGCAAAGAGAACGCCTCGTATGGTGCCGCAGGGGGGGGTGGGGGTGGGGGTGAGGGTGGGGCTGACGCCGTCGCGGAAGCAGCGGCCTCTGGGAGCGTCCAGGGGGGGGCGGGAGAAGACAGAGAAGAGGTGGAGGAAGTCACCGTGATTCGCAGGGAGGACGACTTCCAGGGATGGTTGGCTCAGCAGAAAGCGGGCTGGCGGAAACACCGAGAGCAGAGCCGCCACAAGAAGCATTCGGAGTCGCGGTTGGAGGTAACCTGGTGCAGATTTCCGCGCGCGCGCGCCGTTTGCGCGGTTTTTGTGGTCGATGTTTTATAGTTTTTGTGTGCTACGGTGGTATCACCGTAGAGGCCGTAGGAGAGGGGGGGGGGGGGGGGGGGGGGAGGTTGCTTCCGTTACAGGGTGCAGGATATAAAACCAGGGGTGGTCAAATGATGCTCAATATGGAGATGTGTATACTCTCGCGGTGACAAAACATCCCACAGATTGTTGCAAGACCCGTCAGAAGATCTCGTTTTCTTCTCGTTTCCTGGTCGCCAAGACGCCCCGTCGTCTCTGTTGGTAATGTTCCAATCGGGAGTTTTCTCTATCTCTCAAACTCCGTCATTGCCGTGCTGTTGTGCGGGTACGCTCAGGCGATGACGGCGTTCAGAGGGATGGGCGGGGTAGGCAACGGGGGCGCGAGGGGTGGCGGGGGCGGCGCTAACGGGGGCGCAGGGGATCAAGAGAAGCGGCGGCGCACGGTCGCCATGGGGAAGTCCGGGCTGCAGGGCTACTTGACATCGACCCAAGACACGCTCTTGCGCGGCTTCTGGCAGGTATGCATTGGTTTACGAGGGTGCCTCTGTTCGTACCTTGGGAGATTACCGCTCTGCATGGTAATGTAAGGACCGGTTGGGTATTCATTCCTACCCCTTCAGGATTCGCACCGGGAACAAATGTCAAAAAAATAGTGGCGAATGCAGGATTGGCCCCCCACGGGGGCAGCCCGGCCTGCTGAGACAAGGGGTGCACCCGAGCTACAGCAGTGCAAGGACGATCTCCGACGTGCACGCCGCACGGTGCTGCATAGTCGTATTGCTCCGGGTTCCCACTATAGTGGTAATTGACGATAGATAACACCGTGCCTGGCGTACTGTATTTTGGTTGCTGACTGTTGGCTCAAAAGGGTTGATAGCCCAGAAGTCCTTACATTTTCGTCCAGAGTGGTATATATGTGGAGGCGTTATTCTGCTGAAGCGCTGGACGGGGTGGCCCGAGGGGTGATCGACTGGGGTGGATAGCGTCGCTGTTGGCGGGATGATTTGTTTTCACTTGGCTGTTCTTTGTGTCGCCCGTTGTGTGCGGATGGATGGCTGAAGGCAATATTCTTGAGTGCGATGCGATATCGTTGTCTTTGTCTTGCGCCACCTGGGCGCCAGCACTCACTTCGCTCGGGGTGATGCTGGTGGCGTACAGGTAGCGCTGGACGCTAGTTGCTGCTACGTAAAGTGCCCATCTTCGTACGGACTCATTGGCGTTTCGGCCTCTCGCTTTCGGCCTTCGTATAATTATTTTGTAGCAAGCTCGCATTTTTTTTTAATCGTCACCCTCTTGTTGGTTACACGCACGAGTGGGCTATCCTTGTCTCAAAGCTCTCCCTACCCCCCCTCTTCACGTTCGTCCCTCGATCGTGTGACTTGACGCCTCCAACTCGGCAGATAGTGGAAATCCGCCCTAGCGATAAGCCGGGATCGTTCACGGTGTTCGCGATGACCGGCCCTGGGGACATGCAGGTGATTGTTTTCGAACCCCAGCTACAGCACTTTTTCCCACGCGGGTTTCCTGTTCTTCACCGTATGTTTCGTTTATTCTTGACGGGAAAGACGAGAGGGATCGATGCTAAGAAGAAAAACTATGTATCCGAGCAAGCTTTGCCTTGGTGGACAAACGTGATGCGAAAGCGTAGCGTCTCTTTGAACAGCATGTTCGTCGCATTCGTGAGCACCTTAAACTCAACGCGATCAATCGGCGGGCATGCAAGGGTTCCAAAATCCCCATTGTTGTCGCTGGATTGTCGGTTGCGGCGCTTTCGTGCTGTCGACGTCATGCCAAAGGGGTCGGCGAAGGTCAATAAACAGTCGTCAAGGACACTCGCGCAGTCCCTGGAATAGGTGCGATGGAGAAGTCGCACTAAGTCGCACTACGGCACAAACTTTTGTACGGCAGAGAAGAGTGTGGTATCGTAGACTGCAGTACAGAGTATAATACACTGCAGTACAGCATCATAGACTCCGTTGTAGACTGCGGTACCGCATGCCTACCTACTATTGCAGACAGACGATGCTACAACATGGACTACGTACATTCCAACAACATCATGGACTACACTACACTTATCATGCCAGTATACAAGTTAGCTACAGTACACTACAGCAGTGTCATGGAACGTCACAGCAGGTACCTGCATAACAACACGCAGCATAGCACACCGCGTCGAAGGAATTTCGTAGCTGATTTTCTCGACCAATGGAGAGAGTGCAAATGCCGAGAATTGCGTCCATGGAAAGGTCTCGTGGAAAGGTCTCGACAAGACCTTTCCAAAGCCACCTTTTTCGTCGTGCGTGCCCCTCCTTGTCTCGGCGGAAAATCAGTTCAGAAATTCAGCCTCGAGTGTGTGTTACATTACCACCCGTGTGCTATATATGAACCACCTACTGTCGTACAGTAGCTTTGACCCACTACCTGGGGCTGCAGGTTTTATTGCTTGTACGTAGGCAAAAAGAGAGCCTCCGCGGATTGAGTAGAGATGAAAGAGAAAGAGAGAGAATGGGCTCGGGCGGGCGAACAAGGCGTGCCTCGGCTCTCGATCTCGGCGATTTATTAGACCGAGTACCGCAGTTCGTCGGTGAGATGCTCCGATAGGTTATTCCCTCTGATGTATCTTCCGTCGGTGCATGTGTGCCGACCGTTCTACGGAGGACCTAGCCCAAAAACTGTCCTTCACATATACCGTATTTTTAGCGTCACCGCGTAATCATCGATTTCGTTCCCTTTTTCGGCAGATCATTCCGATCACCATTCCCCGGGTGTTCTACGTGAACTGTTTGGAGGACAAGGGCCCCGCGGCGTCAACCATGGGGCGACGGGTGGCCCGGATCTTGCCCAACGGCCACGCATCGCCGTTCCTGCACGAAGTGGCGATGGACGAGGCAAAGTTCCAGCGAAGCGAGAAACAGGTGGGGATAAAACTCGGTCAAGCCTGAGCGCAGGACGGACGGCGGCATTACGGTTCCTTGTTGTTGTTGGTGGTGGTGGTGGTGGTGGTGTCTTTGGTGCTGTCTCGCATTTACCCATTGCGATCGTTGTCCATGGTCGTAAGACAGGATCAAGTTTTCTGGGAGCAAAAGAGGAACGAAGAGAGAACCAGGAAACAAACGTAGGAACAAGCAAACAGACGATCAAAAAGTTACCCATGACTGGCATTAGGTTTGGATGCGGCCGGTGTTGCCTTGCTGCGTCCCCACAAGCCGTTGTCAACCAAGCGCCGGTCCGATGCCCCCCCCCCCCCCCCCGCCCCCGGACTGAGCGACAAGTGATACATGCGAAGGGGACGACGGTTGCGTGTGGAGAGGGTAGTAAGCTTCTCTCCAGCTGCGCCAAACAGCTTTGAGCAGACCCACCGATCCACCAGCCCCCTGGTCGGTGAAAACTTGACGTGCCCCGTCCAGACGTTGTAGGTATGCGAGAGTCTATGGTCAAAACGACTACGGCCATGCATGGCATGAGTACCCCCCCCCCCCCGCCAACCCTCCCCAACCACCGCCCCCGCCACCGCTGTGCCGCTATAGGTGGAAGATTTCCTCCACCACGCCGGGATAGAAGGGGTGTACGAGCTAGGAACACCCTTGGTCTACCGCGCCGTCTTGCACCTGGGTTCCGTGGCAAGGGTGGCGCAGGGAAGAGTAGCGGCGCTGAAGGGGGTGCGATCGGGGGCGGGTCAGGCGCCAGGGTTCGAGCTGGAAGACTTGGAGCTCGTGACAGCGGTGAGAGTTTGGTGATTTTGAAGGTTTTGAGCGGCTGTTGCGAGCACGGACGGTTTTGGGTAAAAAACAACTCTGACCTGATTCTTGATGATCCGAGCGGAATGTTTACTAGCACATAGCCGGTTTTAGAAAGCTCTGCCCTGTGGCATTAGCAGCGGAGCTCTGTTGAGAGATTCCGGACCAAAATTATGACCGGAGAGGTGGATGGGTGAACTGGACGATTTGTGATGGACTGGTGGCCGTGCCGGAAGAACAGCCTGTCGTTCTAGTAGAGTCCCCTCTTGGTGAGGTTCTGGCCTGCAATACCGGTATAACACCATTGGAAGAGCTAACTGGGATGGGCCATAGCAATGTCGCAGAATATAGACGCTGTGGTGCATGGGGGCGGCGGGACCTCAACACGTTGATGGTGCGAGTCGCGCCTCATCTGTCGGTGTTGTTCTCTCGTAGGTTCTTCCCGTCGGCTGTCGCGCTTGGCTGGTCTCTCAGTTTCCTGTGGTCTGGAGCCACGCCTCAGTCTTCGTACCTCCACAGCACACCCCCCGCCCGCAATTATTTCGACGCTGTCATGCAATGCAATAAATTACGCCTCACGAGCGGTTAGGATGCAGCTCACCCTTCATGCGACTCGCCCAACACCTCATGGTGCTTGGCGTTTGGTGCAGGCAATGTCTGCCTGGTCGGTGAAAACCCGACGTGCTCCTTCCCGGCATTGTATATAGGGATGTGAGGGTCTACGGTCATACATACGACTACGGCCATGCATGACATGAGTACACCCCTGCCCCCCCCCCGCCGTCGCCGCCGCCGCCCGTGTATACCCCCGCCTGCCGCTTCGGGCTTGCACGAAACCCTCAGGCGGCACACCCGTACTTGCACCCGTCGGTGGCCACGTTCAAGCACATCTACCTTTACCACTCGAGCGTGGGCAAGAGGGGCGTGATCGGGCTCTTCTACGTGCAGGTGAGCCGCTGTGATAACTGCCGCGAAATTAAGCCAGCCGAGCGCTACAGGCCACCTTACTCTCCTATGCTTCCGCCTAACAAGCGTCGCCTGTCATCAGCCAAGCTCCCCCCCCCGTTGCGCTCCGTCCCGAAAGGGATGCGTGGTCCATGCTCAAATGACTAAGACAAGCAACAAATAAGTACGCCCCCCCCCCCCGGCCCATCCCTTGCCCATAGAACTCACGAACCTACTGGCTACATCATTGTGCTCATCTCTGGTAGGAATCGGGGAGAATTCGATGCTGCTTGGTCTGCTTTTGTACCGCCAAGTCAGCCGGACAAGCGCGCTCGCCGGAAACATGTACTCTTACATCCTTTATGCTCGCAATTCTTTCAGCAGTAGGCTTTTCTTAAGGGCATAAAACTAGCTTCTTTGGGCTCCTGAGGGGGGGGTCGAGCATAGGCAGCATCGTTGGGGGGAAACATGGTACGCAGCATACGTTTTTATGCTCCTTTTTTCATCATTAATCAAAAAGCATAAACCTAAGAAAAGAAAAAAAGCAGGATGGATATATATATGCCTTTCCACGTTTTTTTTTGTGCCTGCTGGTCAGGGGACTAACGAGAACATCGAGCCGGAGCCCATCGTGGATGGCGGTGCGGACGAGGAGGCGGAGGGTCCGGGGGAACGGCCGGTGATCGCCAAGGCGTTTGTGTGGCTCATCAACCCTTTCGCGAGGAGGGACGGCGAACAGAAGCCGCCTCTCTCTCGAATCTTCGAGAAGTTCACCAAGTGAGCGCATGATGCATCGTGAACCGAGAACTTGATTGGTGGTGGGACGATATGTAAAGGCTTGCCACTGCCGGCCACAGGGTTGTTACAGACACAGAGGCGTGATGTTTGTGTGGATTGTGTGTTTATGTTGTGGTTGTGTGTGTTCGTGTGTGCATGTGTTTGTGGTTTGTGTCTGTGTGTGGTTTCCTGTGTGTGTCCCTGTGTGCGTGCTTGGGGAGTGCCATAGGCGCGGTCTTGAGGGTGAATTCCCCGTGTTCTCCCCTTTACTCCATGCCGTAGCTGACGCGCCAACTGCAGAAGGTGGATTTCACTTCTGATTGCTCTCTTCGCTTGTGTCTTCAAATGTAAACGCCCTTTCCGTAGCCCTCACCCTGGTATAATACGCCTCTTCATAGTGAGATCTCTCTCACCCATATGTACATTCCGGTCGTGTCCTGCTCGTCGCTTTGAACTGCCGTCCACCGCCCGCCTTCTGTCTTTTTTTCACAGCAATCCTGCCAGCTCTTGCACCTTCAAGGTGTCTTCCGCAGGGAGCGCGGAGGATGCCTGGGCTTCGGCCGACGCCTCCTTGGCCTCGTACTCCCGTCAGCGGAACGGCCCGACGTTGGTCCTCTCGCAGGGGCTTGTGCTTGGGCAGGTGCGCTGAGCTTCAGCAAGTCGAACTGGGCGTGCCGGAATTTGATGGGTGGATAGATGGGTTTCGTGTGTTTCGCGCGGATACGGTTACGTGCGTCCCTGCGGGTGCTGCTTGACTCACGCACGACATTCGCACCCAAAGCACATGTACACAAGCGGCCGCAATTTCTCCAATTTTGTAACTACGCGGCTCCTCAGACACTCAGACAGCAGCAGCAGCAGCACTGCTGTAGTCCCGGCGATCACAGGACACAATACACGGTGTTGTTTGTACCACCACACTGACTATCTCTGCCCGGACCTCGTTGGTTTGGTTTCGGTACGCATTGCTGCGCTGGCCAGCCAGCCTGTGCACAGTTGTTTGCTCGTACGAAGTGTAGTGCCATGAAGCGGGCGGCTGGCATGAATTTCCGGCCGCAGATCTATTAAAAACTACTGCAAGCCTTTCAGATGGTTGCATGGTGCGGCATGCTCAGTCACAGAGGTTTGGGTGCGGCCACCGTCGTGCATGAGTGCTGTCACCACCCTAATGTTTCCACTTTGTTTTTTTCCGGTCAGCTGTTATGCCCTTGGCGTCAATTCCACGTGTACGAGGTAGTAAGGCGCCCTCCTTCGTTCCGCTCCGAATGGTGCTGTGCAGGAGCTTCGACGGCGCCTTCCGGCGCTCTCCGAGCTGCCGGTGACGCACATCCCCGGCAACGCAGAGGACGAGCGATATCCCGCTCTTGGATGGCAAGCGTTTGCCGCTCAGAGGATGGTGCAAAGGTTCGAGAATATAACAACAAAAATGCGAAAAAAAAACGTGTCGATGTCCCCCCTCCCCCCGAGGTTTGTTTGCACGAGAAACCTTGATGCGAAACGTTACAGCCATGGATGCCGTACGGGATGCCCGCGCACGTATAGTGACCCCATCTGCTAAAGAGAAAGCAGAATTCGCCTTAGAAGGCATGCCTGGGTAATAACCCACACGGGCAGTCTCTCGCCAACGATTGTTGTTGTCCCATGCTTGCCGTGAAGCGGCGTTTCCCCCCGTCAAGACACGCCCTCGAGATGCCCGATCATCACGTAGCTGTTATCGCCACGCGCGGCTCCTGCTAAGCTCAAGAGCAATTTTCTCTCAAGCCTCCCCGCGTCCTCCATTTATTGAGAGCAATCCTCGGTCCAATTGTTCTGTCGCCATCTCGAGACCATTTCTCCTTTTGAAGTTGTCTCTCCCCGCCCGTGCGCGTGCATTTTTGTGTGCTCCTGAAGGTTTTTCATCGCTCCAAGGTGGCTTGCCGATCGGCTGCTGTGCGCGCGGTACGCTCACCTCCCGCTGGCCAATATCGGGGGGATGCCCCCTGCGCCATGGCCGACGCGTTCTTTGGGCGGCTGCTGAGGCACAATCGGCACGTGCTTTGGGCATCGGAGACATCGCGACCGGACTTGGGGGGAACAGAAGGAGATGAGAACGACGTGAGGATGCGAAGCAGTCCGGCATTGTAGGGCGTCGAGCACATTTTGCCATGCCCCGTAGTATTTTGCCGTGAGGCATTTCGTACTATAGATATCTAGCTCGTTACTTTCGAACCCGACTCCAACGGGTCTAGCGTCTGTCGAGAACAGTGTTTTCTGGACTACTCTAGGGAATTTGTTCAAAGGGGGGGAAATAACCCCGCTATTATAATTTCAGAAAAAGAGTTATTTCCAAACGTGGGACAGGCGTTCTAGTTGAGGATAAACAGCACGATTGTTGTTGTCGGCATTGTTGGTGTTGGCATAGAGTAAGGGGTATTTCTAAATTTAGATATGTACACGTATACGTCGGCGTTCTAATTGGAGGGCAGCAAGGTGTTTAGTGGGTATTGTTGTTTTGTAGTCGACCCGGCTTTCGATGTTTTTGTCTGTTCGTCGGTAAATACTTTAATACTCGTGGAACAGACGGCATGCACAGCAGCGACTGGTGGATGCTTATTGACAGAAGCTTTCGATGGTGTGCTGTGGGACTGGCGCGGGAGCTTGGGGCTGGAAAGTCGTGCACCGGCGACAGCGCCTTGTCCCCCGCCCATCCCAACTTCGGTGTCTACTGTAGAATGGACGGTGTTTATCCTGTCGTCTAAGCTGTAGTCGTAGAGTAGGACTGCCAGCTTCGTCTTTTGCTGCTCGCAGATGTCGTTTACTTTGCGCTGATATTGCGTTGTCACCGAATATTTTTTCATCAACGCTGGCATTTGCTCTCTCCATCGCATTGTGTCATTGTAACGCGCTGCTTCTTTGTCTTGTAGTACTGTAGTGTGGTATCTGTCCATCGTACATCATGTATAGCCTCCACAACCGCGGGCGTTCACACCCCAATGCCCCTGTGTCATAGCAACGCGCTCCTTCTTTAGCTTCCGGCACTGCGGTGCCTGTTTATGGCAGCATCCACGATGCGCTTGTGCCTCCGCTTACCACTGTCACGTACGATACATTGCTGCATAAGGTCTGGGCGGAAGACCTGGCTTCCCCCACCATCCTGCAGCCCGGCGCGTACCGCAACATCTGCATCGAATTGGAGATCCATGGGCTCGCCGTGGGCGCTGTCATCGTGAGTTGCGGTCGGATCGATCCTTGGGGTTGGTTGTTTTTGCGGAGGCCCGACCATTTCCCCCCCCCCCCCCATCTCGCGTGCTGTACTCGTAGGCTGCAGAAGTAGGGAGTATTTTTGTGATATTTTTCTTTTTCAGAGTTTGCGGTGTGTCCATCTCGGCCCAGCAACACGCTCATGCTCTATTCCACTTAAGGACTGCTGTAAACCCCGCCCGTTCGATTCCTTCCTATACCTGCATCGCACATGGCGTGTTCTCGCGGTGATTTTGAGGGTGGAGGCGATTTGACCTGGCCTGTCCCTTCGATACCTTCGTTCGCGCCCGCAAAAGATGCCCTGTTGATCGCTGTGAGGTCCTGCCCCCTTAGCCGTGGAAACGTCGTTATGCTTTGTGCTCACCTCGAAAACTTCTCTCCTCTCTAGAGTATATGCATTTTGTCCCCTTCGCCTCATCGTAGCAGTTTCCCCTTTGGTCAGCATAGTGCACCGTACAGACGGCATTCCTGTATGCTGTCTCCTGTTCGATACCGCCTCTGAATCCAAGCCCCGTTCAACGCCATATTCCGGTCCTTTTACGGCTATCGTCGTCGCGTTTGCTTCAATAACCGTCTATCCAGGCGTCTTCGCAACTGGAAGCGCTGGAGGGCAGCCAGGGTGTGACCGCACTTAGTGTCAGCAACGAAGCCAGTGGCAACGGTGGCGGCAGCAACATTTTCGCTGGGGGTGGTGGCGGTGACGGGGGTGGTGTCGACGGCGCCGGGGTTGGGGGAGGCGGCCGAGGGAGCGGGGGGGGAGGGGATGACCAGGCCGTGGCCTCCGCGTTCAGGATTATGAAGGTTAGACTAAATTTATAGGTTGCCACTTATGACACGCCGCGCTACGTTAGCACTTTTTCGGCTGGAATGCAAATGTTATCTCGGAGTATTTCGAAGTAGATTGCCCCCCGAAACGCGGGTGTTGTTGAAAAGAGGTATGGCAGGGTCCACGGGAGAGAACTACGGTGACTCTTTTTAGTGTGCAAGTACTTTTTTTGTGGTACTTGTTTTCTTCGATCGAGACCCTCTTGTTCTTTTGGCCTGTTTTGTTGCCACGGGCTCGTAGGTTTCAGGAAGATCAGCTATAAATTTGAGAGTGTCACCATCAGCATGACCATCGTTGTCATGATCATCGTCATTATCATCACCGCCATCACCATGTTGCCACCGTGCACCCCCAACCCACTGTAGGCCTTGGTAAAGCTTTGCTCTATGATGGGCTCTGCTTTTTGAGGTTCTGTGCTTGCCTCGCGCCGCCTAAGTCGCTTCCATAATATTTTGGCTGTCGGTTTTTAGCGGTCTCGCCGGGAGTGCTGGCGGGTGCCCGGCACGATTACCATGTCTGCTGCATCCGCGCTGCCCCGTCTGTCGTATTTTGGACCGGTGCTATCGCTCCCTCTGCGCACCCCTGACGACGACCGTGTCGTAAAATTCACACTGCGCAAAAGCAGGGCGTCTTTGCGTGGCGTTCGCTCGACTCGGGATGACCCCGTGTCGCACCCGCCCCGTCCAAGCTGAAGCACCGCTTCGACGAAAACTTCAAAGTATTAGGGGAACACCATATTCTGGTAATCAGAACCAAATGTATTGTGTAAAAATAAGCGGATACATGTTTTTTTTTTCGTTCTATCGTGGGTTCTGACTACTATGGCCCCCGTGATACCACCCAGGGGGGGTCATCGACCCATGTTCTTGACGAGGTCATACACCCTGAAACACGTGCAATCGAAGCATCACACGCATGGCGTGCAGAGATGACTTTCCGCCATTTCTTCGATCTCGCCGCTGACGTGTCTCTGTTTAACTGTTTTCAAATACTATCGCTCGACGGATTGTCGATTAGCCTTTTTATCCCCCTCTACCACCCTCACGCTTGTTGTTTTTCCGCACCCTTCCCCCTGCCTGCCGCAAAAACTTGACTATATACGTACGTATTTGTTCTTGTTGTGGTGGCTTTTTTTTGGCAGGTGTTGGTGACCACGTGGTTGGATGAGGTGACCCACATGGGCAACGCGCACGCAGACAGCCTGCTGGTGCACTTCTATCGGTGAGGGGGTACTATTTGCCTTTGCCAATCGCTCCGTAAGCCCGGCTCCGATGCTGCTGTCGCGTGCACGTGTAACTGTTGGTCGCGCTGAGGCAGACCTCGTGGTGCAGACCCAAAAAGCCCGCTTCCGCCAGAGATTGTCGCTCGTTCTTGTCAACGATGTGCCAACTGTAGTGTTGGGTATCGTATGGAAAGTTTAAGTTTCGACAAATATCTCGAAATATCGAACTTTCGATGTGTCGCATCGGGCATGTTTTGCCCGCCATCCCCTGGCATCCCCGTGTTTTTCATGCTGACGCTGAACGAAAGCTCGGACTTGTAAAATATCGCAAGTCGTGTCGATTTGTTTTTAATTTGAGTTGGTCTCGTATTGAACTCGATTCCGATATCGACGTCCAACAACTACAGTAGTGCCAACGATGTGTCGACGATGTAGCAACGACGGGTGGACTGACTTTATTTCGTTGCTCCTGGGTGACCCTTGCGTCTTTTCCTCGCTGTTCAGGTGGGTGTGCGCCCATCAGTCGCTGCTGCACAACGCTGCACTTCATCGATTGGTACACCGGCTAATGCACAAGGTCTTTAGCAGGTGCGGAAAACACCGAGAGTTGACTTGGGGTGGTGTCCGCATTGGGTGAATCTCATGGTAGCGAGATTCCGAACGGACGTTCTAGCTGTACAAGTGTTCACACCTCGGACATATCATGATCTATCTGTATACAGCAGATCATCTAGCTCCTCGTCTGCCGTTGTGAGGGGTTGTGCAGGATCTGCTCAGTACAGATCCAACCCAGGAAAATATGTGCCTAGATGATGCATACTGTACGGGTCCTGTCCGGTAACATGTGCTACATCAGATCATACAAGGTCGGGAATCAATCTGCCTTGAATTATTTAGGCGATGACAGGGGAATCGATCATTTTGTCCGAGGTGTGCAACTATTTGTCGTGGTGTTCGGTTCACTTTTGTGGCGTTCGACTTCTCGCCAAAGGTGTTCTCGGACCTTCGACCGCTCGATGTAAACCCGTGTGTTGTCGGTGAGAGCCGTTCGCACACAACGGGAACAACTTTTTTGTTCTTGGTTTTATCTTCTCACCTCGCGCTTGGCTGGCGATGGACGTTTTTATCGTGGCCCTTTTGCCAAGATTTTTTTGGCGTATTGGACCACGCCTTTTTACAGTCACGCCCGCGTTCCATGTTGATTTTTATGGCAGGCTGATAGCCGAGCTGCGCCGCCTGGGGGCGTGCGTGGTATTTGCGAGCTTCCAGAAGGTGATCATCGCCACCAACAAGTCAGACGTCAAAGCAGCTCGGGACTACGCCAAGTTCGTGGTGTCCACCGTGACGTCGAGGGACCTGTTCAACACTTTGCAGGTACAGATACATGATGTGGGTGGCGTTTAACCCTTAAGCTACTGCTAAAATATATATCCCACGCTAACTTCAAGTATTTTCCACCCTCAAAATGTCGGTAAACTTCTACAGGAGCTACAGTAGGCAATAGTTTGACGAACAGCATCTTGTGGTGTGGATGCGAAAAAAAAGTAATGGTATCTGACGAGCGCGTGCAGCCGTAAAGATGTACCAGATACCGGGTACCGGGCGAGTTTCCCCGGTGAAAGTTATGTGGTACGCCCGCAGCCCACAGCGAGCGCTGCGCTCTTCCCGCCTCTCAACATGCATCTGTTCACATGGTCGGTCGTCTGCCTCCCCTTCTCTACATAGCTCTCCAACAACGGACCGTGCATCCATGTTATGCGAAGCCCATGTATATTCCGGGGGAAGGGACGACACCTGAGACCACGGCTTATACAGAAGATAGTGTTGGATATCGCATCGAATGTTTCGATATACCGTATCAAACGTGGTTTGCCCTCCCTCTCCTGTCATCCCCGTGTTCTTTCGTGCTGACTCTGAACGAAGCTTCGATTTTTTCGTTTGTGTATCGGTCTGTAACGTATCAAACTCGATTCCGATATCGATATGTTAACACCACCAAAAGGCCGCTGTGGGTAAAACCTCCTACGAGTTGAGCTGGAAAGTAAGAAGTGAGGATCAACATAAAACTAAAAATACCAGTACATATCACACCTGCAGCAAGAAATGTAAAAACTATGTTTGCCTTCGAAAGCACCTTTTGAATGAACACATGGAGATGACCCACGAAACAACAAAATGAAAAATGCCACTTTTGGACTCGAAACTGTATACCAGTTGGAGCCGAAGATGTTCTGGGAGCAGCTCCTCTTCCTGGACGACCAGAACTACGGAGGCATTCAGGTGCAGGGGTCTCTCTTCGAGGAAGGTCAGCACGTCGCTGGCGGAGGGGGTGATGCGGGCGACGATGACGGTAAGAAGTCGAGGGCTGACGGCGGTGACGATGATGAGGACAGCGATTCGGACGGAGAGGAGGAGGAGGAGGCGCTTGACGAAGGGGATTCGGAAGGTCTGCAGGACAGTGATGAGGAGGAGGAGGAGGACGAAGACGAGAGGGCGGGCAAGGAGGGTGGAGAGGGCGGGCGCAGAGAAAGGAGACTGAGGCGCTTGAAGGGCAAAAAGGCTTCCGTAAAAAAGAAGGCTTCGCCGGAGGTGATGGGAGTTTGAGAGCGTTTATGAGGCGGGAGGCGGGGAGCGGTTGTTCGGTTCACGTACGGTATCACACGGGTTATAAGATAACACACCCCCTCGGACGAATGTCAAAGCTGACTTTCTCGACCACGGGGGAGAGAGTAAAAGCGGAGCGACGCAAGCGCCTTTGGAAAGGTGTCGACAAACTGTTTCCAAACCCGCCATTTTCGTTCAGTGTGCCCGTCATGTTTTGGAGAAAATGGGCACCGAAATTGGTCCCAGGGCGGGTGTTATCTGACCACCCGTGTGATACGTACGGTACATTCGGCTACTGTATACCTGGTATACGATACTCTTGCACTGAGAGGTACGAAGTGGCCGCTGCGGCGTGCGCGGCTCGAGTCGAGTCAGAACGATTGATGACCAGAAGATGCCCCTGTTCTGTAGTCGTCTTTCTACTGTAAAATATGTTTGACTACCCCCACCCCGATCCCTGTGCTTGTTAGGTACCGGGAGCTATGCAGGTAAGACCACGCACACGAGTCACAAACGCCGGACACGTTTCCATGCATACTTTTGACATTGTGGATCACTGTTAAAAACCTGGTAGCGCTCGAGGCCCGATTGCATTTCATTTTCTCCAAACGGTTCAAATTTGTTTTCTGATGTTTGGAGAGCTAATATTTTGACTTTTTCCTGGGCTGCCGACCTGGTGCAGACGAATGGGGACCTCGACCTCGCAGCGGGAGACGATAAAGCGGACGACGTGGCCGTGATCGAGCCGGCAAACAATCAAGCGGCTGGCGGTGGGACTCTGGCTGGTCGGAAAATACCGCCGATCGTTTCACACTGGAATCTGGCCGAGTATCTGCCTGCCTCCGTGCGACAGGTTTTCCTGGTGAGAACCACCTATGGTCTTTGATTGTTTCCAGATAACTACCGGCAGGCAGGAAGGTTACAAGTGCGGCGTTGCGTGCCGGTACTGTACAGTAGGCGCACCAAGTGGTAAGCAGTGGGAGAGGAGGGGGTCTTAGTTTTTGGGTGTTTGGTTGGGATACGTGTATATCATCGCTTGTTCGTGTCGAGAACACCAATTTCCGCGTCTGTTGCGATGTTGTGGTGCGAATTATCTCGCCCCACCATCTTGTGTCATTGCAGCGCTCACAACCCCTTACCTTTCGCACACCGGAGAGATCACCCTTTCATGATAAGGGCAGCTGGATCTCTGAATTGTATGATATGTGTGATCTGTATGATCTGTATAGTCCTAGCTATTGTTTCCGGTGGAAGCCATACAATGTGCATGATTTTGTATAACGTTTCCTGGGTTGAATATGTACTTTTTTAAGGACCAGATCCTGCAGAACCTCACGGCTTAACGGCATGTTAGGATGTAGATGATCTATCTGGTCTCATCTGATCTGTCCGACGTGCGCTACCCTCGCGACTGTGTCCCGCATGCACCCGAACCGGCAGATCCTGGTTTCTACCTTCCTCCTCAAGCCTCACGAGAAGGCGCGACAGCTGCGCGAGCAACACGAAAAGTGAGTCTGGGGTTACCTTAAATGCCCCGAGCATCAGTGTATGTGGCGCTTTCGGATAACGTTGGGCGTACCAGGTCGATCGATGATTTGTGTTGCTTGCTGTGCGTTGGATCTTTTTTTGTTTGTGCGCCTATGCATCCATCCGCCCATCAAGCGAAAGTTTGCGACCCGTTCTAAGAACCACGCCCGGCGTTACGGTGGGCATTCGCTGTACTGCATTTTTCGTAGAGGATGATGACGGCGCCCATGGATGAGAAGTCAGTGTTTCTGTGGTGCGCGATATGTTTTTACTGAGCAAACCACTAAGATTGCCGGAGCCCTCAGGGAATTGTTTACTCCTTTGTCCTCCCGCAGTCGAATCTCTCGAGTCTCTTCGCCACGTAGCGATGATATAGCAGTAGCACCGCTTTCTGTGTTCTCGGAGGATTTCGGTTTTTCGATGGCATCCGGGCACATGCAACATACCTAGTGCCCCAGTTCGCAAGCACCATCGCTCATCCGCCGCTCCATGTTCTGCTTTATCCGTCCACCCAACGGTGTCCGTCTCTTCCTGACGCCACTGAGCAGGATGGTGGCGAGCCTCAGCAATCAGTTGACGCAGGGATCTCAATCGCAACCGACTGCGCCCGGGTCGTCTGGAGCGAACGGTGCATCTCTGAGTCAAGTCGGCGAGAGCACGGTGGAAGCAGCCCTCGCGGTCCAGGCGGTAAGAAATGCGTACAGTAGGCAGCTCGAATGGGTTATTTTTATGAATATCGTCGTCGGCAAGTGTGGCACGCACGATGATTCTCTTGCTCTTCTGTTGTGCGGCGAATTTTGCTGAGCGTGTCGATGACTGACGGGAGGGCTAGGGGTGGTGCCTCGTATCTTTGCTGTGCTGTGCTATACTGCGCTGTGCTGCAGTGGAAAAAGGAATTGCCATGTGTGTGGTATGCGTTGTAGTCTACAATTGTTCCAAGGCTTGTTTCCTGGTGAGTGTCTAAGGTATGATAAGGCTCACTGTGAATATTCGGTGGACTCCCACGGCCGTGTTGACTTTTTTTCGCGGTGACGCTTTGACAGGCACTGAGGCAGGAGGAGGCGAGCGAGTCGCAGTCAATGGCCGAGTTCCTGGGGGATCTAGTCAGCAAGACGCTCACCGACAAAGTGAGCCGACGACATGACAAGAAAAGAATGTACTCCTACGCTTCCCAGCAGAGAATACCTGGCACTATATATTGACCATAAGATAGATTGGAGAGCATGCCGGAGGCTCGCTCCCAGCAGAGAACTGGCGTTATTCACAGATAATGAGATAGAACGGAGAGCACGACGGAGGTTGGCGAGGGAATAATTCTCTACTCGCTGCTCCAAGCTCTGTGCACGCAATGCGATCGACCGCGGATAGACTATCTGCCGAAGACACTCTTACGGGGGAACATGGTAAATAGGACCTACGGTACACACAAAAACTTATATATTTACCTGTTTTTACTATCAATTATTTGGTCCTATTAACTATGGTCCCCCGTAATAGTATGCGAAGGCAGGGAGAGAGTTACTGTAACCGGTGGCTGCAATTGTACCTGTTTGCGCAAGCAAGCACCACGATTCTTGTAGTTGATGTAGCGGAAACAAATCGTAAGCTCCCCAAGCCAAGTAACGCGTGTTGTTATTATTGCTGTTGATGTTGTTCTCACATTAAGGCATCGCCAAAATCGAGTCCGTGGTCACAGGACAGGCCCTAACAAATCTGGAGTGGAAGAATACCACAGGAAAACATAAAATCATAAGGGAGAGCACCTGAATACATGAACGCCGATTGATTGAACTTGAATCCTGAACTAGGTGCTGGAGACGGTTCCCGCTATCAAAAAGTACAGCGGGAGCGGCCCCGACGCTTTCCCTCATAAACCGGGAGCGTCGCGCCAGCTCACTAACCCTGCGCTGGAGTTCATCAAGAGCCTCTGCCACGTCCTGAGCCTTGACACTACCGTGGCGGATGAGGTGAGTGTGCAGCCTGATTGCGCCCGTTTTTACCTGCTGTTTCGCTGAACATTTCGTTTCTTTGCTGTTTTGTGACTTTCCCAATAGTAAAGCAGCCGCCGCGTCCCCTTAATTAGTGGTATATCTGGGTGTCGCACGGTATATGAAGGAACCAAAAATGCCTCGCGAAAGGTTACAGCGGCAGATTCGTTTTTTTTCAAAGGTGGATCCAGTTCCCCCGATAGTAGGTGGCAAACGGCACTCGGTGTGACTGACGCCATGCAAGGAATGACTGCGCTCAGTATATGTGTGTTGTGTTTCCTTGTATGATGCCGCCGTTACCGTTTCGTTTCGAGACAGGTTGAAAACTTGAGAAAGCAAGCGCTTGCGGAGGTGGGCGTGCGGCAGTTCTCGGCCGAGGGCCAGTTTAGCGACCCGTGCGTGAGCTTCGTGTTGCCTGACGTGATCTGCTCCTTCTGCAACCTCTGCCGAGACTTGGATCTGTGTCGGGACTCGCGTCTCATGGATGAGGACGAGGTAAGGAGAAAAAACACAGACGTCAGATTGCTCCTACCGTAAATGCGTCTGCACCGGGCGTGTGCAATGTTGAGTGGTTTCACCGTGCGGTACTGTACATGCCACGCAACGCAACGTGGCACTTTGTAGGTATATGGTATTTTCTGCATATTACGGTCGACTTGCTTGGGTTGTTGCTTTGCATGTTTTTGTTTGCCCACAAAGAGCGCTCTGAGTTTTAGGCGTGAGGCGACTGCCATACACTCCATTGCCTTCGATCTCCCTTGCTTTGGTACGTGTTGCAGAGCATACCATTGGTTGGCTAACTTAAGTCACGGCTTACGCTAACATAACTTTTTTACAGTGGTTCGGCTCCCAGGAGTTATGACGAAAGCTTTTTTTTGTCTGCTTCGCTTTGCCCCGCCTTTGTTATGACGCAGGACGAACGGTGGCAGTGCATCCAATGCAACCACCCCTACGATCGCAGCAGCGTCGAGCTGTCCCTTATTGAGGCCGTGCAGCGTCGAAGGTAAGAAAAGAGAATGTCGTGTACCAGAAATATGACATGTAGTGCGTCCGACGTTGTGTTCGGCGGTGACGGAAAGTGTTGCTGTGAAACAAGCGAACCAAAAGCCGTCGGAATAAAGTGAATTAGCTGAGGACTTGTTCCGGATCTCACCCGCAATAAGAACAAAGACACGACCAATATTATGTTGCGAGGGCCCATCGATTGCTCCCAAGATGTGGTCGCTAGTGGGAGCGGATGTCACACAACGAGGCCAGACTGGTTGGTTCGAAAGCTTTTTTCACCCACAGGTATTGCGTTCCAGAGTTATGTTTGGGTATGGGTGACCCGCTGTTGCCTTGGTGTGGCGAGCAAGCCCACGCTGCTGAAATGTTTCTCCGAATCACACCTTGGCGAGGAGTGCTCTACACGGTGATCGTGATCACGCTGCGTCAGTAGGTTCAACCCAATTTATACAGCTTCGTCCTATACTCGGGACTTTCTTTTTTTTTCAATATCTGGAGGGAAAGTTACATTGAAACCCCGCGATTTAGAGCTGGAAATGTGACTCCTTCGCTTCCTACCAACCCAGCTTTCTATTATTCAATCGCCATTCCTTTGCGGGGGTGATGGCCTCCGCTTTGGGCCACGACTGCTTGGCTGTGTATGGCTAGGCAAAGCACGCAAGACATTGTCCCTCTCCTCTTGCGATGCACCGATACCCAGTATGTATGGTGTGTAACCACATACTCTTGATTCCGACTTAAGTGTGTTCCTATTACTATTGATAACACTCCTGTTGACCCCTTGAGAACTGCACCCGCGCTTTTTGGGGGGACACTATTGTACTCGAATTTGTATGTGTTTTTTTTGCTGCATTATGGGGGGACAGTAATTAGAACCGAATATGGTGTGTGAACATAGAGGGATACATGGCTTTTGGGTCCATCGTGGGTTCTGATTACTGCGCCCCTCACATGATAGTCTAAGGGTGTTTTTCTGCCTACCTTGCGTCGCCGCGATGCTTTTCGATCCACGTCGTGCGGTATCAAGTTACAGGACGTGCGCTGTGGTCTGCATCCCCGTACTTTTGGCCCTCAATTAGTGTATATTAATCCTGTTTGCTATCTTGGTTTGGTTTCGCAGTTTGGTCTGTATCCCCGTACTTGTGCCTCCCAACTATTACGGGGGTCCATAGTTAATAGGACCTATGGTATACGTAAAAAACTTTATATTTAACTATTTTTCCTAACCAAATTTGGTCCCATTAACTATGGATCCCCGTAATAGTGCATATAAGTCCTGTTAAGTATCATAATTTGGTTTCTGCCTACCTTGCATTGCCGGCATGTTTTTTCGATTCACAGCGTGCGGTACCAGCTGCAGGATATGAGGTGCAAGAAGTGCGGCTCAGTGGCGACCAGGGCGATGAGCCTTACGTGCCCTTGCTCGGGCCTGTTGGTTGCCGAAGAAAGCTCTCAGGACTTCCACAAGACCATGCATCTTTTGAGGTACGTACATATACCTTGAGACACTATAAATAAGTACCAGGTACATGGGTAAATGCTTGGTATGGGTGAGAGAAACCAATTAACTAACTTCATGAGATAGTGTGTACTACAGTAATTAATTTGTTTTTGGTAGCAGACGATATGATAGGTAATATATTTTTTGTTGCTCTCACTCTTGATTTAATTAGTTGCTTTTTGTAGCAGACGAAATGAAAGGTCATTTTTTATTTTATTTTCATGTTTTTCCCTCAGCGACCTTGTGGACAAACCGTGGTCACGGGTGTGTTGCCTCTTTCCCCCCCCCGGGTGGGTCATGCCCAGCTGATGCTTGAACCATCGGTCGCGGTACGCCTTCATTTCGTAGGGTAAGCAGGCGCGTGGGTTTCCTTTGCTTCCAATGCACGTCCTCCGCGAAGGTGATGGACTGTATCTCACCCTCG